>OX457095.1:14037580-15237580 GCA_949752805.1 Deilephila elpenor
TCACAATTTAGTTCCAAATACGCTCACAATGGCGCTGTTTAAATTCCCATACAAAATTTTACTATTACTATTCTATTACGATACTGCAAAATGTTCCGGCTAGGGGTACTGGAATGGTCGACCAATCAGCGCGATCATAGAATTTTCTTGTAGAAGGCTCATGATGAGTTGAGCATTCAGTAATTCGCCTTCGAATGGAAAAGTTCTATGAAAACTACTAAGTGTCTAAGATTAGTCTTTAAAAAGTGTTTAAAATCAGTGTTTAAAATCCGTGTTTAAAATCAGTGTTTAAAATAAGAGTTTAAAATAAGTGTTTAAAATATAAGTGTTACAAGAAATTACTTGTGTTTAAATTATTAATTTATTATACAAAGGGTGAGAAATTAAAATAAACGATGGACCTAACAAATAACCGCGATGTCAACCTCTCGCCAATAGAGTGCGCTACTGCTGCAGTCCCAAATAATACCGAGGAATCATCTGTTTCGTTATCAGAAGTGGGATCGCACACGCGATCCCATCCAGTCGAAACCGGACATCCAGAACGACGACATCATGAAGCCTACTCTGCTCTGGAAGCTATGCCCAAAGAATTCTTCATGGAGATGATTAAAATGATGCAATCCATGAGTCAACGCCTTGCGACCCAGTCTCAAGAAAGAACTAAGATAACCGATATTTTTCTGCCGTCATACGACCCTGATGGTAACGTAGGGGTACGTGAATGGTGTGACCACATATCAACTGCAGTAACACTTTATCAGCTAAGTGACTACGATGTGAGGATGAAGGTGTCTAGTCTTCTGAAGGGGAGAGCAAAGATCTGGGCAGACGAATGGCTTGTTACTACGTCCACGTGGGACGAATTACGACAAATTATTCTAACAACTTTTGAACCTGAACATCGTTACTCAAGAGATGTGCTCATGTTTCGCGAACACATTTATGATCCATCAAAGGATCTATCTGAATTTTTATCAAAAGCATGGATGCTATGGAAGCGAGTTACAAAAGATAAACTGGACAATGTAGACGCAGTGGAAGCAGTTATCGGGAGCATTAGTGATCAACGACTCCGCATTGAATTAACGAATGCAAGAGCTACGTCAGTCCCAGAGTTTATATCAGTAGCATCTTCTATTCGTCCTAAACGGGTAAGTCCTTCAACAGCTTACAATAGTATTCAGCCACCAAATAAAAGAGCTCGTTTAGAAAATAAGCAAATTCCTTTCTGTACTTATTGTAGAAAATCTGGTCATAGTATTGATATCTGTCGTAATAAACTTCGTGAAAACTTTAATAATAGAGATCCTAATACAAGTGATAAATTTCGTGCAAACTTGCCAACTGACTCTGTGTGTAGCTTCTGTTCCAAGCCCGGTCACACATTCCAAATATGCTATAAACGTCTAAAAAATATAGCGCCTAACGCTCCTCCTAACAACCAAGCATCTAAACAAGTGAATAACATTGCAAACTCTACTATAACTTGTATGTATATTCAAATAGGTAACTTTCAATTCAGGGCCACTTTCGATAGCGGAGCTGAATGCTGCGTCATGAGGGAGACCATTGCCAAAAAACTCCCCGGTCGTAGATATACCACCGTTACTTATTTGCGAGGCATAGGATCCCTTCCCGTAATTTCTCTTGGTTCTATTGATTGCGTTTGCTTGATTAATGGTATCCATGTAGAACTACAGTTCGTTATACTTTCAGACAACGAACTCTCAACCGATGTCCTTATTGGTATTAACCTAATAAAAAAGACTGGTCTAAGCGTCCTGGTAGATGAGACCGGTGCAAAACTTATGTATCGTCCACAAATAATGTCTTTAAAAGCTCATAACCCATTGTTTGACAATTTAGATCATGATCTTGATGATGTCATTCAAATTAAGCAATTAATGGCAATGTTAAATAAGTACGCCCATTTATTTATTCGCGGTTGCGCTAAATCTCGCGTGAATACAGGTGAATTGCAAATAAGACTCAAAAATGAAAATAGATACGTTGAACGTAGACCCTATAGACTTAGTCCCGTAGAAAGAGAAACCGTACGTAATATTGTGCAAGAATTATTAGATAATAATATTGTTCGCGAAAGTCGATCGCCTTTTTCAAGTCCCATTATTCTAGTGAAAAAGAAAAACGGCACCGACCGTTTATGCGTAGACTATAGGGAGCTGAATTCAAACACAATTCGCGATCACTACCCCTTGCCTCTCATAGGCGACCAAATTAACAATTTGGCCGGTGGAAAATTCTTTAATACTTTTGATATGGCTTCTGGTTTTCACCAGATACCAATTTCTGACTGCTCGATTGAAAAAACAGCGTTCGTAACGCCGGACGGACTTTTCGAATACGTGACTATGCCGTTCGGTTTATGTAATGCGCCAGCGGTTTATCAAAGATGTATCAATCGAGCCTTAGGTTCTTTATTAAATCCAGGAAGCGCTTGTACCAATGACAGCGAACCAAACGATAGCGTTGCACAGGTGTATGTCGATGACGTGATTAGTAAAAGTAGGAACTTCGCAGATGGGTTGATTTTTATTGAAAGAATCTTAATAGCTTTAGAAAAAGCTGGTTTCTCCATTAACATTGACAAATGTTTGTTCTTTAAGAAGTCCGTTGAGTACTTGGGCAATATAATAGAAGATGGTAATGTAAGGCCTAGCCCAAGAAAAATAGACGCTCTTGTTAAATCTCCAATCCCCAGCACCGTAAAGCAGGTTAGGCAATTTAATGGACTTGCTAGTTATTTCCGTAGGTTCATACCAAATTTTGCACATATTAAGATCCCTCTTTACGAATTGACTAAAACTAACAGTAAATGGCAATGGACTTACAGGCATGAGGAAGCCCGAAATAAGATTATACAATACCTAACTTCTTCCCCCGTTCTGATGATATTTAGTGAAAAGTTTGCGATAGAATTATTCACAGACGCGAGCAGTCTGGGATTAGGCGGTATACTAGTTCAAGTTGTTAATGATAGACCACACGTAGTCTCCTACTTTAGTATGCGTAAGACTGAAGCCGAGAGTAGGTACCACTCTTACGAGTTGGAAACCCTTGCCGTAGTTAGGTCAATTAAACATTTCCGTCATTTCCTATATGGTAGGCGTTTTAAAGTTATAACGGATTGCAATGCTCTTAAAGCTTCGAAAAATAAACAAGAACTTTTGCCACGAGTTTATAGATGGTGGGCCTTTTTACAAAATTTTGATTTCGATATAGAATATAGAAAAGGTAATCGCATGCAACACGCGGATTTTTTTAGCCGTAATATAGAGACATGTAGAGTTAATATTATGACCAGGGGCCTTACTACCGTCTCTTATAGCAGTAATGTTTTAACCTTACTTAGAAATTTTGTACCATGACGCCTTTAAAACAAGCTTAAAACCATCATGTTTTAATTAGCAGTTTTGTGACGCAATCGCAAATCATTCATTCTAAACCGTACCACGACGTGTCCTTTGACAGTAAGTAATATTACTTTAATGTCAAACTTAGCAGTCATAAAACAGTTGTGAGAAAGCAACTTTTTTAACATTACTTTTCAGTTTTCTGTGATATATCCTCGTAAAGTCAGTAAAAAAACAAATGCATATTTATTTTAAATACTTATGGTGTGCGATAAAGTGGTTTCTTGTCCAAAAAGGGCCGATAATTATTATGAATGTTATATGGTTGTAGATGGCCAATGATTACGAAATCTTCGAATTTCTGGAGGATGATAATTCTGCTAATAACTCGTTAAGTAAGCTACGACAAAGGCGATTACGCGAGGAATGCGATCCCTTCAATCTATACGACTCTGAGTTTATTAGTAGATACAGGCTAATGACCAAGAACGCAACAAAATAAAAGCAAAGTAAGTATACTACAATTTATCGATTTCATAGTCAATTGTAACGGACCATTCAATATGAAACCTCAGCTATGTTTTGAATATGTAAAAAAATGAAACTGTTATAACTAGAATTATATTTTTGATTAAACAACATTACCAAGGTAGAACCTAAACTTGAGTTTGTATCTGCAATGATAGTGATCAAAAGTGATGTTTCTATGACATATTGCATAAATAATAATATCATACATTACAATTGAATAAAATAAAATTGCCCTGTTATAATTTTACATGGTAATTTATTATTTAAGTTCAACTTATTAATGCACACATAACAAAGAACTTAAATGAATTATATTTTTTCTAATACAGAATATATTTTAATTTCTAGACAACACAGAGAATAACTAATAACATAAAAAATATGAAATATAACAATGATTTAAATAACAAATAAATATAGTAACATTACTTTATTCAATCTCATAAAATTTCAGATTTGTGATGCAAGCATGCAAATTACGAGTGTAGAGGAGGCAAGCCATGGTGGTGCTACTATTGACTCCTTTATATGGTCAAATCATCCACTGAGGAGTCACTTGGAAGAACTGAGCAACAATGAAAATATCTGGTTTCTAGGTAAAACTCCAATATAACATATATAAAAAAGTTATTTTAATATCAGATATTTTAATTATTCAAATTACATACTTATATTTATATATTGTCCTTAATCAGTGAAAATAATTAATTATATTTAAAAAAAATTACAGATGATATGTTGAAAAACCATGATGAATCCCATACTCAATGCAGCACCACAGACAACTGAAGCACACCACAAGAATTTGCATGTTCGCACTAGAAACATAGTTGAATGAACAATTGGACTTCTCAAAACACATTTTCGTTGCTTACTTGTACACAGAGTGTTGCATTATGCACCTCAGGTGGCAGGATTATTAATATTACACAACATATGCAACACAGCCAATATTTCTGTGCAGCAATCAACTAATGAAGAGAACCAATTGCAGCTCAATTATACTGTTGGTGAAGCATCATCAGCACTCCAACAGTAGCAATGTTGCTTTACAGCAGAATTGGGCAGCACGGAGGGCACTCACTCCGCAGGTCTGGACAAGGTGGCAGTTACAGATGTTAGAATGCTGGAAGAGAGATTGTCGGTGTATTTATACTATTGCCTATTGTTTTGTATAAATTTAATTATTTTACTTTCCAATTTTTTATTTGTAATCTCTAAAGGTGGGTGCTCTAAATTGTAACACAGATAAACTAACTACTGCAGTAAGCAAAGTTAAAATTATACTTTATGTTGTGACGTTTGCAAAAAAAATACTTAATGAAAGGAAAAAAACCACGTCCACAAAAAAAATATATTAAAAAATTATACAGGGGGTAGGATCTCTGCCGTCTGGATTTTTGCCACGCTTGGTACCGTCCTTGGGAGGATGTTCAAGCGTCCCGGATCTTGCACGAGGGCACGGCAGCCAAGGTGTTGTTCTGCTGGTGGGGGTCTTGCACAATTGGGTGACACAGCAACCGATGTGGAGGTCTGGGGCTCGACGTTGGCGGTAATCCGTCGACTGACCAGCCGGATTCGACAAGACCACTTAAATGGTAATGTTGCACCCTGTAAAATACGTCCACAGGAAATCATGTAGGTGCTTAGACCGGAATCGAACCCAAACCAAGTCCTTACAGACGGGACCCGTAAGCAGTTGGTGCGGTGTTTATACTAAGCATCAGAACGGTTATTACACTACAAGCAATAATAAGCTAATGGCCAATATAATAGTGATGAAGAAGATACAAGCGTTCTAATAAAAAAAATGAGAGTAGGTAGGTAACAGCAAAAAAAGATATCAGCTTCTTAATAACAAATTTACGTTAATTTAAAATACTAGAAACAATAAACATCTACAATACTATTCTAATAAAGCACAAAATTTGAAAAGTATGATGATATGATGAACAATGGACAAACCAATGAGCAATATAATTGGCAGTTACATTTCAAATACCTTGTTCAACACTTACCCATCGGGGTGCAATATAATTATATGTATTCCAAACTATGTGGAGGTTTACCGTAGGTAAAATAATTTTAGCGTACAATTTAAACTTTTTAATAAGTACGAAACACAAGCGCGTAAGACGACACGTAATACGTGAACGCAAACTTGTGTAATAGTCCGTTACGGAGGACGATTGGAAGGTGACTGACCGGGGCCGGCGCACACGCCAATTGCTTCGTCATGTCGCATCGATGACGTATAATGTAACGGTACTCCGATCAGTACAGCGCCCGCGCCGGCGCACTGCCGAGCGTAACGTTGGTTGTAGTTTTAAAATTAATATTATATTTACGTGAAGAACTAGTTATTAATATATAAGTTTGTAGAATAGAAGAATTGCTTGACCAGGAAAATTGTTATTAAGGCTAAATAAAATAAATATTTTGATGTATTTGAGTACAACGTTACAATGTAATGTAATGAAACCAAATAAAGATTATTTTTCTGACCCAAATAAAGATTAGTATCATTTTTCTAGAAATCAGTAGAGCCTACATATTTGTTTTCTTGTTGTTTAGGTACACTTACTTCTATGAATGGTTCCAATTGCACACTTGGTAACCCTTGACTATAATCATCCCAGAGTAATCGCAAAAAATTGTTTTCACCCAGTACTGAAAAATCCACAGGTGTAGTTTAGCATACAGTTATCATGGGTAGTATCATGAAACCATTATAAATAACATTTTATTCTAGACCAGATATTACACTCATGCAGCTGTCCATAATCTTACCTATATATCTAATCATAATCACATAAATTAATATAAGTAGTTACTTTAGACCACCCTTTCCAGTCTATGTGCCTTCGCCTTGAGAGTTTAAGATCACTGCAAGCACGCCACACTTTTGTTTAGAATATTCCTTTGCCTGCAGTGGTTTGATTGTACGCCACATATTAAATCGAGTTGTTGCGTCGCCCCAAAACTCTCCGAACTCTGACGCTGCAAAAAGTTTAAACCACTTGAAATAATAAACCACTTGAAATTCCAACTTCTTTTCACAGCCACATTTGATTTCTTTGTTTTATAAATAATATTATTCGTATTGCATATATATATTTTTAGACATAATAGTATATTACGTGTCGACTCTAATTATTTAATTAACATAAATGATATTAAAATCAAAGTTGAGATAGCGATTATAATTAAACATGCGATCAAAGTATCGCAAAGCATAAATTTGTTCATTGTTTTATCTATTAAAACATACTTACTCGTTGCTAGAAATGATATCGAGACTTTTAAAACTGCATAAAATAAATTAAAAAGTTTGTATTGCACCACTTCCACTTCATAAGATTTTTAAACACCGACCGCGTCCCGCGAGCGAGCTCGTAAGAGTAATGACATTCGTAAAACCGTTTCGTTCCCGTTGCATACATTCCCAAAGAAATACAAATATACAAAATCTTTGCTCTGCAAGACAAAGGGATATTTTCTTTTATTTAAAATTATACAATATAATTTTTACTTGATAATCCGTTAAGAAATCTAGAAGTAAATTTAATTTGTTTAGCTTCAATATTTATCGGCATATGCGTGTCTTGGAACGTAAATAAAAAGGTTAGCGATCTTGTATACAATCATTCGTTCTTTTCCAGCACTATGCAGGAATAAAGTAATATTGTTTTATAAGGTCATGGTACGAATCTGAGTAATATTACTATAAGCTTGAAACAAAACGTTCTTGCAATAAGATTGTTTAGTAAAAGATGGTAGTAAGGCCCCAGAGATTTACAATGGTTAAAAATAGAGCAACGCCGCGATGGCTCATTACGAGCCAAGATTGACTCCATTCGCAGAGGAGAGTCGGTTGAAGGATTTCTTGTTGAAGACGATCTACTGAAACACGTACGCAAAGATGAGCTATTAGGAACCCAGAAGCTCGTTGTTGTACCAAAGACGTTTCAATGGAGTTTGATAAATACCTTCCATTCGAGCCTCAAACATCCTGGCTGGGATAAAACTTTAGCGAAGATAAAAGAGACATACTGGTTTGAAAGAATGAACACAGTGGTTCGACAATTTGTAGACAATTGTATTGTTTGTAAGACTTCCAAAAACTCATCAGGTGCTATTCAAGCACAATTGCACCCAATAGCGAAGCCTACGATTCCATTTGAAATGATCCACATGGATATGACTGGGAAACTAGGAACACCGACCGATAGAGAGTATGTGATAGTGACCGTCGATGCTTATACCAAATTCGTCCTGTTGCATCATGCAAACGACAAAAGTCAGCACAGCACCCTTGGAGCTCTTAAAAACGCTGTTCATTTGTTTGGAACTCTGAAAATAGTTATTGTAGACGGTGGACGCGAATTCCTTGGAGTTTTTAAGGAATACTGTGAAAGATACGGTATAGAACTTCATTCAATAGCTCCTGGTGTTAGTAGAGCGAATGGGCAAGTAGAACGAATAATGGGGACTCTAAAGAACGCATTAACCATGATAAAAAACTATGAAACCGTTGACTGGCATACGGCACTCGATAGTTTACAACTTTCACTCAACTGCACCATGCATTCAACGACTAGCGTTGCACCTTTGACATTATTAACAAAACGACAACACTGTGTTCCACCGGAATTGTTAAATCTAGTGCAGCTTGATAACATGACGATTGATTTTGAGGTATTGGAGAAACACGTAAAACATAGAATGACCGAAGCAGCAATTAGAGAGAAGAAACGATTTGATTCGAAAAAAGCCAAGATACACAAATTCGAAAGAGGCGACTTCGTCTTAATAAAGAACAATCCTCGTAACCAAACTTCATTAGACTTGAAATTTAGTGCGCCCTACGAGATTCACAAGGTGCTGGAAAACGACCGCTACTTAATTAAACCGGTAGTAGGAAGAGGACGGCCACGAAAAGTGGCCCATGACCAACTACGGCGAGCGCCACAACCTGGTGAGCAAGCATCCGTGTCGCCAAACGACCTATCACCGGACAGCGAGCATCCGTCATCGGACAGCGAGCACCCGTCACCGGACAACGAACGGCCGTCACCGGATAACTAACACCCGTCGTCTGACGTCTCACCTAACGCCCGCCGCCTAGGTAACACCCTGTAGTCTTGCATTATATTGATCGATTTTTAAAGGTAAACAATGAAAATTTACAAAATTATACGAACGAAATCAAATAACTCATGTTACACCAAGTGCCACCTACACCTAAGCAGTGGAGGCAAATATGACATACAAAATAAGCAAGATATGACATCTTACCAATGAAATGAAGTCGTGGAGACTCAATATCTCTCATGTAATCCCGCTGGGACCACGGCGTTCAGGACCGCTCAGAACCTGGCTCCTATATCCTATCGAAACAAAGCCTTCGTGCCTGTCACGGAGCAATGGTCCTAAACTCCTCACCTTATTTTCCATCAGTGCAAAGACTTTGTGTTTACCACAGAGCGGTGTTCCTGATCCCATCCTAACTTCCCGTCAAATCAAAGACTTTGTGTCTATCACAGAGCATTTCCGTCACGTGAGAAAGATACAGAACTATGTACTTGCATATGTGTGATCGCCTGTCCATAAACATACTAATATTAT
Organism: Deilephila elpenor; assembly: GCA_949752805.1. Lineage (NCBI taxonomy): Eukaryota > Metazoa > Arthropoda > Insecta > Lepidoptera > Sphingidae > Deilephila > Deilephila elpenor. The sequence continues at coordinate 14,047,117 of OX457095.1, forward strand.
GTGTGGCACTGCCTTGATAACTTTCTTACTGAGTTTCCTAATTCTGGAAACTACTTCTACTATGCCTATTCGTTTATGCAAAACTACTGGGTGATGAAAGGCCGGCTGGTGCAGAGCGCGCACCGCCGATCAGAATGGCCGTGTCGCCGCAAAAACAATAAATATTGATTTTATTACTCATTTTAACTATAATTATTTTCTATACACAATTATACATCACCTACAGTTTTATGTTTACAATGTTAACTCTTATTTAAAGTAATTTAGGTTTTAAAAAGTTGATCTACAGATGGCGCACATTGTAATCATGGTGGAGCTACTTCCTTTCTATCCCTTTTTGATTATAAAATGATTTATCACCGTAAAAAAATCATAAACATTAATTTGAACCATATTAGATTTTCCATCAATTATTTAAAGCCTACATTCGTAATACTTAGTTGTTACTTCCTTTTATTTAAGTTTCACATTACAACCGTACAGATGTCGTGCATCCTTAATATGTTGGAGCGATATCCTCTCGATGTTAAAAGGTTTTTAGGCTACAAAATAATTATCAATATTCATAAATAATAATGGAAACTTTCTTTCGCGTAATTTAAGATTTTATTATAAGATGTTACATTAGAATAGCTATTTAAAAGTGTTTAGTTTCCTTTGTTTATATTGAATCAATCGGAGCGCTGGATTGGTCGACCAATCAGCGCGATCATAGAATTTTCTTGTAGAAGGCTCCTGATGAGTTGAGCATTCAGTAATTCGCCTTCGAATGGAAAAGTTCTATGAAAACTACTAAGTGTCTAAGATTAGTCTTTAAAAAGTGTTTAAAATCAGTGTTTAAAATCCGTGTTTAAAATCAGTGTTTAAAATAAGAGTTTAAAATAAGTGTTTAAAATATAAGTGTTACAAGAAATTACTTGTGTTTAAATTATTAATTTATTATACAAAGGGTGAGAAATTAAAATAAACGATGGACCTAACAAATAACCGCGATGTCAACCACTCGCCAATAGAGTGCGCTACTGCTGCAGTCCCAAATAATACCGAGGAATCATCTGTTTCGTTAAGTATTATATTATTTTTCCTAAAACACAAGTTTTGGGTTAAGATAGAAAACCTTATTCGTAACTATTGTCACACTTTTAGGATTGTAATCTGTTTTGTCTAAAAATAAATGAACAAATAAAAATATTTTAAACACTGGTGTGCCTACTAAATTGTTTTTTTTTTGCAGATTCAAGATGATACTGGGGACTTACACGGTGTATCCCAGCCAGTTATTAGCAAAACTTGCAAAAAAGTATCTGAAGCTTTAGCGTGTATATCTCACAATTTTATAAAGATGCCTGCTACTTTGGATGACCAAGAAGAAGGGATGAGAAAATTTCGCAGTATTGCAAATTTTCCAACAGTTATAGGCGCGATAGACTGCACACATATAAGAATAAAAAAAATTAATACTGATGATGGTCAGATGTATATCAACAGAAAAGGATATCCCTCGATCAATGTGCAGGTAACTGTGTGAAAATATTGAATCATTACCATTATATTTTTAAATATTACATAAATATGGAGACAAAAATATTGTTCCTCTACTAATTTTTATATTGTCGTTTTAGGTGGTATGCAATGCAGATCTTAAAATCATGGACATTGTAACACGATGGCGTGGTAGTGTTCATGATTCGAGAATATTCAAGGAGTCCCGCTTAAAGCAGAGGTTTGAAGCTGGTGCATTTTCCGGCTTACTATTGGGTGACAGTGGCTATCCCTGCACACCACATCTATTCACTCCGTTGCTCAGCCCAGAAACAGAAGCAGAACAAAGGTACAACAGGAGCCACATCAGCACCAGAAATGCCATTGAAAGATGCATTGGTCTGTGGAAACAACGCTTCCGTTGCTTATTGAGAGGAATGTATGGAGATATAGAAACAGCCAGGAAGACTATTGTTGCTTGTGCTGTTCTTCACAATATCGCCATAGATATGAGGGAAGACTTGTTGCCTGGGGATGATCTCGATAATGAGCATCTTTCCAGGGAACCAAATATACAAGTGCCATCTTACATTTTGAATGCAACAAGAGGTAGTATAAGAAGAAGGCAGTTCATTGAAACTCATTTCACCACATAATATATTATTTCTCAAATAATCATCAATAACAATTTTAATATGTCACAGTCATACATTGGAATCAGACTTAAATTATAATTGATAATATAATGATAGGAATTAGGTACGCTGTTAATTACCTGAAAAAGAAATCTTATATTAGTAGTATACATGTCCAAAAATGTGTTGTAAACATAATTTTTGCATAAATATTCAGTTTTACTTGTTTGTAAATAAACTGTCATGACTTAGAGTAGGCCTCTGAAAAGCTTTGGATTGCTATTAAAGTACTTTCAGAACTAAGAATGATGCCAAAATAGTATTCTATCTAGTTCTATTGTTGTACAACTTTGTATTTTTATTATAAATTTTAGTATTACTCACATTTTATTATTCTGATCTGGTATCTCTGATATCTCTGGTACTTCAGTAAAATGTCTAATTTGATTTTCCAATAACTGATTTTGTAGTTGCAGGTTTTTTATTTTAAATTGTGCAATTTGTATGTTTTTGTGTTCCACTTCCAACATTTCCAGTTGCCTCTTCTTAAACTCTACATTACTGTCTATAATAGCCTGATGGCCGTGTTTGCTAGTGAAAAGTGAAAATGCATTTTAATTAATTAATTTACTATAGCCAAATAATACATTTATACTAAAATTATTGTTTATTAAAGAGTAGCAAGATATTGTATACCTTTTTTGGAAACTGTTTTGCTTTTATTTACTGTACATTTTGATTTTTTTTTTAATTTTCATTAACTGGAAAAAAATGGTAGCTAAAATAAATTATATTATAACAAACTTGTGTTTTACTGTCTAAGAATTAATTTCACCTTGCTTTTCCTTGTTATTTGATTCTATAACATCATCAGTTAATGTAACTGAATCTAGGGCCTGCAATAGACTCAGGTGGGATTGTAATCTGAAACAAGTAAATAAATATTAAATAGATATTATAGTCATTCCACTTATTGAATCCTACTTTTAAAATTAGCCTGATCCTGGGGAAAGTGTCTGATATTTGTACAGAGTTCTGTTAAATAGTTTGTTCTTATTATTTCCTGGTGTATTACTTTTTATTTATTATTTTATTATAATATTATAAAGAAGTATTTTATTTAAAAAATCATAATGCAAAGCTGTGTGTATGTCAATTTTAATAATTAATACTAAGATTTTTTTTATCATATAATTCACATAATATTATTGAACACAATTAACAACAAATATTACTCACTTATTTGTTACATTTTACCATTCTTTGCATTTTAACATATTGGCATTCGTCTTGGTAGACTTATTTTCCAAAATGTGAGCTGACTCGGAAATAAGTTGGCGTAGTATTTCCTGGAATAATAACGAAATTCGTATTGATTGGGTCAAAAGTTATTTATTACACTGATTATTAACAAGATGATGGCTTTGGACTAACCTTTTCTTCAGAAGTCCAATTTTCACCCCTTTTCTTCTTTGAATGCTCCATATTTCGACTTGATTAACTGACGTATACGTTGCGTACGAGATTTCACAAAAACTATTGCACTTGTGACGCTGTTGCCGAGCTTATATATTAAAAAAGAACAACCTGTCTTTATGTTACTTTAACTGCTATTAAAAATAACAAATAATAAGCCGACATGTCGATAATATGCAAGTATGCACGCCAAACATTTCAACAATGAACAACGTTTATTTATATTACTTAAAGTACTGTTAAATAGAATCAATAATAATCCGATATGTAAACATTTCGCTATTATTTGTGCTATTATTCAAGTACGCGCGCCACACAATTCATTCCTTTTTACGCTAGTTATATAAATAACTCAACAGTGAAACAAAACCAAAATTACGCCACTTCAAATTATTTTGATTGGGGATATATGTATATACATATTCTAATGGTAAAATTGTATATATTTAGCATGATGATCTCCATAAAAGTTACATTTTATTTAACATTTTAATATTTCTATGCACAAGTTTATGTTAAATGGAACGGTGCATATATCGGTGAGTGAATGAAATAATGGATCAGTTAAATTTTTTGCTTGTAATCTGTGGAAATCAAGAACTATCTGCGGTACTATAAAGTCCTCAGTTGGTCTTGGATTTGTAATAAGAATGAATTTTAGTCTAAGAACTGACTTTAATACCGTAACAATCCTAAACTTTTTAGTTCTGGTTTAAATCCAGTACTAAGCTATCTTTTTGTAATAAGGCCGCAAGAATCCACCAAAAAGTTAGGTATAGCATGGAATGTGAAATGCGATATATTTACATTCCAATGTAAAATATCCGCGCAAACATCAACACGACTTACAAAAAGATTGTTACTAGGCGAAATTTCCAAAATTTTTGACTCGTTGGGTTGGTTAGCACCAGTTATATTACAACTCAAATTACTCTTCCAAAACGTATGGCTAGCAGAACTTGAATGGTATGATCGAATTTCAGATAATTCACATAGCGAATGGATGAAATTAAGAGCAACAATCAAGAACATAGAGCAAATTATCATTCCTAGATGGATTGGAAGTGGAAAGGAAACTTGCATTTAACTACACGGGTTTTACGATGCTTCTATAAAGGCGTATGCTTATGTCGTCTATGCAAGGATACAACGGCAAGATCAAGGATCGTTACTCTGTTAGCAGCAAAAACAAGTTAGTTCCGGTCAGCAAATCATCAAAGGAAAAGCCAAATGGCACGTCATTACCAAGATTGGAATTATGCGGAGCCCATCTGCTCTCAAAGTTAATGCTTAAGACCGTAAGAAGCCTTCTATATCAGCCCATATACGTCCCACTGCAGGGCACGGGCCTACTCTACAATCGAGAGAATCGATTGAGAGTGGTTAGGCCATATAGTCCACCACGCTGGCCTAGTGCGGGTTGGCGGACTTACATACCGTAGAAATTCTTTAAAATCGCTACGGTATGCAGGTTTCCTCACGATGTTTTCCTTCACCGTTAAAGTGCGTGGTGATTGACTACCAATACACACATAACTCCGAAAAGTCAGAGGTGTGCCCTGGGATTTGAACCTGCGACCACCGTGAACATGTAGGCAGCCGCGTCTGGTCCGTTTACCAACAGGCCACCACGCAGTAAGAAGCCTTGAGTCGCACAAAATAGCAGTATACGGTTGGTGCGACTCTACAGCAGTATTAGGTTAGTTACAAGGAGAGCCTAATCGGTGGAAGCCCTTTGTAGCTAACAGAGTGAAAAAAGTTACTGAAACTATGACCCCATCATGTTGGCGCTACATCAAGTCAGGAGATAATCCGGCTGACTGCGCCAGCCGCGGGCTAACTGTAAAGCACAGGAGCTCTCTTTATGGTGGCGTGGTCCGAGCTGGTTATCATCATCCAATCATTTAAATCAATCAGAGCAAACGGCATATCATACTGACTTGGAAAAAAAACAATACAAACAAATAAACATGGCAATGACTCATACAAACTCAAGTATAAATCTTGTTAGCAAGCACAGCAGTTTTCTCGAGTTACGCGAGTATTGGCGTGGATGTTACGTGCAATAACAAAAAATAAAATTAAGCCGGAATATCTAACAGTACAAGAGCTAGAAGTAGTAAAAATAAAAATTGTCAAAGAAGTACAATTAACTGAGCTTATGGAAGACGTCACCGACCTTTAAAAGAACGGGAAAGCAAAATCAAATAGCAAATTAATAAAATTGAATCCATTTTTGGACAGGTTTGTTGCGGGTTGGCGGCAGACTCAGAAACCAAGGCTCGGAACCGGTTTAAAGGGAGCGGTTAATTTTGATAAAATACCGGTAAATTATATCGCTCCTGCGTTTACCGGTTAAACCAATAAACGGTTTCAAAATAACCCAAACGATAAGGGTTACAGGTTACTTACGCAAGAACGTTTTAGCACCCAAATTAACCGGTTAATTCCATAATAATACGCAACCCAAAATCAGACTTGTACGGTTCGGGTAGATTCGTGTTGTGACGTGTTTATGTCGATACCGCGTGCGCGCTTGCTTCTCGTCTATTGTATTCGGATTCTTCAATAGAATTGGACGTGCAAAACACACCTCCGTTTAGAAGCACTAGCAATCATAATTAAATTTGTTTAATTTATCGTTGTGATTTGCTGTTCACCTAGTTCACCTTGAATTTCTGATGGGGAGAAAAAAAATTAATAGAATTTATTCGTTCTTTAGATATGACAAAGAAAGCAATAAATCTCAATGTTTGATGGATGATTGTAATGCTACTTTAAAAGTAAGTAATTTTTCATTATTATCATAAACTTCGCATAATACGTAGAATGTAGATTGTAGATATATTATTAGGTAAAACCCTTGTTGACCATTTTAATTGAGTTTATGTATACATGCATAATGCATATTTTTAAATTTGCAGGGAAATCATGGAGCAAACTTATTGCGTCATTTTTATTCTCAACATAGAGCGAAATACGACGAAATCCACAGCTCAAATTTGGCAGCTAAGGAGAACACGCCGCCGCAGACTTCTACCACCATGACAGCTGTTATGCAGTGCTGTACAAGACTCGTTACAGACCATGGCCGTCCATTTAATATGATTGAAGATAAGGCGTTCAAAGATCTACTGAAATTAATACCAGGAGTGACACAGAACCAGCACCAAGCAATTAATATAAAAAATGTACGATCCAGCATACAGGATATGGCTCACGAAGTTCGAGGAAAGATCTGTAATGAAATCAAAAGTGATCTACTCGCTCTTAAAGTAGACGTTGCCTCTATTAAGTTACGAAGATTTCTAGGACTAAATATACAGTATGTTATGGGTAAGTAACCACAAATACTAAGAAGTTCTTTTTTATTTAGTATTATAAAAATCTCGTGTCTCATTGTTTGTGGTTGCCAAAGTCTCGATTGATATTAATCTTTTTTTTATATGTATATACTTATTTGGTAACTCTCCCCCCCCCCTTTTTTTAAACATCGCGATTTTAGTATTTGGAATTAACAATGTCCAAATTATATAAGACGGGACATAATGGAAGGGGATGGGATGGGCTGTAATAAGAGAGGTTGAGAGGGGATGGGACCGGGCATAATGGGGGAGGTTGGGGCGGGCATAACGGGACTGGAGAACATTCAGAAATTTAAATACTTAAAAAAAAAATTAAAAGTGGGTAATTTGCGCGCATATGTATTCCTTTCGATAACATAACGATTTTTACTAAAATAGATAAATAATTGTTTCCTAGATTTACGCGAATGTCACACGTTGAAATAAAACTAATTTCTACGGATTATATCGCGATTTGGTTTAATTTTTACATTTTTTAACTTCCCGTCGTTTCGATTGCTTAACAACTTTCGTGGTCACGGGGCGGACACCCCCCAAGGGGTCCGCTGTAGAGCAATTGAAACGTCGGGAAGTTAAAAATGTTAAAATTAAACCAAATCGCGATAAAATCCGTAAAAATCTGTTTTATTTCAAAATAAATAAATAATAGTTTATAAAACAAAAAAATACGTCTTGGTAAAAAAACTTTAAAATGAATGTATTTTCACTCCATTTACTAATCTGAAACTCATTATCAATTATTGTTACTTTTTAGTTGGCTCTTTTACTAAAGCATATTTTTTAGTTTTTTAATCTTTACTAAATCATGTTTTTTTAGTTTTTTAAACTATTATCATTTTTATTTTGCATCTATATTCCCCAAGTTTGATCAAATCGAAAGTATTAAAATGCAGACAAAGCAAGAGAACTTTATTAAAATCGTAGGAATTAATGTGCTATTATATATTTCAGATGGGAAGATCGTCCTTCGAAATTTGAGCATTGCAGAATTGCACGATAGAAATACGGGGCAGTATTTAAAGGACAATGTAGCTCTTTGTCTAACGGCCGGTTTCTATAATTTATCTATCTATAACTAGAGATTTCATTTGATATTTCGATGCATTTTAAGTTTCAGCTAACAAAGATAGAGAGATATAGATATGATGCATATATTTATATATAGCTAGGTAAGATAATTGTATAGGTCAATGTTTATTTATTGAAACGTAGAATTGAATCGACATAGTAATGGTAGCTATTTTAAGCTCTTGTTAAAGATAGATAGGTTATAGAGACCGGCCGTTAGTAGATATGGGCTAGAGCTAAACCAAATACAAACGATAACTACTGACAACGGGGCAAATATGATAAGTATGACCAATGAAATAAACCAGGCAGCCAGAGAGTTATTAAATCGGTCAGTAAGTGAGACGTTTAATGAATCTGATATCGAAATCGACAGTGGTCAATACAACGAGGAGGACTCATTTTTTCAACAAAATGTAGAGCTAGAGATCAGCACAGATAGCACGCCTGTATCAGTTCGCACTGTAACAAGTGTGCGATGCGCCGCGCACTGCTTGCAGCTCGCTGTCAAGGATGCCTGCCAAGAAATAGAACAATTTCTTGGGCATTGCAGAGGAATTTTACGAAGTTTACGTACACCAACCATGGCAATGCGTTTAAAAGAACTTAAACTGCAAAATGCAGTTATTGATACGCCCATTCGATGGGATTCTACGGCTGATATGCTAGAAAGTCTGCATAAATTAAAAGATTTTTGCATCGCCAACTTTGACTTGGAATCAGAAACCATTTGGAATTCTATCGAAAATTATTTAAATGTCCTTCGACCATGTAGAATTCTATCAAAAAGATTGCAGATGGAACAATTAACTTTTAGGGACTTCTACATTGCATGGATGAAGTGTCGTCTCCAAATCGAACAACTAGATGACCCTTTTGCCCTCCGTTTGTTAACCTGTTTAAGTAGCCGTCAAGAAACTCTTTTCAGCAATGAATACTTTCTCGCTGCTATTTACCTTGACCCAAGAGTAAATGCTACACTTACGACTGATCAACAAATCAGCGCAAGGGCTGTTTTAGTTGAGATATATAAGAGATTAACAAATTTAAAAAAAAGAACATCCCGAATATTGACACCTGAACCTTCTACTTCTAGTGTAAATTATGGTATTAATCCAGGAAATACTGCAGAGATTAATTCATGTGGGGATAATATTAATTTTGATAACTACCTTCGGATGCATTTCGTTACCAACAGACACACAACAACAGATGTTCTAAATTTACTAACTTTAGAAAGAGAAGTTACTTTTAAGCTAGTTGCTTTTATACAAGAACCAGTTTTACCATCAAACTCTAATATTTTAGATTACTGGGAGCAAAAAAAATTAACTGATCCATATTTATACCAACTGGCAAAAGTGGTTTTGGCGACACCACCGACAAGCGTTAGTGTCGAAAGACTTTTTTCGTCTCTGAAATTTGTCCTGAACAATTTACGTATGTCATTCATTGAGTGACTCGATCATAGATGACGTGTTATTGGTCAGAAACAATAATTTATTTTCATAAGTACTCTTATGAAAGTAAATTATTGTTTGTATTTTTATGTATAATAATAAAAAAAAAGATAAATATTAACAATGACATAGTTAATTTAATTTAATAAAAAATGCCAAAGGTTTCATGTGAATTATACTATTATTTTTAATATTTAACAAGTAAGTTGACTTCTTTAATTAACATTTTGATTTAATGATTAGATACAAGTATAAGTAGGAATATCGAAATAAATCATTTAAAAATTATAAAATATTTCTTTTATTTAAATAAACATATTCATAACTTTCGGCCGCACTCATAGACGTTTAATGTCAATTAAATTGTTCCTTAGTATGGATTCTCTTTGTAAAATCTACACTAAGTAATCATTTAATTGACATTAAATGTCTCTGTGTACGGCAGTTTAACACGAATTATTTGCATTTGGCGATAGTAGACAGGAAAATATCGATCAATTTAATCATAATAATATTATATGGTTAGTAAAATTGGTCTATAATTTCTAATTAATTTCAGTATCAGTAAAGTTAATTTGGTGTGTGTGGCAACCTTTTACACTATTTAAAAAAAATAATATCTTTCCGTAGCATCGTGTACGCATACATGGTGAGATATGCTTCAATTCTTCTTTAATCAGATGTGAAAAATGGTCATTTATTTTGTCTGGTTCGGATGTTGTGTGCGCTATACATGACAAACATAATATATTCTCTTGTTTGGTCACAGCATCTAGTAGTTTCACTTTCTTTCCCTCTGAAGTGTTACTCATATTATGTTTTAACAAAGATGGAGATAGAGGAGGGTCCCGATCACAACCTTCTGCGTCAAAAATATCTGGAGATCTGCTTCGCTTTAATCCTGAAAAGAACCTTAATTTGAATTTATGCCCAGACAACCTAAAAATGATTATTTCCAAAAGCACTGTTGTAAACGTAAAATAGAAATTACATTTTGATACTAGTCCGGAAAAAAGCTTTGATTGACCATACCTCATATAGTTGCCCACCATCTCAAAAAAATATGAGCTATTTTAGAAGACATGGACATAATTTTATTTGATATTAGCAAAATCATGGGAATTGTGCCGTATCTAGATATAACATAATCAATGTAAACATATTTTTTTTTCAAAATTAGTTATATAAAAGGTCACCCTTAAATGAAAGACCGATCATTTCACGTTGATTGGTACCTACATCAAGCTTCAACTTCTTTTACGGTCTCCTGCTAACCAAAGACAGACCATTATAATTGTTTGACGCTCCATACTTGAACTATTTAATTGAATTTAATAAATTTGCAGCAGCTCTTATTTTAATTGAATATTAGGTTTCTGCACTTCTTCTCCATATAATCTTCAACTGTGCCAAATTTCGTAATAAGGTTATCCTTCGCATATATAAATATAGATATAGAAATAAATAAAACTTACCTTTGTTATTCATGATGCAACCGTTGGTAAAAGATGACACAAAATGATGTAGTGATAGGCAAAACGCGTCCGTGATGCGATGTGACTTAAAACTTTGTGAACTGCGCAGCTGCGCTAAGGTGAAAATAAGGGACAGCGGAAGGTATTATTACAATACTTGGTTTTAACCGGTTAATTATCACTCCCAAAACCTAAATTCGTGAAAAACCGGTATTCCACATTAACCGGTTAAGCAAAACCCTTAACCGAAATTGATTTTTATTTGGGGTCAATGACCGAAACCGGTTTAGGAATTAAACCGGTTTCAGAGCCTTGTCAGAAACAGCAACCTTAGTGAAGACATGAAGCATCCAATGATAATACCGCACACCAGTAATCTTACGGAATTATAAATTGACCAAGCACACCGATCAACCTTCCATGGCGGAGCTCGTCTCACATTATCATGGCTCAGAAAGCAATACTGGATAATTGGTGGGAATAGAGCAGTCAAAAAACGCATCCGTCAGAGCGGGGGCACACGATGCGTTGCGGCGGCGTTGCGGCGCCGGAGCGGTGTCGCTGCGTCGTCTTACATAGAAATATCTGTGGCATGTCACACGATGCGCCCCGGCGCCGCACCGGACTTGCAACCACCAAGACGAGGTGGGAAGGGGTGAATGCGTTGCGACGTCGGAGCGGCAACGCTCAGTGCGGGGGCACACGATGCGTTGCGGCGCCGCACCGCAAAGATTTCACCGTATCAGCGGGCACACGAGCAATGCAGCGCCGTAACGTTGTTATGTCGCAACGGCGCTGAATATAAAGAGTTGCTGTTAGACGAAAAGAGGATTCCTTGTGACGCATAAACAACTGAAGGATTATAGGAAGCAGGGAACACGTGCGATGCCAAACCGTTCCACAGCTTGACTGTAGGGCAGAAAAAAGAATTAGAGAACCTTTTGGTTCGCACCGAAATGGATTGAACAGTCAAGCTATGGCTCCGCAAGCCAGCACGCGTGGTTCTGTTAAGGAAAGGAGAGGAGGGGATTAAATTGAACAATTCCTCAGAGCATTCGCCATGAAACGGTAGAACTACAGACGGTAGAACACGCTTAGAGAGGCGACATCCCTCCTTAACTGTAGCGACTCTAAGTTGCCCGTAACTTCTGCATCATTCACAAAGCGGATGGCCCGCCGCTGCAATCCATCCAAGGCATCGAGCAAGTACTGGGCGGATCCATCACAGAGGTGCGAACAGTATTCCATACCCGGCCGAACCTGCGCTATATACAAGCGGTAGAGTTGACCGGGCGCGAAAAACCGACGCACCTTGTTCAGGACCCCAACCCTGCGGGAAATGGCAGATATTACGCCCTCGATGTGATTCCTTGGATTAAGATCACAACGGATATCCACACCAAGGATACTCAGGTCATTCCGCATTGAGAGGGGAATACCCTGAAGAATGGGGGGGGGGGGAGAGAACGAGGATTTTTTGCACGTGAACGCACACACCTGGGTTTTTCTGGCATTGAACTCAACCATATTCCTGGAGCCTCATGTAGAATTGAGATCCAAGGACCGATTGAGCTCAATGACAAGATCCTCGCGCCCACTCACAGTGTCGACCCGGCAACCTGGGGACCCATGGCAGTATCGCCCATGAACCGTGCTGTCGTCTGCATAGCAATGAATGTTGCCAAGTGACAACATATCATTGATATGCAGAATAAACAGGGTGGGCGATAGCACCGAGCCCTGCAGAACTCCGGCATTTACCGACATGAGCGCCGAAGCGTGTCCGTCAACGACGACACGCATTCTACGCCCATGCAGAAAGCCAGAAATTCACGAACACAAGTTGTCGGGCAGACCGTATGCCGGAAGCTTGGATAAGAGACCACGGTGCCAGACCCTATCAAACGCCTTGGCTATGTCGAGGCTCACAGCAAGAGCCTCGCCACGCCGGTCTATCGCCTCACCCCAGCGATGCAGGACAAACGCCAGAAGATCACCCGTTGATCGGTTGTGACCGAAACCGTACTGTCTGTCACTGATCAACGAGTGATCCTCCAGGTAGCGGACCAATTCAGCGTTTATGATCCGCTCCATGACCTTACACATCACTGAGATGATAGCGATAGGGCGATAATTGAAGAAGAAATTGAAGTGAACACCGACTTGAAGCACATTAAAAGCTGGTCCACTAGGTTTGGGATAACAGTAAATCCTATTAAGTGCCAGGCCATAATAATAGGCAGTCAGCGCCTTATAAATCGCATCGATTTTTCATCTTTGCCACCACTTACATTTGACGGCACAATTATAACGTGGTCGCCGTCTGTTAAGAACCTTGGGCTTATCGTAGACAATGTCCTGAATTGGCAGGCGCAAGTTTCCTCTGTTTGTCAACGAGTCACCGGTGCCCTTCGTGTTCTATATCGCCTTAAAAACTTTATCTCCTATAAGACGAAAATAATGCTTGTGCAGACCTTAATCTTCCCGCTGATCGACTATGGTGATGTGTGCTATTTCGACCTGAATGCAGATCTTCTTAATAAACTGGACCGCCTTCTCAATAACTGCATTCGATTCATATTTAATCTTCGCAAATATGACCATATATCCTCCTATCGTTCTAAACTAAAATGGTTACCTATTCGCCAGCGGCGAAGTTTGCGTGCCCTTACAACTCTTTTCTCTATCGTAACGTCTCCTACACCACCTTCTTATTTCATGTCCCATTTTCAGTTTCTTTGCACTAGTCATGAGCGTAATCTTCGCTCCTCAAATAATCTTCTTTTATTGTGTCCCCCCCATTATTCTAATTTCCTACATTCCTACTTCTTCATTCAATCCATTATTCATTGGAATGCGCTCCCTCTCGAGATCAGGACGTCCACTAACCGTTTTCTATTTAAAAGAAAGGTTCGGGAGTTGTTGCTGGATGAAGCGGCTAAATCATCACACTAGTATGTCATCGTATATATATAATATATAATGTATATAATATATATATTTTTTATGTATTTATATTATAGTACATGTTTATATAATTTACGTATATTTATAAGTAAATATCAAATCAAATAAGCATTTGTACCCCTACTTCTGTCATCTCTGCACCATCTCAAGGTAGACTGGAAGAAAATGCCTTTGGCATTAAGTCCGCCTATGTACAATGTTTGTATGTGAAGTTAAATAAAATAAAAATAAATAATTGGTAGAGTCTGACCGATCACCCTTTTTGGGGATCGGTTGCACATTGGCCTCCCTCCAAGATTCCGGCACAACACCTGTGCGGTAGGACACTCGGTAGAGGCGTGTCAGTGCAGGAGACAACTCCGCTGCGCAACTCCTTAAAACCACCGCCGGTATTCCATCCGGACCACTGGCTTTCCGCATATCGAGAGACCGTAGCTCACGCCGCACATCACACTGCCTGATACGAATATCCGCCATTGAGGATCCGCAATCAGGCAGCACCGGCGGGGGCCGGGAACCACAGTCCTCGAGGCGGGAATTAGCCGCAAAGAGATTTGCCAGTAAGGCGGCTTTCTCTTGCGGCTTGTGGGCCAGCGAACCTTCCGGGTATCTCAGCGGTGGCAGTGCTGGACGGCATAAGTTAGATTGGACGGCCCTGGCCAAACTCCAATAAGCACGACTGCTAGTTGGGTGATTGGCCAACGCACGCCCAATCCTGCAAAAGCGGTGGACATCCGCTCTAACGTAGGCATTCTTGCAGGCCTTGGCGGCTCGATTATAGGCTTCCTTGAGGGAATCCTTAGGATCCTTCTTAGCGGGACCCCTGATCCAAGCGCGATACGCCGCCTGTTTGTCACCGACAGCATCGGCGCATGCCCGATTGAACTCAGAGGAAGGAATATAATATTCCATTCCTAGTCTGATTTCGTCAGCAATAGCGTTGGCACTCGCAGAAAAATCTTTTCCCTCAAAGCAGCGCTGCCGCCAAGGGATAGATGCGAAATATTCCCGCATGCCATCCCAATCCGCTGACGAGTAATGCCAGACCCTTCGCTTTACCTGCACGGGACGTGGAGGAGAAGCAAACGGTACCGACGACCGAACCAGGCAGTGATCGGAAGTGCCCAAAGGAGCACTAACGGTCACACTATACCCGGCCAGGTGACTCGCCAGCAGAAGGTCCAGCAGAGAAGGCGCATGACTCGCCACGTGCGTGCATGCGTGCGTGCGTGCGTGCGTGCGTGCGTGCGTGCGTGCGTGCGTGCGTGCGTGCGTGCGTGCGTGCGTGCGTGCGTTCGTGCGTGCGTGCGTGCGTGCGTGCGTGCGTGCGTGCGTGCGTGCGTGCGTGCGTGCGTGCGTGCGTGCGTGCGTGCGTGCGTGCGTGCGTGTGTGTGTGTGTGGGTGTGTATGTGTGTGAGTGGATATGTACATAATTTTTTCTTCATTAAGGAATAAATCCATACTAAAAGCTTGATGTGATAATAAGTTTTTCAACCGTGTTGTAATTTTTACGTTTTAGCCAATCTTGTAGTAACTTTTTTATTTTGTAATTATTTAGGTTTTGCATCCGCTTCGTCTCATTAAAATTATTGTATAATCGGGGTGCTAAGTAGGTATAATGCTTTCTACCTAATGAACTTTTAAAATTGGGAACTGGAAATTTTCCCGTTCTCTTGTTAGGCACTGTCGTAAATGGAACCGTTTTTCGGTGATACCGTTGAATACACTGTTTCACGAAGGTTTTTCGAATAGAGAGGACTTCTATGTCATTATACAGGATATCTGTGGGGAAGCGGTATAGTAAATGAAGCATAACCTTAAGAATTAATCTCTGAGCTCTTTCTAATTCTAATAGATGTGATTTGAAAGCTCCACCCCATGAACATATGCAATAGGTGATAATACAATGGCATAATGCGTTGTATGTCTGAACTAGAAGGGGACGAGTGGCGATTGCTCTTAGGTTCCTGAAAATAAAGGCGAGTCTTCTAATTCTTTTGGATGTATTTGATATATGCATGTTCCAAGTTAAGTTTTCGTCAATTGTAACTCCTAAATATTTTATATTCGAGACTCTCTCCAGAGTGGCACACTCACATTTATTTTGCGTATGTATCGTTTTACATGCGCCGGTGTGCAGAGCTACATTGAAATTTGCTTTGCGTCCTGATGCTTTGGATTTGCTAAAGCACATGTATTTAATCTTGGTGGCATTAATTGTTAGGAGACTGTTTTCTAGCCAATTAGTAACTGTCCTTAAACCGTTTTCCATGAGTGTTTTAATCGAGTCCCAGTCATTCCCACGAAAGAGTATGACCGTGTCATCCGCAAACATAATAATTTTGGCGCCTTTGATGTTCAATTTACACAGCTCATTGATATACACACAAAATTAATAAGCAATCCCAATCCCTATCTAAGGATCGATCCGGAAAATAGACCAATCAGAACACATCAAATGTGAGCGTGTCGGCAATACCTTGAGCCCATTGGTTTTTTTTCGCGATCGATCTTTAGATAGAAACGAAGATCGTTTATTAATATCGGCCATTAAACAAGAAACAGTGTTGACGAGATTGTGCTTCCTTGCGGTATTCCGAATGAGCATTTCGCCTTATCACTGATGTGGGTATTAATTCGGACTTGTTGATTCCTATCTCGCAGGTAATCGGAGAACCATCTTAATGGTACGTCTCTTATGCCCATATTTTCGTACTGATTTTATGCAAGAAGGCTGTTGCTTTCCAAGTACTTAATCAATCTTTGGTTGACAATTTTTTCAATTATTTTAGATATCGATGATAACAACGATATTGGTCTATAATTGGATGGATTGAGTTTGTCACCAGCCTTGTGGATTGGTATTACAGTTGCTAACTTGAATATTTTTGGGAAAGTGCTTAATTCGAAGCTGAGATTGCATAAATGTTTAATTGGGTGAGGATAGGTCAACTATGCAATGTTTCAGTAACTTCGCTATTACACTGTCGTGACCAGGAGCACTATTACTTTTTAAACTTTTTATACTCTTTACAACTTCTTCAATATCTGTAGGGGAGTTACACGGACCTGTGGTAGAGGCGTCACTGGCCAGTTCTGTTTCCGTTTTATTGATTTTCTATAGTGTCTTTTCCGCTAATTCACTGCCGATTTTGGTAAAATAAGTGTTTACAATATTTAGCGCTTCTACTGGTGAACTAGATATGTTTAAAAGCTCTGTAGAGGTTGTTTTAGTTTTGTTTAATTCACAATAGTCTTTTATAATTTTCCATGTTTCTTTCACATCTCTATTGGATAGTGCAAGTTTGTTTTTGTAGTAGTCTATTTTCATGGTTTTAATTACTTTATTGCAGGTATTTCTATACGCTATATAGTATGATTTAAGTTGCGTGTCGTTGAGAATTTTTTTAACTTTCATGTTAATTTTGTCCCGTTTTCGGATTGATTTGAGAATGGAGGAGGTGATCCATGGTTTGAGTGCTTTATATCTATTCTTTTTCCTGGTGGTGGTGGTATTCGAATCAATCATTCCCTTTATTATATTCGTTAGGGTGCTAGCTGCGAAATCTGGGTCTCTGATAGAGTAATATGTGCTCCAGTCATGTGATTTTAAGTTTTGAGCGATTCGTTCCACATTTACTTTCGAGTATTCCTGATGGTATGATTTCTTTATTTTTTTATTTGTCGCTAATCGAAGTAGGATTGGACAATGGTCTGTAAATTTCTCAAATACGATTGTAGTGCTTGAACAGTTAGATTTAACCATAAAGTGATCCAAACATGTTTTTCTTGTAGGTCGGTTTATAAGTTGTCGTAGGCCGTGTGATATGAGCATACATACATAATCACATGCATAAGGTGAGTTGTTTCCTGGAATTGTATCGATATTTATGTCTCCAGTGAAAATTATTGTGGTAGTTTGAATTTTCTGAAGAGTTGTATCTAGAAAGTCAATAAATTTATTTGGGTTTCTAAAACATGGTGGTCTATAGCAGCATATTATAGTACAGTCAAAGCCTAGAGAAATTATCAAAAAATTCGCTTCGTCAAATTTGCATTCATATGCTGATGAAGTTAGATCTCTTTTTACGTAGGCTACAACTCCATCGTTTTGATTTATATTATGCTTTGTGTTGTACGCTACATTGTTGTCTATGCTTGGAATGGGATCTTTATCACATAACCAACACTCGGTTAGTACTACAACGTCAATATCGACGTTTAATTTTGACATAAATATTAAGAATGCATCCAAATTACATTTTATACTGCGTATGTTTATTGACAGGACCGTCAAGGGGTGTGTTTTGTTATCCATTATTAGGAGGTCATTGCAGTTCGTAGGATCATCAAGCCCGTGACAATTTGGCTCATTTGTCTCATCTAGCTCTGTCGCAATTTGTGCTTCTACTGGATTGAATTTGTGTTCTGTATTTTGCATATGCCCCTGTAGCAAGTTACATTTTCGCTATTTTTAAAGTATATCTTTTTTATTATGGGATTACCGTATATTTTATGATATGCTTTGGTCGGTGAGTACATTGCAAGTATATATTTTGGTGTATAGTGTGTTATCTTAATTATTGTGCAGTTAGAATATGTGACGTTTGTGTGATTTATATTTACATTTAAATGCATTTTTATTTGTTGTTTGTATGCCGTTATGTTTATTTCTGATGTGTATATGGTGCATATGTATCGCTGTAGTCTGTTTACGCATAATTTATAACAAAGTATAATCGAATATAATTGTGTACTATGATATATCGGAACACTTATACTAAAGGTTATGATATCGTATTTATAATTATATTTAGATTTTAATAAGTAAATGTAGAACGTAGACATGGAATTAAGATATTTTAGTCATATTGTTCTGTTTTTAATTTTGGTTAGGTCAGTCTCATCGTCGATTCAATATTGGGGTGCTCCTTCTTTTTCTCTTATATAGACTTTTCCATATGAAGTCCAACAATACTTGTAGCCATTTGATTTTGCAAAGTCTCGTGCTAAGAATAGTAATCGTCGTCCTTTGTGAGTTAATCCCTCTGAGATAAAAATTGGTTTCTGTGGAGTTTCATTAAATAGTATTGTGGTATTAAGCTTCTCCTCTTTCTGAGTATGGGTGAGTTTTTTAACGCTGTTGATCAGTCGTTCTTTCATAAGAACCGATGAGAATTCCAGAACTAACGGTTTTAATAAGTTATTTTTGGCGGGAGCCCTGTATACATCTTTTATATCGTTGGTGTGTATATTTACATCTAATACAGCACCAATTTTTTTTATTATGTCACATAGATCATACTTAGACTCATTAGGCAATTTCGGAATATTCCGGATTTCAATTTTTGATGAGCATGCTGTCGATCTAGGTTTTCTATTTTGTGTTCAAGGGATGTAATATACACGGACTGCTTTTTCCTTTCTTGTTTAAGTTTTTCTAACTCTGCGTACATTTCATCGTATTTGGATGAGATTGTATCCAAAGCTAGTTGTATTTCGTTATTTTGCATTTTTATTTCAGTCAAAGATGATTCTAATGTATTGAGCTTAGTATTTTGTTCAGCAACAAAGTTTGAAAACAAACCACGAACTTCATCCATGAAATTTGATAGGTTGTTTTCTCTTTTTCTTTTAGTTCGCCCTGTAATAACCTGAACTGTTTCCACATTTTGTGCATCGGAAACGCTACCAGTTACACTTTCGGAGTCGGTCCCCGAAGCAATTTGTTGTTGTTGCTTTGGTAGTGTTCTTTTTAATGGCATTCTGGCTGCGATATTTTGCTAAATTTTGTCTAACTGTCTTACTACCGTAGCGAGCGTTGTTTGGAATAATAGATACTATAATTTCGGCAAGTAGCGCCTGTGCTATTGTAGCGCTGCTGGGACAGCCAACGCTTCGCAATTCTCCGAAGCAGGTTCAAATCCCGCTCGATTTCAAGCGCTTTTTGTGAATTAATTGTTGACAATGAAAACAATCACGTACTCACACATATGCCAGTCGTCGACGCAGGAACGAGACAGCGACACCAAATTTCAATATGGCCACTGGAACTTAGGTGATTCCTTGCAAGATAGTAAGAGAGCGTCCGATGTTCTCTTGGGCAATCTTATCAGCAGGCGTGGGAAAAAGAAACAGCAATCACCAAATTCAAAGATGGACGCCGAGTCTTATGAAGCCTCTCGCAAGATAGTAAGAGAGGATTCGATGTTTGCACAATCAACCATGACAAACTCACAAAAACAAAATACCCAGGATGTCCAGCACAACAAACGATACGTCCACTCACCGCAAAAGTTAAACGTGAAGTGAAATGAGTATGTCCGTTGTCTTGTGTGACAAATAAATATGCTTTTCTTTCTTCTTTCTTTCTTTTCTTTCACCATTTCCGCTGACGGGAACTGCACCTGCGCGTCATCTACCGCCTGGCTAAGGTACCTGAACAGCCGAGTCGTCTCATCGTCCCCGTTGTGTGACCTGTAGAGGCACACGTAGATGCGGCTCAGAGAACCAAGATCCACGTGCACCCACAGTGCGGAGAAGGAGGGGTCCTCCATGCAGCGCAGACGGCGACAGCAGACGTCCGACCGAACATACAAGCATACCCCGGCTTTTGGCTTGAAGTTTCCTTCAAGCGAATAACCGGGGTACATCAGGTAAGAATTGTCGGCCGGACAACGAATCTGCGTCTCCGTCACGAAGAGCAAAGCAGGCCGGGCCGTCTCAAGATGGTGGTGGACGGCATGAATGTTTGTATGGAGTCCACAGATGTTGGCGAACTCCATAGTGAACGCGGTGGTGGGGTTATACACCGCTGAAGGACCTGCTTTCTTTTTGTGCACTGTCATGAAGGTAAGGGTTGCGTTCGGTGAAGAGGCATCGAGGAGCCTGTATCAGGGCACTAAGAAGGCCGAACGGGTACAGGGACAAGGGAGTTGGCAGGAGGAGAATTGATCCGCCGGACGGAAGGGCCCCCGTACCCTCCCGGGATGGGCCGCCGGGACCCCACATCCGGTCACCAAACGGCACGACGGACCCACCCAAGATTATGCGCGGCATGGTGAGGCAGCCTCTCGTAGTGGTTAGCTACGATTGGGCCCCTGTACTGTACCGCGGGCGGCCAGCGGACAACCGTTTCTACGGGTCTCCCTGGCCGGCGGGTCAACACTCCTCCCACCGACAGCGTACCGCAAATACCCACACGGCACAACCTCATACCCAGATACAGGCCCCTCGAGAAACCGGGGGAAAACGGGCTGATCCCGGAACGCGACCCCCTTGCGGGGATCACTATGGCGGTCTTTACGCCGCGCTAACGGTGTTCGCTACCCGGGCGGATGCAAGCATCCTACCACCACGAACTGTGTCACTCATTTGGCACTACCCAGGGGTCACGTGTAGGGAAACTAGAGTCAAAGCCTATGGACGCGAGTGACGTTAACACCCTCTGTGCTATATCTGAAGATCCGAATGATATTGACTACTTAACACCAGCCCACTTCTTGGCAAGCGGTCCCCAGTTAACTATCATCAAATCAGAAACTGATGAGAGAACTCGTTGGCAACTGACTGAGAAAATCTTCAAAGACATATGGAAGAGATGGCGCATGGAATACCTGACTCAGTTGTCGTCAAGAAGCAAGTGGCAACAGCCACAAATCAATATACATATAAATTATGTTGTCATCATACACGACGCCAACCTACCGCCGGGGAAATGGGCATTAGAACGGGTAGTTGACCTTCACCCTGGCAAGGATGGTTACATCAGAGTTGTATCAGTCAAAACAAAGAACGGCGTGATACAAAGGCCTAAGATCAAGCTGTCAATCTTGCCTACGAAGGGGGATACTATAGAGCAGCCAAGGAATCAAACATCGTCAGCGAAAGTCGAAGATAGACAAAGTAAAACACCCAGTGTGAAAGGATTTAGCTTCGCTACCCTTCGTACTTATTTTTATTTCTTATTACAGTAATATCAAACGTTCACGGAGCCTACAACATAACGCAATTAAAATCGAATCAATTAATCTATTTTGACAAAATAAAGGATATGCAGCTTATACGAGATGACTGGAATTTAATTGTCTATTATGAAATGGATCCTTACTGGAATGGATTTGAAAGCATTTAATAAATACATTACCTACTTGGATAAATTATGTTCGACAATAAAGCAAAGCTCACATTGCATTGACGTCATATCATTTTTACGTCACGATCACATGGAACTACAACATTACAATGAAATGTTATTAAGTCAGCAGTTCATACCGCGCGCGCGCTCGCGCCGCGGTCTTATCAATGGAATAGGATACGTCGCTAATAGCCTGTTCGGGGTACTTGACGAGCGTTTCGCTGAAAAGTATGAGCATGATATTCAACTTGTCAAAGACAATGTAAATCACATAGCATTACTATGGAAGAATCAAACGTCTGTAATTAAAGCACAATTTAATTTAATTATAAGAATAGAAACAGTTATGGAGAAACACCACAAACAAATTCATCAAAAATTACTCGAAATAGAGAATTTTACCGACGTGTTGCGATTAGAAGCACAAGAAAATATATTGATGAACGATTTTGTCATGACAGCATTTGTAGCAAAAGACATTTTAAATAATTTAAAGAACATTCAAGATAATTTATTGGACACTGTAACTAATATTTTCAACGGAAAAGTGGATTTTCATCTCCTGTCACCAGAACAATTATGGAATTAATTAAATATCATATCAGGGCAATTACCTAAGGACTACGCATTACCAGTTGAAAACGCAGATTTTACACAAACATACAATCTCATGAAGATACAAGCAAGAATCACTAAGAATTACATTATATTGGAAATCAAAATACCACTTATCAGCCGGGACAGATAAGAAATAAGGTACCTGGGTCGAATATGGCCACCTTAAGGTTTGTTATCCTTTTTTAATAATAATAATGCTAAAACAAACAAGTTTTAGCACGTATTCATGAAGAGTAGCTATTTATCTTTACAACAAAGGTAAACAATACAAGGAATTTAAAAGAAAAAGAACTTTTACAACAGTATTAAAAAAAAATTGAAATTGGCCATATTTTCGACGGGGGAGGTAATTATGCCCACATATGTGGCCATATTTACTATACGAATTAACAAGTTTAAAAAACTTCTAATAAAGTGAAATAAAAGTGGATATTATGTTGTAATAGAGCATTTGTTTATAAGATATTCTTTGGGTGACAGTTATTAGTATTTAAAGATATCAAAATCAACAATGATATATATTTTTTTAACTTAAAATGTTATTTCGTTCACAGAATGTCTTAACGCATCTACGTAGTACACGTTTGTGTCAATGGGTATCCCACATTGCATAATCGAATAATACGTGATGCTAAAATCTTCTCTTGTTCAGGATTAAGAAGTGGTTTCCGGCCCAAAGTAGATTTAGTCTCCCTTTCTTCTAGTAAATACCGTCTTAGAGTGCGTCTTGGCACATTTTAATGCTTTGCAGCCGTATACACTTTCATTTTACCGCTTTGACTGCAGTCAAAGCGAGTTTCATAGATGCTTCTGATACTTCGAAGCCCTTTAGCCTTATAGCGTGCTATGACCTAAAACAAAAAAAAGTAAGTTTCGGTATCGGAAATATGGCCAAACGGTGGCCATATTTGCAGTCATGCATTTTTTTGTTTTAATACTCACGAATGAAAAACACACTATTACTTTGATAATTAAACAAAGAAATATCAAATTTCAATAGTCACACAATATCCTAATGTGATTAATAAAGATTCTTCTTTGAAAAATAACAAAAGACAGGTGAATACTTACTTAATGTTTTTATAGCCTCAACAGCAGTTTTACTTTAATGGACGCTGGGCGAGTACTGGACACGCGGGAAGGATGACGGGTACGTCGTTCGGATACATGTGACACTAGCGACAATTTATGGTAGCGCTCAGATATTTACAAATTTTCGTGTTTGGAATAATGGTAGGTGGCCATATTTTTCGGCTGGCCATATTCGACCCAGGTACCATATTTCAAATTATTCCCGTCCCTCGTAAGATTAATGACCAGGTAATCAAGATTTCACCTATATCGGAATATACAGCAGTCAGTTTAAAAAGAGATACATTTTTATCAATGACAGAGAAGGATATATCGTCGTGTTTAGAGTCAGGAATCAAACAATTGTTATGTCACATCAACACTCCCGAGTATAGAATGACCGATGTTTCATCTATGTGCAAGACAGAAAGGAGACCGAATGAATGTACAATTGTTAAGAACACGTGTACCGATTAAATGACAAAACTACACACAACGGAATCGTATTTATATTTTTGTTGTCGGAAGTGCCGTATGAAACTGATATGCGAAGATCACGTTTATTTATTTTATTTATTTATATATTCTTTATTGTACACCAGGAAAAACAAACAGAGATTATAACAAAATTTTCAGTAAGTACAATCGGTGGCCTTATTGAAAGAAAGAAAGAAAGCATTTATTCGTGATAAGCAATTTTACAATTATACTCATATATAAAATAACTTAGGTATAGTATTGCTTGTCACAAAACGGCTCAAGCTCAGCATGTGCTGGTAATGAAACCAACGCTGATCTTCCGTAAAGCCGGTAAGTGACGTCACAGGCGCCAAAAAGTAAATAGCAAAGAAATGTGAAATGTGATAAAATATACATTAAAACAAAATAATTATAACCGTAGCGTACGACATCTGCACAGATGCGGGTAGGTGAAATTTTATTATTATCATACGAACCTCTGACGAGTGTACACAGAGAGGGTCGCGAGCATCTGGGCGTTATAAAACAGTGACTTAAGTTTATAATAAGGAATTTACATAAGTACAATACTCCTCCAAACATAATTTGCAACTGGATACAAATATACAAAGGTATAAACAATTGCATTACAACGTTAAACAACAAGCCTTTAAATGTTACAAGAAACGCGTATTAGAAATCAGAAAAATGAGTCGGCCAATATAACCGGCAGTGATCACCGAATGGTAAGGGGCTCATTGAATATCAATGTCCAATTAGAAAGGCGTCGCTTGATGAAGTATACGCTCCGACCTACTCGTGCCCATATCCAAAACCCCGAGAGCTTTCAACTTGAGCTGGCAAATCGCTTTGATTGTCTCAAAGAAAACTTTGCAGTGGACGAGCTAAACAGTGGTTTGGTAGAAGCTGTCCATACGGTGGGATCTAAGTATTTTAGACCTCGCCGTAGAGATAGACCACAAAAACTCTCGATCCACACTCTTGACCTCATGGCCGAACGTCGATCTATGGCGCTGCAGTCTTCCGATGACGCCGAAGCATATAGGCAGCTCAATAGACGGATCTGGAAGTCCTTGCGACACGATGTCCGTGCTCACAATACTGTGAGCATTAAAAAGACAATTGAGCGGAATGGAGGCTCCAAAGTGTTTGCAAGAGACTTGTCTATTGGGCAAAGCCAGTTGTGTAGGCTGAAGACGGACGGCGGCCGCGTAGTGTCGACGAGGGCAGAGGTTTTAAGGGAGATCGAGAGGTTCTACGGACAGCTTTACACCTCGGTTGCCGAACCTACTGTTAGCTCGGCCGAAGACCCGAGAGCCGAGTTGATCCGACACTTTAGCGATGATATCCCGGACATCAGCCTGTGTGAGATTGAGATGGCCCTGAAGCAGCTTAAGAACAACAAGGCGCCGGGTGAGGACGGAATCACTTCAGAGCTTCTGAAAGCGGGCGGAGCGCCGATACTGAAAGTCCTTCAGAGGCTCTTCAATTCCGTTCTCCTCGAGGGATCAACGCCAGAGGCATGGCGCAGGAGCGTGGTGGTACTGTTCTTCAAAAAAGGTGATAACACTTTGCTGAAGAACTACAGGCCCATCTCGCTCCTGAGTCATGTCTATAAGCTGTTTTCGAGGGTCATCACAAATCGTCTCGAACGCAGGTTTGATGACTTCCAGCCTCCCGAACAAGCCGGTTTCCGAAAAGGCTTTAGTACCATAGACCACATTCATACGCTTCGGCAAGTTATACAAAAAACCGAGGAATATAACTTGCCGCTTTGTTTAGCGTTTGTGGACTATGAGAAAGCCTTTGATTCGATCGAGACCTGGGCTGTGCTAGAGTCTCTCCAGCGATGCCACATAGACTATCGGTACATCGAAGTGTTGAAGTGTATATACAACAACGCCACCATGTCGGTCCGAGTACAAGATCAGAGCACGAAGGCTATTCCACTACAGAGAGGCGTGAGACAGGGAGATGTCATATCTCCGAAACTGTTCACTGCCGCGCTGGAAAACGCCTTCAAGCTCTTGCAGTGGAAAGGATTCGGCATCAACATCAACGGCGAGTATATCACTCACCTTCGATTTGCCGACGATATTGTAGTCTTGGCAGAATCGCTGGAGAACCTTAGCACTATGCTCGAAGACCTCAATCGAGTCTCCCAACAGGTGGGTCTTAAAATGAACATGGACAAAACGAAGATCATGTCGAATGTCCATGTAGTGCCCACCCCCATTGGAGTTGGGGGCTCGACTCTTGAAGTTGTAGACGAATATGTCTATTTAGGACAAGTGGTCCGGTTAGGCAGGTCCAACTTCGAGAGAGAGGTCAATCGTCGAATCCAACTCGGTTGGGCAGCGTTCGGGAAACTACGCGACGTCTTCTTGTCCAAAATACCTCAGTGCCTCAAATCGAAAGTCTTCGATAGTTGTGTGTTGCCAGTGATGACATACGGCACAGAGACGTGGCCTCTCACTATGGGCCTTACTAGGCGGCTCAAAGTCACTCAACGAGCTATGGAGAGGGCTATGCTCGGGGTTTCCCTACGAGATCGAATCAGAAATGAGGAGATCCGTAGGAGAACTAAAGTAACCGACATAGCCCAGCGGATTAGTAAGTTGAAGTGGCAATGGGCGGGGCACATAGCGCGGAGAACTGATGGCCGATGGGGCCAAAAAGTTCTCGAATGGAGGCCACGTAGCGGAAAACGCAGCGTAGGACGTCCACCCACAAGATGGTCAGACGACCTGGTAAAGGTGGCGGGACGTCGCTGGATGCAGGCTGCCTCCAACAGGTCACTGTGGAAATCATTGGGAGAGGCCTATGTTCAGCAGTGGACGTCCTTTGGCTGATGGATGGATGGATGGAATATAACACTTTATTTACATTCTAGATTTCTATACAATCACTTTAGAGAATAGTTAAATTTTTATAAACAAATACAATATGTAGGGCCTTGGTCTTAATACAAAATAGTTGACTATAACTTTACTAATTGAAGGTTTGGCGACGAATGTGTCGTACCTCGCAAAATACCATCGTTTTATACTAACTACGGCTTTGTGGGAACGTTAGCGTCGCCTTACAGTACCCCTAGCCGGAACATTTTGCAGTATCGTAATAGAATAGTAATAGTAAAATTTTGTATGGGAATTTAAACAGCGCCATTGTGAGCGTATTTGGAACTAAAATGTGACAGCGGGAAACGTTTACGATACTATAGTATAGTTAGCGAGTAGTTTAACGATAGTTTTACTTTAGAAATGTATGAAAAGTGGCAGCAGGAATAATTTTTGACGTATAGTATCGCCAATTTACTATAGTTTTGCTGTCGAAAAATACGAGAACTTTCTCACCGAGATTTTGTCAGTGAGAAAGCTATCGTGAATGTAGTTTTGCGATTTATTTTATTTGAAATAAGGTAAAATGTGTTAATTACGATCATACTCAGTGCCCTCGACGTCTTATTGTTATTTTGTTTATTTATCTACTCCGTGTTTCACTAAAAATAGGCAATTAAATATGAAGTTACAATTGTGTTGTTTCAAATATTTTTGTTACTAACAGCGGCATTATCAAAAGAAGGTTACTTCCTATCCTAAGGACTTCTCGGAATCGGAGCAATGAACTTGGGAAAAAGTATGAGGATATAAGAAGATTAGACTTAGTGTAGTTTTAAAATGAATACCTAACTAAAACTGTAACATTAATAAATAAAACAATCATATTATGCACTTTTGTTTTATGTTTTGTGTACCTACTTATTTATTTTATGCAACAGGCTCATTTCAATGTGTAGTCAATATGGGCAAGTTCTTAGCTACTTCTTCATATTATATTATTGAAATGATATATGTGAAGAAAGTTACCAAGGCTCCGCTGGGATGCCCGTGTCAACTGGGAGTTGACATGGCGTGTGTCGCAGCTATGCCCGTGTCAAGTAGTAGTTGACATGGCGATGCGTTCCGAATGCCTTGGAACAAAAGGAAATATATCCGTTTCGGTCGTTCTATGGACAATTTGTATTATTCATCTCGCTTCTCCGTTAGTTTACGCTTAAAACTATGCAAAAACAATACCCCGCATCTTGAACAAAATAAAAAAAAAACGTTTTGAAGTTCACGCGAGTGCGTGTTGAGTGGGTGTCGGCGAAGTGATTTTGTTTTGGAAATAGTTCATAAATCGTAAGTGTTTGCTCCTGTTTCTTTCGCAAGATGTAAACCACTACCGCGTAGATATAAAAATTCAAGCATGAAATACGCATGCGGCGGGTTTAGGGACCGCCCGCAGATAGGAGTAGGTAGAAAATAAGAACTCAGGGTGATTACGTGGTACAGGCTTTAATATTTCGCATCACCGTCTTACACTCGGTACTGTTGCTGGTGTTATGCAACAAGAGTCACTGGCCTTCTGTGGACACTGATCCGGGTCTTCTGCACGTGGCGGTTTCCGACGACAGCTCGCCGGCAAGGTTGGCTGCCACGTGGCCGGTAGTGGTGCGCAGGTCAGCGGCTCGGCGCAGGTGCGGTCGCAGCACGGGCAGGAAGCGGTGCGGAGTGAAGCCTGAGCACGGCACGCTCCGTGCCGTAAGCAGGAAGAGAGTAGATAGCAGATAGGATGAAGCAGATGGTGAACCCCAGCGGGAACAACAACACGCGTGGTAGCACGCAGTTTATTTTTAGAAAGAGGACGCGAGAGAGGTTACACGCGTATTTATGCGTGCGATGACAGTTCGCACGTTTTAGCTGTCAGAATTGAATCGATCAATCAGCGCAATGGAGGCGTTGATTGGCATAGACAATATGATTATTGAGCCATAGACCTAAACTAATCCGGGTGACATTCTACAACGTCACACGCATTAATGTGCCTTTTTTTCGAAGCCCAAAATATACTGTAGGTACATTTTGGCGCACGACATCGTTATGATTGCCTTTAAATTTGGCGTATTTGGCTGTATTTTCTTAATGTATGTATATTTTTTATTAATATTATATTAGACTACTTATGCTGTAGTACCTTTATTTCAAGCCAAATAGTGGTAGTTTTTTGCATCTTGGCCTTGTAAAATTGAACATAAATTAAGCCGCGCGGCGCCAGATATTTGTTTACAATCAAAGGGCTATAAATAATTCTTTTTGTATGGACGGGTGTAAGGTTTTATTTTTTACCTTATAATATATTATATAAGTAAAAAAAAAATTATTAAAAACCATATGTCATCGATTCAATTTTCGAGATATGAATTTTTAAATACAAGACGCGCCTAAATCGCGCTATCTCAAAGTTCAACGCAGCATAATAAATCACTTGAGTCATAATCTGATAAACAAACTGAAGTATTATTTCAACACACTCATATTCTAAACAAAAAATATAACACTTGATAGTTAAACAAAGCACTTGAGTTCTGAGAACCGTTTGTTTACGTTTAAAAACGCCTCGGGCAAAGTAACGTCATTTACCCCCACCCCTGGGGCATCCCAGCGGATAAGTAAAAAATTACAAAAAAAAAGTTATCGATTTTGTTTGCGAAATTTTTACTTGCATTGTGTCTGAAGTCACTAATACTACCACCTGGTTTCGTTTTCGGTCGCAGTCTTGATATACCCTGTATATGAAATAATGTTCGGCGGGGTGGTAGAGCTGGCGATGCGCGCGCAGACGTTGCTATCTCGGCGAGCTCGATGTGAGCTGCGCAAGAACTGGACGGCTCCGTCGGTGACAAGCGGGCTACACGCCAGCGACACTCTGCACTCTTGTAGTGCTTGATGAGAACGATCAACGTAATGATGCCAACCACGCCGACTATCACGTAGATCATGGCGTAATGATGCACGTCATAATAGGATATCTTCTCTGATATGATGTTATCCTCCTTCAATTGCTTAAGTCTCTCATGCATTTGTATCATCTCTGCCTGAGACTCATTGGAAGTGTTTTCAAAATGGTATATGGTATGGTTAGGTTGATTATATGATTGATTGGCGCCATTGTCGGTTCGTAGAGCTCTGGATGCGTCTTGATTTCACTCACATGAAGTTTTTGAGAAAATATTGTAAATTGGTCAGTCTTAATCAGGCAGTCTTGACCTATATTTATAAGACCCGCGTGAGTCAGGTGATGAGCAAAAACTTGATCCTGACATATGGCGCGAATATGACACGGCTCACAACAGAAATATAAATAAGTGTTGACTGTGTTCATTTGTTTCCAATAATTAATTTTTACACAAATTCGTGGTAGTCTCACATTCCGATGTTTTCATTTCACAGAAGTTCTTGTCACTTCTCATATGAAATAAGGGTTGTGTTACAGAGCAAAAATAATCGTCGGATGTTATTAGACATGTTCTGATGTCATACTCTGTCATAAGTATGAAAATGTCCTTTTTAATCTATAATCTATATCAGCCCATATACGTCCCACTGCAGGGCACGGGCCTACTCTACAATCGAGAGAATCGATTGAGAGTGGTTAGGCCATATAGTCCACCACGCTGGCCTAGTGCGGGTTGGCGGACTTACATACCGTAGAAATGCTTTAAAATCGCTACGGTATGCAGGTTTCCTCACGATAATCCTTTTTAATATTGGTAGAAATATAATCTGCCACAGGAGTTATATGGATCATGTCCTCTTTAACCTTCCTGGGAATCGAGTATATTTGCATGATATCATGATATCATGATTAGCAAAAGTGTTTGAAAGTCTGATATGCCCCTTCATTGAATGGCATATTAAAAGTATTATAACAGAGCATCAACACGGTTTTATAAAAAATAGATCTACATTAACAAATTTGGTTGTTTTTGTCGAGAGAAACCTTACTTATGTCAGTAACGGCAATGAAGTAGACGCAATATATAGCGACTTCAGCAAGGCCTTCGACAAGGTTAATCATCATATTCTGCTTCATAAACTTTCAACTATATATAATATTCATGGTTCCCTCTTGGTTTGGTTCAAGTCATATTTGCAAAATAGAAAGTCTAAAGTTGTTGTTAACGGTTTCTCGTCTTACAGCTTCTCGCCCATTTCTGGAGTTCCGCAAGGGTCTCATTTAGGTCCCTTACTATTTACTATCTTTATAGATGACATAAAATATGCCATTCATAACTCCCACTTCGAATTATATGCTGATGATTTAAAATTGTCTAGAATAGTAAATTCAGTAACTGACCAAAAACACCTTCAAGATGACATTGACAGATTGTGTAAATGGTGTGAGCTTAATAGCATGCAATTTAATCTAAATAAATGTTATCACATAAAGTTTTCGCGCAAAAAAAATAAACTATGCACATCATATTCAATGAAAGGCACAATTTTGAAAAATGTTAACTTGGTTAGAGATTTGGGAGTTGCAATAGACTCTGAAATGCGTTTCTTTGTACATATAGATAATACAATAGATAAATGCAATAGAATGTTAGCGTTTATAAACCGCAACACGAAAGAGTTCACTTCTATCCCAGCTCTAAAGACATTATACTACGCTCTGGTTCGCAGTAATATAGAATATTGTTCAATGGTATGGTATCCAAACTTTCAAAATAATATTCAACGCATCGAAAATATTCAAAAAAAAAATTGTTAGACGACTTACAATAATAACTAAGGTTAGACGTACATTTAGGGATTACTGTGACCGACTACTCTATTTCAAAATGAAACCTTTAAAATGGCGCAGGGATTTTTTGAGTTTGTGTTTTCTGTACAAAATTTTTAATCATCATATAGATAGTCCTTGCTTGCTTAAACAAATAGGCATTAATGTGCCCAGATTGTCTGCTAGATTTTGTAATTACAAAACTTTTGCTAATAAA
This sequence comes from Deilephila elpenor, assembly GCA_949752805.1. Taxonomy (NCBI): domain Eukaryota; kingdom Metazoa; phylum Arthropoda; class Insecta; order Lepidoptera; family Sphingidae; genus Deilephila; species Deilephila elpenor. The sequence continues at coordinate 14,079,179 of OX457095.1, forward strand.
AGTAGTCGAAATATTTATGGAAGTAATTCCCCTCCCTCTTATGCGCTTGGAAAATGCAACGAGCTATACTATGTCAATGATATGAACATATTTTCCGTCAAATATTACTCATTTAAAAGAAACCTAAGTTTTGATGTACCTATTTTGTAATATTGAATAATATTGAATAATCGTTACAGATTGATTTATTATATTATTTAGTAAATTTATATTATTAATTGTAATGGTAATATTAACTGTAACTTAGTCATTTTTATTTGTATTCTTTTTTTAATCCGATTTAATGTTTTTTTTTTTTTTTATTTATAAAGATTTTTTTGTATTCTTCTTTTTTTTTCCTATTTAATGTATTTTTTAACTTATGTTATTGATTGAATTGTAGAGGTACTTAACAGTGTTGTACTTACCTGTAATTTAAAAGCATACATCCAAAATGTGAACTGAATTTTGTAATTGTGAATATTTGTATGTATTTTAGTTGGTAAGGCTAATAAATAAATAAATAAATATCATACACATCTCGACTAACCAGAGGGATCTGTATTTCAAAAATCAACATATCTTCCAACATCCTGGTCTTTACTTTCAATAAAGTAGGTATATATCTTGCGTAAATCTGTATGTATGTTGTCAATCGGCAGCGATACATCTGTTTGTAGTTTACTGGATATGACACTCAGTACCTCTGATAGCTGTTCCGGTGTAAGTAAATGTAAGTTGAATCGGCCTTGGTACATATCAGTTATTGTGTCCATTAATATTTCTTGAATGCTCTTTAAACTCTGTATCATATTGTTTGCAATAATAGCTCTTGTGTTAAAGTCATTAATATAGTTTGTGGTCTCAACTTTATTTTTTAGCGTAGCCAGTGCCTTTTCTAACTCATTCATATGCTGATTTATTAATTTATGTTGTTGGTTCATGGTGTCTTGTGTACGCATCAATATGTTGTATTCGGCTTCAATAATTGACGTTTGGTTCTTCCAAAGGAGTGCTACGTGTTTCTCATTTTCATGAATGAGGTCAATATCCTTACGATATTGTTCTGCAAATTCTTCGTCCAGTACCCCAAACAATGAGTGTGCAATGCTCCCGATGCCATTTATGAGACCACGACGCTGTCGTCCAGTAGCACGTGACCGTAGGTGTTGACTTAACATCAGCTGGTTGTAGTACTCGATTTCTGAGTACGCTTTATTTAATTGTAGTAATATGACTCCACAATGTGATTGTTTATTTATGATCTCACATGTTTGTTTTAATGAAAGTAAGTATGTATTTAATACTTTTGTCGCTTGCCAGTATGGGTCCAAATTATAATACACAAGAAGATTCCACTTGTCTCGAATTATTTTTATTTTATTTATTTAAGGACCTCCAACGAAGGATACACGGCATTATATAATAAACACAATGGTGTAGCATTATTATAGTTTACATTGTGACGTGATCTTCAATTACAGGAGACCACAGCATGCAAATTTAAATATTTATACAATAGCAAAAAAATATAATAATAATATAATAATTCAGAAATAATTTAGAATGAAATGAGTTAATTAATTATTATTAGATCGACAATACATTATACAGTAATTTGAAAGTGGAAAAACAAAATATAATATAATGCAACATAATGTAACATAATGGTAAATGTAATTAATCAAGTTTATTTTTATTTATTTATTTATTAATCCTTTATTGCACAAAAAGAAACATTTACAGTAAATAAATGGCATAATAATAGTACAAGAGGCGGCCTTATCACACTAGGCAATTTCTTACAGGCAACCTTTGGATGGATATGTAAAAAGGAAAATGAGAGGGCAGTCCAAGGTGTTTATTAAAAAAATACATATAAATATAAATATAAATAAAAAAGAATAATTCACATTATAAATAAATAAGATATACAAATACATACAAACATATATTTAAAAACAATAATAATACACACACTTACAATACATACAATATACATAAACATATATACCTATCCTAATATTTTATTAGGGGTACATAACAATTGCTTTACAATTACAATTTACTGGTGGTAGGTCTCTCATATGTGAGAGGCCACCTGGGTGGGTACCACCGCAATGTCTATTTCTCCCGCCAAACAGCAGTGTTAATGCGCTGTTGTGTTCCGGTTTGAAGGACATTGTAGCCAGAGTAACTACTGGACATATTGAGACTTAACATCTTATGTCTCAGGATGGCGAGCGCAGTGGAATTCCAAGCATTCCCTTGTAATTCATGGTGTTGTTTGGTTTTGCTACTGTCCATGAGCGGTCATATCGCTTACCATCACGCGAATGGCATGCTCGTCTCGCCATTCATTGCAATAAAAAAAAAAAAAAAAAAAAAAAAAAAATTGCAAGACTTGTTTCCTGTAACGTGAAATGTCCGTGATGTCTATGTCATGTGCTTTTGCAAGAGCGTTATATTGTCTACAGAGCCTTGGTACAACGGAGAAATAACCCAAGTTGGTTTTGGATGAAGGGATATGTAACAGGTCATATGCGCTTTTACGTGGAATTCTAGTTGGCGTGTTAATACTCAGTGCACTTACTAGCTCACTGCAGTCCAGGTTACCGTTAAACATTTTGTGTAAAAATAATAGATCGATCTTCTTTCTGCGTGTGGCTAAGGTACTCATATTGTAGTGCTTCAGGCGGTCAGAGTAATGAAATATTTCTTTAGCCAACTGATGTCTATAAGAGAGATGATATAAGAATCGTCTTTGAACACTCTCCAAGCGTTTTATATAAACCTCATAATGAGGGTTCCACACTATACTGGCGTATTCCAGGAAGCACGAGGGCATTGTAAAGTATTATTTTAGTTTTAGGGTTTTTAAATTCTTTACTGTTGCGTATTACAAAACCAAGACTTTTAAATGCCTTTGAAGTGGTGTTTAAAATATGTGAATTGAATTGTAACTTACTATCAACCAGAATACCGAGATCGCGAATAATGTCCACCTGCGTAATTTCATGACCATTAATATAGTATTTATTGAATTGAGTGTATTTTTTGCGCGAAAAGTGAATGTAGTAGCATTTCTTGACATTTAAGGACATTCTATTGTCATTGCACCAGTTTGTCATTCTATTTAGGTCGTCCTGTAGCCGGATAGCATCCAAACTTGATTTAATTGTTTATATCATTATCTTAATATCATCGGCATATAAATAATATCTTGAGTATTTAAAGCAAGATGTAATATCATTAATGAAAGCATTAAAGAGAATCGGTCCCAGGTGTGAACCCTGGGGAACGCCAGAAATAGTCCGGAAGGGGCCAGAGGTATACCCGTCAATTACAACTCTAGAGAACCTGTTACTTAGGTATGTCGAGAACCAATATAACAATTTACTGCCCAAGCCGAGTCCAGAGAGTTTGTTTATTAAAATAGAGTGGTCAACTTTATCAAATGCCTTACTGAAGTCCGTATATACGGCGTCCACAGGGATGCCCTTATCTACGGACTCCAATAGAGTTGATATATAACACGCAAGGTTGGTTGAGGTCGATCTCGATTTAATAAATCCATGCTGGTAGTCGGATATGGAATGTTTAAGATGCCAGGTTAATTTTTTTGTAACGACTTTTTCAAATATTTTACTAAATACTATTAAAATAGAGATGGGTCGATAGATTGAAACCGATTGCTTGTCACCGGACTTGAAAATTGGAACTACAAGGGCCTCCTTCCAGGCATCGGGGAAGATTCCCTCAGCAAGAGATCTATTAAAGATTGATAGTAAGGGTGGAGTTAACGATTTAGCGCAATTTTTAATGAAAATTGGTGGTATGTTGTCACAACCAGCGCCTTTTTTTGCGTCCAGTGCCTTCAGTGCCTTATATACCTCATCATAGCTTAAGGAAATTGTACAGAGCGTGGTTGACGATGAGTCACAATTGAAATCTGTTGAACTCTTATTAGTGTTTGTAATTGAGGCGTTATAAACTTCAGAGAAGTTTTCGGCAAAAAGGTTACAGATATCGTTCCCGGTAGACGCAGTTTTTTCCTTGTGGACCATTTTAGCTGGATAGGCACTGGAATTCTTCCGCTTCATTTTAATAAAGGACCAAAATAATTTCGAATTTTCACATACAGCGCCCTCGATAGTACTGATGTAATCATTATAATAGATGAGTTGAAGCCTATTGCATCTTTCACGTGGAATGTCGAATGACAATCGGTCTAAGGGGTTGTTATACTTTTTGATTTTAAGATGATATTTGTATTTTTCTTTATATAAACGAATAAGATCATGAGTGTACCAGGATGGATATTTTTTACTACGAGCGCGTTTAAATGGAACTGTGTTTTTAATTACTTTATGTAAGATATCGTAAAATTTGGAGACCATGTTGTTAGTGGTGGGGCATTCCTTAAATTCATGTTCCCAGTTTATTGCATTAAGTAATTGTTGAATTATTTCATAATCTGCAGAAAAGAAATTTGGTCTCGTGTTATGTACTTGTGGCAATAAATTGATAACTTTGTTTATTTTTAGATTAAACTCAAGTGAAGGATGCAACAGGTCCTCATTAGTCAAACTGTGAGTTGGGTGTATAACGTTTGTAATCGTATGTGTAATAAGCACCAAATCCAGCGTTTTATGTTTATTATTTAATATGTTGTTATATTGATGAATATTGTTTAAGGTAATAAAATCAATCAGAGACTGAGTGACTTCATTGTTTTCTAATTGCTGTTGAGAGCGAGAGCTATGATTATGTGTGAGTGTCCAGTTTATGCTACTTAGATTGAAATCTCCTGTAATAACGTTAATTCCATTACATTTTGTGCAGAATTAAGGAACATTTGGAGGCTATTCAGAGCTACAGGTGGTGGCAAGTATATTGCACACAAGTAGACTTTGTTTTTTGTTCTCCCTTTCGGTATGTCAATGCAGACTCATAAATCCCCACAATCAGTTTCAAAGCTGATCACCCGATAAGAGGTTAGGTATTTTAATACGGCGATAAGAACTCCTCCACCATCTTTCCGGTGGATATTAGAGGTAGTCTCGCGATCACGTCTGTAGACAGTATAATTATCACTAAACAATTCGGAATCATAAACACCACCATTTAGCCAAGTCTCCGTAAGCACAATGACATCATAGTTATGTGAACAAACGTTGTGGTAAAAATGTTTAGTTTTTGTTTTTAAACCACGAACATTCTGGCAATACATATTGAGTGAATGACTGAATGCGACTAGAAATATTAAATAACAGCTTGCGCATTAATAATAAAATATAGCACGGTTTAAGTAAGCGATTTTAACATTAAATAATTTTTGACAAATAAACGTTCAGATTTTTCATCCTTTCGTATATAAATGCGTCCGTTACGCACCCACACAAATTTATATCCCAGTTCTTTGGCGCGCTGCCGTGCTTCAGCGTGGAGTGATTTATTCTCTCTCGAGAGGTGTTCTACTACGTAAACAGGTTGTGGTTTATCCGTAGCAATTCCAAGGTGACTACAATTCAGCTTATCCGTTTTCTTGCTCTTGTTGAATTTTATCGTAGCAGCAAGGAAACCATCGCGCTCTCGTGGACTGCCAAATTTAACAAGAACAGATCGCGGTCGCTTACCATCTTTTTTGGCCAGCCGCATACATTGAAGTATATCTGAGTCTTTTACTGGATAATCAATAATGCTTGCTAGCTTAAGCACAATATTTACCAAATTTTCTGACTTGTTTTCTGGTAGATTTTGTAATTCTAAATTATTGGCCCTGTTATATTGTTCCATTAGGTTTATCCGCTTGTTTAGATCTGTTAATGAATTCTGCAGAGCATTGTTATCTTTCTCTAACTTTTTTATCCTCTCCGATTGTTCTTCAATGGAGACTCTCATATCCTCATATTTATCATAAAAAAAGTTTAGAGATGCTTGAAATCCAGATATCGAGTCATTTATTTTCGATAATTGTGTGCTAAGAACCTCCTGCAGCAATATTTCCAATTCTTGTCTGATGACACCGCGCAAAGTGCCGGCCGTTATGATGCGAGTCATCTTTAACTGAAGCCTCTTGTCCGATTGTTGGCCTTTTACTTCGTATGGTAACGTTATTGTCATGCAATGGACTCGGTGATCGTTGGGCTTCGTGACTCGAGGATTCAAAAGAATGTGTTGAAGGACGTATGGGCGTATTAGTATTGTCGCATTTAGGTTGCTTGTACTGACAGCCTGGGCACTTCCAGATCTCTTTTTGATTACACTTCATGGATTTGTAACGGTTTTCTGGGACATTAGCACACAGTAAGTCGAACCATAGTTGACATCCCACACATTGTAAGCAGTCCTTGTTTTTTATAGAATTCATGCAACCCGCGCATTTTTGAGGCATTGTGCTATTGTCCAATAGATGGCGCCATTTGTCAGCGTGTATTGAACTGTACTTCAGACGCCTCAGTGAGTAGTAGCTCCCTCTGTTGAAAAATCGAAGGAGGTATCGGGAATATGGTTAAAGCAGTTTAGTTTAGACTACTATTCAACAATAGATGGCGCCCTTTAAACACTTTAGAGCGGGGGTAATTTTGTTAATAAGTGATTAAAAACTAACGATTTTGTTTAACAGAGTTTAGTTAAACTTTACCATAACACATTTACGTGTCACTTTTGCACTAATGCTCGGGAATTGCATTTAGTTATTGTTAATGTCACTTATACACTTTGATATTGCTTGTAATTATTGTTGTTCACTGTAACACCCTTAGTTCACTGTACGTTGGAGATGTGCACTCGTAGGTATTTCTTGCCCTGGATAACAGTACTACAGGAGAGTCATGCGGATACAAGCAGAAAGTGCACTTTCTAGGACTTCCAGAACTATTCATTTACTTTTAATTAATTTTAAATTACAGAGCTTTTGTTTACAATTTGACAGTGTTGCCACTGGTGAATTAACTTCATGTTGCCGATTTTATCAAAGTAAATACTTTGGTTCTCTTTGAAGGGTTGGATATTCACCTCGCATACCGAACTTGTTATCAAGGTGAATAAAGATAGAAGCGTGGCCAATGACCATAAGCTTCGTTTGGTGTGATAAATATTTTTCTTAACGTCTTGAGGACGTGGCTTTGTGGACTCTGTATTTTTGGGCGAATTAGTGTCAGAAGTATCTTGGCTTTCTAATAAACGGGACAGCTTTATAATTGGACGCTTTATGAGACCATTCTTGGTTTTTAAAGTGACTACACGTACATAACCATCTGCTCCTGGGTGAAATTTTATTACTTTGCCCATAGCCCACTTGCCTGGGGGCAGGTTGTCATCCTGAATCATAACTACACATCGCCACTATTGATGTTTCTCTGCGGCTGAGTCCATTTACACCTTGCATTTAATTGCGCAAGGTATTCATTGCGCCATCGCTTCCATATAGCGTTTAGAATATTTTGAGTGAGGTGCCAGCGGGTGCGTAGATCTTTTTCCGTTTCAACTAATGTTAAAGTAGCGCCACCAGTTAGAAAATGAGACGGAGTTAAATAATCCAGATCCTCGGGGTCCTCGGACAAAGGACACAAGGGCCTAGAATTTAGGCAAGCTTCGATTTGGTTCAATAATGTGCTTAGCTCTTCATAAGTCAGTCTTTGCTCGCCTAAAACTCTCTTGAAGTGATATTTAAAACTTTTAACCGCCGCTTCCCATAGTCCGCCCGCAGATGGCCACACAGGTGCATTAAAATGTCAATTGATCTCCATATCGGCAATTTCTTCTAAAAATTCATTGTCTATAATTTTTTGAAGTTTGCGATATTCCTCTTGAAGAACATTACTCGCTCCTACGAAATTGCGGCCATTGTCACTGTACATGTCTAGTGGAGTGCCTCGACGTGCCGCCATTCTGCGGATCGCTGCGATTAAGGGCTGATGTTGTTAAGTCAGACACCAACTCCAGATGTACGGTCTTGGTCACCATACAAACGAAGACGGCCACATAACCCTTAGTGTATTTAATGCCACGACCCTTACTGGATTTAACAAAGATGGGTCCCGTGAAGTCAATACCAGTACGCGAAAAGGGACGACAACGATTGACTCTTGCTTCAGGCAAGTCTCCCATTATCTGGTGCTGATTGTCAGGATTATGACGTTTACAGATAACACAATGACATAATGCTTTCTTGACTGTATTATTGCCACCGATTATCCAATATTTGTGACGAGTATATGCCAATGTAATACGAGCTCCGCCGTGGCACGTGAGCTTGTGTACGTGATTTATTAATAATTCAGTAAGACGATGTCTATGGGGCAAAATTATTGGATTTTTCATATCTGGTGGAATATGTGCATGCTGTAATCTACCACCTACTCTCAGAATGCCTTCTTGGTCTAGATAAGGGTTCAGTTTTTTAATCTTGCTTTTAGTTGATACTTGTTTCCCTTCTTGCAGATTCTTAATTTCATCTTCGAATACTGCTAACTGAATTTCCATGATAATAAAGGTTTTAGCTTGCCGTAATTACGTTTCTTACTTTCGTTGCGAGCGGACGTCCGTCTGTTGTGTCTGCTGATTTGGCGATATTGTTTGTGTAGCTTCTGAGGATCGTCAGTGAGCGTGGAATCGATGCCTCTCTTACTATCTTATGGAATTTCTCGTAAGAGACCGGCGCCATATTGATAATTGTATTGCGCTGTCCCTCTCGTGCAAGGTTGGTGGAATATATTTTTGTAGAAAAGACAGTTTGGTGAGGTGACCCGCAGTGGCTGGGGTTTGAACCTCCGTCGCAAAGCGAGCGTTGTCTGTACCTGGGTGCTGTACCACCGGGCCAAAGCTGCGTGGCTCTTGGCTTTGGCTTGATTTGGAGTAGTGTGTATATTCTAACAACCGCTAATTTATTTATTTATTTATTTAAATCTTTATTGTACACAATAAAATATAATACAGGAACAGAAAAAAAAAAACAGTACAAATGGCGGTGTTATCGCATAAAGCAATGTCTTACAGACAACCATGGGATGGATTTAAAAGACGGAGAAAGAGAAACAGAGGGCAGTGTAAAAAAAGAAATTAAATAAATAAAGAATGGAAGCCAAATAAAACTAATTAAACATATAAATATAAATACACAGACATTACATACTTACATAACAAATAAAATAAATACATAATAAATAGACATACATACATACATATATAAATTTATATACAAAATATAAAGAGAATTCTGATGTAGGAAATAATAATAAAATCAGTTTAAAGAGAGAGGTAGTGTTCTTTAGTAAGCCTCTTGAACGATGACAGTGTTTGCGCCTGTCTCACCACAGTAGGAAGCGCGTTCCACAAACGAACTGCTTTGACCGTAAAGGACTTGTCCATAAATGTCGTGGTGTGCACAGGCATTCGCAGGTTAAGATTCTCAGACGACCTCAAGGATCTCGAATGTGAGTCATGAAGAAAAATAAATCGTTCTTTAACATAAGAAGGGGTAAGAGGATTAAATAAAATGTTGTAATAAAGAGAAAGAATGTGAGCATTCCGACGAAGTCGTATAGGTAACCACTTGAGCTTAGCTCGAAACTCAGACACATGATCGTATTTGCGTAAACCAAATATGAATCTTATACAGAAATTTTGAAGTCGCTCAAGTTTATTAAGTTGGTCTTCGATGAGATCAAGATAGCTGACATAATATTAGTTAATCAATCATGATTCGATCACCTAATACTAAATGTGTTTCGAGTCCTGACCTAGCCAACCCATCGGAATCTGCAGTTAATATTAAGCATCCAGAGTCAGAAGTGACAGCTGCTATTGAGGCCTTCTCGAAAGAAATAAATAAAACTTTAAACGACTGGCGTTCAAACCTGGATAGTACATTATCGGAAATATCTGGTAATATTACTAGCATAAAGAGTGATCTCGCTAGTGTCACGCAAAGCATCGCTGATATAAGAAAAGACTTTGAATCTCTTCGATCCGACCAAGTCAAACTGGAAAAACGTTTAACTAACCTGGACAAAAAACACAAGGACGTCGTAGAAAATATGGAATCGTTGCAAAAATCTCTTCAATTCACTATGGACCAGCAAAAAGATCTTGAATGTAGAGTTGATTCCACATGTAAACAAAGATTTGAAGCTGATTCACTCAACAACCTGATAACAAATTTGGATAGCAAAATTGAGAACCTAGAACAGCAGGACCGTCAGTGTAATTTGGAATTATGTAATATACCTGAAAAACGTAACGAAGATCTTATCACACTAATGGAAAAAATATGCTCTAAAATAAACTATCCGTTGTCTCGAGAAAACATATTGGCTATACATCGTGTTCCTCACGCTCAAAAGGATAACAACAAGCCTAAAAACATAATTGTAAAATTAAATTCAAGAATACAAAAGGATAATTGTCTAAGCGCATTTCGACTGGCAAAAGGTGTCAGTACTATGCAACTTGGTTTCACCGGCACTTCGTACTCTATTTATATGCATGAGCACTTGACCCTAAAAAATAAACAATTATTTCGTGAGTGCAAAGAAGCGGCAAAACTATGCAATTATAAATACGTCTGGGTTAAAAATGCTACCATCCTTGTTCGTGAGAAAGATTCTAAACCAGCCATTGCGATACGAAGATCTCAAGACATCGAAAAAATTAAGCCAAGTACTGTGTATAATGAAAAGTGACAACTCACTTCTCTACATTAATTGTTTTAGTTCAATGTTTATTAGAAGTGTCTCTGAAATTATTTCACTTATTCATTATGTTATATTCTATGTTTTTATTTTAATGTTTACTCTGTTTCTAGTTAAATTCATTGATTTTAGTTCCTACTATGTCACTATCCTTGGAACTATATATTACTTTTGCCGATTTTGTTCTTGTAATGCACAGTCAACATTGCCGTCATATTTTCGTAAGGTGTTTCTGAAGTTTAGCTTCCGCCGTTTAGACTTATTCTATGCACGTAGTTCAGTTATGTTTGTTTCCAAATGTGAACATGTTTTATTGATATACTTACCTTTAAATGTCTAATAGTCGATCACACCTAAACACAATGTACCTATCGTCTATAAACTCACTGTCAAATATTTGTGGAGTAAGCCAGGTTTCTGTAAGTACTATAATGTCGTATGCATTAGCCAATATGTTCATGTGTAACATATTCATTTTGGTGCGTAAGCCCCTACAGTTTTGATAATAGATTATTAGACTATTAGACATTTAGGAGACTGTCCCGCCCCCACACCCGCCACTGCAACTCCTGTAAGCCAGGATCAACAGTGGCACGCATATTAATGACACTGAGCATTGAAGCTCAGCGCGTCTCCGGGAATGTCTAACTTGTCTTTAACCCGCAACGAAATCAATCAAAAAGTTAAATTAATAGGAGGAGTTGGAAATAAATTATTGTCCACTTCCCTCCCTAATAAAGCGGGTGACAAAACAATGAACTAAAGAGGCAAACAACCTCGCATAAAGACATTTACAGCCAGAGAAGCCAGCTGTAAAGCACCACGGAATAGTGATTATTACATTTAAATGGGACCTAATATGTAAGCTGTTATACTTGATTCCAATAATAGGTATGGCAAAATCGCCGGAAAGCACGGAAATTCTTCCTAGTCTCCACAAGGTCCATGTAGTATACAACACCAGATGTTATTTGCATACTATCTAGCATGGTTTTACGCTCATTCTGCCAAAGACTACACTCCCAAAGTACATGATGCGCGGACTGCTCATATTCGCAATAAGGTGTTGAACATGAGCACGCAGGCGAATCAACGAGCTTAAATGAGTACAGTTTAGACTTAAAGTTACCATGGCCCGTAAGAAACTGTGATACGTAATAATCGATATCTAGCCAAGTCTTTGTCAAACGATCACGCACGCATGGAAAATATTGGTATAGATGCCGACCCTTCAAAGATACCTCCCATCTATTCTGCCATTCATCTATTAATTCGTTATATACAACTGAGAGCGGCTTAAATAATCTGTCTACTTTTACAAGTTCACGTGAATTTAAGAATATTTTGTCCATATTCTCTCTAGTTGAGTAATACATCGCGGCGCGACGTTGTACCTCTAGGTCAACTGGAAGTACACCCGCTAGGACAGGTAAAGCTTCGGTACTAACAGTCCTATATGCCTTACACAAGAATATCAACGCCAAACGTTGGCTCTGGAGCAATTTCCTTCGCACAGCACCGATAGTAGCCCTATCGGCCCATACGGGGGATCCGTAAGTAAGTAGCTCCATAGATGGTTTTTAATGTATTGAAAGATAGCCCCCACGTTGATTTTGATATTCTTGTCAAAGCAAAAAAGTTATTTTTCGATTTTTCCCCGACATTCTTAATATGTTCTATATATATCTATATCTATATCAGCCCATATACGTCCCACTGCAGGGCACGGGCCTACTCTACAATCGAGAGAATCGATTGAGAGTGGTTAGGCCATATAGTCCACCACGCTGGCCTAGTGCGGGTTGGCGGACTTACATACCGTAGAAATTCTTTAAAATCGCTACGGTATGCAGGTTTCCTCACGATGTTTTCCTTCACCGTTAAAGTGCGTGGTGATTGACTATCAATACACACATAAGTCCGAAAAGTCAGAGGTGTGCCCTGGGATTTGAACCCGCGACCACCGTGAACATGTAGGCAGCCGCGTCTGGTCTGTTACCAACAGGCCACCACGCACTTTTACGCTTGAGTGTGAGAGAGATAGCTATGTGCCGTTAGAGAAGTAATAAAAATGATTGAGATTTAAGAAGAAAATTATCAGTGGTGTGTAATGCACTATTATCAGAATAAATATTGTAAACACAATGGAACAACGATACCTTCTAAAATTCTGCTCTGTTCGATATCAAGAGAGATTAAAGATTCGTTACATACAAAATAGAATCGAACCTGAAGATTACAAGGTATTTTAAAGTGATCTGAGTTGAGAAAATTTTATAAATAATAAATATAGTAGTAGTAGTATAAGTTTCTATAACTTATGTTTTATATCTTATCATCGAGTAAAATTGAATACTACTATTAAAAAAAACATGTTTATTAAATCTTAAAATTACACAAAGCTATAAATGTCTTTCTTCTTTCGGATTATTTGTAGTTTGAACGTTTTACAATTCAGCGTGATCTTTACTGTCATCATCGTCTAAGTTTGATAAGTCATCATCAACCCAATGTTGGCATTGACTATCTTCATTATCATCCTTATTACTTTCATTTTCTGTAACAAAAATAACATAATTAAGAATCAAAGAGTTACCCGGTTATATCAATTATTCAAAGTTAAAATATACCTGATTCTTCTTAAAGCGATTCACTGACAAAGCTCGGCAAACAAATACTTTTTCAACGTTTCTTCCGTAAACAATATTAAATTCACATCGGTATTCTCACAAAACACACACTTTAATAATTCCGCCATTATATTTTTTAGAATACTATAAATATTTTTTCTTTTATTTCATCACGTTGTAAATAAAATCACAGATGCACTGAATCGAGTAGCACTGAATAGAGTAGCCTAGAGACGACAATAAGTATAAGAAAGATATCGATAAATAGATATCTCTCTCACACTCAAGCGTACAAAATATAATGACCTGGCGCTCATACACATAGCGACACTTTATGTGTGTCTGGGGGGATGTTTGGCCCCTCCAATTGGTCTGGCTGCTGACCAGGGGTGTTCAAATAGTTCCCTAAGTATCATATATAAAAATCAAGAGTGAGATTATAAGTAAAAATATGTTATTTTTTTTAAGCTTTAAAGCGTCTGGTAAGGGTAAGCGCCGATGGAAAGTGTCTGGCAATAATGATTATTAATTTTTAACAAAATTATCTAAAACATATGTAAAAATCAGCACTGAGAATTTAAGAAAAATCAGTACTGTATTTATCTACCTTTAGCATCTGGTACCTATGAATTAGCCGTCGACCCAAGCTAGCAGGTATGCACACACTCAAAGTACGTACTAACACTACTTTATCCCATTTATATTTTTTATGAGAAAATAAGTAACGTCTGGGGGCCCTGGGATCTTACTCTAATAGTATGGATCGACGAACGCAAGTTGATACCGTGTATACAGACTTTCGGAAGGCATTCGATAAGGTAGATCATGAGCTGCTTCTTACCAAAATTGCTTTTAATGGAATCCGCGGAGATTTACTGAGATGGTTTACTTCGTATGTTACTAATCGGTTGCAACAGGTCGTCATTAAAGGTTATCAATCCCGTACAGCCGTCGTCACCTCGGGCGTTCCCCAGGGTTCGATACTGGGCCCTCTTCTTTTTACGATATTTATTAACGATGTTAAAGACTGCTTTAAACATTCGAAATTTCTATTATATGCTGACGACCTCAAAGTGTTTAAATGCATAAAAAATCAAAACGATTGCAATTTGCTTGAGGATGACCTAATACGATTTACTAGCTACTGTGATAATAACAAAATTCAACTAAGTCTTCCTAAATGTCTGGCAATTTCATTCACCAAAAATGTTAATAATATTACCCACACTTACGGCATTTCTAATGTCGCGTTGTCAAGGGTGTCCGTAGTAAAGGACTTAGGAATACTGCTTGATAATAAAGATCTATAAGTTGTTTTCAAGGGTCATCACGAATCGCCTTGCAAGAAGACTCGACGATTTTCAGCCTCCGGAACAGGCCGGGTTTCGTGGAGGATATGGTACCATAGACCATATCCACACAGTGAGGCAGATTATACAGAAGTCTGAAGAGTATAATCGGCCCCTGTGTCTGGCATTTGTGGACTATGAGAAGGCCTTTGACTCCATCGAAACCTGGGCTGTTTGGGAATCCTTACAGCGTTGCCAAGTAGACTTTCGCTATATCGAGGTGCTGAGATGTCTATACGAATCTGCCACAATGTATGTCCAATTACAAAACCAACAGTCTGAGGCCATCCAGCTGCGCAGAGGGGTGAGACAGGGGGATGTTATTTCCCCGAAACTGTTCACAAGCGCACTGGAGGACATGTTTAAGACGCTTGACTGGAATGATATGGGCATTAACATTAACGGCGAGCACATCTCGCACCTGCGTTTCGCTGACGATATAGTCTTGATGGCGGAATCGCTGGAGGAGCTGCAACAGATGCTGGACGGCCTGGCTTCAGCCTCACAGCGAATAGGTCTTCAAATGAACTTTGATAAAACCAAAGTTATGATCAACCACCACCTTGATCTAAGACCTGTCGCTGTATGTGGCCACCAACTCGAAGTTGTTTCCGAATACACCTACCTGGGCCAAACCCTTCAACTAGGAAGAAACAACTTTGAGAAGGAGGCTGCAAGGAGGATCCAGTTGGGCTGGGCAGCATTTGGTAAACTACGTCGAGTCTTCTCGTCACCCCTACCACAATGCCTGAAAACGAAAGTTTTCAACCAGTGCGTCCTACCGGTCCTGACCTACGGTGCTGAGACGTGGACACTCACAGTACGACTGATCCACCAGCTTAAAGTCGCTCAGCGAGCTATGGAGCGTGCTATGCTCGGAGTCTCTCTGAAGGATAGGATCCGTAACGATCTTATCCGACAGAAAACCAAAGTCATAGACATAGCACATAGGATTAGCAAGCCGAAATGGCAGTGGGCTGGCCATATCTGTCGAAGAACCGACTACCGCTGGAGTAAACGTGTTCTTGAGTGGAGACCGCGCCTTGGCAAGCGTAGTGTAGGACGCCCTCCAGCTAGGTGGAGTGACGATTTGCGAAGGGTCGCTGGCAGATGTTGGATGCGACAAGCCGAAGACAGGGTGAAATGGCGCAATTTTGAGGAGGCCTATGTCCAGCAGTGGACTAATATAGGCTGATGATGATGAATAAATTACACCTAGACCAACACGTGGAAAAGATTATTAAAAATGCCTATCGCATGTATGGCTTCGTTATGCGGTCATCTAAAGATTTCAAGCATAGCCGTACCTACATTCACTTATACAAATCCCTTATTAGATGCCAATTAGAGTATGCCGTTCAAATTTGGAATCCTCTTTATAATAAATATATTGATGAACTAGAAGCAAATACTTGAAAACTATGCATTACCGGTGCCATCGCAATGTCGTCCCATACAGTGACCTTCTTCACCAATATAAACTCTTAAGTTTAAAGTCTAGGCGCACTTATCTTGACGCTATGTTACTTTATAATATAATTGGTGGCAAGTTTGACTGTGTGAGTTTAATTAACGACCTATGCTATATAGTGCCAAGGACTGTGATAAGGCGTGAGGTCTGCCGAAGACCTGTCTTTGGTGTTACCACTTGTCGCACTAATTCAGGGGTTCGTGCACCTCTGGCCTTTAAAAAAAGAAAAAGAAAGAAAAGACAAGTAAAAAAAAAATGAAGACAGTTCGTGTTGCTGAGGGAGTTTCTTGCGCCGTTTCTTCTTCACAGCTACAACACGTTCCGAAGCGGTGGTAGCAGAAATTAACGATTCAAAAGATCTTGTAAAAGACTACTTGAATAAATAATATTTTGATTTTGATTTTGATTTTCTCCGCCGCCTTGCTAAAACATATAACGACTGCTTTTCACAATTGGATATATTTGCTTCATCACCGCATATTTATCGCAAAAAGTTGTTTGCAATGCTGTTGGAATTAGATTTAAGTTCAATCTATTAGTATGTATAAATTCCTATATTTTGTATCTTCTGTTTATATTTAGTTACTCGCTTGTACCTGAAAGTTATATTAATTTATATACTGCGAAGAACGTGGTAGGTTGTGCGTTTATATCTCTTAATGTATAAATGTAAAATACTTATATACAATGTACAACTGTTAGTTTTTCCTTATTAAAATAAAATAAAAAAATAAAAAAGTAATTCGAACAAAGTGATATACGACTGTCGTCTTATCTTCTTATGTGTGATGAAGCGTCGTACCCATGATAATACGCGCACAGCTTCGTTAAATGAGTTGCATCTAGCTAGTAGAGCAACAATGATGTTGTCATCCGGTTTTATAACAGAGTTACATATCACATTGGTTTGCTTGGTACATTTCAATTCTTCATCTGTTATATACATGGGAACTGAGGCAGTTCGTTCTTCCTGTTTGATTACGGGCAACCATTCTGGACCTTGCCACCACAAATGATGAGCCATAAGATCAGTTGGATGTAATCCATGACTTGCGCAATCTGCTGGATTTTCAGCTGACTTGACATAGCTCCAGGACGCCGGTGGTATCATATCCGTTATAATTCGTACTCTGTTTGCTACAAAGACTTTTCAATTTTCCGGTGGTTTCTGCAGCCATCCTAATACTGCAATGGAGTCCGTCCATCCATATACCTTGATATTGTGGTTGGTCAAGCTTAATTTTACATTTTTCATTAGCTTAGCCAGTAAAAGTGCTCCACTTAATTCCAATTTTGGTAATGATACATCTTTGTTATGAGGTACAAGTTTTGATTTTCCGACCAACAGAGAAATTATTGTATTTCCTTCATGTTGTACTTTAGTATAAATTACACAGGCGTATGCTTTCCGTGACGCATCGCAATAGCCGTGTATTGTATACTGCTGACACCGACCGTATTTATCCATCTTGGTATTTTAAATTGATTTATAATTGTTATCTCGTCTTTAATTTTTGACCATTCCTTTCTGTACCCCTAGCCGGAACATTTTGAAGTATCGTATAGTAATAGTATAGTAACAATCATTACTTTACTATTACTACTCGATAACTATATTGGCCGTGTGGTGTCCGGCAGAGTAGAATAGCACCAACCCACAACACTTACGGGTGTCGTACAAGGCGACTAATGTCTGAGGCAAAACAACAGAAGCCTCCGCATGTCAGAGAATGGGCAGCAGCGTTTTCTGATATTTTTACGCACTGCGATCGCCAACCCGCTTGCCCAGCGTGGCGATTAGGGCATTACCTCCTATGTGTGACGCGCAAAATAAACGGCCCCGAGTTCCCGGCCGCCACACCAGGCTTGGCCACGGTAGCGGTCACAGCATCGGTGTGGCACGGGGTGCTAAGAATCCCCGGGTTACGGACGGCTACCACACATTGACCTTGGCTACGTATAACGGACGAACTCTGAGGCTCAACGAACATCTAGCCGAATTGGAGGTAGAGTTAGGCAACATTCGATGGCATGTTCTGGGGTTATCTGAAGTCCGTAGAGAGGGGGAGGACACAGTAACCTTGGAATCAGGCCATCTACTCTACTTCCGGGAAGGCGACAGCCTCTCCCAGGGCGGTGTCGGATTTCTCGTCAACAAAACCCTCACTGGCAACATTGTAGAAATATCCAGTGTGTCGTCAAGAGTAGCGTACCTCGTACTCAAACTGACCGAGAGATATTCTATTAAGGTCGTACAGGTATATGCGCCGACCATCGCACACTCGGATGATGAAGTGGAAGCTATGTTCGAAGACATAGATAAAGCCCTGCACAACACCTCAAGGGCCCACTTCAATGTTGTCATGGGGGATTTCAACGCCAAAGTGGGAGTACGCACGGACACCGAATCGGTTATGGGGCCACATGGTATTGGGAACAGGAATCACAGGGGGCAGATGCTGGTCAACTTCTTGGAACGAGAGGGGTTATTCTTAATGAATTCATTCTTTAAGAAGAAGCCCCATAGGAAGTGGACCTGGCAGAGCCCCGATAACGTGACGAAAAATGAGATCGACTTTATCATGACGGATAAGAGGCGTATATTCAGAGATGTCTCTGTGATCAACAGGTTCAACACCGGAAGTGATCATCGACTTGTACGAGGCACTCTGAATATAAACTTCAAGCTGGAACGCACCCGTCTGATAAAGTCCACGCTCCGGCCTACGCTGTTCCAAACCATTGCCGGCTCAGAAAGATTCCAAATGGAACTTCAAAACCGATTCGATGTGCTGGAAACCGAATGTGACGTTGACGAGGACTTAAGTAAAGTAGTAGAAGTCGTGAGGGATGTGGGTAACAGGTTCTGTCGGAATAGGCATGCGGGCAGGAAGTCCAAACTTTCAGACGAGACCCTGGAACTCATGAGGGAGAGACGCATCAATACGGAGGCCGCAGCGGCAGACCAGCGAGCACTCACGAGACGTATTCGAAAAGCGGTACGGCGGGATCTTCGAAGTTCCAACACACGCCTTATTAAGGAGGCAATAGAACAAAACCGAGGTTCCAAAGTATTCGTGAAGCGTCTTGGGAGGAGCCACATATCCAAGCTGACTGCCTCCGATGGTCGTCTCGTCTTCTCTAAGCCAGAGATCCTCTCAGAGGTGGAAGACTTCTATAGCCAGTTGTATGCCTCGCAATCTCCGCTACCAGAGCCTGTCCCTTCCGATCCCCGAGCTGCTTTAGTCCGACACTATTCCGACGAATTTCCCGACGTCAGCATTTATGAAATTGAGTGCGCCCTCAAACAACTAAAAAATGGAAAAGCCCCGGGCGAGGACGGAGTTACAACTGAGCTCTTAAGGGCAGGGGGAACACCTGTACTTAGGCAGCTGCAGCGTATTTTCAACTCCGTTCTCCACGAAGGGAGAACTCCAAGAGCGTGGAGCAGGAGAATGGTAGTTTTATTTTTCAAGAAGGGGGACAAGACCCTCCTCAAGAACTACCGCCCTATATCGCTCCTGAGCCACGTCTACAAATTGTTTTCGAGGGTCGTCACAAATAGGCTGACGCGACGGTTGGACGACTTCCAACCACCGGAGCAGGCCGGTTTTCGCGGAGGATTTGGCACCATAGACCACATACACACTTTGAGGCAGATTATACAGAAGACCCAGGAGTATAATCAGCCTCTGTGTCTCGTTTTCGTGGACTATGAGAAGGCCTTTGACTCCGTCGAGACCTGGTCTGTTCTGGACTCCCTGCAGAGGTGCCAGGTTGACTTTCGATACATCGAGGTGCTGCGAAGCGTGTATGAAGCTGCAACGATGTCCGTCCAAGTACAGAATAGTCAAACAAGACCGATTTCATTGCATCGAGGAGTACGACAGGGGGATGTGATATCCCCGAAACTGTTTACAAATGCATTGGAAGACGTTTTCAAGACTTTAAACTGGAACGGGCGAGGCATCAATATAAACGGCGAATACATCTCGCACTTAAGGTTTGCCGATGATATCGTAGTCATAGCAGAATCGCTGCAGGAAGTTCAAGAAATGCTGCACAGCTTAAATGAAGCCTCCAAACGAATTGGTCTCCGGATGAACCTAGACAAGACGAAGGTCATGTTTAATGACCTCGTCGCTCCGGGACCGGTTATCATCGATGGCACGCTTCTCGAAGTTGTCAAGGAGTATATCTATCTCGGGCAATTAATGCAATTGGGTAGACACAACTTCGAAAAGGAAGCCGACAGGTGGATTCAGTTGGGCTGGGCAGCGTTTAGGAAGCTGTACCACATATTTTCGTCGGATATACCACAGAGCCTGAAGACAAAAGTGTTTAACCAGTGCGTCCTCCCTGTAATGACGTACGGAGCCGAGACGTGGACACTGACTGTGGGGCTAATCCATAAGCTTAAAGTCGCTCAACGTGCTATGGAAAGAGCTATGCTCGGAGTTTCTCTGAAGGACAAAATTCGGAACGAGGAGATCCGCCAGAGAACCATGGTGACCGACATAGCTCTGAAAGTTAGTATGTTGAAGTGGCAATCGGCTGGCCACATATGTCGCAGAACGGATAACCGCTGGAGTAAGCGTGTTCTGGAGTGGAGACCGCGTCTTGGAAAACGTAGCGTGGGACGTCCTTTGGCCAGATGGCGGGACGACTTGCATAAAAGGGCCGGCAGCGACTGGATGCGTAAAGCAGCAGACCGGGCTCTGTGGCGTACCTTGGGAGAGGCCTATGTCCAGCAGTGGACTGCAACGGGCTGATAATGATGATGATGATGAACTATATTTGGCGGCAGCATGAACCGTTTAACCATACTCTCGTAAACTGTTTATTAATACGATACTATACTCACAGATAACCTATGGCAATGAATGAATATTATTGAATGATTCGTGCGGAATTATCATTCACCGTGTTTGTAAAAAAAATATTATTATCATAAAATAACAAAAAGCCAATAGCATGCCTTAAAGACATGTTAAAGGTTATGAAAATGAATTATGACGCAAAAAAGTATTAATAACAATTGATCTAAATTTTAAAAAATCATTTCAAGCAATTATGCATTTATATTTCCGAACGTAGCCATTTTTTGTTTGACAATTGACGTAACAACAACAACAAACAAATTTATACGGATGCCACTCGTCAACGAATGTAAAGAAATAAACTCATAAATAGGTAATAGATATTAGATATAGACACGGACATTTGTTTAATATGATCCCTTTATACCTTTAAGGTGGAAATTAGGTATTCGCTACATTTTTGCTCGTAAAAAGCCTAGGTAACTTTCTTCACATATATCATTTTGATAACATAATATGAACAACTAGCTGAGAACTTGCCCATATCGACTATACGTTGAAATGAGCCTGTGCATTAACTAAATAAGTAAGTACACAAAACATACAACAATAGTGCATAATATGATTGTTTTATTTATAAAAGGTTAGTTAGGAATTCATTTTTAAAACTACACTAAGTCTAGTCTTCTTATATCGTCATACTTGTTCCTAAGTTTGTTGCTCCAATTCCGAGAAGACCTTAGGATAGGAATTAACCTTCTTTTGGTTATGCCGCTATTAGTAAGAATTATAAATATTTGAAATAACACAATTGTAACTCCATATTGAATTGCCTATTTTTAGTGAAACACGTAAGTATTACAACGAATATCTTGTAAATAGAAAATAAGTACTATGTGTATTGACTTGTCATAAGAGCTATTTAATTGCTTACGTGACCAATAAATGAATTTCATTTCATTTCATTTCATTTCATTTCACGGAGTAGATAATTATATAAAATAACAATAAGATCAAAATATAAGATGGTGAGGACACTGAGTATGATCCTAAGTAACACATTGTGAATGTAAAGAATTAAACTTATAAATAATAGGTAATAAATATAGACACAGATGTTTGTTTAATATAATGCCTTTATACCTTTAAGGTGTGACGTTGTAGAATGTCACCCGGAATAATTTAAGTCTATGGCTCAATTATATATATATATTGTCTATGCCAATCAACGCCTCCATTGCGCTGATTGGTCGATTCAATTCTGACAGCTAAAACGTGCGAACTGTCATCGTACGCATAAATACGCGTGTAACCTCGCTCGCGTCCTCTTTCTAAAAATTAGCTGCGTGCTACCACGCGTGTTGTTGTACCCGCTGGGGTGAGTGTTAAAAGTGCTAACTTGCTAACCGCTTAACCGCTTGTTTCGCAGCTTATTCTGCCGCCGGCTTGTGAACTACCACGAGTCGCTGGCACGGAATGTAAACCTAGTTTGCATTCCGATTTCTTGGACGCTGATTCCAGGTTCACCTTCCCCTTCACCTTCACCTTCACGTGCTTCACTTCTTCATCTGCTTCTATCTTCTCTCTTCCTGCTTACGGCACGGAGCGTGCCGTGCTCAGGCTTCACTCCGCACCGCTTCCTGCCCGTGCTGCGACCGCACCTGCGCCGAGCCGCTGACCTGCGCACCACTACCGGCCACGTGGCAGCCAACCTTGCCGGCGAGCTGTCGTCGGAAACCGCCACGTGCAGAAGACCCGGATCAGTGTCCACAGAAGGCCAGTGACTCTTGTTGCATAACACCAGCAACAGTACCGAGTGTAAGACGGTGATGCGAAATATTAAAGCCTGTACCACGTAATCACCCTGAGTTCTTATTTTCTACCTACTCCTATCTGCGGGCGGTCCCTAATCCCGCCGCAGTGGCGCCCAATCATCTAATACGTGGGTTTTCGCATCACCATTATACTCGGTACTCCACACACAGTCCGGTTGCGCAGTCTACAGCTGGGCAATCGAGCGGTTAAAAAGTTGCAAACAGGTTAGTATTTTTTTTCTTTATAAGTGAAGTGTAACGTTTGATTTTATAGTTTATCCTAAAGTAATTTGTTTGCAATTTTTTCCTGCTTTAACTTTCTTTTCCTTGTTTTAAATTCATTAAATTTCATTATGGGCACTCACCCTATTAAATATTTTCTACTTAACAAAAGTGAACTGAGTTACGAAGTGTTAATTCGCGGCGAGGACCCGACTAACACAGTCCTACAACTGCGTAAGCAGATACACAATTTGTCTGTGTTGTATCCATCAGAGGACATAGACGAGTCAGGATTAGCATTTGACGTCGATTTCAATTCACTTAATGATTCTTTTAATGACCTACAATCCAAAATTTCAAACCTAGAATGTTCATACGATTCTAACATGTTTAAACGCACATCCAATCTGGCAAATCACATTTTTCACAGAGCACGTAGATTAAAACCATTGACAGCTGCCGATAAAAAGTTATTGCATACATTCCACACTAATTATGAACTAATTGTCAATAAGCTAAAAAAACTTCACTCTAGTGAACAGACTACATCTAATGTACCCACATCGGTTGATAAAACAGATGTTACAACGTATTTATGCGAGCGTCCTCAAATGTCCGATTTTAAACTATTAAAATACGACGGTTCTACCTGTGTTCGAATATTTTTACAAAAGGTCGATGATTTTAAAGTCGCTAGGGGTATTTCATCATCTGATCTATTGAATTTCGCTACCGAAATATTTTGTGGCAATGCACTACATTGGTTACGTAGCATTAAAAGTAAAATTAAAGATTGGGATCAATTATCTAAATTTTTGATCGAGGATTTTGGCCAGTTTGATTATGATTATCGTTTAATTTCAGAAATTCGTAACCGTACTCAGAGTGAAACTGAAAACATCACTATATATTTTTCTATAATGTCTGAATTTTTTTCTCGTCTTTCTAAAGAATTACCTGAGTCGGAAAAATTAGAAATTTTGTTACATAACATTCGTCCCTGCTACTCTAACGTTATAGCCTGCTCACCAAAAATTTCTACAATTGAGGAACTTCGTTTAATTTGTAAAAATTTCGAAAATATTCAATCTATGACTGCTCAATATCATGAACCACCTCCTATAACTAATAGTACGTTAGCTCCAGATTTAGCCTACTCTAACAATACTAATAATACTAATATTCTATTTAATAAAAAATCTACACATTTATACAATTTCAATAAACACACAAATACACAAACTAACCCTTTATATACATCTATTAGTCCAAGCAAACCGGTTGCTCGCTTATCGCTCGAGAACAAAAGACGCTCAGGTAGCCATTCATATTGTCCCCGCTGCCGCACTAATGACCACACGCTAGCCGAGTGTAAACAAAATAGGTTTCCGATTTGTTTTAAATGTGGTGCTAAAGATGTTATTTATCCTAATTGTACGAATTGTCATTCTAAATCGAGTCCAAAAAACTTGTAGGGCCAGATTGTTGTGATATTACTTCTAAAAGTGTTAATTTTGATAAGGAAGATTGGGAACAATGGCTTTCCACTATTAAAAACTTTTTTTCCACATATAACATCACATCAATCTGGGAACGTAAACCGGAGAATGATTCTCGTCCTTATGTTAACGTAAATATCGGTAAAATTTCTTTTTGTGCTTTGTTGGATTCTGGTTCTTCAGTGACTATACTAGGGAACGATTCACATAAACTATTATTGTCAGCTGGTTTTAAGTTGTGTACAGATCTTAATG
This sequence comes from Deilephila elpenor, assembly GCA_949752805.1. Lineage (NCBI taxonomy): Eukaryota > Metazoa > Arthropoda > Insecta > Lepidoptera > Sphingidae > Deilephila > Deilephila elpenor. Next base: position 14,103,915 of record OX457095.1, read on the forward strand.
ATACATATTTTGTTGCCGCTGGTGGCCAACGGTTAAACCCTATAGGATATATGAATATCCCTATAAGTTTTGAGAATAATTTTCATATTCTTAAAGCCTATGTAATACCTACAGTGTCATCTTATTTAATTTTAGGAATTGATTTTTGGTCTAGATTTGAGATTTGTCCCAAGTATTTAAAATCAATAACTATGGGTAATTCTAGTACTAGTAGTGTTTCTTATTTAAATGAAAATAAAACTAAATTATTTTCTTATGACGATTTAACTAAATCGCAGCGTCTAAACGCTGATAATACTATTGACCTATTTCGTTCTATTTCTATGGAAACTCGAGGCCTAGGCAGAACACATCTCATCACTCATCGCATTGATACTGGCAACTCACAGCCAATGCGACAACGCTATTATAGACTTTCTCCCGAAAAACAACGCGTGTTATGTAACGAACTAGACGAAATGTTAGCACTCGGTGTTGTGGAACCTTGTGAAAGTCCTTGGTGTTCACCTGTCTTACTTACTCCTAAAAAAGATGGAACATTGAGATTTTGTTTAGACAGCCGTAAACTCAATTCAGTAACTAAAAAAGATGCTTATAAATTACCATATATGTCAGAAATTTTGGACAATTTAAGTAACGCTTGTTATTTAAGTTCTATCGATCTTTCGAAAGCCTTTTGGCAAATACCTATTGAAGAGTGTGATCGTGATAAAACAGCATTCTATATTCCATCACGTGGTTCATTCAGGTTTGTCACTACTCCATTTGGTCTTACTAACGCACCTGCAACGCAGCAAAGGCTGGTTGATATTTTGTTCTATGGTCCTGAATTTGAGAATTGCGTTTTCGTTTTCTTAGACGATATTATTGTTGTATCTCCTAATTTTGATCATCATATGGCTATGCTTTTACGTGTCTATAATAAATTAAAATATGCTAATTTGACTATTAATTATTCTAAATCACAATTTTTTCGTACTGAACTAAAATATTTAGGTTATGTTGTTAACTCGAATGGTCTGCAAGTTGATCCTGGTAAAGTCGATGCCATTCTTAATTTTCCTACACCGACCAACCCTAAGGAGGTCAAACGTTTTCTAGGCACTGCATCTTGGTATCGTAGATTTGTTCCTAACTTTAGTTCAATTGCTGGTCCCCTCAATAAACTTACTTCTACAAGTAAGAAGGCTAAACCCTTCATTTGGTCTCCAGAGGCGCAGGACTCTTTTAACAAACTAAAGGATTGTCTAGTGCAAGCTCCCATTTTGTCGTGTCCTAATTTTGACATGCCCTTCGATGTTCACACAGATGCTAGCGACTATGGTGTCGGTGCTTTACTAACTCAAACTATTGACGGCGTAGAACATCCCATTGCTTATATGAGTAAGTCATTGTCCCCACAGGAGCGTAACTACAGCATTACTGAACGCGAAGCTTTAGCAGTCTTAGTTGCTTTAGAACATTGGCGATGTTATCTAGAGAGTGGTAAAAAATTTACTGTCTACACAGACCACTCAGCTCTTAAATGGTTTCTGAACCTGAATAACCCTACAGGTCGGCTCGCTCGCTGGGGTGTCCGACTCTCTGCATTTTCCTTCCAAATTAAACATCGTAAGGGTGCAGATAATGTTATTCCTGATGCATTGTCTCGTTCTTGTCCTAAGCATATTAGTACTATTGATACTTCCATGAATGTTACTAAAACAGCTGATGAATGGTACCTAAATATCTTTCACGGTTGTCAAAATTCACCAACTTCATACCCTAACTATTTAATTAAAAATAATCGTCTCTATCGGTTTATGAAATCTAAATGTGTACTTAATACTGAATTCGAGTGGAAGGAAGTTATCCCTCAGGAACTTCGGTCGTCTATTATTTCTGAAAACCATGATAACCCTTTAGCTGGACATTTTGGTATTTTCAAAACTTACAGAAGGCTGGCACAAAAATACTACTGGCCAGGAATGCATGCTAGTGTTGTAGAATTTGTTTCTTCTTGTGATGTCTGTATTTCCCATAAGCATCAAAACCACACCACTTTGGGTGAAATGGGCAGACCTAAGTCGTGTTCCCGACCATTTCAAATGCTAAGTATTGATATTGTTGGACCTCTCCCTTGTACTAGAAAGCAAAATTGTTATATTTTTGTAGTTACTTGTTGTTTTTCTAAATATTGCTTACTTTTTCCATTAAAACGCGCTACCGCGGAAATTATAACTAAAATTTTAGAAGAAAATGTTTTCCTTGTTCATGGCATTCCATCAACCATTCTTATGGATAATGGACGTCAATTTATTAGCTCAACTTTAAAGAATATGTTAGAAAAGTATAAAATTCCAAAGATTCATTTTACACCTAAATATACTCCTCATGTAAATACTGTCGAACGTTACAACAAGACTATCATGACAGCTATTTCTACATTTATTGAAAATGATCAACGAGTTTGGGATCTCTTGATTCCCAAAATACAGTTTGCAATTAACAACTCTGTTAATGAGGTGACTGGGTACACTCCCTCATTTCTAGTATATGGTCGTGAACTAGTTACTTGTGGCTCACACTATGTAGACACTTATGTGGATCAGGATATTATTTTCATACCTCGAGATCATTATGCTGAAAACTTAGGCATACTATCTAATATTTTTAACAAAGTACAGTCGTTACTTCTGCAGGCACATCAGAGGAATAGTGCTAACTATAACCTAAGGAAGAAACCTGCGGAATTTAATGTAGGCGATGTAGTTTGGAGAAAAACTTTTTATCAAAGTGACAAGGATAAACATTTCAATAGAAAACTTGCTCCCAAGTTCATAAAATGTAAAATTATTTCTAAAAAATCACCTTTAGTATATGATTTGGAAGATATGAACGGTTATCCACTAGGTACCTGGCATATCAAAGATTTAAAACTTACTAACTACAAATATTAAAATCTATTAACACATTTAACATTTTCTATAATTTTAACTACATGACATTAACAGCGACACTAAACATATCCTGCCTTTTACTAACATCTCCTATTTTACCATTATTCTTCTTGTTGTTTTAGAGAGTCCTTTAGGATTGCAAAGTATTCTCTGTTCTATAGGGTCTTGGTCATAATATATTTTGATGCTAGACATTTTGGTAAGAAAGATGCATGTAAGAAGATAGAATGAAAGTGAATATAACAAGAATGCTAAGTAGGCAGACGGATTTTACTTATATTTAGTTATAAGTAAAATCCTGGTCTTTTCGGCGGGGTACTGTGACGTTGTAGAATGTCACCCGGAATAATTTAAGTCTATGGCTCAATTATATATATATTGTCTATGCCAATCAACGCCTCCATTGCGCTGATTGGTCGATTCAATTCTGACAGCTAAAACGTGCGAACTGTCATCGTACGCATAAATACGCGTGTAACCTCGCTCGCGTCCTCTTTCTAAAAATTAGCTGCGTGCTACCACGCGTGTTGTTGTACCCGCTGGGGTGAGTGTTAAAAGTGCTAACTTGCTAACCGCTTAACCGCTTGTTTCGCAGCTTATTCTGCCGCCGGCTTGTGAACTACCACGAGTCGCTGGCACGGAATGTAAACCTAGTTTGCATTCCGATTTCTTGGACGCTGATTCCAGGTTCACCTTCACCTTCACCTTCACCTTCACGTGCTTCACTTCTTCATCTGCTTCTATCTTCTCTCTTCCTGCTTACGGCACGGAGCGTGCCGTGCTCAGGCTTCACTCCGCACCGCTTCCTGCCCGTGCTGCGACCGCACCTGCGCCGAGCCGCTGACCTGCGCACCACTACCGGCCACGTGGCAGCCAACCTTGCCGGCGAGCTGTCGTCGGAAACCGCCACGTGCAGAAGACCCGGATCAGTGTCCACAGAAGGCCAGTGACTCTTGTTGCATAACACCAGCAACAGTACCGAGTGTAAGACGGTGATGCGAAATATTAAAGCCTGTACCACGTAATCACCCTGAGTTCTTATTTTCTACCTACTCCTATCTGCGGGCGGTCCCTAAACCCGCCGCAAAGGTGGAAACTTAATGAAAGTATTCGCTACATTTTTGCCTGTTAAGAGCCTCGGTATCTTTCTTCACATATATCATTTCAATAATATAATATGAAGAAGTAGCTAAGAACTTGCCCATATTGACTACACATTGAAATAAGCCTGTTGCATAAAATAAATAAGTACGTACACAAAACATAAAACAAAAGTGCATAGGGGAATTGTGCTTAAGATGACACACTTTTGGTTTTAAGACCAATATTGAAAATAAATGAGGCCATGTCAGATCAGCAACTTGCGTATATTTATGAATGTTTCATAATAAACGACATTACTAGAGTTTCGGAACAATCAACATAATGGAAAATTAAAAAATTACTATTAATAGCACTTAAGTCTACTTGTGTATGATGACATATCAATAGTGTAAGATGACACACTATGCCATCTTAGACTTCATTGGTATGTCATCTTTCACAAGTAACAAAAAGCACACTTTTGTAGTAGTATACCTACAAATTGAAAATAATTTTTTTACATGCACATTTCGCAGATAAATTGTTTTGTTTTTGAAGGTATGCCTGCGCAAAGTGTATGACACCAATTGGAACACAGTTGACACTTCACCCAATGTTCTTTTGGCCTAGATTGGCTAAATAGTTCATTGCAGTATATGCAAGCTGCATCATCTTCTCCCTCATCGCAGCTAGCGTAAGGGTCATCGAGGCTTTCGTCATCGTCAAACATAACACGCTGCTTTTGGTTTTGACTCCTCGTAGACCTGCGTTTTTTAGGCGCGGCCTTAGGTTCTTCACTGTTACCTTTTTCTGGGTTCTTGTCATTGTCCAAAATGATAGGCTTCGTATTCTTTGGACCTCTCTTGACTTTAGATTTTTTAACTGCAGGTTTAGACTCCACACTATCATTAAACATTTTTCGCTTTGTTTGCTTATGTTTTTTAAGGGTTTTGCGATTTTCCTTTTCCCTTTTCTGTTGTGCTGCTGCTTTAATCTTATTTATAAAAGGACTGGACGTAAAAACTTGCGATCCACCTACTTTCCTTATTACTCTCAACTTTCCCGTAGAAGCAGCTTTTGGTAGTGGTGAAATTTCTTTGAGTATGGCAAAATCGTTACTTGTGGAAAGTAATTCTGGTTGCAAATGTAAATGTTCAGCTATTTGATTGGTATCCACGGATGATTCTATAACATTTTCACAGAGAGTTTCTGGAACAGCTAAATCGTCGTCTTTCTGCCCTTGATAGCTATTTTTTGAAGCAATGTCACTCATATGTTCTTTGGCATTCTTAGGATCAGACTCTAGAAGTATTGGCTGAAGAGACAAAATATTAACATCTTGATCTTGTAACAAATTTATAATAACATTTTCTGACAACTGTTTAAGAGATAGTGGAATATTTTCAGCTTCTTGAGGAAAAGCGTCTTTGTTCGGAGCAGCGGTGACCTCTAATTTTGTGACCAAATGCGTAGCTACATTTAGTGACAAAACTGTAGCAGACAAGTGACGAGTTTCTATTTCCCTAAAAGTAGTATCAGCATCCAAATTTATTTGGCTGTCAGATTCACCAGAATTTGATTCATCCTGATTTTGCTGGGTCTGTGACGAACTACTAGCAATCGGCTCGTCACTGTTTAATTCGTTTTCGGTAACTTCGCTAGGTAAATACATGTCATCTGGGAAAATGTGTGGGTTGAAGGGATGAATTCCAGTTTTCTCAAAACTACTTGTTATATTTCTAACAGTAGCTGCATTTTCGTAAGCTCTTCCAAATATCTGAGCAACTTGGTAAAGGCCTACGGTTCTGCCAGGATGGTTCTTCATCCAGGTTGCCATTTCACGGTCATAATACGCTTTCAGTGGTCCAAAAAATGATACATCAGTCGGCTGCATTCGGTGAGTGCAATGTGGCGGAAGACAAAGCAATATCACGCCGTTGGCCTTGGCAAATTCAAGTGCCTCCAGATTTTTGTGGCTGGAATGACCATCTAGGATTAGCAGCACCTTGTTAGTTACAGTAGAATTAACAAAAGTAACGAAGTGGCGCATCCACCTCACAAATAAGTCACCAATCATATACCCAGAGGGGCTGCACAGCTGTAAAGTGCCAGGTGGAGCACCGTCAAAATATTCGGCTTTGTGATTTTTTCTGGGAATTATTATTGCTGGTGGAACGAAATTTCCGATGGCATTAGCACAGATAACAACTGTGAAATGTTGACCCCGTTCATCACTTTTTCCTTTGGATGCAAAGACTTTTGGGGGCTTTTGAACAGTAGTCAGTCCAGACTCGTCCATATTGTAAATTCTATGTGCCTGAATGTCATTGTCTGTCACTGCTTTTTCCAAAAGAGAAAAAAACTTAATTACCTGAGGCTTATTAAATGCCTTTGCCCTCGCTGCAGACGTCGGCTCTGGAGCTCTGAGTGAGATTTGAGGATTGCGTTCTCTAAATCCTTTTAACCAATCCCACCCAGTAGTTTTATTGGGGATTCTTTTGCTTGTATAATAAGTGTTTTTTAATGTGTAATTTAAAAGTATTTTTTGTTTTTAGGAATCTCATTGGCGGCGGAAGATCGTTCCAGCAGCAGGTGGCTGCAAATTTGAAACATCCTCTGAAGGTGGCAGTTTTAAAGCGTGGCATCGAGAGCGGGTTCGACGTAGAACGAGTGGGATAATTGTAATGCTCCTGCCTCCATGATAATTTACTGTACAGGTATCTCGGTGTGTGTGACTGTACTATACCAAACATTAATGTCGCTAAATGTAGTTTCCTACGTGCAGCCATTTTCAACACGTTATGGCAATTCAAGTATGGTGTAACATGGTCCCTTCGGGGAATTCCAAAACAAAACCGTGCACAGGCATTTTGGACACGTTGTATTAAGTGTTCCGTACGGGATAGGAGACAAGGTCCGTAGACAGTATCGCAGTAATTAAATTTAGATAGAATCAAGGAATCCACTAATCTCTTCCTTAACGTAACACTAAGATAGTCTCTTACTCGATACAGAATCTTCAACCTATAGAAACAGGATTTTTTATAAAGGGTCTCAAGTCAACAACTTAAGCTGCATCGACAAAAATGCAAAGGTGTAATAACCGGAATTGGCACCAAAGACAACACGTGCAAAGGCATGATTAGCTTAAATTGCATGTCGTTAAGTGGAAGTTATTCTTTTAATTCCGAAGTCTACATCATGAGAAGTTTAACAAGAAACCTACCAAGTCACTCATTCCCGAAACCATCCTGGGAAATTTTGGAACACCTCGAATTAGCGGATCCAGAATTTTATCGAAGCGATAAGGTGGAGGGTCTTTATAAAGAAGAGCCTTCGATTGCATTGCAAAAAACAAGACTCGGATGGATATTGTGCGGTGAAGTTCGAAGCCTACAATGCAATGTTACACTCAACAACATGGATGAGATCACAAGATTTTGGGAGATAGAAGACATAAATGAAAATATCTCATTAACTCAAGAAGAACAAGAATGCATAACATTTTATAAGTCTACAAAAACAAGGATGGATGACGGCAAATATCAAGTACGACTTCCCCTTAAATCAACAAGTGACAATGAACTGGGTCAATCGAAAAACAAAGCAGTTGCACAATTTTACCAGTTGAAGCGAAAATTTATTAATAACAAAGATATTGCTTACTATTTACAATACAAGGAATTTATCGACGAATACCTATCGCTGGGGCATATGAAACTAGCTCACGATTAAACAAAGCCGGGATACTACATGCCTCACCACAGTGTAATACGGGATAATTCAAGTACTACCTCCCTTCGCGTAGTTTTCAACGGATCACAACCAACATCAAATGGGACATGCCTTAATGACATAATGCACAAAGGCCCGAATCTACAGAATGACCTCTTATTTTTAATTCTGAAATGGAGACAACATCGTATAGCCTTTGTAGCAGATATTGAAAAAATGTTTCGTCAAATATGGGTCCATGAAGATGATCAAAGCTATCAAAGGGTGGTATGGAGAGATCTGCCACATCAACCACTGAAGGAGTTTAAACTTACAACCGTGACTTACGGCACCAAAGCTGCTCCATTTTTGGCAATGATGACGCTACGGCAGTTGGCAGAAGATTCAAGAGAACAATTTCCTGACGCAGCAAAGATAGTAGAAGAGTGTTTTTACACGGATGATCTGCTTCATGGCTCCGATTCTGTAGCAACAGCCAAGATATTACAACATGACTTGAAAACACTCATGAAGTCGGGAGGTTTCAATCTACGAAAATGGATATCAATTTCCGAAGAGTTATTACAAGATAGTACGGAAAATCAAGAATTCAATTAAATAAATAAAATAAATACACCCAACAGTCACATACATAGTCCTGACCCCACACTAAGATCGAGTCTTGTGTCGTGGGTATCAGAAGCTACGAGAGACTTTTCGGTCTCACAAACACCCAGACCCGAAACAAATACCTGTGGATCACACAAATATTTGTTTCGATGCGGGGATTGAACCCGCGGCCTCTCGTTTCACAGGCGGCGTCAAACTAACTGCGCCACGGAGGCTGTCAAATTATAATTTTAAACAACCTCAGTCAACTAAAACACTTGGGCTTTATTGGGACCCACAGCAAGATAACTTCCAGTTTCAATGCAAGTTTGATAACACGAACTCAACTGACACAAAAAGACAATTACTTTCGGAAATTTCCAACTTGTTCGATCCATTAGGCTGGCTCACACCAATTTCTACCAAGTTGAAATTGCTATTCCAAAGTCTTTGGAAAACGAATATGCAATGGGATGATAAGCTGCCAGATGACATCAGTACCCGTAGCCAGAACATTTTGCAGTATCGTAATAGAATAGTAATAGTAAAATTTTGTATGGGAATTTAAACAGCGCCATTGTGAGCGTATTTGGAACTAAAATGTGACGGCGGGAAACGTTTACGATACTATAGTATAGTTAGCGAGTAGTTTAACGATAGTTTTACTTTAGAAATGTATGAAAAGTGGCAGCAGGAATAATTTTTGACGTATAGTATCGCCAATTTACTATAGTTTTGCTGTCGAAAAATACGAGAACTTTCTCACCGAGATTTTGTCAGTGAGAAAGCTATCGTGAATGTAGTTTTGCGATTTATTTTATTTGAAATAAGGTAAAATGTGTTAATTACGATCATACTCAGTGCCCTCGACGTCTTATTGTTATTTTGTTTATTTATCTACTCCGTGTTTCACTAAAAATAGGCAATTAAATATGAACTTACAATTGTGTTGTTTCAAATATTTTTGTTACTAACAGCGGCATTATCAAAAGAAGGTTACTTCCTATCCTAAGGACTTCTCGGAATCGGAGCAATGAACTTGGGAAAAAGTATGAGGATATAAGAAGACTAGACTTAGTGTAGTTTTAAAATGAATACCTAACTAAAACTGTAACATTAATAAATAAAACAATCATATTATGCACTTTTGTTTTATGTTTTGTGTACCTACTTATTTATTTTATGCAACAGGCTCATTTCAATGTGTAGTCAATATGGGCAAGTTCTTAGCTACTTCTTCATATTATATTATTGAAATGATATATGTGAAGAAAGTTACCGAGGCTCTTAACAGGCAAAAATGTAGCGAATACTTTCATTAAGTTTCCACCTTAAAGGTATAAAGGAATTATATTAAACAAACATCTGTGTCTATATCTATTACCTATTATTTATAAGTTTAATTCTTTACATTCACAATGTGTTACTTAGGATCATACTCAGTGTCCTCAATATCTTATATTTTGATCTTATTGTTATTTTGTATAATTATCTATTCCGTAAAATGAAATGAAATGAAATGAAATTCATTTATTGGTCACGTAGGCAATTAAATAGCTCTTATGACAAGTCAATACACATAGTACTTATTTTCTATTTACAAGATATTTGTTGTAATACTTACGTGTTTCACTAAAAATAGGCAATTCAATATGGAGTTACAATTGTGTTATTTCAAATATTTATAATTCTTACTAATAGAAGCATTACCAAAAGAAGGTTAATTCCTATCCTAAGGTCTTCTCGGAATTGGAGCAACAAACTTAGGAACAAGTATGACGATATAAGAAGACTAGACTTAGTGTAGTTTTAAAAATGAATTCCTAACTAACCTTTTATAAATAAAACAATCATATTATGCACTATTGTTGTATGTTTTGTGTACTTACTTATTTAGTTAATGCACAGGCTCATTTCAATGTATAGTCGATATGGGCAAGTTCTCAGCTAGTTGTTCATATTATGTTATCAAAATGATATATGTGAAGAAAGTTACCTAGGCTTTTTACGAGCAAAAATGTAGTGAATACATTCATAAAGTTTCCACCTTAAAGGTATAAAGGGATCATATTAAACAAATACCGTGTCTATATCTATTACTTATTTATGAGTTTATTTCTTTACATTCGTTGACGAGTGGCATCCGTATAAATTTGTTTGTTGTTGTTGTTATGTCAATTGTCAAACAAAAAATGGCTACGTTCGGAAATATAAATGCTTAATTGCTTGAAATGATTTTTTAAAGAACATCGGTCACGTCCCATACATGTACGGACCTGACAAAAAAAAATATTGTACACAGCTGGGATATAGTTTATTTTGTTCTTTAGTGCTTGAGGAATGATGCGCAGTTGGAAAAATATTCTTGTAAAGCCGGAGATTTTAATTATTTCATAATTTGTAACCTAACCTTACCTAACCTAAAAAAGGTTAGGTTCGAACTAATAAAATATAGCACTTTATAATGTCATTGTCAAATATACCTAATGTATGGTGGTATTATGGTTAGCAAGTAACTGGGAAGAAAATCGCACTAAATCATAATGCTCGCTTAGTTATTACTAAGCTCTATAATTTCCCTTGTCATAAATCTAATTAACCTTTGAATATGGTGTACACCATACCTGTTACCTTAAGATAATAAGAAAAAATGTAGTATTTTGCTAAAAATTACCTCTTTCCATTAGTTCGCCGTAGGTATGTCATTACTTCGCAGGATTTGCTCCTTCCTAGCGGCTAGCAAGTAGCAGCATAAGCGAATTGTGTAATAATACAGAATGAGATTTTTTTTAAACATCAGGTTCGATTCCTCGCTAGAATATTGATTTTCAAAAACACAAATATTCAATTTTATTTTTTATCAAAATGGGGCCCGAGACTCGTATAAGTATTTTTTTATATTTTCGAATTTGGTCTTCCATACACACCTTAAAAATTCACCCTATGCTAGAATAGGAATATACCAAGCAGTTGTCACTAAAATAAAACAAGGAAATATGTTAAATGTATTTACTCCTCATCTTGTCTTATCACTATAGAATCTAAGAAATCTGCAGGGACAGCAACATTACTTTGATATTGTGCCCTTGCATGGGTTTCCTGGTGGGATGAACCAGCTGCTTGTTGCTCACCATTTTTGTCAAAGACGAATGCATTATTAGCTGCTTGAATTGCCATCTCCCAACAAACGTGACAAATGCAATCATCATCCATGATCTAAAAAAAAACACAAAATGACCCACCGTCAATATTAGGCTCCAAACAATGTATACGGATTGGGTCTTTTGTTTATTATTCCAGGATGCCAAGCCACCTTGATTAAATAGTAAATTGGATACCTTGTGGATTCATTACCATGGGATTATTATAAAAAACTTACGATTAATGGAGATCCACTGACTGATTACAGAAATGACTCTGGTTTCAAGTTCCAGGACAACGAAGTGGCGGAGTGTATTAAGACGGATATTGCATTGAACACTATGCAAATATTTGTTGAGGCATAAACTGTTGCTCCAGGTTCATGTTAGAAATATGGTGATACTTCTCACTTTAAACCAAATCACAAAGCGTTATCGATATCCAATGTTCAATCGTACAAGGTCGTCAGAAATGCAAGGGTCTATCGGAGTCCGTAATCAAAGCCAAGTCACAAATATAATAATATACAGAGAATTAACAGTAGTCGCAAATCGGAAATCACAAGAAAGCAGAATGTTGACAGCCCGCAGAAAAGTCACGTGTGTCATAGAGAATACCTACACTTTATTTTTAATTCAGCACTACCTTCAACGATGGAACGCGCTCATATGCGTTCAATATTATTAAAAACACTTTAAGTTTTTCTTTTTTTTCCCGGTGTTTAAACATAAATGGAAATATGCATTTTCATTCTAATAAATTATACTATTTTCTGATGTACCATTCATAACTGGTCGCTTTCATGGTCCATTATGGCCGATGTTCTTTAGATCAATTGTTATTAATACTTTTTTGCGTCATAATTCATTTTCATAACCTTTAACATGTCTTTAAGGCATGCTATAGGCATTTTATTATTTTATGATAATAATATATTTTTTTACAAATACGGTGAATGATAATTCCGCACGAATCATTCAATAATATTCAATTATTGCCATAGGTTATCTGTGAGTATCGTATCGTATTAATCAGGAGTTTACGAGAGTATGGTTAAACGGTTCATGCTGCCGCCAAATATAGTTATCGAGTAGTAATAGTAAAGTAATGATTGTTACTATACTATTACTATACGATACTTCAAAATGTTCCGGCCAGGGGTACAGGAATAATTTTTGACGTATAGTATCGCCAATTTACTATAGTTTTGCTGTCGAAAAATACGAGAACTTTCTCACCGAGATTTTGACAGTGAGAAAGCTATCGTGAATCTAGTTTTGCGATTTATTTTATTTGAAATAAGGCAAAATGTGTTAATTACGATCATACTCAGTGCCCTCGACGTCTTATTGTTATTTTGTATAATTATCTACTCCGTGTTTCACTAAAAATAGGCAATTAAATATGAAGTTACAATTGTGTTGTTTCAAATATTTTTGTTACTAATAGCGGCATTATCAAAAGAAGGTTACTTCCTATCCTAAGGACTTCTCGGAATCGGAGCAATGAACTTGGGAAAAAGTATGAGGATATAAGAAGACTAGACTTAGTGTAGTTTTAAAATGAATACCTAACTAAAACTGTAACATATTTATATAAAACAATCATATTAGGGGTATTGTGCTTAACATGACATACTCAGATAAGATGACACACCAGCAGTATCTTTTAAATAATTCGCGGTCTATGCAAACCCGTGACGTTTTTGGGAAGCGTTATAGATGTCGCTAGTACCGAAATTCAGTATGGCGGACAGCAAATGCATATCGCAAATCCGTCTTAATACACTCCGCCACTTCGTTGTCCTGGAACTTGAAACCAGAGTCATTTCTGTAATCAGTCAGTGGATCTCCATTAATCGTAAGTTTTTTATAATAATCCCATGGTAATGAATCCACAAGGTATCCAATTTACTATTTAATCAAGGTGGCTTGGCATCCTGGAATAATAAACAAAAGACCCAATCCATATACATTGTTTGGAGCCTAATATTGACGGTGGGTCATTTTGTGTTTTTTTTTAGATCATGGATGATGATTGCATTTGTCACGTTTGTTGGGAGATGGCAATTCAAGCAGCTAATAATGCATTCGTCTTTGACAAAAATGGTGAGCAACAAGCAGCTGGTTCATCCCACCAGGAAACCCATGCAAGGGCACAATATCAAAGTAATGTTGCTGTCCCTGCAGATTTCTTAGATTCTATAGTGATAAGACAAGATGAGGAGTAAATACATTTAACATATTTCCTTGTTTTATTTTAGTGACAACTGCTTGGTATATTCCTATTCTAGCATAGGGTGAATTTTTAAGGTGTGTATGGAAGACCAAATTCGAAAATATAAAAAAATACTTATACGAGTCTCGGGCCCCATTTTGATAAAAAATAAAATTGAATATTTGTGTTTTTGAAAATCAATATTCTAGCGAGGAATCGAACCTGATGTTTAAAAAAAATCTCATTCTGTATTATTACACAATTCGCTTATGCTGCTACTTGCTAGCCGCTAGGAAGGAGCAAATCCTGCGAAGTAATGACATACCTACGGCGAACTAATGGAAAGAGGTAATTTTTAGCAAAATACTACATTTTTTCTTATTATCTTAAGGTAACAGGTATGGTGTACACCATATTCAAAGGTTAATTAGATTTATGACAAGGGAAATTATAGAGCTTAGTAATAACTAAGCGAGCATTATGATTTAGTGCGATTTTCTTCCCAGTTACTTGCTAACCATAATACCACCATACATTAGGTATATTTGACAATGACATTATAAAGTGCTATATTTTATTAGTTCGAACCTAACCTTTTTTAGGTTAGGTAAGGTTAGGTTACAAATTATGAAATAATTAAAATCTCCGGCTTTACAAGAATATTTTTCCAACTGCGCATCATTCCTCAAGCACTAAAGAACAAAATAAACTATATCCCAGCTGTGTACAATATTTTTTTTTGTCAGGTCCGTACATGTATGGGACGTGACCGATGTTCTTTAAAAAATCATTTCAAGCAATTAAGCATTTATATTTCCGAACGTAGCCATTTTTTGTTTGACAATTGACATAACAACAACAACAAACAAATTTATACGGATGCCACTCGTCAACGAATGTAAAGAAATAAACTCATAAATAAGTAATAGATATAGACACGGTATTTGTTTAATATGATCCCTTTATACCTTTAAGGTGGAAACTTTATGAATGTATTCACTACATTTTTGCTCGTAAAAAGCCTAGGTAACTTTCTTCACATATATCATTTTGATAACATAATATGAACAACTAGCTGAGAACTTGCCCATATCGACTATACATTGAAATGAGCCTGTGCATTAACTAAATAAGTAAGTACACAAAACATACAACAATAGTGCATAATATGATTGTTTTATTTATAAAAGGTTAGTTAGGAATTCATTTTTAAAACTACACTAAGTCTAGTCTTCTTATATCGTCATACTTGTTCCTAAGTTTGTTGCTCCAATTCCGAGAAGACCTTAGGATAGGAATTAACCTTCTTTTGGTAATGCTTCTATTAGTAAGAATTATAAATATTTGAAATAACACAATTGTAACTCCATATTGAATTGCCTATTTTTAGTGAAACACGTAAGTATTACAACAAATATCTTGTAAATAGAAAATAAGTACTATGTGTATTGACTTGTCATAAGAGCTATTTAATTGCCTACGTGACCAATAAATGAATTTCATTTCATTTCATTTCATTTTGCGGAATAGATAATTATACAAAATAACAATAAGATCAAAATATAAGATATTGAGGACACTGAGTATGATCCTAAGTAACACATTGTGAATGTAAAGAATTAAACTTATAAATAATAGGTAATAGATATAGACACAGATGTTTGTTTAATATAATTCCTTTATACCTTTAAGGTGGAAACTTAATGAAAGTATTCGCTACATTTTTGCCTGTTAAGAGCCTCGGTAACTTTCTTCACATATATCATTTCAATAATATAATATGAAGAAGTAGCTAAGAACTTGCCCATATTGACTACACATTGAAATGAGCCTGTTGCATAAAATAAATAAGTAGGTACACAAAACATAAAACAAAAGTGCATAATATGATTGTTTTATTTATTAATGTTACAGTTTTAGTTAGGTATTCATTTTAAAACTACACTAAGTCTAGTCTTCTTATATCCTCATACTTTTTCCCAAGTTCATTGCTCCGATTCCGAGAAGTCCTTAGGATAGGAAGTAACCTTCTTTTGATAATGCCGCTGTTAGTAACAAAAATATTTGAAACAACACAATTGTAAGTTCATATTTAATTGCCTATTTTTAGTGAAACACGGAGTAGATAAATAAACAAAATAACAATAAGACGTCGAGGGCACTGAGTATGATCGTAATTAACACATTTTACCTTATTTCAAATAAAATAAATCGCAAAACTACATTCACGATAGCTTTCTCACTGACAAAATCTCGGTGAGAAAGTTCTCGTATTTTTCGACAGCAAAACTATAGTAAATTGGCGATACTATACGTCAAAAATTATTCCTGCTGCCACTTTTCATACATTTCTAAAGTAAAACTATCGTTAAACTACTCGCTAACTATACTATAGTATCGTAAACGTTTCCCGCCGTCACATTTTAGTTCCAAATACGCTCACAATGGCGCTGTTTAAATTCCCATACAAAATTTTACTATTACTATTCTATTACGATACTGCAAAATGTTCTGGCTACGGGTACTGATGTCATCTGGCAGCTTATCATCCCATTGCATATTCGTTTTCCAAAGACTTTGGAATAGCAATTTCAACTTGGTAGAAATTGGTGTGAGCCAGCCTAATGGATCGAACAAGTTGGAAATTTCCGAAAGTAATTGTCTTTTTGTGTCAGTTGAGTTCGTGTTATCAAACTTGCATTGAAACTGGAAGTTATCTTGCTGTGGGTCCCAATAAAGCCCAAGTGTTTTAGTTGACTGAGGTTGTTTAAAATTATAATTTGACAGCCTCCGTGGCGCAGTTAGTTTGACGCCGCCTGTGAAACGAGAGGCCGCGGGGTCAATCCCCGCATCGAAACAAATATTTGTGTGATCCACAGGTATTTGTTTCGGGTCTGGGTGTTTGTGAGACCGAAAAGTCTCTCGTAGCTTCTGATACCCACGACACAAGACTCGATCTTAGTGTGGGGTCAGGACTATGTATGTGACTGTTGGGTGTATTTATTTTATTTATTTAATTGAATTCTTGATTTTCCGTACTATCTTGTAATAACTCTTCGGAAATTGATATCCATTTTCGTAGATTGAAACCTCCCGACTTCATGAGTGTTTTCAAGTCATGTTGTAATATCTTGGCTGTTGCTACAGAATCGGAGCCATGAAGCAGATCATCCGTGTAAAAACACTCTTCTACTATCTTTGCTGCGTCAGGAAATTGTTCTCTTGAATCTTCTGCCAACTGCCGTAGCGTCATCATTGCCAAAAATGGAGCAGCTTTGGTGCCGTAAGTCACGGTTGTAAGTTTAAACTCCTTCAGTGGTTGATGTGGCAGATCTCTCCATACCACCCTTTGATAGCTTTGATCATCTTCATGGACCCATATTTGACGAAACATTTTTTCAATATCTGCTACAAAGGCTATACGATGTTGTCTCCATTTCAGAATTAAAAATAAGAGGTCATTCTGTAGATTCGGGCCTTTGTGCATTATGTCATTAAGGCATGTCCCATTTGATGTTGGTTGTGATCCGTTGAAAACTACGCGAAGGGAGGTAGTACTTGAATTATCCCGTATTACACTGTGGTGAGGCATGTAGTATCCCGGCTTTGTTTAATCGTGAGCTAGTTTCATATGCCCCAGCGATAGGTATTCGTCGATAAATTCCTTGTATTGTAAATAGTAAGCAATATCTTTGTTATTAATAAATTTTCGCTTCAACTGGTAAAATTGTGCAACTGCTTTGTTTTTCGATTGACCCAGTTCATTGTCACTTGTTGATTTAAGGGGAAGTCGTACTTGATATTTGCCGTCATCCATCCTTGTTTTTGTAGACTTATAAAATGTTATGCATTCTTGTTCTTCTTGAGTTAATGAGATATTTTCATTTATGTCTTCTATCTCCCAAAATCTTGTGATCTCATCCATGTTGTTGAGTGTAACATTGCATTGTAGGCTTCGAACTTCACCGCACAATATCCATCCGAGTCTTGTTTTTTGCAATGCAATCGAAGGCTCTTCTTTATAAAGACCCTCCACCTTATCGCTTCGATAAAATTCTGGATCCGCTAATTCGAGGTGTTCCAAAATTTCCCAGGATGGTTTCGGGAATGAGTGACTTGGTAGGTTTCTTGTTAAACTTCTCATGATGTAGACTTCGGAATTAAAAGAATAACTTCCACTTAACGACATGCAATTTAAGCTAATCATGCCTTTGCACGTGTTGTCTTTGGTGCCAATTCCGGTTATTACACCTTTGCATTTTTGTCGATGCAGCTTAAGTTGTTGACTTGAGACCCTTTATAAAAAATCCTGTTTCTATAGGTTGAAGATTCTGTATCGAGTAAGAGACTATCTTAGTGTTACGTTAAGGAAGAGATTAGTGGATTCCTTGATTCTATCTAAATTTAATTACTGCGATACTGTCTACGGACCTTGTCTCCTATCCCGTACGGAACACTTAATACAACGTGTCCAAAATGCCTGTGCACGGTTTTGTTTTGGAATTCCCCGAAGGGACCATGTTACACCATACTTGAATTGCCATAACGTGTTGAAAATGGCTGCACGTAGGAAACTACATTTAGCGACATTAATGTTTGGTATAGTACAGTCACACACACCGAGATACCTGTACAGTAAATTATCATGGAGGCAGGAGCATTACAATTATCCCACTCGTTCTACGTCGAACCCGCTCTCGATGCCACGCTTTAAAACTGCCACCTTCAGAGGATGTTTCAAATTTGCAGCCACCTGCTGCTGGAACGATCTTCCGCCGCCAATGAGATTCCTAAAAACAAAAAATACTTTTAAATTACACATTAAAAAACACTTATTATACAAGCAAAAGAATCCCCAATAAAACTAAGTACATAAAATATGGTATTAATGATAAGTATCTATATTTACCTAAAGTTAATGAATCATCGGCGAGGCGTGATAGTGTCCTCGCGGCGGGTGGCAGCGTTCCTCCAAGACGGATAGTTAGCTATTTTACGTGGTTAGTTGCCTCCCCTTTCACGTTGGATTCGCCTTTAAAATAAGTGTTAGAATTATGTCATGAATATTATTGTTTGTATTTATTTTATTTTATTGTTTCTCTAGAAATAATTGCTGGGATAAGATAGGTACTACTCAATATTTGCACCTATTTATTATATTATTATATTTACCAATATAATTTATTGTTCTATAAACAATATTATGCAAGTCGTAGTTACCCGAGACAATAATTTGGAAGTATACAGTACTTTTTACTTCCCAACACGACATAGCCATGCCACCAACACCATGTTTGCGACGCATTGCACTAGCCGCACGCTTCGAGACTTACTTATTAAAGTTGATCGTGAACGTCCTCTCACGTCCCTGTCGTCGGGCGACTGCAGAGTGCATTTTCTGTATGTACATTGTGCAATGCTAAGGCTCGCGCGGGCGCGGGCGGCGAGGCGCGCAACTGACCTGGGTGTGCTTGGCGTGTCGAAGCGGGACAGAAAACTGTGCAAAGGCTTGTTACTTGTTGTTATTGTTATTAATTTGTATAAACTTTTTTATTTTATGTTTGTATATGTTGGTTACTTTAGGTGTAGTCAATGAAGTTTTTGTCATTCTTTTTATTATTATTATTGTTGTAGTAATTGTTTTTTCTTTTTTATTTATTAATGCATTAATAATACCTACAATGTTTTAAAATAATATTAATATGTCGGCTGGCGTTCGCATGTCACTCAAGGTGACCACTGAAAACCAGCGTTGCGCTGTGGCTCGCGCTGCAGTACAACATTAAGCTGAGTGGTCACCTACGTGTCACTTTTTTACGACGTACAAACTTTTTTTTCTTTTATTTTATTTTTTTTATTTCTGTATGGTGTATGTAAATTTATGTTATATGAGTGTGTGCGTTGTGATAAGTGACAAATAAATGTGTTTTCTTTCTTTCTTTCTTTATCAATTAGAGCACGCATGATTCTATGAACTCCGTCTGCGCCCGAAATCTTGACCTTTGCAGTTGCCAATAGTATTTCCGACAAATTACGGTGTTGAGCTACATGAGAGGTGCTTGGTCGCTGTTCCAGCTCCTTTGTCGAAGTTACGAGAGGTCGAGAAGTCATCTGTTTCTTAAATGCATCATGAAGTATTGAGTTGTGATATCCATTGCATTGTTTACACCTTCTGGGAGAATTGCATGCCCTTCCGTCATGACTGTACAGGCAATTAGCACATAAATTCAATTTGTCGATGGTGACTCGTTTCAAAAATGGTGTCATGTCTAAAAATCTTTTGCAAAAGTAAATTCCATGTTCTTCTTCACAAAGTGGGCAGTTGATCTTGTTTCTTTGAGGAAATTTATTTGACGTAGCCTTGTTGCTTGAGAAATATTTTTTTTTTGATGGCCAGGTCTATAGAACGATCGATTATAACCGTTTGAAGCAGGCGTGTTAGTGCTTGACTTTTGTAACGTATTATCCGGTTTGCGTCTTCAAGCTTCGAGAGTGGTAAACTTGCTCTCCAAAAATAATAAAAATTCTTTGAGATCCGGAATCTCCCTTGGCTTTTTTATCGCTTCCAGGTAATCATTATGGGTCTCAGGGTCTAATTTCTGTGATAGTAAATGAACCAGAATGGGATCCCATGTAGAGATGTCTATACCCAAATGCTTTATGCCATTTAAGCACTCTTGAGTGACAACATGGATTCGTTTAATTGTATTGGTTGTCGGTTGTTGCATTACTGGTAGACCCAAAAGTGTATTCATGTGAGTGGTAAATATCAACTTCTTGTTATTGTATCGGTTGTTCAAGATATCCCAGCACGTAATATAATTATCGGAGCTAATTTGTAGGTGTTGAATCAGACGTTCTGGTTCGCCTTTAAGTTTAGTCTTAAGAAATTGCATTTTCTGTGCATACGACAGGCATGGGTTATTGTGTATGGCTTCCTTAAATAAATCTTTGAGTGAAACACATTGTTGATAGTTTCCATTAAATAAAGGTATGTCCAATGTAGGAGTGCTTTTCTCCCTGTGGGACACAGACCACAACTTGCTATTATTTCTTTCTTGCTGCGTATGTAATTTTCTTCATGCTCTTGGAAACACTCGGTATAGGTATAATCGATATTGTCACCAATCTCTTTATCTATTTCCCAGTGCAATTTATCAATAACATTCCAACGCGTTTCTATGGCTTTTAATATATCCTCGAACTCCCACCTTTCCGTTATGTTGTCCACGTTTATTTTTGCCAAAGTATAAGATAACGCCTTAAAATTTGTGTTCTGTCGGCGATACAACTCCTCTATTTTTGTATTTTTGAATTGAGAAGGGGTGAACAGTGTCCCTTCGCTCTTGCTTTGTACATCATGCTGGTCTAATTCTTGTTGTTGTTTCTTGGTCTTGTTACCCTGCGGCGTCTTGGATTCTTGTTGTTTAGATGTAGAAGCGTTTTGCGCTGATATTGTGGCTGATGACGCAATTTTTGCTCTAATCTCTTCAAAAAAATCTTCGTACTGTCATAATCCTTTTGGACAAAATATTCACTTGACTGATCTTCAAATTTCATTAATAAACTATGAGTCCGGTTAAAATCTTCCCAATATAAGTCTATGGCTTCTAATCTTCTCTTGATGTAGTCCGGAGTCCTGCGCTGTGGCCCATCTTTCTTAAAATTGGACCAGATTGTCTGCAGGCCGGACATAAGTTGATTTTGGTTTTGAAGCAGCGCTTCCATGTCTTGACCTTGATGCATGTTTCTAACTTGGTAAAAGAAATATCTTGATTATTTTAAAACTTGTATAATATCTTGCCTTGTAAGTATAAGGAGTTCTCCCGTTTCCCAAAACTTGCTGATATTGCTAACTTGATATTTAGTTATCTTTAATATGTTTTGATAAAAAAAAATTGTTGCTTGACGCGCGCTTGTAATGTGAGATCCTTGATGATCTTGATATAATGCTTGAAAACTTGAAACTGAAGTTCTACTTGATTAGATACTTCTTGATATACAGGGTGAAATCTAATTAACTCGACAAACTTTTATGAATAACCTAACATATAACCAAGAATATTTAGGGCACATTATTAAATCAATTGAGTA
Source organism: Deilephila elpenor (assembly GCA_949752805.1). Taxonomy (NCBI): domain Eukaryota; kingdom Metazoa; phylum Arthropoda; class Insecta; order Lepidoptera; family Sphingidae; genus Deilephila; species Deilephila elpenor. Next base: position 14,125,712 of record OX457095.1, read on the forward strand.
ATGTTTTAAGACCACTAAGAAAACTCAATAGCAATTAAATGTATCAACACAACTATTCCACGCGTCTTCATTTTGTTTATGAATGAATGAAAGACAAGGAAGGCGCGGGCCGCGCTGTGAGTGCTAGCCGCGTCGCGCGCACATCGTGTACGTGGAAAACTAAATCGGTAAAATTGTAAAACCAACTTCCCTTCACACTTTTACCGGCTTAGGACGGACAAAAATGCGATAAATAATACAGAATTAAACATTTAGTTACTCGAGTATTAAGAGGTAGGGACCTGTAGTACTTTAGGAATCAATGAAACACACTTTATACTTCATGAGGTGTAGGTATATGCGCACTCAACGGTTAAGCTGTTCACTCGGCTACGGTCGGCAACCGAATGCCCGCCAACCTCGTACGCGCATACACTACATCCCTTCTTTATTTTAAATTTTGAATAAATTTATTATATTTTGTCTACTGAATTATTGCGAATATTAGCTTTGATAATTATAGACCCTGAATCATTTATTATCTTTAAATCTGTAATATTTCGGCGATATTCTTTACGGGTTTCATTATTCCGGATAGTATCAGCCTTTACTTTAATTGTATTTGTATTTATTGTGTTTACTTTATTTACTTATTGTTTTTATTTAATTGCTGTACGTATTAAACCTGACTATAATCTTATTTTCCTTCAAAAAAGTTTTTTTTTTTTTTAATTCTTTTCTCTATTTGTATAACGTTTTAAGTAACATTAATTATTTACTTAGATTATTTTTGATATTTGGTTTTCAGTTTCAGTTCTTATTGTTTAATATTTTATGGTAAAAATAATCATGGAGATACATTATTTACGATAATAAATGTCTGAGTGGACCATAAGAATTAATAAAACGACGCGCATCGATTTAATATTACCACCGGATCTAACGCGACCCTGCTGAGAAGACCCGGCGAAACAAACTCAGTGGGCTTACATTACCACTGGAACTACGCGGCGCGACCCAACTCTGAGTATATCCAGCGAATAAGACTCAGTGGGCTCGTTTTGGGTCCAATTGGTTAGATGCCGACCAGGAGTATTTGGAATATGTACCATGAAATGGAATATGAACTAAGTTTCGTAACTTAGGTAAACTATTTTACTCATGGAAGTTAAATACATATAATTTACTTTTGGATTTTCCAACCAGCAAATATTTTTTTAGTTATTTGATATGGTATTGTTTGCTCTACTATGTACATTTATTATTTTGAATTTATCAGCTTGAGTTTATTTTTATTTTTTACTTTTCTCCTTCCTCTAGCTTTATGAGACGGAAAAGGAATATTTCATAAATCCGACTTTGTTACGGGGCAAAATAATTGTCTATTTTTTTTAATATATCTGCCGTCTAGGCCGATGCCGACATTGATATATCAATGTTACATTTGGTAAAACATCCTTCTTCCTTTATTTGTTATACATAGGTGCGGTCCAGGTACCGCAAACGATTCAGTCCACATCGCCATAGCAGTACACTCTTTTGGATACACTTAAAAGGCTTTTCCGTCAAACCGACAGTGTCTGAAATGAAAATATTATTAAAGCACACGAAGTAAGTGATATAATTTGCAGTACAATTAGATAGCAAATGTCTTGTTTTTTTTTTATAGCTCATTAAAGCACCAGGAGAGTTCAACAATTGCTTGTCTCATATCCGTACAGAAAATTGCCCTTCGAACAAGAGAGACGGCTTATATTAGACATAGATTATTAATGAAACCTTCATATCAGTTGATCAAATGGGCATAAACTAGCTTAAATAGTAGGCACCAGGGAACTAAAGTTACAGATACTGCTCGTAGAATTAGCACGCTGAAGTGGTAATGGGCGGGCTACGTCTGCCGCCGGACAGATGGTCGGTGGAGCAGACATGTATTGGAGTGGAGGCGGCGTTTAGGTAAACGTAGTGTACGACGTCCTGCAGCACGATGGACCGACGACTTGAAAACGCGGCGTGTAGCAGATGAATGATGACTGCTCAAGACCGGGATGGTTGGCGCTCACTTGGGGAGGCCTACGTCTAGCAGTGGACGGCGATAGGCTGAGTATATACTTTGTCCTGTGTGTCCTGTGACCATGAATCCTGTAAGGTCTTTGAAACGTCGAGAAATTAATTTCAGTGTGTAATATTCGCCTAAATATAACATAACATTACGAAATATTACATTAATTTGTTGGCATCGTCGACTAGGCAATGTCTTATGGCGCGTCCACACTATCGCCAATCAGAATTAAAGTATATGCACAAAAGTTTCTAAGGGTGGACATATTTCAAACTGATTAATTATGAGGCATGATAAATTGAACGAAAAAATCAGTTTCTTACACACATAAACAACATTTCGTACATCTCAATTTGACAGGATACTGGCATTCTAAATGATTCGCGCATTGAATCGCTTATACACAATGGGCGCAATAAAAGTTGAAACGCAGAGTTCTACTGGAGCTAAAACGCACATCTGCACAAGGTATCATTTCAAGACTGTCAATTGTCAATTTGACATGTTGCGGCTAGTCTATCAGCGGATCAATACGTCTCCACACACTTCGTCCATTAATTTTTTTTTTATGGAACTTCTCATCAATCTGTGAGGCTCTGTTATTCTTTGACTACCATCAAATGATTGAATTGTATCGTTATTGTCCTTGGTAAATTCGGGATAAACAGTTTATATTATGGGTCTCGTCTATCAGTAGAATATATCTAAATCCCTCTAGGTTTTTTCCCACTTGTCGAGTAAATTCTAGTAAACTTTTTGTAGTGCTAGCTAGTCCGACTACATGAAGGTGTAGTTCGTTATTAAAATAAGTTACATTGGGAAGTCTCGATAATGCATGAGTCATTTCCATACAGACTCGTTTATTTACATACATACATAAATTCGTGCCTTTTTCCGCCCATAATGTGATAAGGTCCTAGCCTAACACTATATGGGGTACCTGACTCCGGGCTGATAATGAATAGAAAATTCCAATACCACTTTGCCCGACCCGGGATTCGAACCTGAGACCTCAGCGCTGTAATCGTACTTTAGGACAACTGCGCCACTGAGGCAGTCATTTATTTGCATGGCTTGTACTGATACTCAGTAATAGTATTACATTTGCATAGCCTTTTACTAGTTGCACTAACTAGTGTTTTCATTGCGTGAATCTAAATGTCTCTAGCATGTAGGTTGTATACTTAGAGGTAATTCAAAGAGATCCTTATTTAATTTGCATGGCCATTTATTATTCATTTCTGAATACGTTGCCCTTTTAATTTTGGATTGTATCGGTCTACAGACTTTAGATAGGTTAGTAGTATTTGTCAGAACTTAGAGGTATACAAAATACCATATGAGAAATATTGAGAATATAATAGAATACATTTTCATAAACACTGGTACAGTGGTTTAGTTGCCTCTGTTGTAAAATCGGTTTAGGATACTTTTAAGCCTATGAATTTGTTTTATTCACGAAACTATGAAAAGTTAGATTGGTTCTGGTTGATGTTTTAAATCCATCTCATATTTTACAATAAAAAAACAGGAAAAATGAGAATTAATTAATAATAGTTACGTTCTTGATTACCAATTTGTATCAAAACATTCACTTTCAATTAATGTAAGTACATAAAAATGTAACAGAAATAATTTCAAACTTAAGTTAAACTTCTGAAAAATCCTTTTTATGAGCTTTTCTTCTCTTTCTTTTTCAGGTATATACCTTTCGAAAAATATCTTTCGATGAGCTAGCTGTAATAACCTGTCTTGTGAAGTTCTCATACCCTGAAATCTTTATTTCATCTCTTTTGCAATCTAGTAGGATTTTTATCCTTGCTCTTTACTTTCGGAATCAATCAAAAGTTCTGTAAGGGTTATGATCATAATCTAAAGACCGAATAGAGTACGCCACTCATTTTTGAGTATCTTCAAGTATCTTAAATCTGAGGTAAACTATAGTTTTTTTTTTAATTGATCGGTAATTTCAATAAAAATCCATTAATTAGCATTTTAAACTTCCGCGCGTAAATGTAAGAAAAACTTGACGCAATGTTTCGTTTTATTACGTCACTCTGCGAGCACATAATCTATGTAAACAACAACACTGTTGTTAGTAAAGAGTGAATTTTTGCAATAAACATGAATTACTCTCTAGTAATATTTTATTTAAAATAATGTACAGGAAGAATAGTGTTCGAACTTGTTTGTTAACATACTAGTTTAACTATTTACTTGAGGTTTTATGTCATATCGCTAGCCATCATGGCGGCTACCATTTCATATATTTGTATGACAGATGAATGAAAATGGAATATGTAATTAAAAAACTTAATTTTTGAATTCGTAAATTAAAATTCACATATTCTGATTGGTTAATACTATACTATTTGTAGTTCTTAGATTTTTCTCACTTATAGTCAAATACCCTATTGTTCTTCTTCTTCTTCGTCTTCTTCTTCTTCTTCTTCTTCATCTTCTTCTTCTTCATCTTCTTCTTCTTCATCTTCTTCTTCTTCGAGTGCCTCTTCAGGTTGGCCGTCAGCTTCTTGTATATTTCCTTGTCCTTAGCCAGGTGGAATAGTTGTTGAACGGTGCTGATACCGCTCCACTCCCGGATGTTTCGCAGCCACGATTTTTCCCTTCGTCCAGCGTGTCTCTTGCCTTGCCCATAATTATTAATTGGAGCAGGTTATATCTATCGCCATACCCTATTCTATGGCCATCAAACATTCAGGTTTTAAATTTTCCATACTCAGTTTTTTTTTAGAAAGCATTTCCCATTCATAATCAATGCTTTGTCAAAACTGCTTCCTAATTCCTAATCGAATTTCAACCAAATAACAAACACTTGAAAATAATTTGTCTTCTGAAAAAGTTCTTGATGTGTGAATTATTGAAAATGTCTCATACGCTACAATCATTAAAACTGCGCCAATCCAGTAGCTTTGTTAAGATATTCGAATGCTGTGGACTTGATAGCACAGAACTCCATAGAGATATCCAGGGCAAAATATTTAATTTGATGAACTGTGCAAAATTTTTTTATTACTTCGATCAGTACAATATTTTTTTTTACCAATAATGAATAATTACAATTTGCAATTAAATAAGACTGGTACATATTATAGCCCAATACTGTGAGAATTACCAATAGAAACAAAAATCATACAATAATAAAAGAACATTATGTTAGCAAAATTTATTTTTATTTTTACCGCATGATATGGTACTTCTTACCGAGCAGCGTTACTCCTAGCCGTGGCTGTTGGCTGTATAGTTTATGGGCCTTTGCTCGACAATTAAAACCTTTCACGGAAAAAGGCGGGAACCAGGATGATGATGAATATTGTTGTAATATACCACTTTTAGGCGTAATATTACTTAATGTTATTTATGAATATTTCCCAGTAATTTAAACATACTATATTCATATACTCATAACTCGCCTTATTAGACTAAAATTTGTTGACTTAAAATCACACACCTACCTACATGACAAATATAAGTTTATACTTTATAAAAGTAATTAATACAATTAAAGACAACTAAGTCCTTGCAATAGGTATTCTTGATGCATATCAATATAGCACAACTATAATATTATTGTAATATTAGTGACCTATCAGTCTGAACACCGACACAATCACTTTTCAACAATCATTAATCTTGCGTGGCCCTTTTGATAACATGCTCGTGTTATATCTTCTGGATAAAGGCATGACCATCAATTGTCATTTATTTAGCTGTGGTACATCATGCACCTATATCATAGCAGTCACGTAGGCAGGGTTTCATAAAAACGATCACCCTCCTATTATTTTTTAACAACCTTGGTATGTATTTCATTGGTAAGCTATTAAATATCTAACATACCTATGTTAGTTTTACCTTAAACATATGGAAACTTCTTCCATTAATACTTGTAGTATACGTTTTCATAATTCTAATTTACTATGTAAGTAATACTTACTAATTATTATGATAACATGTCAGCCATGCGCATGGAACCATCTGTCGCGCATTTATTTCCATTATAATTTGTTGTTTTTATATTTCTTTGCTTAATTTTGGTTACTTTTATCCTCGTCGCCACTTGTAGTACTTTAGGAATCAATGAGACACACTTTATACTTCATGAGGTGTAGGTATATGCGCACTCAACGGTTAAGCTGTTCACTCGGCTACGGTCGGCAACCGAATGCCCGCCAACCTCGTACGCGCATACACTACAGGACCTATCGCATCTTTGGCGTATTTAAAAAGTTGGAATCACGATATTTACAATAATACACATTTAAATTAAAAAATAATTACGATATCTACAATAATTGGCAATTAAATTTTAGAAAATAATTAAACTCACATTTACACAAATCGCAAGTAGGTGACTAACCTACGTGTATTTTAACAAGTGCTCGAAATGTCCACCGCCGTTCTCCAAACACAACAAAGCACGACGCCGCAAATTGTCTTTTATTTTACGCAGTACAGTCGTTTGCGATTTAACCACTTCAAATGCACTTAAAATTAACACATTCTGTTTAATGACGGTGGATTTCGTTCTGGGTATCTTTGCCGCCATATGCGTTGCGTTTCTCGCAAATTAAGTGTTCGTCCGTACCAAAGAACCATGTCTAGGTATTGTTGATTAGTAAATGGGATAAGGCTATTTCCCCTCGTTCTAGGCATACTAGATACACAACAAACACACACGTACACACGACACAATCCAATAAACAACTGTTATCGGGCGTAAATCGATGACGCATGCGCGACCGTGACCTATTTCCGAGATAGTTTTTGCACGACTGGTGATTTTTTGTTTGTTTCTAAGGCGCGCGCGCATGGCGAGTCCTGTGTGTAGGTACTTGGGAGGCGCGGCGCGGCGGCCAGGATCAAACGGTCTGGCAACGTCGCTGTGTCGCATCGGGTCCAGTCGGTCCGTTTGTAGTTAGTACTAATTTTAGTGAATGACCATTCGATGCGTTGCCAAACCTTTTACGATCTAGGTTGTTATTGTCGCATGTTATGCGCGATCGATGTGAAATGATACTTTGAATATTTAATTTATTTGTTAAGGTTTTAGTAGTTTAGAAATATTAATGAAGCACTGGTATTTTCAGTTTATTTGAAAACTATGACTTTTTTGTGAGGTACAAAGCCATAAAATAGGATATTTTTGTTACAATTTAGATTTGATAAATGTTATGTATTTCTGAAAATGATGTTGTGTGATTATTATGACTCGGGGTGAAAAAAATTGTTGTGGAGATTAATTTTATATCTGGTGTCATACTGTGTGTTATTAGAGTTGTGGTGTATTTCAAAAGGTAGTCATAGTTATGTATAGTTATGTGATGAATACTACAATGGCAAGAGTATTGAAGCACTTGATGCATGTGTGAGAAAATGTTTGATAGGCATGCAATATGTAGTTCCCAAAGTTTGGGTAGGATGCTCATGTGAGCACTGATAATACTCGTACAATAATAATTGACATAGTTGATAATGACGTAGTGATGGCGATGTTACTTGGTGGTCATAACATGTTTTTTTAACTTAACTTATGAAGGTCTGTTTCCTCGTCAATCCGTATTTGTGGTGTACCTTCTCGTTTTCGAATATAAATTTTTCCATACGATGTCCAGCAGTACGCATAGTTGTGAGCTTTGGCGAAGTCACGCGCAAGATAGAATAACCGGCGTCCTTTAAACGTTAGGCTTTCAGATATAAATATTGGCTTCGATGGTCCGTTAATGTTTAAAGCTCCTGTGTTCAGCTTTTCAATCTTGTCTTTTAGATAGAGTCTCTTGTAATTTTTTATAACATTTTCTTTGATTAGTGCTGACGTGAAATCAACTATAATTGGCTTCAACGTGTCGGACTTTGCAAACGACCGATATACAGGGTATATCAAGACCGCGACCGAAAACGAAGCCAGGTGGTAGTATTAGTGACTTCAGACACAATGCAATGAAAAATTTCGCAAAAAAAATCGTCAACTTTTTTTTGGTAATTTTTTACTTATCGTCGTATTTGGATGATAAATACATAGTTTTCCTAAAATAATGATGTACACCTTTTTATTTTTTAAGACGCAATGGGACAATAGGGTTTAAATTACTATTTTCGCAATAACTAGGTATTTACTACTCAAACACAAGGATTTTTAAAAAATTGCAAAAAAAAATATGTCGCTTATTTTGCGATATTTTTATTTGCATTGTATCTGTAACCACTAAAACTAACACCCGGCTTCGTTTTCGGTAGCAGTCTTGATATACCCGGTATATCCTTTATATCGCTTTGATGAATTTTTAAATTAAGTACCTTGCCGATCTCTTCTACTGTTTGACATAGTATTTGTTTAGTATCAGGGTCGAACTTTGGTACATTTCTGATTTCAAGTTTCGTAGAACAGCTGTATCTCTCAAGGTTTTCTATTCTGTTTTCAAGAGTATTTATGTAAGATATGTTTTCTTTACGCTCTTGCCGCATTCTCTCCAACTCTTTCTGCATCTCATCATATTTGTGAGATAGAGTATCCATAAACAAGTGAATTTCATTGTTTTGTGATTTGATCTCGTTTAAAGATGCTTCTACATTTTGAAGTTCGTTGTTATGTTGCTCAACAAAATCCGAGAACATTTTACGGACTTCGAGCATAAATCTCTCGAGTTACCGGTTAATGAATGGAGTTTTATTTTATTAAATATTTTGCTACGGAAAATAACACCTAATCTTCGTAAACGTTTTGAATTATCATTGAACTCATGCAGTAGTATACCGGGTGTAGACAATTTGATTGATTTGTTAGATAAAGAACTCGCTGCGACCGAGGTCATGTGTATCGCCTCTGCCGTGCCGCGTTCGGTCGCCGCCACCAACGATCTCGCGACCCGCCATTCTCATTCTCCTGCGTTGCCGCGCCATTCGGGCGGTGCAAGCCGCGCCGCTGTTCGGCCGCACTCAAGCGCGTTCCGCTCCGCTACATCTATGCGTACCTCGGATGCACCGTTTACGCGATCGATTTGTTCACGTTCGATAAGTACTCACGCCGCGACTACTACTCCCTGCGATTATGGACATAGTATTAAAAATGTTTTTATTGAAAGAAACTTCACATGCATTAAATAAACTTCGAAAAATTAACTTTATCTGAAAGAAAGAATTTCATAAAACAAAACAAAATTTGAATTAATTGTTTATTTACGGGTCACGAACTTAAAGATTGTAAATCGCAATACAACTGCCGTATATGTTCACAACGTCATCACACTTATATACACGAAGATGTACCTTCCAATGTAATATTGAATACTCAATGTCATTTTACTTCCCCTGATGTACCATCAGTAGCGGAAATTTCTACATCGTCGGAAATGGATGAATCCAGTAAGCATAAAAATAATTATACAGTTTTGCTAACAACAGCGCTGGTCAATATTCGTCGGACAGATGATAGCATTCATGCTCCACGACTTGTGCGCACGTTAGTCGACCAGGGATCCCAAGTCACGCTCATTTCGGAGTCGTGCGTTCAGCGACTCGGATTAAGGCGGTATCATTCGAAAACCGGCATGACTATAACTGGCATCGGCGACAAAAATGAGCAGCCTCGCGGAAGTGTTTTGAGTGAAGTTACGCCGCATAACAAATCAGAGCCTAAATTGTTTATCGAAGCTCTTATCCTACCAAAACTAACAAATTATTTACCGAACATTTCAAGCTCTTTCGAGCATATTCCTCATCTTAAAAATCTTCCTCTGGCGGACCCAGAATTGTGTTCTACGCGTCCCGTCGAACTTCTACTGGGATCAGATTACACTGACCTGATATTATTACATGGTATCATTAAAGGCCCACAGGGTACACCTGTGGCAATCAAAAGTATTTTTGGTTATTTACTTAATGGCAAAATTTCTCATTCATCGCCAACACAAGTTTGCATGAACGTTAGCACATATCAGTTGGATATGCAATTACAAAGATTCTGGGAGCTTGAGTCAGTGCCTGACTCAAAGCCTCTTACTAAAGAAGAAGCGTTATGTGAGTCGATTTTCGTCAAAACCCACACACGTGATGATCGTGGGAAATACATTGTTTCACTTCCCTTTAAGAAACATGCACCTCCTCTCGGCGATTCTCGCCAAACTGCTCTTTGTCGGTTATATAGGCTTGAACAACGGCTTTCTCTTGATCCCTATTTGCGAGAAAAATATAGTAAATGTCTTAGAGAGTATGAGACATTGGGTCATATGGAACTGGTTGGTGAACATAATGCGTCTGATAAGATTCCTTATTACATTCCTCACCATTGCGTGGTGAAAGGGAGTTCTGCCACTACTAAATTGCGAGTAGTATTTGATGCCTCGTGTAAAACGACAAATGGTCGTTCTCTCAATGATAATTTATTTATTGGTCAAAAATTGCAGCATGACATTAGTGAAGTTCTTTTAAAATTCCGACTACACAAGATAATGTTCACTGCTGATATAAAAATGATGTATCGATTTATTCAAATAAGATCAGAAGATCGTGATTTTCAACGCATACTTTGGAGATACTCTTCCGAACAACCGGTAAAGGAATACCGACTTTGCACGGTTACTTTCGGTGTCGCTTCAGCACCATTTTTGGCACTTCAAGGAACAAGTGGTTAACAATTGCCTTATTTCCGAATGCATAACTTCAGTAGTTAACTGCCACGGTATAATTGAAATAGGAAACCCCACTTGTGATGACATCATATTAACGTTAGACGAACAAACAATTTTAACAGACAATCAAGAACTTGACGCATTGATTTCTAAGAACCAGACACATATTAATTACGAACAACTTGCACCTGTAACAAATTCCTCGAATGAGCGCACGCGACAAGTGTTATCAAAGTTGCGCACAGACCATTTAAATGCAGAGGAGACAGCTAATTTATCACAATTATGTAAGGAATTTTCGGACGTGTTTTATTTAGAAGATGAACCCCTAACTTTCACTAATAAAATAAAGCACCGAATTAATACAACAGATGAAAGCCCAGTATTTAGCAAAAGCTATAAATATCCACAAGTACATAGGCAAGAAGTCCAAAACCAGATTTCGAAAATGTTAGACCAGGGAATTATTCAACCCTCGACATCCGCTTGGAGCGTACCCATCTGGATCGTGCCAAAAAAAAACTGATGCCTCAGGAAAAATTAAATGGCGGTTAGTAGTTGATTTTAGAAAACTTAACGAAAAAACCATAGACGATAAATATCCCATCTCCAATATAAACGATATTCTAGACAAACTAGGCAAATGTCAGTATTTCACCACTTTAGACCTAGCTAGTGGTTTTTATCAGGTAGAAATGGATCCCTCAGATATACATAAAACAGCTTTTAATATTGACTATGGCCACTACGAATTTTTACGTATGCCAATGGGCTTAAAAAACTCGCCGTCCACCTTCCAAAGGGTAATGGACAATGTACGGGCTAGCACGTACAATATTGTTTTGTCAGCAGTTTACGCTACCATGCATAATTTTATAACAGTCGACAGTACGCAAATACAGTACATAGCAATCGGTAGCGCGTGCTCATATCATTCTATCATTTTATCATTTATAATTAATCTATCAAATAAACATTTATTTCCACTCCGGACTTTTACTATCAATCCAAGCTGTACGGGTATCGTCTCAGCCCGTACATCTTTGTGGTCCTTCGAGCATTTTTGAACCTCGCGAGTGTGCACAGAACTTAGTGACTATCATTGTGTGAAACTAGTGAGGACTGAACCAAAAGGAGACGTGAGCTATCATTGGACATTTATCACTTTAATTGCGACAATATCATCTGAAGGCGGTAAGCAGGGACGCTAGCTATCCTGCAAGCAACAAACAGTTATCCGGATCTGTACAAGTAAGATCTTTCCATTTTTACCTATATCATGTCGAACATGGAAGACATCTTGACTAATCAGCAGCAACTTCTTAATGCAATTGAGCAAGTATACACGAATTTTAAGAAAGATGGTAGTGATCGTAAGACTTCCGATTATATCAGGCGAAGAGTAGATACCCTAGATAAGTACTGGCAAGGATTTCAATCTAATCATGTGATACTATGCGGAAAAGAATATGCGAGGACTCACACTTATTTTACGAGTAATCAGTTTGAATTTGTGAAAGAAAGATATGAAAATGTTAGAGCTGCAATCGCCAACTATCAATGTAAGGATGATAGGCCCTTGACCCCAGTTTTAAAACCCGCCACCCCGTTGGGTATGCCTGGCCCATCTCGTCAACCGTCACCTCAGATTCCTTTATCTCAGGGGACGAGTAGCAAAACCGATGAAATGTTACGCAAGCAAACTAGTAACTTTAAGGCATTCGAACACACAGTATAAAATATCAATTTAGATTTAATATCGGAAAAGTGGGAGTTCGATCATTTACTGCGTGCTATACAATCGCGGTGGTCCATCATTGACACCATGCATTGGGAGTTAGATTCGGAACTCGGGGGTAGGAGTCCCGATTATGAATCAACATTTTTTACCTATGAAATGAAATACAATGATATCATCAAATCAATCAACCGAAAAATGTGGTCCGTATCTCACCGAGAGCAATCGACACCTCATGTCGAAATACCTTCCTTTAGTGGCAATTACCATCAATGGACTTCTTTTAAAGATCTTTTTACGGAGACTATTCATGGAAACCCTACATTATCAAATGCGCAAAAGATGCAATTCTTAAAAACTAAAGTGAAAGGTGAAGCGGAGAGGCTTATTCATCATTTACCTATAACATCTGATAATTACTCAATCTGTTGGGACATTTTAAATCACCGATATAATAACAAGTGTTTAATCTTTCGCTCGCACATCGACATTTTATTAAACATCCCGGCAGTACAGCAAACTTCATTGAATCATATAAAGCGTATTCACGATACAACATTGGAAACACTTAACTCTATTAAAAATCTAGGCGTTGCCATTGAATCTTGGGATCCGCTACTTGTCCATCTTTTATCCCAAAAATTGGATACGGAGACACATAATGATTACATAGCGTCGGTCAAGCAACCGCGAGAATTACCTAATTTGCAAGATTTTTTATCATTTTTGGAAGGCAAGTTTACATGCTTAGAGTCATCACGTAAGAAATTTGAAAATTATACAAAAATTCAACAAAACAAGAATAATTATTCACAGCAAAATTTCAGCAAGTATCATAGAAATTTAAACAACCAATCATTTCCGGCACATGGCAACATTATTTCGCAACAACAAAACAAAACAACTAATTCATGGAAAATTTTTCAAATTCAAATTCAAATATGTTTTTAAGTGTGGAATTTGCAAAACAAACGAACATTGCCTTTATTATTGCAGGCAGTTTTTAAATATGACACCGTACCTAAAGCGGCAAACTGTTTCAAAGTTAAGTGTTTGCGAAAACTGTCTCTATTCACATAACGGCAAGAGATGTATTTCCGATAAAAGGTGTACCAAATGTAATGGAATGCATAATATGATTTTGCACGAGGCGTTTCAATCGGATAATACTAATAATCATAATGCATCGACCATGGTAACAGGCAGAAACAGTCAGAAATTTGAAACTGCCCAAGTACGTAGCAATTCGCACGTGTCATTGCAACGCGATGTGCCCGAAGTACTGTTGGCAACAGCCATGCTAAAGGTGCAAACTTATGATGGGACTTTTGTTAACATGCGGGCCCTAATAGATCAGGGGTCACAAACTTCTCTCATAACAGAAAACGCAGCCCAGTTGCTGGGCATGCCCCGATTTCGATGTCGTGGGGTAATATCAGGAATAGGTGCGAAAGCAAGCAATTGCAAGGGCGCGATGTCAATCAAGTGTGCGGCCACAAGTAGCAATAATTTCGAAGATAGATGGCGACACCGCCTCCACCGCGTGCCGTGCGATCATTCCTAATGAGGTGGAACCCAGGGAGGGAGTACGAGGTCGAAAGAAGGCAAGGCTTAAGCCAAGATTCAGAAACAAGGATAGCATGAATATTAGTACAGTCAAAACTAGCCAGCATATCGGGAAAATGGGCCGGAATACTCTGAGCATTGAGATGAACCACATTAAAATTTCTTGAGACATCAGAGAACTGAAAAGTGAGGGTGTCAGCAAGTGAAGGGACACTGACAAAACTATCATCACTATTAGCGTCGCTACATGCCGATAGAAACTCGTCATTGTCACTACTTGACGTAATAATAATAATAAAACTATTTATAATTACAATAGACTAATAAAATGCGGTCAGGGATGCTACTATCTAGTGGTCATGGCCTGTCCCTAGAATAGGTGCTACGAGTACGCGACCTCGGCCCCCCGAGCTACTGCAGTCACTACCAACCTTCCCTTCCGTGACTGCAGTATCCACTCCTACAGGCCATACTTCCCTTTCCCATAACATCCTCCAACCACAAACCCTATTTCCCTTCCCCCGGTTGATGACGGGCAGCAGCGTCATCAACGCGAGTCTCCCCTCCCCCCCCCCCTTCTGCGCTCGCCAACCCGCCTGCCAAGCGTGGCGAGTATTGGCAAAATCCTCCTAATGATTAGCAACACCAGCTATTCCTGGCTATGGTAGCGGCCATGGTTACGGCGGGGCAGGGGGTGCTAAGAATCCCCGGGTTGGCCCCGGCTACCACCCCCGACGACGACTGGCCCTGGTAACACACAACATACGCACGTTGAGGACAGACGAGAAGATTGTCGAACTGGAAGAAGAATTGAGTGGGTTACACTGGGACATTTTGGGGTTATCGGAAGTCCGTAGAATCGGGGAGGATACGATAACCCTGAAGTCCGGTAACCTGCTCTTCTACCGGGGGGACGACCAACAGTCCCGAGGAGGTGTCGGATTTCTCGTCCACAGGTCTATCATCAACAACATCGTATCCATCGAAAGTGTGTCGAGCAGGGTAGTGTACCTTATACTCAGATTATCAAAAAGATATTCGTTGAAGGTCATACAGGTATACGCGCCGACCTCGACACACCCAGATGAAGAAGTACAGGAGATGTATGAGGACATTAGTCGGGCCATACATACTTCCAAAACCTACTGCAATGTTGTTATGGGAGACTTCAACGCAAAGTTGGGCATGAGAAGCGATGCAGAGTTGAAAGTGGGGCAATTTGGACATGGGCAACGGAACCCCAGGGGCCAGAGGCTGGCCGACTTTCTAGAGAAAGAGGGACTCTTTGCGATGAACTCTTTTTTCCAGAAGCCGCCTCACAGGAAATGGACCTGGCTGAGTCCTGACGGTTCTACGAGAAACGAGATAGATTTCATCTTGACGACGAATAGACAGATGTTCAGTGATGTCTCTGTGATCAACAGGGTTAAAACGGGCAGTGATCACCGAATGGTAAGGGGCTCATTGAATATCAATGTCCAATTAGAAAGGCGTCGCTTGATGAAGTCTACGCTCCGGCCTACTCGTGCCCATATCCAAAACCCCGAGAGCTTTCAACTTGAGCTGGCAAATCGCTTTGATTGTCTCAAAGAAAACTTTGCAGTGGACGAGCTAAGCAGCGGTTTGGTAGAAGCTGTCCATACGGTGGGATCTAAGTATTTTAGACCTCGCCGTAGACATAGACCACAAAAACTCTCGATCCACACTCTTGACCTCATGGCCGAACGTCGATCTATTGCGCTGCAGTCTTCCGATGACGCCGAAGCATATAGGCAGCTCAATAGACAGATCTGGAAGTCCTTGCGACACGATGTCCGTGGTCACAATACTGTGAACATTAAAGAGACAATTGAGCGGAATGGAGGCTCCAAAGTGTTTGCAAGAGACTTGTCTATTGGGCAAAGCCAGTTGTGTAGGCTGAAGACGGACGGCGGCCGCGTAGTGTCGACGAGGGCAGAGGTTTTAAGGGAGATCGAGAGGTTCTACGGACAGCTTTACACCTCGGTTGCCAAACCTACTGTTAGCTCGGCCGAAGACCCGAGAGCCGAGTTGATCCGACACTTTAGCGATGATATCCCGGACATCAGCCTGTGTGAGATTGAGATGGCCCTGAAGCAGCTTAAGAACAACAAGGCGCCGGGTGAGGACGGAATCACTTCAGAGCTTCTGAAAGCGGGCGGAGCGCCGATACTGAAAGTCCTTCAGAGGCTCTTCAATTCCGTTCTCCTCGAGGGATCAACGCCAGAGGCATGGCGCAGGAGCGTGGTGGTACTGTTCTTCAAAAAAGGTGATAACACTTTGCTGAAGAACTACAGGCCCATCTCGCTCCTGAGTCATGTCTATAAGCTGTTTTCGAGGGTCATCACAAATCGTCTCGAACGCAGGTTTGATGACTTCCAGCCTCCCGAACAAGCCGGTTTCCGAAAAGGCTTTAGTACCATAGACCACATTCATACGCTTCGGCAAGTTATACAAAAAACCGGGGAATATAACTTGCCGCTTTGTTTAGCGTTTGTGGACTATGAGAAAGCCTTTGATTCGATCGAGACCTGGGCTGTGCTAGAGTCTCTCCAGCGATGCCACATAGACTATCGGTACATCGAAGTGTTGAAGTGTATATACAACAACGCCACCATGTCGGTCCGAGTACAAGATCAGAGCACGAAGGCTATTCCACTACAGAGAGGCGTGAGACAGGGAGATGTCATATCTCCGAAACTGTTCACTGCCGCGCTGGAAAACGCCTTCAAGCTCTTGCAGTGGAAAGGATTCGGCATCAACATCAACGGCGAGTATATCACTCACCTTCGATTTGCCGACGATATTGTAGTCTTGGCAGAATCGCTGGAGAACCTTAGCACTATGCTCGAAGACCTCAATCGAGTCTCCCAACAGGTGGGTCTTAAAATGAACATGGACAAAACGAAGATCATGTCGAATATCCATGTTGTGCCCACTCCCATTGGAGTTGGGGGCTCGACTCTTGAAGTTGTAGACGAATATGTCTATTTAGGACAACTGGTCCGGTTAGGCAGGTCCAACTTCGAGAGAGAGGTCAATCGTCGAATCCAACTCGGTTGGGCAGCGTTCGGGAAACTACACGACGTCTTCTTGTCCAAAATACCTCAGTGCCTCAAATCGAAAGTCTTCGATAGTTGTGTGTTGCCAGTGATGACATACGGCACCGAGACGTGTCCTCTCACTATGGGCCTCATTAGGCGGCTCAAAGTCACTCACCGAGCTATGGAGAGGGCTATGCTCGGGGTTTCCTTACGAGATCGAATCAGAAATGAGGAGATCCGTAGGAGAACTAAAGTAACCGACATAGCCCAGCGGATTAGTAAGTTGAAGTGGCAATGGGCGGGGCACATAGCGCGGAGAACTGATGGCCGATGGGGCCAAAAAGTTCTCGAATGGAGGCCACGTAGCGGAAAGCGCAGCGTAGGACGTCCACCCACAAGATGGTCAGACGACCTGGTAAAGGTGGCGGGACGTCGCTGGATGCAGGCTGCCTCCAACAGGTCACTGTGGAAATCATTGGGAGAGGCCTATGTTCAGCAGTGGACGTCCTTTGGCTGATGGATGGAATAAATTTAAAATAATAATAATATGAAAATATACCACAAAACAAACAAAAAATTACAAATCTAATAAATCATCCATCTGCCGGTTCTGAGAAAGCAAAAATTAACAAATAATACAAAAATTAAAATACAAAATTAAAAATAAAAGCATAAAAAAAACACACACACAAACTAATATTTAAAACCAAAAAGAAATAATAAAAGAAAAAAGCAAGGCTAGTCCAGGCATGTCACGGTCTATATAAATAAAGAAATGTAAAACAAAACGATTCCGAACGAATCACAACTGTCAAAATTGACAACTACTCAATAGGTTATGTTTATAAATTATTGATGTCGGGTGTAATGAGAACAATATGAAGGCAAAAGACAAAAAACAAGTAAACAAACTGATTTAACATTGAAATGGAGACTAAACAGTTACAGTAATAACAATAACATGTAAAATGTTATGTAAAATGTTGAACAATATATTTTTATAGTAAATAAACGAAACACATAGGGTAACGCCCCGCGCACCCCGGAGGACCGAACTACCGCCCCGCACGCCGACACGGCGACGCGCCGAACCGAGGCGTCCTATTGGACGAGCGCGTCGCCATCGAGCGCGGACCCGGCACCGGGGATTAAGACTGAACTAGGAATAAAGATAGCAGCCTTAAAATCAATGGTCAATAAGGCACTATTCCATGAAAAATCAGCCTATTTTAAATATCACATAAATAATAACATAAACAGGCCCCAGTTACTATGGAAAAACCTCAAGTCGACTTTACTTCCAAAGACAAATTCAGAATTGACTTTCATTTTTGATGACCCAAACAGGATAAATAACCATTTTCTAAATATCCCAGGTAACTCTGACGTCAGCATTTCGCAATTAATCTACTATGAGTTTAATATGTTTAGTGACGCTATCTTTTGCTTGAAAGTAGTTGATTTGAATCAGATAATCAAAATTATAAATAGTTTAAAATCCAATCCCGAAGGATGTGACCGTATAAGTTTGGATATGCTCATCATGACCTTTCCATACAGTACTGACACAATAAGAAATCTTATTAATTTATCAATCACATCTGCTACATTGCCGGATGTTGGGAAACTTGCGATTGTGCGTCCTTTACTAAAACATCCGAACCCTTCAGTATTTAAAGACTTAAGGCCCATTAGTAATTTACCTTGTCTGTCAAAATTTTTTGGAGAAGGCTGTTTGTATTCAGTTAGTGGAGTACCTTAAGAAGAATAATATCCTGCCTGGGACACAATCAGGGCTTAGAAAATGTCGCAGCACAGTGACTGCTATGCTCGATGTTACAGATAACATACTGTGTTCCCAGGATGAAGGTTTGTGCACATTGTTGGTGTTACTGGACTTCTCAAGGGCGTTCGACTCAATAAACATTAAGCTCTTATTATCCAAACTATCTTATTATGGTTTTGACTCAAACGCTATAAAATGGTTTCATAGTTATTTAAGTAACCGGCGTCAGTTTGTGAAAATCAGTCGTAGTGATGGATCTTCGTTGGTATCAGACAAAATGTTGATTAACAGGGGAGTGCCTCAGGGTTCCATATTGGGGCCTATTTTGTTCATATTATACTCTTCTGATATTAATCCTGATACAATAATCAGGAGTTAAATCTTCATAACGATAGGGTAGCGACGTCAGAATTAGACACGTTAATTCGCGATTATAAGCTGAATGTCGTTCTGGTTCAAGAGCAATACCAACATGCGCGATTACGTAGTAGGGTGATACAACTCGATAACAACTCACGAGCAGGTATTTTCGTGTCGGGTTCAAATCTTACCGTTACCTCAGTACGTAATCTTATGACGTCACACTGTGCTGTCGCAGAGGTGTCGAGTCCGATCTGTAAGGTTTTTCTTGTGAGCTGTTATTTTCAATACTTCGACCCTGTGGGTCCCCACTTGCATCACCTCCGTTATGTCTTGCGGTCCCTCGCTGGACATAAAATTATTATAGGTGCTGACGTGAATGCGTCTTCAATCCTTTGGTATGGAAAATATCGCTCCACCGATACCGAGCGACGTTGCGCTGTAGAAGATTTCATTGCAGAGATGAACCTCGAAGTACATAACACCCCCGATGCACCACCTACTTATAGCAGCCCTATGGGCGAATCCTCTATTGACGTCACACTTTCTAGTGGAGACGTCCGTATTGATAGGTGGCGCGTCCTGACGGACGCGTCGTGTAGTGACCATCGCCTGATTGTGTACGAGTTCTTGCCTAGAGTGACGCAGGGTCCGGTACATATAAATTGTAATTTTAGATATAAATCTATAGGTGCCAACTGGGATTTATTTAGCTCTTTATTTGCTCAGCATGCCAGGGACTTCACTCGCGATGATCTGTCAGCTGAAACTTGTGCCGAGATCATGTCGGACACGTTTACGTATTGCGCGGACGTTACCATTGGTCGAGGTCCCATCACAAAGACTCGGAGGTGTGATTGGTGGAATGACTTACTAGTCCAACTACGTCGAACTTTTCGCAGAGCGCGTAGGCGGTTTAACGGGCTTAAAAACGCCGTATTACAGGGGAAGCAATTACATCTGCTTTTAATGAACTAAAAGTTGCCAGATCACATTATAGAGCGGCTGTACAAAAATCGAAAGGCAATTTATTACGAAAAATTGTAGCCCGGTTAGATAGTGAAGGTCCGTGGTCTCCTTTATACCATGAGTTTAAAGCTAATAGGTCAATCAATTTGGCTTATATTGAGAATATAAAAATTAATAACAACTACACAACTGGCATTGAGGAGACAACGGAAGCTTTGTTACAATCGTTAATACCGGACGATAATGTTGGGAATGACACAGAATACCACAAGCAGATTAGGATGTGGGCCGCGGAACTGCCAAACTCTTGCGATTCAAATATCTCATCATTTGATGAATTTAGTGAAATAGTTCGATCTTTGCCCCTAAACAAGGCTTCCGGTGATGATAAAATATCCAACAAAATGATCAAAGAAGCGTGTAAATCGGCCGGCAATGCAGTACTAACTGTTTTTAATCGATGTATTGCTGAAGGGGTATTTCCGCGAGTCTGGCGTACCGGTTTCATTCGGATAATACCCAAGAGTGGCGATAAATCTCCTCAAGATCCTAAGTCTTACAGACCCATTACACTCTTGCCGTCGCTAGGTAACCTTTTAGAACGTCTTACCGTCCCTCGATTGCTACCAGGTGGACCAAAATTCCATGAAAAACAGTTCGGTTTTACTATGGGTAGGTTGACTATTGACGCGGCAATTTCGGTTAGGAGAAGAGTAAGTACATCGATACGCAAATATGTACTCGGTATTTTCCTGGACATCTCCGGTGCTTTCGACAATGCTTGGTGGCCAATGCTGCTTCTTAAGTTGAAATTGCGAGGTTGCTTTAAAAATATATATTCACTTATATACTCGTATTTCTCGCACGGAACAACAAAACTTAAACTTGGACACCATGCCGTGTCGAAGCCACTGACGATGGGCTGTCCACAAGGCTCGGTCTTGGGTCCTTATTTATGGAATTTGGGCTTCGACGATTTTCTTACAATTCCCTTACCGTCAGGGTGTTCTTTGATTGGATATGCGGACGATGGCCTCTTGCTTATTGAGTCAAACAGTAGGTCGGGACTCGAAAATATGGCCGACACGTGTTTAAAATTAATATCTGATTGGGGCGATCGAAATCGCTTACAGTTCGCACCACATAAAACGTTCCAATTACTTTTAAAAGGAATTCTAAAATCACCGCCGCGAATTAAATTTAATAATATCACAGTAAAGAAAAAAGAATCAGTTTGTTATCTTGGTCTAATTTTGGAAAGGAATTTTTCCTTTCTTGAGCATATTAAGAAAGTCGGGGAAAAATCGAAAAATAACTTTTATGCTTTGACAAGAATATCAAAATCAACGTGGGGGCTATCTTTCAATACATTAAAAACCATCTATGGAGCTACTTACTTAGGATGTATTATTTACGGATCCCCCGTATGGGCCGATAGGGCTACTATCGGTGCTGTGCGAAGGAAATTGCTCCAGAGCCAACGTTTGGCGTTGATATTCTTGTGTAAGGCATATAGGACTGTTAGTACCGAAGCGTTGCCTGTCCTAGCGGGTGTACTTCCAGTTGACCTGGAGGTACAACGTCGCGCCGCGATGTATTACTCAACTAGAGAGAATATGAACAAAAGATTCTTAAATTCACGTGAACTTGTAAAAGTAGACAGATTATTTAAGCCGCTCTCAGTTGTATATAACGAATTAATAGATGAATGGCAGAATAGATGGGATGTATCTTTGAAGGGTCGGCATCTATACCAATATTTTCCATGCGTGCGTGATCGTTTGACAAAGATATCGATTATTACGTATCACAGTTTCTTACGGGCCATGGTAACTTTAAGTCTAAACTGTACTCATTTAAGCTCGTTGATTCGCCTGCGTGCTCATGTTCAACACCTTATTGCGAATATGAGCAGTCCGCGCATCATGTACTTTGGGAGTGTAGTCTTTGGCAGAATGAGCGTAAAACCATGCTAGATAGTATGCAAATAACATCTGGTGTTGTATACTACATGGACCTTGTGGAGACTAGGAAGAATTTCCGTGCTTTCCGGCGATTTTGCCATACCTATTATTGGAATCAAGTATAACAGCTTACATATTAGGTCCCATTTAAATGTAATAATCACTATTCCGTGGTGCTTTACAGCTGGCTTCTCTGGCTGTAAATGTCTTTATGCGAGGTTGTTTGCCTCTTTAGTTCATTGTTTTGTCACCCGCTTTATTAGGGAGGGAAGTGGACAATAATTTATTTCCAACTCCTCCTATTAATTTAACTTTTTGATTGATTTCGTTGCGGGTTAAAGACAAGTTAGACATTCCCGGAGACGCGCTGAGCTTCAATGCTCAGTGTCATTAATATGCGTGCCACTGTTGATCCTGGCTTACAGGAGTTGCAGTGGCGGGTGTGTGGGCGGGACAGTCTCCTAAATCTTCTGATATTATCAAGCACATTAAACATTGTAAATTTCATATTTATGCTGATGATATTCAAGTCATCGGAAATTTATAGTGCGACAGCTAAGCTTAATGAGGATCTTTTAAGTATTGCAAATTGGTCTACATGCAATAGCTTATTGCTTAATCCTGACAAAACTAAATATATCGTTTTTGGCAGCACCCAACAACTTGCCAAATTAAGCCCCTCATTAAGTGTCAGTCTTTTGGGCAGACCCGTTGAGCGTGTGTATGAAGCTCGCAATTTAGGTTTGCACATGGATTGCGAATTGCGCTTTGAAAAGCATGTTGCTAACGCGGTGAAAAATTGTTTTTACAAACTGAAAGTGTTGTATAGAATGAAACCATTTATACAGGAAGGTTTGCGTTCTCAGCTGGTGGAGTCCCTTATCCTATCACAACTAAATTATATGGACACAGTTTATGGCCCACGTCTGTTAGCTAGAACGCAAAAACTCATCCAGCGAGTGCAGAATGCCTGTGCACGTTTTTGCTTCAACATACCTTTGCGAGCCCACGTTACACCTTATATCAATAATCATAAAATTTTAAAAATAAAGCACAGGCGCAAACTACATTTAGCCTGTCTTCTCTTTGGTGTGTTTAAGCATAGGGCTCCCGGCCACCTTCACAGCAAATTGTCCTGGGCATCAAGTCAAAAATCGTATGGGCCCCGGAGATGTGCCAAACAGCTATCTACGCGATGTCATAGTTCAGCCGCTTTCAGAGGTAGTTTTCGCTATGTTGGATACATGATATGTTGGATACATAATACTAAGTGCTGGAACAACATCCCTCCGCCAATAAGAATTCTGAAAAGTATTCAGGTTTTCAGGTTAACACTGAAATCATTTATCCTAGAGCATCAACAAAATGAAGGATTTTTAAAACATGACACTAGTGCATTCTAATTATCATTATATTTTGTATTATGTTATATATTCACTTTTCGTATGATTTATAAATTTGTTGTTAGTATTATTGACGTAGGATATAATATTATAATTTATTTATCACCATTTATTACAATAAGAATATAGTATCTGTAATGGTCACGTTACTCACCTGCAATTTTGTTTCTTTTGGGTATGAGGGTCTGGTTGTCTGCACAGCGTCGCGCCATGTCGATTCAGTCCGTCATTGCCACAGTCATTGCGTATGGTTTTGACACACTATTTTTTTTTTTAAATTTTATCTCGCGTTTCTTGTAACATAAGGCTTGTTGTTTAAACTTGTAATGCAATTGTTTATACCTTTGTATATTTGTATTCAGTTGCAAATTATGTTTGGAGGAGTATTTTACTTATCTAAATTTCTTATTATAAACTTAAGTCACTGTTTTATAACGCTCAGATGCTCGCGACCCTCTCTGTGTACACTCGTCAGAGGTTCGTATGATAATAATAAAATTTCACCTCACGCATCTGTGCAGATGTCGTACGCTACGGTTATAATTATTTTGTTTTAATGTATATTTTATCACATTTCACATTTCTTTTCTATTTACTTTTTTTGGCGCCTGTGACGTCACTTACCGGCTTTGCGGAAGACCAGCGTTGGTTTCATTACCACCACATGCTGAGCTTGAGCTGTTTTTTTTGTGACAAGCAATACTATACCTAAATTATTTTATATATGAGTATAGTTGTAAAATTGCTTATCACGAATAAATGTTTTCTTTCTTTCTTTTTCTCCAAGCGCACAAGAAACCTCAAGAAGTCAGAAAACCTCAAGAAACAGCAAGTAGTCAGCAAGTAAGAAGCGATCGTGTCATTGTTGGACCGCTGCTACTCCGTGACGTCATCGTCGTGTCGTCACTCGCCGTGCTGCCGCCAGTCAATCAGATCGTCTAACGTACATTTCAGTACGGAATAAATTGTTTCTTCCGAATCAAAATCACTGGTATTATTTCCACATACCCAGCACGTATCCTGATCTACTAAATTGTACGGGATTGTTCGAAGGCGGTCCCGTACAATTTGTATGGGTGGTCCTGTAGTCTCTAGCTTCACTCTACTAGTAGTGTTATCATAGATATTTTTATGACTTTTATGTAGTCTAGTGGTACTTCTTGTGAGAGTAGATTTTCCCATATTGATGAGTGGAACAGAGAGTCAAATGCTTTTTGGTAGTCGATAAAGGCAATGTAAAGTGGTCTCTTGAACTCTTGGTATTTTTCTATCAGCATTTCTAGCGAGTGTATGTGATCCACTGTTGAAAAGCCTCTTCTAAAGCCGGCCTGTTCAATAGGTTAGTATTTTTCTGTGCTTTCTTTTATTTTTTTCTCGATTATTGAGGAGAATAGTTTATATAGTGAAGGTAGTAAGCTTATCGGTCTGTAATTACTTATGTTATTAGGGTCTCCTTTTTTGTAAAGCAATATAATATTTGACTCTGACCATTGACGAGGTGTATATGAGCTGTTCAGTATCTGATTAAACAGTAGAGTTAGTGGTTTTGCTAGATACTCACATCCAGCTTTTATGGCTTCATTGGCGATTCCATCGGGGCCTGGGTTTTTTTCTGTTTTTAGTGTTTTAATCCTTTTAACCCTAGAAGCCCAATCTACGTAAAATAGACGTATACCGCGGCGAAATATCTCTATCTCTTTCACGTTTATCATCGGTTCGCTTCGAACTCCCGAACCAACTCAGTAGCCGTCAAGACCTTGCGCCATCTTGGTAAGTTCCGCCATTTTGTTGGAATGACGATGTTGCACGTCATTTCGACGTATAATTGGGCTTTGTGTAACTTTTGTAATGGTTTTCTATTTTTTATTGTAGTGATTTATTTAAGTTTATTTTATTTATTTTATTTATATCTTTTATTGTACACTATATAAACTTAACAAAGAAATAAAAAACAACAACATTAAATTAGATAGCAGTACAAAAGGCGGTCGTATCGCTCGAAGCAATCTCTTACCGACTACCTTGGGATGGAAATAACAGAAGGATAAAAGAGAGGGCAGTCAATAGTGTACTAATAGCTAGACTGATAAGAAATAATAATACTTATATTAAGTGTTTTAAAACAATAACTAAAATAATAACAACAAAAATTAATAGATACCTACTCCGTATCAGGGGCGTGCGCTCCTTGTAGGCAGAAATGCACTGCTTTACTTGCTATTCACAGATATTTTAATAAAACGTTCGTACGTTTTAGATGACTTTAATTAATAGTAAATAAATGAATAAACAAAATATAATAACTTAAAAACGCCTAATATTTTATGAATAGCAATAGCGCTGCAAAATAACGTACCTAATCAACCAAGTCATGCCGCCGCGTCCCGCAGGAGATTTGTTCGTATGTGTGTAGTAATTTTAGTGTCCGTGCACAGTTCGCAAACGCACACACCCATGAATATCGAAAGCATCGAAAGCCGCGACTCCTGCGGCAGGCTACGGAAGTTCGGCAGTTGTCGGGAGTAATCGGAAATGTTCGTTGCGTATAATCCGAGTAAAAATAATAGACGGACATCTAATAAATCACGTATGCACATTATGCATTTTTGTTTGGTAAGGTTTTATTTGTTTAAATAGCAGAAATGTTTTGTGTTTCGCGGTGGCCATTTTGCTTTTTTCATGTGATAAGCATTGTTTACTATTTTGTTTGCGCCAGTATATTTATATTTTTCTTAAAAGAATTTTCTACTTAACATTTGAAAGTGTACACATTTAACAGTTTTTTACTGAGTTTCTATAATAATTGTGATTTGCTTTTACTAGTGCGTTTGTTGATTTTTTAAAAATGTTATTTGATTGTGAGGTTTGGGTTGAAACTGTGTGTTTATTAAAAATAACAAGTTAGCACAATTGTCATTCAGTGAAAAGATTCAAATTGTGTCTAAACTCTAAAGGTAGGTGTGTACCCGAGTTACAACAATTATACCAGCAAAAAGGGAATGTAACTCGAAAGTTTCATGTTGAAAGTTATGAAACGTATAACTATTATTTTACTCAATGGTTTCTTAGATTTACGCGAATGTTACACATTGAAATAAAACTATTTTATACGGATTTTATCGCGATTTGGTTTAATTTTTACATTTTTTAACTTCCCGACGTTTCGATTACTTTACAGCTTTCATGGTCACGGGGCAGACTTAGTCTGATAGTTATATCTCTAAAATAGTTTTATTTCAATATTATTTTACTTATTAGAATTTCTTCCGCCGCGACGATCGATTGCTGTTTTGTCTGCGTTGCCGTAGAAGATGTACATGAATAGTAGTACATCTAAGACTTGTTCTTTTGGAATAGTTTCCGACTTAGAGATCCGTCGCGTGGCTGTGGCTATGCTAAAAATCTATAAAAGAAAAAGTTTTTGTGACCGAGTACTCCGCCGCATACCCAGTGTCATAATCCTGTGCACGCCGCTGCTCCGTATATACATAAAACAAGTAACACAAAAACTACAAGTAATATAATATATAATGATAAAATAAACATACAAATTACAATATATATACATAAATATATATTGTTTTGTTTAGGCACATTACTCATAATATACTATTTATTTTAGGTTGAATACAAGATGGGGTCCCGCCAACATCTAAACCAGGACGAAATAGCTTCAATGTTAGAAAATGATGACGATTATTCTCCGTTGGATTCGGACTCCGAGCAAGAAGATTGTTTAGTTGAAGATGATGTCAGGAGTGATAACGAAGACGCGATGGTCGACTTCATTGAGGATACAAGCCCTACAAGCAGGCAAGACGATCCCGAAAACCATGTTGCTTCTCTGGAATCGACTAATCTTGAGGTAACTTCATCTACTTCAGATAGAATTATTACATTGCCTCAGCGGTCATTACGTGGCAAAAATAACCATGTATGGTCCACTACAAAGGGACGTACGACGGGAAGGACTTCTGATATCAATATTATACGTACAAATAGAGGACCAACGCGAATGTGTCGCAATGTTTTTGACCTTTTGCTCTGTTTTCAACTTTTTATAACGGACGAGATAGTTGATGAAATAGTCAAGTGGACAAACGTGGAGATGATAATAAAACGACAACATTTGAAAGAAATTTCGGCAAGCTACAGGGATACAAATGCAATGGAGGTCTGGGCGTTAATTGGAATACTCACTCTGACGGCTGTTATGAAAGATAACCACCTCTCAACTGATGAGTTGTTTGACGCTTCATTCTCTGGCACCCGGTATGTATCGGTAATGAGCCGAAAGAGATTTGAATTTCTTCTTAGATGTTTGAGAATGGACGATAAATCACTGCGGCCAACTCTTCGTAGCGATGATGCTTTTGTACCGGTGAGAAACATTTGGGAGATTTTTATCAATCAATGCAGATTGAACTACGTACCTGGCAGTAACTTGACTGTAGATGAGCAATTGTTAGGTTTCCGCGGCCGTTGTCCATTCCGCATGTACATACCCAATAAACCCGATAAATATGGGATAAAATTCCCCATGATGTGTGACGCTTCAACAAAGTACATGATAGATGCCCTACCTTACCTTGGTAAAAGTACGAAAACAAATGGTCTACCATTAGGCGAGTTTTACGTCAAAGAGTTGACTAAAATAGTACACGGAACAAACAGAAATGTTACATGCGACAACTGGTTTACGTCGGTCCCATTAGCTAAAAACTTGCTCCATACTCCATACAACCTAACAATAGTAGGAACCATCAGGTCAAATAAAAGAGAAATACCCGAAGAGTTAAAAAACACTCGTTCACGGCCGGTAAGATCTTCAATTTTTTGCTTCGATGGCCCTTTGACATTGGTTTCCTATAAACCAAAGCCGTCGAAAATGGTATTTTTATTGTCGTCTTGTGATGAAAATTCCGTAATAAATGAAAGTAATGGAAAACCAGACATGATACTATTTTATAACCAAACGAAAGGAGGTGTTGATTCCTTCGATCAGATGTGTTCCTCTATGTCCAGTAACAGGAAGACAAATAGGTGGCCAATGGCAGTATTTTACGGAATGTTAAATATGGCTTTTGTGAACTCCTATATCATATACTGTCATAATAAGATAAGTAAACAAGAAAAACCAATGAGCCGCAAAGATTTTATGAAAAAATGTGTGTGTGTATTAGTGTACACACGTAAGAAGTGAAACTTCTTTATGACATCATTTTTCGAAAAATGATCTACTATTTACAAATTTACAGAATTGGTAAAATAAAGCTAAATTAAATAAAGTTTAAGCAAAAGGCTTTTATTATCATAGACAAGGATACAAATAATACAATTATTTCACCTTATTGCTACTTAGATTATGATAGCTTTTCATTAATTATAATAGAATTATTACTATTATTGTTATCGTTATACTTTCAAATATGAAGCTTTAAATAAATAAATATGGCACGTATCGGAAAAATGTGACTTAGCAATAAAGATGGCGCGTAACACAAAAACGTTACAATTTTTTGACATTGCTATAAAATTTCTCCCATACGTCGATAAAGAAGTTTCACTTCAAAAAGATGGCGCGTAACGGAAGAATGTGACGCGTAACGAAAAAATGTTACACTAAATTTTTTTCCAACCCCGATAAAGAAGTTTCACTTCAAAAATTAAGCACAGACTTGACGGCACCTTGGATGCAAAAACGACTGGAGGCGCCCACTTTGAAGAGGACACTACGTGACAATATAATAAATGTTTTAAAAAATGTGGTACCAGCAACTCCAGAAAATAGTAATGATGAGCCAGAACCAAAGAAACGACGCTATTGCGGATTTTGTTCATATAAAAAAAGGCGGATGACCAAAGCGCAGTGTTGCAAATGCCAAAAGGCCATATGCGGAGAACAGAATATTGATATTTGTCAAGACTGTCTATAAAGGCTGATTTTTTTTTATGAGACTAATATAGTATTATTACAAGTTAATTTAATTTTTGAAAAAAGTTTAAAACTAGTTGATTTTTGTAAGAATATCCTAATTATAAGAAAAAGAAAAAGTTTTGAAGTTTTTGTTGATTTATTTTTTATGATTCAGTCAAAGTACTATTATTGTGTTAATAAAGATTATATTATCCTAAAAAGCATTTTATTTATTAATGAAAACTGTATTTTTAATAACTAATCCCTTCAAATAGATCATTACTAAAAATATTTAGAAAATAGAGCGATTTTATTTTTGCACGTAATTTTTACGTATGATTGGGCTTTATAGCCAGTGAAATATGATTGGGCTTCTAGGGTTAATCACTTCTGAATCTTCTATGCTTGCTCTCGTCTCTCCTCTATTTGTGTCTGATAATTCATAAGCACATTGATTCGGTGCGCTGTATAGTTTCTTATAGATTTTTGTTGCTATTTTCAATATTTCTGTTCTATTTTGGGTATTTTTTTGTTTTGTCTTTCAACTCTTCCATACATAGTTTATGTGTTCTCAGTTCCTTGTATGCTTTCTTGACACTATTAGTAGTATTAAGGTGTTTTTCGAAGATTCTTGTGCGGTGCGCCTTGTAGTCTAAGTAGATATATTTATTACTAGGCTTGCCTTTTAAGTTCTGTCGTTTCATTTAATTTTGAATCTCAAAACAGCTTAAAGTATTAGGATTAATGCTATTGTTTAGTCACAGCATCGATTGGAATCTGTCAGGTTAGTACGAAAATGAATCTTTCTAAGGAAAATGTTCGTGCAATAATTTTGTACAACTTTAGAAGAGGCCTGACACGGCTTCAGTGTTTTGAAGAATTAATATCTGTATTCAGTGATGAAGCCCCATGTCTGCGGACTGTCGAACGCTGGTATTTAGAATTCCAGCGTGGACATACTAGTGTTAGTGACAAATCTCGCGAAGGACGTCCAAAATCCGCCTTCACTGAAGATAACATCATTGCTGTGAGACAACTAAATCTCGAAGATCGTCATGTGACGTATCGAGAGATAGAGGCTCTATCAGGCATCTCAGGGACAACCATTCAGAAGATCTTGCATGAAGCGCTTGGTGTAAAAAAGCTAGTTTGCCGTTGGATACCGCATCTGCTTTCCGACGATCACAAGGCGGCCCGCGTCAGATGGTGTAAGAAAACTCTGCAAAGGTTCAACCGAGGACAGTCAAATTGCGTCTACGACATCATCAGTGGTGACGAATCTTGGATCTATGCCTACGATCCTGATTCCAAACAACAATCTACAATCTGGGTCTTTCAAAACGAGCCAAAGCCGACTAAAGTTGTTCATTCTCGAAGCACTTCAAAGAAGATGGTGGCCACGATCGTTGGAAAAACCGGCCATGTTGCGACTATTGCACTTGGAGATCGTAGAACGGTTAACGCAGAGTTGTATACCACAGTTTGTTTACCACAAGTCATCGCCGAACTTCGAAAATCTAACTCAAAGTGACGCATCGTCCTGCACCACGACAACGCAAGCTCACACAGCGCTCGTCAAACGATTGAGTATTTGAAGCAGGAAAAAGAAAAAATTCTTGACCATCCTCCATACAGTCCTGACCTAAGCCCTAACGATTTCTTTACAGTTCCTAAAATTAAGAAAAGTCTTCGTGGTCAAAGTTTCCAGCCCGGTGAAGAAGCAGTCGACGCTTTCAAGTCAACCATTTTGAACACCCCCACTTTAGAGTGGAATAAGTATTATAATAACTGGTTTGAGCGAATGGAAAAGTATATTAAGCTATTTGGTGAATACTTTGAAAAACAATATAAAGTACTATAAGGTTCTAGTTGTGTTTTTTTCTTCAAACGACAAAACTTAAAAGGCATGCCACGTAATGCGTTTTTAAAGTGCTTTTAATTCATTTTTCATGGCTCTTGATTTTGGTTTTGTCTTTTGTAATACTTGTCTTCTGTTGATTAATGCGCGTGCGTGCTGATAGTGCTTGGTTATTCCCTGGATTTGTACTGGATGAAACCTCGCAAGCTTTTTTTAGGCTGGTGTCTATTGCGTTTATAATATTATCGTAGTGATTTTGAACAGTGTCCTCGTCTCTCCAGTTCATAAGTAGGTTCGTTATGCAACTATTTAGCGTTTGATTGTAGGCTTGTATTTCTTCTTCGTTTTTTAATTGGAATCTGGAGCATTGGCCGAACATACACCGACTTTTTGCTTTGGGAAGAATGTTTAATGTCGCTCTCACAGGTCTATGATCCGAGGGGTAAGTGATATTTAAAATCTGTATATCGCCTATGTTTTAATGTAAAGTTGTCAAGATGTAGTATATTTCGTTCTTTATTTTGCCATTAGGAGATCTCCAAGTCCATCTTTGCTTGCTATTTTTTTTTAAAAAGGTGTTCATGATACTGCCTCGGTGGCGTAGTTGTATTACGGTACGGCTACAAAGCTGAGGTCTTGGGTTCGAGTCCCGGGTCGGGCAAAGTGGTATTGGATTTTTCTATTCATTATCAGCCCGGAGTCAGGAATTTGTGCCCGATATGGCGATAGGCTCGCCCCCTATCACATCATGGGACGGAACATACAAAGCGAAATGTGGGTGTCCTGGTGGCGCCTCTGACTACCCCTTCGGGGATAAAGGCGTGAGTTTATGTATGTATGTTCATGATAGCTAGATTGTTCTCGTGCGCAAAATCAATGAGTTTATCTCCTCTACAGTTTCTTTCTCCGTAGCCGTGGTTACCAGTAACGGCTTCATTAGAATTAGTTTGTCCTATTTTGGCGTTGAAGTCCCCCATGACTATGATATTGTTATCTGAGAGTTGTATAGTTTTGTCAACAGTACTGTAGAAAATTTCCAACTCCTCGTCGCTCGACGCCTCTGTTGAAGCTTATACTTGAATAATGCTTAATTCTACGCTATTGATATTCATCCTTAACAACGCTACTCTTTCTGATAGTCCTGTGAAGCTTATGATGTATCGTTTTAGATATTTTTTGACAATAAATCCCACTCCGTACAATCCAGGCGTTTCTCCAATGTAGTAGAAAATAAACTCTTCGTGTTCTTCAATCTTAAAATCAAAAAATCAAAATATTCTTTATTCAAGTAGTCTTTTACAAGATCTTTTGAATCGTTAATTTCTGCTACCACCGCTTCGGAACGTGTTGTAGCTGTGAAGAAGAAACGGCGCAAGAAACTCCCTCAGCAACACGAACTGTCTTCATTTTTTTTTCTTTTTTTTTTTCTTGTCTTTTCTTTCTTTTAAAGGCCAGTTTAAATTACAATGGTTAATTATATCTAAATGTCACAGTATCGTCTGTATATATATTATTATCATGTCAATAATTGTTTTAATTTCATAGAAATTGAGCAATTTATTCCCAAGCAGTTTTGTCTTCCATATAGTCAGAGATACTATAATATGCCTTTTTACACAGCTTTACTTTAATTATATTTTTAAACTTGTTAATTGGAAGTTCTCTAATACCATTGGGAAGTTTGTTAAAGAAGCGTACACTTTGACCCATAAAAGAACTATTTATCTTGTGGAGACGAGTAACATGGGAGGCAAGATTATGTTTGTTCCTAGTGTTCTTACTATGAAAGTCACAATTACGCTTAAAATGAGTTATATTTTTACGAACATACAGTAAATTTTCATAAATATATTGAGATTTTACAGTAAGAATATCTACCTCTTTAAACTTTTCTCTTAGGGAAACTCTGGGACCAAGTTTATAAATGGCTCTAACACCTCTTTTTTGTAAAATAAAGATACTATTAATGTCCGCAGCATTTCCCCACAGAAGAATCCCATAAGACATTATACTATGAAAATAACTGAAGTAAACAATTCTTGCTGTTACCTCATCCGTTAAACGCCTAATGGTTTTAACTGCATATGCCGCTGAACTTAATCTACCAGATAATTTATTAATATGCGGTCCCCACTGGAGTTTTGCGTCTACCGTAATGCCTAGAAACGTCGTAGACGCAACAGGATCCAATTCCTCGCCGTTAATTTGTAAAGTGGTAGATAATTGCTTAACATTGGGCAATGTGAATTTAATACATTTAGTTTTATTAGCATTAAGCAATAAATTATTAATATTAAACCAGTGTACAACTTCACGAAGAGCACTGTTTACTTCATCAAAATTTAATTGTTGTCTTTTAATTTTAAATGTCAATGACGTATCATCCGCAAACAATACAACTTCGTGTCTATTCCCGACGTGATAGGGTAAATCATTTATGTAGACGAGAAACAGAAAAGGTCCTAGAATTGAACCCTGCGGTACTCCCATAGTGACCGCAGATCCTCGAGAAAGTTTTCCATTAATATCAACCCTCTGTACTCTATTGTTCAAATAAGAGGACAAAAGATTGAGAGCCTCGTTCCTGATACCGTAGTGGTGTAATTTCCTGACCAGGGTGTCGTGCTCTACGCAATCAAAAGCTTTAGATAAGTCACAAAATACACCAAGGGCATCCTGTGACTCCTCCCAAGCCTCATAAATTTGTTTTAGGAGATCGACTCCCGCGTCAATTGTTGATCGACCTCTCGTAAATCCAAACTGTTTCCTGTGTAGCAAGTTATTGTTGTTGAAATGGGTTAATAATTGAGACAGAATTATTTTCTCAAATAACTTGCTAAGCGTTGGTAGAATTGAAACAGGTCGGAAATTGGTCGGGTCTGAGCTGTCACCGGATTTAAAAAGAGGCACCACCTTGCTCTGTTTCATCAGGTCAGGAAATACACCAGACACCACGCAGCGGTTGAATATATCAGCTAAGTGGGGTGCTAGATATTCAATGATTAAAGAAATATTAATAACAGAAATCCCCCACAAGTCCCCGGTCTTCTTTAAACTAATTTCTTTAAAAGTTTTTAATATATGCTGCGGCCCAATTTGCGAGAATTCAAACGCCACGTCACATACAGGTACAAGTTTTTCAAGTATCGACAGTGCAGACCTCGAAGATGACTGAAGATGTTGAGTGGTATTTTTAGGAATGTCATTAAAAAATCTTTCAAATTCAGTTGCTACTTCCAGATCTGCTGTAACTTTTTTATTATTTATTTTAAGATTAAATTCATTGTCGCGTACAGAGTTTCTACCAGATTCAATATTGATAATATTCCAAGTGGTTTTAATTTTATTTTTAGACATTTTAATTTTGTTTCTTAAATATAACGATTTAGCTATGGAACAGGCTCGTTTGAAAACTTTCGAGTAAGACTTTACATATTGCTTAAAGGTCGGATTGTGGTTATACATTCTTTCATTATATAGATCATATAATTTATTCCGACTTTTGTATAAACCAGTGGTTGCCCACTCACTAAATGTTAGTCCCTTATTTCCAAGTATTCTAATTTCTGAGAGACCAATAATATCAAATTTTATATTTTTCAAAAACTTTTTCTTTTTAAACACAACCATTTATCGCTACCCCACTAAAATTTTACTTTAATACTGAACCTGTTACAAAAAGAACCATTGGAAATCTACTCAATTTTGAGGAGTTCTGCTGTCTAGGTCCTAAGATATTCATCAGATCTACACCACTTTTTTATGAAACCAAATAGCAACTATTCCGCATCAAATTAAAAAAGAATCACTTAAATCGGTCCAAAGCTGCCGAAGATATTAAGTATTTACATGCATGTTAATTTTCTCACCCCCTCCTCATCCCCACCCCTTTTTCTCTATGTCACTAAAATTTTACTTTTATTCTAAACCTATTGCAAAAAGAACCATTGGAAACCTGCTCAATTTCGAGGAGTTCTACTTGTCGCGTCCGCTAAGACACATGAGGTCTGCGGGGAGGTGCCGGGGGCCGGGAGGGAGCCGCCCGCGAGGGGCGCCGGTGCGCCGCGTGCGCCGCAGCGCTGCGCCGCCTCGCCAGTCGCCTAAGCTCTACGCGTGGGGAAACCCGCGCGCCTATTTTCGACTCGACAATTTTCTATAATTATTGTAAACCTATTAAAGAGTATATTCTAATAAGTCTATGAATTTCATGTTCACCTGGAACATAAAGTGGCGACCGTGACAGGACCTGCGATCTTCGTTGAATCCTTCGAGAAAACCGACTCGAACCAGTTTGGACAAGACACGTGGCACGTGGCGCAGTGGCTTCTGGGAAAATACCAGCTCGTTGGAGCGACAAGATTACGTGAACCAGATGTAAAGTGGAGTCACCAACCTAAAGTGAGCCCGTTCCAATTCCAAACTCCTAGTTTATTACGTATATTTACATATTTCATAACAAGTGCGCGGCATCCAATATGGCTACCTATTGGTTAGGCAACTAACTACTAACGCCTACGCAGCTAATTAATGCCGCATGTTAACATTGCTAGCCTTATATCTAAGTTTGTGTGTGTGTGTGGCATCCCATTTATTGCTAAATTCTAATCCCAGCACGCCTTATTCACCCGTCTAGTGCTACAGCACGCGACTGTTGCAATAAATCCTTTGAGCTTACGGTGCTTTGGTTGTACAAGGGCCTACAACAATCTATTTCAGCGACTGCAGTGCGCAGCGTGGGCTTCGCGCAGTGCGTCGCTTCGTTCAAGTACTTATCCCAGCCTTCGCGCTTCCGGGCGCGAGCGGCGAAGCAGCGAGCCAACGGGCGGCGCGAACCGGTTTTATCCAGATCGGCGCGGCGCGTCCGGCGAAGTGAGGAGCGTAGTAGTAATACTGCGCAAGCGTATGCATGCAATATTTTCATTTCTAATTTGATTTAACGATTCTAACCATTTTGATTTCACACGTTTATTTGTTACTATGGAGGAAACTAATTACAATTATTTGGCGTTAAAACGCTCATCAATTAAAGGTCGTGTGACTAAATTTATTAATCATTTAGAAATCCAAAAAGATGAATTGTTAGATGATGTACAAATTAACGTGCTGAAGCAAAGGTTGGCTAAAGTAGAGGCTTTACTCGTCGAATTCGATGGTGTGCAAATTCAAATTGAAGTTTTGGACGAGACCAATTTAAGTACAGAGTTAGACATTAGAGAAACAACTGACCAGTCCTTTTACAATTCGATCGCCGAAGCCCAGAAAATTGTTGCGATGTACAGTACGACTCAAAGTTCGTCCGGTGAACCAGGCAGTTTAACCATACGCGATGACGACAACCATGAATTCATAGGGTTTCGTTTACCAGTCATTAAAATAAATAAGTTTGATGGAACATTTAGTAAATGGCTAGAATTTCGAGATACGTATCACTGATTCATAATAATGCTAAGATGCAGAATATTCATAAATTTCATTACTTAAATTCCTATTTAGAGGGTGAAGCAGCTAGGGTAATTTGCATTCTCGAAGTTTCCGATATGAATTATCCCGAAGCTTGGAACCTTATATGTAAAAGATTCAATAACACACGTCAATTAATTAACAACCATTTAAATTCTTTATTAAGCATAGAGCCAGTGCGTGAGTCTGCCAAGGCTTTAAGATTTCTAGCAGACCATGTTATAAAAAACTTACGCGCGCTTAACGCATTAAAACAACCCACTGAACATTGGGATACTCTAATAGTGCATTTGATATCATCAAAACTAGATAACAACACTGCTAAAATGGAAGGAGTACATTCAGGCAAATGTCAGCGCACTTAAAGTTTTTTATAAAGTTTTTATCACTTAAAGTTTTTTAAATATATAAAAATAAATATATATTTTTTTTTAAATTTATTTATTTTTATATATTTCCTTTTGGTAGGAAGGGTCTGGTTGTCTGCACAGCATCTTGCCATGCAGTTTTAGTCCGTATATTGTACCTATATAGATTTAACGCACGATGTTTTATCTAGCGTTTCTCTTAACACGAATTCTAATTGTTAAACTTAGTAATCATAGTCATTTATACCTTTGTATATGTTTGTATATGTCCTGTTCCAAAACTGTAATTGTAAGTAAAGTCTTGTAGTTGTTTAAAGTTGTTGTTATACTGGGTCACCGTTTAAAAGTGCTCAGATGCCTGGGAGTCTTTTTCCGTGTACACTCGTCAGCGGGACGCGAGATATTTATATTTCACTACCCACATCTGAGCGGATATTGCTATTATTTTGTTTTGTTTTATTTAATTTTATTTTTTGCTTATTATGTTTTTGGCGCTTGTGACGTCACTTACCGGCCTTGCGGAAGACCAGCGTTGGTTTACACCAGCACATGCTGAGCTTGAGCCGTTTTGTTGACAAGCACTGTTATACGAGTATATGTATGTTTTAATTACTTAAATCTGCAAACCATTGCTTGTAACAAATAAATGTTTCTTTCTTTCTTTTCTTTCTTTCTTTCTAAAGTGCCCACTTTAGAACACTTTATGACATTTATAAAGGGTCGCGCTGAGGTTCTAGAATCTGTTTATCAGAGTAAGCAAGACAAAAATTCCAAACAATTTAATCCTAATCAGGGTACAAAGTATAATTCAGTCTCACACACAAAAACTTTTGTTATCTCTCAGCAAGGTGACTATACACTACCACGACCTATTAAATGCGTATTTTGTAACAGAGATCATCGCAATTATGAATGCCCACAATTTCATTCGAAATCTATTGAAGATAGACTTGCTTTAGCAGCAGACCTAAAATTATGTAGGAATTGTCTGCGAAGAGGTCATACTCTGCATGCCTGCAAACTTTCAGGCACATGCAAAAAATGTAAAAAACAATTAAATTTAAGCTTTATTGACTCATGTCCAAAATGTTGTCGGCATAGGGAACACTATTACCAAACTTAATTCCAAGCGTTGCAATGTATGTATCCGGTCAAGGATAGGCACCTTCAGTGCTATAACTTCATGTTTAGTTATACCACAAATATCAGGTAAACTGCCTAGATTCCGGTTAGATATAGCACACATTGATCTGCAGTCTGTCAAACTAGCAGATCCCAGCTTTTATGAACCTTCTGAAATAGGATTGCTTATAGGTGCTGACTTGTTTTGGACCATCATAGGAACCGAACAGCGCTCTCTAGGTGATGGCAATCCTATGCTACATGATTCCAAGTTAGGGTGGCTGATCTCAGGACCCATACATAATGTTAAGCTTGGCAGCGGTATGAACGCCAAGTCTTCAATTAAATGTAATTTTGCAATTAGTCCAGACAACACTAACTTAGTAGATCTTCACAATGATTTACAGGCTTGTGAAGCTCATTTCTTACAGCACACTGAACGTGACCAACTAGGTCGATTTAGTGTTAGGCTACCTCTCATAGAGGATCCAGAGTGCTTGGGTGATTCTTATTTCATAGCCAAGCAGAGATTTCTTTATCTTGAACGCCGCTTTCGTAAGCAACCTAATCTTAAAGCCGCATATACAAATTTCATTGGAGAATATTCTCAACTAGGACATTTGTCTATTTCAGAAAATGATCAACCTAAGCATAGCTATTTTGTTCCGCATCACCCGGTCATTCGTGAGGACAGTGAATCCACACGTCTTCGTGTTGTTTTCGATGCATCGGCTCGTACCACATCCGGGTTGTCAGTAAATGATATACTCTCTCTTTAATATTTTAATTCGGTTTCGACTAGGCCGCTATGTACTATCTGCTGACATCGAAAAAATGTAAAGACAGGTATTGGTACACGAGTCTGACCGAAACTTGCAGCTGATTCTACGGCGAAACGCGGAAGATAAACCTTTACAAACGCTCAGACTTAATACCGTTACGTATGGATTTGCTAGTGCTAGTTATCTCGCGACTAGGTACCTCTGGCAAGTAGACGAGGAATGCTGCAATGATTTAATAAAAACTATTATACAAAAGGATCTATATGTTGATGATTTGCTGACATCCAGCGACGATGAATACCAATTGCAAATGATACAAGAATTAACACACCTGACTCTTGCTAAAGGTGGTTTTAATCTGCGAAAATATCGTTCTAATTTGCCATCCGTGCTTTATTCTAACATAATTCAGTCTAGTGGAAAATTAGCACTGAGCCAGTCCACAAAAACACTTGGCCTGGACTGGAATCCCTCCACAGATACTCTTCACTTTCCGGCAATTGAGGAACACTCTCAAGTTTTTACAAAGAGAACTATTTTATCTTCCACATTTAAAATCTATGATCCATTGGGCTTATTATCATTGTGTACTATAATTCCCAAAATTCTAATTCAGACCTTATGGTCACTAAAACTTGATTGGGATGATCCTGCACCCAGCCAAGTTGTTAAATCATGGAAGCAATTTGTTGAGGGTCTTAAGTCTATTTCGATGCTGTCCATACCTAGGTGGACGTCTATTGCAGACCCAATTTCAGTCGAAATGCATTGTTTTTGTGATGCCTCAACACGCTTATGGCGCATGCTTGTACCTGAGATCTACTAACGCAGAGGGAAAGGTGGACGTCCACCTTCTATGTGCTAAATCTCACGTAGCTCCTTCATCTAACCCTATCACAATACCTCGCCTCGAGCTTTCAGGAGCACTACTCGCTGCTGAAATGTCCTCGGCGGTGACCCAAGCTTTGCGACGCAATATATTGCAACATTACTATTGGACAGATTCTAGCGTGGTACTTGGTTGGCTACGCAACGGTTCTTCCAATTTAAAAACCTTTGTCTCCAATCGCGTCGCTGCTATTAAAGAATTATCTGAAACAGATTCATGGCG
This sequence comes from Deilephila elpenor, assembly GCA_949752805.1. NCBI lineage: Eukaryota > Metazoa > Arthropoda > Insecta > Lepidoptera > Sphingidae > Deilephila > Deilephila elpenor. The sequence continues at coordinate 14,165,864 of OX457095.1, forward strand.
TCATGTGCCCACTAAACATAACCCAGCTGACTTCCTCTCTCGTGGAGTTAATCCTCAACAGGTTGCCAGTTGTGACTTGTGGTGGCATGGCCCTAAGTTTTTATCACTGCCTATGTCTCAATGGCCTTGCAAATCAGAAACCATAGAATTAAAGGATTTGCCAGAAGTAAAGGCCCATCCAGTCACTATTTCTCATTCAGACTTGCCAATAATAAACTTTCATAATTTCAACAATTGTAAAAATTCTACATCTAAAACGACTGGGTCTTTAACTAAACCAGAACTAGACAAAAGGCTTTGTATTCACTAATATATATTTCACAGTTAGAATCATTATCTAAGGAATATGACATACTTTTAAAGGGTAATACATTAAATCCTAAATCAAATCTGTGGCTCTTGTGATGAGTGATACAAGTCGAAAATCATCATTTTACAGGAAAGCAAAAACAAGATTTAAAAAATTCTCGGTCGTAAACTAAATGTGCTAGATTAAACTTGAATACCTTATTTTGTAGGGAAAAATGTTTTCTTTCATTGTGCGTTTTAGATTTTTTGATAAATATTATGTTTAAAAAGAAATTCACGAGAAACCTGTGAGATATACCTCGGCTTATGAGTAACATGTGCAAAAATGTTGTGATAAATAATATAAGTGTAATTATATTACGTCGCACCTAAATACTGTGTTTAAAGTGCTTTTGTGTAAACTGATATACAAAAGTTTACAAAATGTAATAACTAATTTGTATGAGTTCCTACGATAATGTTGCTCAAACAAAAGATAAAGGTATAATCCGTAAGATTATGTTTTTTTAATCCGCAACCCCCTACTTTCATAAATTACTTGAATAGTATCTGTTTGCTAATATTCAAGTCTATTGAAAATAAGTGTTAAATAATACAAATCAAGTTATATCTCTCGTTAAAATGATATATTACATAATAGATACAAGTTTCATATTATTAAATAATCAACTTTGTTGCGATGTTTTTAATAATAAATAAAAGGTACGATGGGTCTCCCATGTATTACCCGATAGTATAAAAATCCCTTAACTGTTAATGAATAAAATTATAATAATAAATCAAATTTAGTCAAAAATAACTGCCTGATATAGCAACTCAATCAATATGGAATTTGGTGTAGATAAAGGTGCGGCTATCTATGTCAAGCGAGGCGAGGTTGCAGTCAGATCTCTTTCGCAGACGGAAACCTACAAATATCTAGGTATGCCTGAGGGTCTAGATATTATAGGTGCAGAGGTAAAACAATCAATGAAGGAGCGTTTCTTTAGCCGCCTGACAAAAGTTATTAACTGTTTTTTATCAGGTGGAAACAATATTCGTGCGTTTAACGGTTGGGTTATGCCTGTACTTATGTACTCTTTTGGCAAACTCAGATGGACTCAGACGAAATTGGACGCCCTGGATCGTAAGGTTCGGACTCTACCAAATGCACATCGTATGCATCATACAAGTTCGTCAGTGATGAGGTTGTAAATCCCGCAGAGATGTGAGGGCCGAGGCATTCTTAATGCTAAGGATCTGCATAATCGTGAGGTGTTCAATCCAAGGGAGTATTTCCATCACAGTTACGTAGATATGCATAGGGTTGTAGTTATAGTGTATAAAGTATTTACCCAGCTCTCATTGGCGAATGAGAACTGGCGGAAGCCTTTGGTGATGAGCGTTTAAGATCGCGAGGAAGTATGGAAGAGCAAGCATGGTCCGTTCTATCGGGCCCTACACGGGCCTGAAGTGGACCGGCCTGCATCTGTAACTTGACTACGTTTTGGTAACCTCTGGGGAAACTGAGTGTTTTGCTTTTGCAATCGTGGACGAAGTTATTAAGACTATAGAAAATACATCCTGAAGGACGGTACGGTCGACATTTGTAGGGCATGCCAACGTCCTGGCGAGCCGATGAGACATGTAACTTCCGGTTATACGTATCTTGCTAACGGCGAGTACTTGCATAGACACAACCTAAAAGCCAAGATCATACATCAGCAAATCGCTCTTCGATATGGACTATTGTGACTCTTGAAGTGCCATTTTACCAGTATGTTTCCCAACCAGTTCTTGAAAATGGTCATTCAACGCTGTATTGGGATCGGCCTGTTATCACAGATAGGACTATTGCTGCCAATAAGTCTGATGTTGTGATAATAGATCGATTGACGTGCCGAGCAATACTTGTTGATGTTACCATACCGCATGACGATAACCTCTTTAAAGCTGAAAAAAAAAACAACTTGTCTAAATATTTAGATTTGGAACACGAGGTTACTGACATTTGGGATGTAGACTCAACAATTATTTTTTTTTATATAATCTTTATTCTGGCTATCTGCCTGTTAATGGAGGCATTTGGCAAGATTTAGGAGTGTATTGTAGAAATGTCTTGCATGGAAATAGCCCAGCGACTATTCCATTAATATGATATAATCTTGTTGTGTTTTGTGGGCATCATAAGAGGTCTTGAGGAGCTTTTCTTTTCAAACGATGGAAACTGCAGTGGGTGTTGGCCATTAGATTACAAGCGAGTATATTTGGATGATTCTCAATACGGTTCGCATAAGATTTAAGTTTATCCTTTATGACTTGAGTCACCAACGGCATCCTCAGATCATGGTGTAGTTGCTTATTTGTTATATACCAAGATGCGTCTGTTATCATGCGTAGCATTTTCGACTGGAAACGCTGCAGTATTTCAAGATTTGAGTTTGCTGCAGTTCCCCACAACTCAACTCCGTATGACCATATGGGCTTCATTATACATTTGTAAATGAGAAGTTTATTCTCCAGGGAGAGTGTAGATTTCCGAGACATTAGCCAATGCATCTTCCTAAGTTGTAGACTCAAAGCTTTTCTTTTTGTGAAAATATGTTTTTTCCATGTAAGTCTTCTGTCCAAGTAAATACCCAGGTATCGCACTTCGTTTTGATGAGGAATTTGGACTCCATTTAATTCGACTGGAGGGCATGAGCCATGCCTAAGTGTAAAGGTAACATGTACGGATTTGGCCTCATTTGCTCTAATGCGCCAATCACGCAGCCAGTTGGATATTTGGATCAGGCTTTTTTGTAACATAGCCGAAGCGGATACTGAGTTTTCATGGATACCTATTACCGCTGTATCGTCTGCAAATGTACCAATGAGGACATTTTCTGTTATAGGGAGGTCATAGGTAAATAGGAGGTATAAGACTGGCCCTAAAACGCTTCCTTGGGGGACTCCTGCTCTTATGTCTTGTAAGGTGGATCTTTCATCACCTTGTTTCACATAAAAGTGACGCTGATTTAGGTAGGATCGTAATAGTGGGTGGTAACAAGGAGGAAGAGTTCTCAATATTTTATAAAGTAGACCTTCATGCCATACCCTGTCAAAGGCTTGAGAAATATCGAGAAATGCAGCTGAGCAGTATTTTTTGCGTTCAAATGCGTTGTTGATTGCACTAACAATTCGATGGACCTGTTCAATGGTGCCGTGTGCCTCTTGAAATCCAAAGTAATGTAAAGTATGAGGATTTCTAGCACCTTAGACGGTATAGGAAGTAAACTTATAGGACGGTAGGAGGATACCTTATCGGGTTCCTTTCCGGGTTTAAGAATCAGAATGATTTCAGCCGTTTTCCACTGCTCGGGAATAAAATTGCGTCTCAGGATAGCGTTATAGAGTTGGGTTAGAAAGACAAGACAAATGTCAGGAAGTTCTTTTAGAACTTTTGCAGTTATGAGGTCATATCCTGGTGCTTTTTTAATATTTAATTTTTGTATCGCCTGGCGAACTTCATTGTTTATTTGTTTATTGTTTATTTGGGAAACATACAATCCTGAAGTTCTTAAATACTAAGTTTCTAGAAAAACATATATCAGCAAAGTTTCCACTAAAAAATGAATAAATATTGTACATATACAATAGCTGCGAAAATAGTAAAATTGACAAATTATATTATTAGATTTAAATTAAAAAAAAAAAAAAAGTATTAGGTAAAAATATAAAAGAAAAATTAAATTATTAAAACATACAAAATTTCATGAAATTAATAATAAACGCAAAAAATAAAATAACATTAAAAGTAGTTATAATAATAAAAAGATAAATAATTCAGTTGCAGAAATAACAATAATTGCATCAATTTAATGATGTGCTTATAGCCTTTATAATATTTTTCTTAAATGAATTATATTTATCATTAAAAATATCTAAATTACAATAGTTTTTATTATATTCACGACATGCGCGATACAAAAATGTGTTGCCGCAATAATTCGTCTTCCAAATAGGTACATGAAATAGTGCTTGCTTGCGCGAGCTTAACCGAGGACATTTTAGATGTATATTACTTAACAGAAACTTACTGTCTACATAGCCATTTAAAATTTTAAAAAGAAACATCTGATCTCTCGCACGTCGACGTGCGGCCAAAGAGGACACATTTAATTCATCAATACATGAGTTCCCAATCCTATAGCGCAGATGCTTTAAAAATTTATCTTGTATATGCTCGATCCCACTAATGTGTACGTCATACTGTGGATTCCAAATTATTGACGCATACTCCAGTATAGACCGTACCAATGAATTAAAAAGTATGATTAGACTAGAACATTTTTTAAATTCTCTGCCAATTCTCAGAATAAAGCCTAGCATCTTGTAAGCTCTATTTATTAATTGTTCAAAATGATACGAAAATGTTAGCTTACAATCCAAAACTACACCTAGGTCTCTAACTACATACATTCTTTTCAAAACGTTGTTATTTATTGCATAATCAAACAACAATGGTTTCCTTCTCCTTGTGAACTTAATAATATTACATTTATCAATATTCAGTGTCAAATAGTTATTTTTACAATAAGTGCATAGGTTATTAAGATCAGTTTGGAGCAAGGTACAGTCTTGAGGTGATTTTATCGATCTAAATATCTTTAAATCATCCGCGTAAAGTAGTATACTACTGCTTCGAAAACAAGCTACTATGTCATTAATGTAAATATTGAATAATAAAGGTCCAAGATGAGAGCCCTGAGGTACACCTGAAGTGACAGGAATAAAAGTTGAACAGAAACCCTTAATAGTAACGGCTTGAGTCCTATTTCTCAAGTATGACTCAAACCACCGCAACAGATCGCCATGAATCCCAAACCTCTCTAATTTATAAATGATGGTACTGTGACAGATTTTGTCAAAAGCCTTAGAGAAGTCGGTATACACGACGTCCACCTGGCCGCCGTTATTCATCGACGATGCTAAGCGATGCATAAATTCGCAGAGATTACTCTCAGTGGATCGTCCTCTAATAAAACCGTGCTGTTCATCGATCAGACTGGATTTCAAAATTGGATATATCACATCGTATACGATTTTTTCAAATAACTTAGGTATAGTATTGAGTTTGGAGATATGTCTATAGTTCCGAATTATTTGTTTATTACCCGTTTTATATACTGGGACAACAAAGCTTTGCTTCCAAACAGCAGGTAGAGAGCCGGTGCTAAGAGATAACTGAAATAACAAAGACAAGGGTAACGCTAGAGTTCTATGGCATGATTTTAACAAAACTGGTGGTATCCCGTCAGGTCCCTCACCCTTGTGGACGTCTAGATTCCTCAAGTATTTCTCTACTGTCCCAGCAGTCAAATTAAAGGAACTGATCGAGATTCCGTTATGATAATTACACTCATCAGTCGAAGAATCGGACACATAGTTCTGTGAGACGTGTGCGGGTTCAAATGCAGAACGAAAATAATTATTAAAGAGATTACAAATCTCAGAACCATCAGATGAACAACTACCATCAAAATACATGGTGTCAGGAATATCAGATGAAGATTTTTTTGCTTTTATAAACGTCCAAAAATATTTGCTGTTAACTTTAATTTTTTCCTCAGCGTTACGTATAAAACCATCATAACATTCCTTTTGCACACGCTTTTGGCGCTCACGTAAGAGTTTAAACGCGTCATAATCACTGGATCTTCTATATCTCTTCCACTTCCCATGATATTTCAACTTTTCATTTATTATCTTTATTAGTGCCCGAGAAAACCACGGTGGGTATTTTGAACCATAAGTTTTTCTAATAGGAACGTATTTCAAAATAATTTCATTAATTAAGTCATAAAATCTCCTAGTAGCACCTTCAATATTATTTATGTTTAGCTCACTGGTCCAATTAATCAGAGCAATATCTCTATTTATAATGTCAAAATCCGCTGCACGAAAGTTGCGGACGGTAAGTATAGGAGGGCGCAACGAAGGCTGAAGATCTATACGCATTTCGATGCGCAGAGCTGGATGGTGAGCATCCTCCGAAACTAAAGGTTCAATACATCGCTGAACTGAACAGTTAACTCCACTAATGACTAAATCAAGTTGCCTGCCATTTATATTTGGTATTAAATTGTATGAGCAAAATTGGTAAAATTAAGAAAATTGTACATGGAACTAATAAGAGCATTATTTTCACTCCATTCCATGGCATTACAGGACGTGTTAGGATCTAACCATCTTGCAGCTGTCAAATTGAAATCGCCAATAATTAAATAAGTGTCATTTGGGCTATTTACACTGGCATTGGAGATGGAATCTAAAAATATATTCATGTTTTCCAAATGTCTACGACAATGTGGAAAGTAGCAACAAAACAAATGGAGTTTCTTTTGATTAGAGGTAATATTTTGGTTGATAATGACCTCCAAGACGTCAGCCGATGCATCCATTAAAACAACAGAGTTAGACGATACTAGAGAGAGCTCACGTCGCAAAGCTATCAGAACTCCACCTCCCATAGTAACTCCTGTCATAGCATAATCGCGATCGCACCTAAAAACGTTATAACGATTATCAAACAGCTCCGCGTCATATATTCCGGGAAGTAGCCACGTTTCACTCAAACAAACAATATCGTAGTCAACAGTCATTAAATTTCTAAAAAATGTGCTCGTCTTTGTCCGCAAGCCACGAACATTCTGATAATATATAGACAGATTTTTCACTTTACAATTGAATATAGATTAATAACAATTGTCCTGATATAGATACGACTTAAAGCATACGTAAGAAGAAGACAAACCATTACATAAACGAATAAATTAATATCATTGGCCAATTCGAAATGACTTTGAAATACTTCTGCAATATCAAAAACCGTCAAAGAAACAGCGGCAGCAACAACCAAATGTACAAAAATTATAGTAAAAATGCAACTTAATATATAACAAAAATAAAAACCTCTCACTTTATCTTGTTTAAATCAGTGAAATCAGCGATATGTACTATAGGACTCGTATCAGAACGACGAACCATAATAGAACAATTCCTAACCCATGTGTACAAATAATTATTTTCCTTTGCTTTAGCTTTCGCCTGTTGCAAAAGTATCTTATTGGTTCTAGTTAAGTGATCATTAAAATGTACAGTTGAGTTATTATTATTAAGGTAACCTAGGTCAGAAGCCTTAATTTTAATTTTTCTGGCTTTACTTAAGAAGTCGTCCTTTTTGTAACGTGCCAAAAATCTAACAACTAAAGGTTTAATCATGTTTTTAGCTTTTTCATTCTTTGGAGCTACACGGGTTATAAAATCTATATCACGATCCGTGTCTAAAGGAAAGTCAATCCGCTCGGCTATTGACTTTATAAGTGTTAGAAGATTTTCACCTTTCTTCTCCGGAATACCGTAAATTTCTGTATTAGACCGTCTTGACCATTGCTCTTGATAATTATTTTGATTCTCATATCACTCTCCATACAGTCAATTCGCTTGTTGAGAGACTCGAATTGATTATTAATGAATGCAATACTCTCTCCAAAACGTATACAGTCGATACAATGGTTGGCATCAGATTCTTCCATAATTTGTCGAATTCAGCGGCAACAACATCACGTAATTGGTTGCAAGAAATAGGTGACTCCGTTAGAGGTGAAGATGTACAAGACATGCCTCTACGTATTGTAACATTCTCCGGACTGCAACTATTGAGACGAGTATTTGACCGTACCGGAGTATTGTCGTCGTTGCGGTGACATCTTATTTGACTGGATGAGCACTCGGGGCAAATCCAGTTCTTCTTATTTGTATTGAGTTGTTGTTTCTTTTTATCGTTGGGGAATAAACAAGCATTGTGGAAGTTACATTTACATTTAGAACATATTAATATACCCGAGGCGCCATCTGTTGTCGAATTGCAACAAGAGTACTTCATAGTAGTATGCTGCTAACAAGTAATTTCGTAATCGCAATAATAATAATAAATAAATAAAATTGCGTTTTATTTTTCTTTTTGCAAACTGTTGGATTTGAACTCGGTGTCTAAGGAGATCGTTTAGCGTGATGTAAGCCGCCAGGCCAAATCGGTTAGTGACGGCGTTGATGAAATTATTGATAACTACTATATAACGTTTCCAGCGCAGTTCGTGTTAACCAATGACGGAACGTTACACTGACAACTGCACTGTTTCAAACTGAACAACGAACTTCTGTTTGTTTTTGCACTTTAATTCACTGTTTGCGCCGACGAAAGGGATCCTTTTGCACTGCTAATTTATAAAGTCAATAAACAGTCACTGTTGCAGCCACAATTCACTAAAAATTCATTGCTTTATTAATGTTATAAGGTGGACTGAGTTCGTACACTTTTTTCACTTTTTCTTGAAAATGTATCGGCGTAGAGAGCCACAAACGATAGGTGACGCGAGATAGATGATAAACTTTTAACGGAATATGTATGTGCAAGAGAAAATTGAATATTATTCTTTTTTCGCAAAGTTATTTCCTGAGCTACTGTTTACATGAGTGAAGTACCCACTTTTTTTTGGTGAATAACTTGAGCTGTGGTGATAGCTGTAAATGTCCAGAAAGATGATCCAATACTTCTTTTATTTTTGTTGATCCTAAATCTGGGTTTGGTGTAAACATGTTAGCCAGGTGTTCTGCGAAGAGTTTAGCTTTTTCGGTGTCGCTTTTAGCCCAACTCCCGTCGTCTTTACGTAACGGTGATTTAAAAGTTATTGGATTTTTAGTGCTTTTTATGACTTTCCACTGTGAGTAGTCAGTAGCTGGAGTGACATCTAGATTTTTAATGTAGTTTCCTAAGTTCTCTTCTCTGATTTTCCCCAGGATGTGTTTTAATTTCTTGACCAATCTATTGTAGGCACATTTATGCAAGGGATATTTAGTTTCTTGCCATTTTTTCCTGGCTTGTCTTTTCTCCTGTACAAGGTCCTTGACAATTTGTGGGTATGTAGGTATGAACTCAGTTCTATGTCGGGAATTTGCTGGAGTAGCGGTCCAAGCTGCTGACTGTACACATTTATTAAAGATTTCTACTGCTTTCACTATATCATTATCTGTCTTTAGTGCAACATGGGTTTCCATAGTATTTGATAAAAGTTTGCTGATAAATTGAGTCTAACCCGTTTTTTTTTTTTTTTTCAGTGTGCAATTTGCAGGATGATGCTATTTCATCGATCACTGGATCATTAGATAGTTCAGCTATAATTGCGGTGTGATCTGACGATAGGTCGAAGCTAGATATACAGGACATGGATGACGCAGGAATTCCTTTAGAAACAAAGAAGTCCACCAGATCAGGTCTCTTTTTGACATCGCTAGGCCAATAGGTTGGTTCACCAGTAGAGAATACTTTCAGTTTTTTTTTTTTTTTTTTTTTGGTACACAGATTTACTAAGCTCACGTCCTTTAGGAGTGGAGATTCTAGATCCCCAGTCTGTATGTTTTGCGTTATAGTCGCCACCTGCTATAAATTTATGGCCCAACGTTTCGAAGAAAGCTGTATAGTCTTCACTTTTAAGGTTGTATTTCGGAGGTATGTACAGAGCGGAGATTGTTATTGGTCCCTCTGAGCATTCAATTTTTATGGATGTAGCTTGAATGGCATTGCTCTGATAAGAACTTTTTACGCAGTGTTTTATGTTTTCTTTTATCAAAACCGCAGAACCAGCGTGAGCGGACCCATCTGGGTGATTCGTGTTGTAAGTTAAATATTTCTTCACTTTGAAATAACTTTTGGTTGTGAAGTGAGTCTCAGATACCAACATAATGTCAATGTTGTGCGTGTATAGGAACAATTTTACTTCGAGAGTATGGTTTGATAGCCCATTGGCATTCCATAAAGCGATTTTTAGTATGATATTCATTAGTAGTGTGGTAAGTTTTGTCATTTCTTGGATCATTTGTTTAAGCAACGTTTGTGCGAATTCGAGTGAATTTTCCATTGTGTGTTGGATCTGACGTTGATTTCTTGTTTCTTTATTGTATTGAGTCATATTTGTTGGAGGGTGACCAATATTTGAGGTTGTTACCTCAGCATAAGCTTTGGTTTGTCTATTTGGCATAGGTGTCGGCAGTACATTTTTTTCTTTGTTCGGTAAAAAAAGTTCTATTATTGGGCAGTGGCGGATATTTTTGTTTTTGGAGTTCTTTGTAGACAGAGCACCCTTTGTAATTAGCGGGATGGTTTCCTTCGCATAACGCGCACTTGACATCTTCGGAGCGCCCTTTACGTGTGCATTCACTAGACACATGATAGCCGGCACATTTGATGCATCTTGGTTTGCGGCGGCAGTACCTTTTTGTATGTCCATAGTCCATGCAGTTGGAGCATTGTGGGATGTTGCGTTTCGGTCTCGGCGGTTCGAATTTTATGCGACAGTTGATTAGAGCCACAATGTCATATATTTCTTTATTATTGGAGTTTGAGGAGACTGTCCCGCCCTCACACCCGCCACTGCAACTCCTGTAAGCCAGGATCAACAGTGGCACGCATATTAATGACACTGAGCATTGAAGCTCAGCGCGTCTCCGGGAATGTCTAACTTGTCTTTAACCCGCAACGAAATCAATCAAAAAGTTAAATTAATAGGAGGAGTTGGAAATAAATTATTGTCCACTTCCCTCCCTAATAAAGCGGGTGACAAAACAATGAACTAAAGAGGCAAACAACCTCGCATAAAGACATTTACAGCCAGAGAAGCCAGCTGTAAAGCACCACGGAATAGTGATTATTACATTTAAATGGGACCTAATATGTAAGCTGTTATACTTGATTCCAATAATAGGTATGGCAAAATCGCCGGAAAGCACGGAAATTCTTCCTAGTCTCCACAAGGTCCATGTAGTATACAACACCAGATGTTATTTGCATACTATCTAGCATGGTTTTACGCTCATTCTGCCAAAGACTACACTCCCAAAGTACATGATGCGCGGACTGCTCATATTCGCAATAAGGTGTTGAACATGAGCACGCAGGCGAATCAACGAGCTTAAATGAGTACAGTTTAGACTTAAAGTTACCATGGCCCGTAAGAAACTGTGATACGTAATAATCGATATCTTTGTCAAACGATCACGCACGCATGGAAAATATTGGTATAGATGCCGACCCTTCAAAGATACATCCCATCTATTCTGCCATTCATCTATTAATTCGTTATATACAACTGAGAGCGGCTTAAATAATCTGTCTACTTTTACAAGTTCACGTGAATTTAAGAATCTTTTGTTCATATTCTCTCTAGTTGAGTAATACATCGCGGCGCGACGTTGTACCTCCAGGTCAACTGGAAGTACACCCGCTAGGACAGGCAACGCTTCGGTACTAACAGTCCTATATGCCTTACACAAGAATATCAACGCCAAACGTTGGCTCTGGAGCAATTTCCTTCGCACAGCACCGATAGTAGCCCTATCGGCCCATACGGGGGATCCGTAAATAATACATCCTAAGTAAGTAGCTCCATAGATGGTTTTTAATGTATTGAAAGATAGCCCCCACGTTGATTTTGATATTCTTGTCAAAGCATAAAAGTTATTTTTCGATTTTTCCCCGACTTTCTTAATATGCTCAAGAAAGGAAAAATTCCTTTCCAAAATTAGACCAAGATAACAAACTGATTCTTTTTTCTTTACTGTGATATTATTAAATTTAATTCGCGGCGGTGATTTTAGAATTCCTTTTAAAAGTAATTGGAACGTTTTATGTGGTGCGAACTGTAAGCGATTTCGATCGCCCCAATCAGATATTAATTTTAAACACGTGTCGGCCATATTTTCGAGTCCCGACCTACTGTTTGACTCAATAAGCAAGAGGCCATCGTCCGCATATCCAATCAAAGAACACCCTGACGGTAAGGGAATTGTAAGAAAATCGTCGAAGCCCAAATTCCATAAATAAGGACCCAAGACCGAGCCTTGTGGACAGCCCATCGTCAGTGGCTTCGACACGGCATGGTGTCCAAGTTTAAGTTTTGTTGTTCCGTGCGAGAAATACGAGTATATAAGTGAATATATATTTTTAAAGCAACCTCGCAATTTCAACTTAAGAAGCAGCATTGGCCACCAAGCATTGTCGAAAGCACCGGAGATGTCCAGGAAAATACCGAGTACATATTTGCGTATCGATGTACTTACTCTTCTCCTAACCGAAATTGCCGCGTCAATAGTCAACCTACCCATAGTAAAACCGAACTGTTTTTCATGGAATTTTGGTCCACCTGGTAGCAATCGAGGGACGGTAAGACGTTCTAAAAGGTTACCTAGCGACGGCAAGAGTGTAATGGGTCTGTAAGACTTAGGATCTTGAGGAGATTTATCGCCACTCTTGGGTATTATCCGAATGAAACCGGTACGCCAGACTCGCGGAAATACCCCTTCAGCAATACATCGATTAAAAACAGTTAGTACTGCATTGCCGGCCGATTTACACGCTTCTTTGATCATTTTGTTGGATATTTTATAATCACCGGAAGCCTTGTTTAGGGGCAAAGATCGAACTATTTCACTAAATTCATCAAATGATGAGATATTTGAATCGCAAGAGTTTGGCAGTTCCGCGGCCCACATCCTAATCTGCTTGTGGTATTCTGTGTCATTCCCAACATTATCGTCCGGTATTAACGATTGTAACAAAGCTTCCGTTGTCTCCTCAATGCCAGTTGTGTAGGTGTTATTAATTTTTATATTCTCAATATAAGCCAAATTGATTGACCTATTAGCTTTAAACTCATGGTATAAAGGAGACCACGGACCTTCACTATCTAACCGGGCTACAATTTTTCGTAATAAATTGCCTTTCGATTTTTGTACAGCCGCTCTATAATGTGATCTGGCAACTTTCAGTTCATTAAAAGCAGATGTAATTGCTTCCCCTGTAATACGGCGTTTTTTAAGCCCGTTAAACCGCTTACGCGCTCTGCGAAAAGTTCGACGTAGTTGGACTAGTAAGTCATTCCACCAATCACACCTCCGAGTCTTTGTGATGGGACCTCGACCAATGGTAACGTCCGCGCAATACGTAAACGTGTCCGACATAATCTCGGCACAAGTTTCAGCTGACAGATCATCGCGAGTGAAGTCCCTGGCATGCTGAGCAAATAAAGAGCTAAATAAGTCCCAGTTGGCACCTATAGACTTATATCTAAAATTACAATTTATATGTACCGGACCCTGTGTCACTCTAGGCAAGAACTCGTACACAATCAGGCGATGGTCACTACACGACGCGTCCGGCAGGACGCGCCACCTATCAATACGGACGTCTCCACTAGAAAGTGTGACGTCAATAGAGGATTCGCCCATGGGGCAGCTATAAGTAGGTGGTGCATCGGGGGTGTTATGTACTTCGAGGTTCATTTCTCCAATGAAATCTTCTACAGCGCAACGTCGCTCGGTATCGGTGGAGCGATATTTTCCATACCAAAGGATTGAAGACGCATTAACGTCAGCACCTATAATAATTTTATGTCCAGCGAGGGACCGCAAGACATAACGGAGGTGATGCAAGTGGGGACCCACAGGGTCGGAGTATTGAAAATAACAGCTCACAAGAAAAACCTTACAGATCGGACTCGACACCTCTGCGACAGCACAGTGTGACGTCATAAGATTACGTACTGAGGTAACGGTAAGATTTGAACCCGACACGAAAATACCTGCTCGTGAGTTGTTATCGAGTTGTATCACCCTACTACGTAATCGCGCATGTTGGTATTGCTCTTGAACCAGAACGACATTCAGCTTATAATCGCGAATTAACGTGTCTAATTCTGACGTCGCTACCCTATCGTTATGAAGATTTAACTGACCGATTGTAAAGTTATCCATATTTAATTAGTATTGGGTCGACAAAACTAATTGCTCGAGCTTGTTTTTGTATGTTGGGCACTCCTGAGACCCACAACGATGATCGTGTTTTTTTTTAAATCGTTTGCAAGGCGCACATACAGGCTTAAACTCCGGGTTCGATTTTTGCGGGCACGCCTTAGTTTCATGTGATTCAGCACAGATGGCGCACGTTGGTGTTTTTACTGTACATAACTTTTGTACATGCCCGTAATACTGACAATTCAAACAACGGACTACATCAATGTCATCGATAAAACGGCAGGTGGCCCAATCAATGAAAAGTTTGTCCTTTGTATTCATCAAGTGTTTACGAACCTCTGAATCTAATTCTAAGCCTATCCATTTCCGACCGTTATCTAAAATTCGTCTGCGGGTTATTTTAACGGACTTTGAAAAGTCATCCTTCTTTATAGGCATTTCGTCCTTGATATTTTGACGATATAATGCGGTTAAGAAAGCGCGGTCTTCCATGGAGGATGGCACATCTTTAACTAGAATACGGGGACGGCGGCCCTTCGGTTTTTCGAGACGCAGCCCCGCCGATTTTATCGCGGCGACGGATTCTATTTTTTTTATTTGTGACTCGTTAGCGAGGCGCAGAGCAACACCGGACTTAGTAGTTTTTTTAACGCCCACGATTTGGAATCCATCATCACTAGGCTTAATTGCCTTAAAGAGCGCCTGTTTAGTCGCGGATGATGTCGGTAGATCAGCTGACCGTTCACTTGTCGGGTAAGCTATTACGCACGGGAGGGGGGCGCGCGGCTCCACTACCGGAGTGGGTTTCGCTAAACGCAGTTTTAAATTATCGGCTAAAGTCTTATTGGAATCTGCGGTGGAAATGTTAACGCGTTTATATTGATCTAACTCGCGTTGCATATTAGCCAACTTGGTTTCATTGCACGAAGATTTTAACGCCAGTAACGAAACAATCGAAGTTACTCGTTGTGTAATGTCTAAAACCGCCGATCTATTTGCAATATTCATGCGCGAGCCCTGGTCATTAACGAGTTCGTTTATCTTCGACAAATAGCTCGATACTTCCGACACCATATCGCAATAGTCCGCGCGGCTCACATCGCTGCCGTTGTCTACAGACAAAGTATCCGCCGATTCCGACAATTGTAGACGTTTCGATTTAACGGGGGAGACATATGTTGGGGAATTAACGTCGCTGAATAGCCATTTTGCCGAACTTGGTGACCGAGGCGTGAGCCTACTTTGAACAAAAGGGTCTGGCCCAGGGTCGGGCGGATCGTTACTGTGGGTCGACATTTTCTTTACAGAAGTAAATTCAATAAATTTATAATGTTTATTGACACTAACAAGAACTAATTAATGTTAAACAAACAGCTGACTGACCGGCCGGACGATATTTTATTTCGCGGTACCCACTATAGAAAAATAAAAGTACTTACCGAGAATAAATTTGAATAAATCCACGAAATAAACGAAATAAAACTATAAAAACTTACGAATCCTTGCGTACAATACGATACCAAACAACAATAAACAACTCACGAACCGATAATCGTCTTCAAAACACACAAAACACAATTATTATTGAGGAGCACGTAAACACGTCACTGTACTGTGCCCCCGCGGGAGGGGAAAGTTATTATTGGAGTTTGGTTGCAGTTCAATTACAAACATATCTAAAGGGTTCTTGGTTCGGGCTTGTTTTATGTTCCATATATTGGTGACTATATGGCCCAATGCTGAAAGTGCTGCTATAATGTCTTCTGTATCAGTTGAAGGGTGCATGTGTTTTAATATGACTTGTAAAGTTTCGTTCTTGCTTAGGTTTGTAGGTATAATACTCCGTGTTCTTTTCATCTAGCTCTTTTGTAATTATTTTGTAGGCGTCACTGGATGTTGGTTGTATTTTTACCTTGTTGTTGCGAAGAACTTTTAGTTCAAACAGTCCTTTCACTTTATCGCACAGAAGATTAGTTAGAGGTCGTATATTTGTAACATTATCAACAAGCAGCGGAGTTGGTTTGGATTGTCTTTCACTCGGTTGAATTTGGGTCGGGTCCTCTTGAGTGTTTCTCAATTCAGCGAACGTGTTTGATGTTGGTACAGGTTGGCTTAGCCAGTAACTGTTGCGCCGACGGGTGGCACCGCAGAGCGGTGTCGTGCGGTGTTCCGCAGGGGTCGGTTCTCGGCCCGCTCCTGTGGAACATCGGCTATGATTGGGTGCTCCGTGGTACCAACCTTCGGGGCGTCGCTGTCGTCTGCTATGCGGACGACACATTGGTGACAGCGACGGCCAGGACTTTTAGAAGATCAGCCCTGCTCGCCTCGTTCGGTACCGGACTGGTGGTGGGCAGGATTCGGCGACTGGGCCTCACGGTGGCCCTGAACAAGACCGAGGCCGTGTGTTTCCACGGTCCTCGCTGTGGGCCTCCGCCTGGGGCCCACATCACGGTGGAGGGCGTGCGGATTCCTGTCGGCTCGAGCATGAAGTACCTCGGGCTCATTCTCGACAACCGATGGGATTTCCGCACGCATTTCGAGACGTTGTCGCCGAAGCTGGTGAGGGTGGCGGGCGCACTTGAGCGCCTGCTGCCCAATACTGATGGTCCTGGCATCCCTTGCCGAAACCTATACGCTGGAGTCGTGCGGTCCATGGCCCTCTACGGGAGTCCCGATTGGGCCGGGTCCTTGAGCGCTCGCTGCGTTCGCCTGCTGCATCGTCCGCAGCGCATGGTGGCGCAGCGAATTATCAGGGGCTACCGCACGGTCTCGCACGAGGCGGCCTGCGTATTGGCGGGAACTCTGCCCTGGGTGCTGGACGTGAAAACCCTCTCGTCGGCTTTCTTCCGACGAGAGGAGGCGTCCGGGCGTGGGCAGAGGCTGGTCCCCAGAAAGGTCGAGGCCATGTTGGCCTCCCTCCGCAGGACTGCCGTGGAGGAGTGGCGTTCCAGGCTGGAGAGCCCTAGTGCTGGTGCGAGGACCGTCGCGGCAGTGCGACCTGTCCTCGAGCAGTGGCTGGACAGGCGCCACGGTGCGCCGACATACCGGCTGACGCAGGTGCTCACCGGGCACGGCTGCTTCGGTGCGTACCTGGAGCCGAGGAGTCCGCCGTGTGCCACCATTGTGGCAACTGCCGTGAGGACACGGCCCAGCACACGCTGGAAGAGTGCCCAGCCTGGGACGAGGAGCGCAGCGCTCTCATCGCGGTCGTGGGAAGCGACCTTTCGCTGCCGGCCGTGGTCGCCGCCATGGTCGGCAGCCGGAGTTCGTGGCGAGCCGTGCTCTCCTTCTGCGAACGTGTCATGTCGCAGAAGGAGAGCGCGGAGCGGGATCGGGAGCAGACCGATCCCGCCCGTCGCCACAGGAGACGTAGGAGGCGCCGGGACAACAACTAACCCGGCGCCGCAGAGGCCACATGGGGCCGCCGTCCCTACCTTGGCGGCCCCCGAGACGTGACGCAACACGCGTCTGTTGCCGCGCCGTTTGAGCGGCAGTGCGCATGGAGGCGGTCCCGGCGCGTTCTGTATTATCTGTATCCCGGGGCCGTCTCTGAAGTGCACCGATGGTGGCCGACGCGGGGTTTTTAGTCGGTATTTCGGCGCATAGGCTTACGGTAGGGACCCGACCCAGCGGCCGCCCGCCGAAAACGGGCGACACCAACATCTCGCTGGGCCGGAAAGCGCCGGTGAGTCCGACACACCCCCGCCCCTTCGGGGGTGGGATGGTCCGTAAAGGGATTTTCCCCGCGAGAAAAAAAAAAAAAAAAAAGAAGCCAGTAACTGTTGGGGTGCTATGTCGGGAACCTCCAAGTGGTGCACCCTGGGCAACGTGGGTCATCGTAGTTGCGATTTGCAACTACCATGGCCGACGGTGAATATCCGACGGGGAGGGCAGGGAGTTTGGCGGTCGCTGTCTTTTGTGGCGGCCGCCTCTATCTGTCGTTGCAGGCGAGACCCTGCATTTGGGTCGCCCTCCGGTTCTGTCCCGGAGGTTTCGGCGGGCCCGGTGTGCGCTTACCCCGCCGCCGGGCGGTCGGGTCGCAGGGGCAGCCTGCGGCGGAGATGGCATCTGGCGCTCCAGGGGCGGACGTCCTAAGGCAGCTGCTGGAGGTGCACATGGCGAAAGTAGACGCCAAACTTGAGGCGATCGGCATGCGGCTGCCTCCGGAGCCGATTCTCCGCCCTCCGCTGGCTGCCGACCGGGCTAGGGCCAAGACAGCCCCGAAGCCGCAGCCACCCGTCGCGGGGATACCGGCCGCCTCATGGCCGGCTCTAGGAGCGGGGAAGCGAAATGCTGCCCCTGCGGCCACTGGCCGCCCCGCACCAGCTGCCCCTGCGGCGGCACCAAATACCCGGCCGACCGCGGCCTCGACGGCTCCGCCGCCAGTCGCCTCTCGGGAGTCCCGCGGGCGCAAGCGAGGCAGCCGGAAGCTTGCCCCGCCTCGGTCGAAGACGCCACACCCGCCCCTTCAACCCGCCACATCCACGGAGACTCCGTGGACTGTGGTGGCAAAGAGGGGCAAGAAGAAGTCCCGGGCGGCCCAACAGCCGGTCCAGGCCCCACGCAGGGCTGCTCCCCAGCTCCGTCTCCCGCGCAAAGCCGCCGTGACACTCACGGTGACGCCGGAGGCGTTGAAGCGGGGAGTAACGTACGCCCAAGTCCTGCGTGAGGTCCAGACGAAGGTGGACCTGGCCAGCCTTGGCATCACTGCCGGGCTGAAATCGAGGCGGATAGCCACCGGGGCGTATCTTTTTGAGGTGCCCGGGCCTGAGTCGGAGGCGAGGGCTGACTCCCTCAGTACCAAAATGAGGGAGGTCCTTCGCGGGTCGGAGGAGGACGTTCGCATCTCCCGGCCCGTGAAGACTGCGGAACTGCGCGTCTCGGGGTTGGACGCTTCAGCCACCTCCGAGGCAGTCGCAGCGGCCATCGCCCGTATCGGCGAATGCTCCCCTGACGACGTTAAGGTCGGGGAGATCCGAGACGAGCGTTCGGGCCTGGGTGCGGTGTGGCTCCGCTGCCCAGCGAAGGCAGCGGAGAAAGTCATGAAGGCGGGGCGTGTCCTGGTGGGCTGGGTTGCGGCGGCAGTGCGGCTGCTCGAAGCCCGGCCCCTTCGCTGCTTCCGCTGCCTCTGCAAGGGGCATGTGAGGATGCAATGCACCGGCGAGTGCGACCGTAGCGGGCTCTGCTACCGCTGCGGTCAATCGGGCCATAAGGCCCGGGAGTGCTCCGCGGACCCGCACTGCGCAATCTGAGCGGATGCAGGTAAACCCGCGGACCACCGGGTGGGCGGCAAGGCCTGCGCTGCCTCCTCGGTCCCGCACCGTTCTCAACGCGGTGTGGGAGCCGGGGTTGCGACGCGGCCGCAAACGTCCCGCCCTGAGGCGATGGAGATCGCCCATACTTAGATGGAGCTTAATTTCCTCCAGGCGAACATCAACCACTGCGTCGGAGCACAACAGTTGCTTGTTCAATCCCTGGCGCAGTGGTCGATTCACGTGGCTGTGGTCGCCGAGCCATACTCTGTCCCTGCCCGCGACGACTGGGCAGGGGACCTTGATGGCTCGGTGGCCGTAATCACTCGGGGCGCCGCCGGCTCTCCGCCCTTCGAAAAAGTAGCGAAGGGTGCGGGATGCGTGGCGGTCTTGGTGGGAGGGGTGTGGGTAGTAGGAGTCTATTTCTCTCCCAACAGGTCCCAGGCGGAATTCGAAAGCTTTCTCGCGCGCCTGGGGGCCCTGGTGCAGCTTGACAGCCAGCCTCGCTCTGCGCTTGTAGCCGGCGACTTCAACGCCAAATCCTTGGCTTGGGGTTCGTCGGTGACCGACGCGCGGGGCGAGGCCCTGGAGGAATGGGCGATCTCCATCGGATTGGTCGTCCTGAATCGGGGGTCGGAGAACACGTGCGTGCGGCACAACGGCGGTTCGGTGGTGGACGTGACGTTCGCTACCCCGGCCCTTGCCCGCCGTGTTCGGGACTGGAGGGTTTTGGTCGAGGAAGAGACGCTGTCCGATCATCTCTACATTCGGTACAGCGTCTCGACCTCCCAGGTCTCCACCCATCAGTCCGGAGGTGGTCCGACTGCTCGATTCACGGGCGGCCGACGTTGGGCCGCGAAGCGCCTCGATGTGGAGGCCGCGAAGGAAGCCGCTATTATTCAGGCGTGGCTCCCCGCACCGGATGGGCCGGTGCGGGTAGAGCAAGAGGCGGAATGGTTCGGGGTGGCGATGTCGCGAGTCTGCGACGCGGCCATGCCCCGGGTCACCCGCCTCCCAGCGAAGCGCCAGGTGTACTGGTGGTCGGTCGAGCTCACTGAGCTGCGTGCGTCCTGCCAGGTCGCGCGCCGCCGACTCCATCGCCACCAAAGGGTTAACTATTTGTTTTATACTTTTTTAAGTATTTTTTTTAAATGTAATATGAATGTACAAAAATGTAAAAAAATCTTACAAAATAAACACAATTACAATAAATTAACTTTAATAAAATTTAGATTCAAAACTAATTTAATTAAATTACAAATTCTTAAGGCACAGTTTTAGCACAATTATTAAAATCTTAGACTGCCTCGATGGCATAGTTGTATTACGGTACGGTTACAAAGCTGAGGTCTCTGGTTCGAGTCCCGGGTCGGGCAAAGTGATATTGGATTTTTCTATTCATTATCAGCCCGGAATCAGGAAATTGTGCCCGATATGGCGATAGGCTCGCCCCCTATCACATCGTGGGACCGAACATACAAGGCGAAATGTGGGTGTCCTGGTGGCGCCTCTGCCTCTCCCTTCGGGGATAAAGGCGCGAGTTTATGTATGTATGTATGTATGTATTAAAATCATATAACGTACTTTTATAATATGAATGGTAAAGGTCTCTAATTTCAATAGTATAGTGTCATATACTCAAAAGTTCGAAAACGATGCAAATAATTTTTAAACTAAGAAATAACACAGATGAGTATTATACAAATACTACAATAAGAAAACATGTAAAAATCATTCCAGAACAGTTGGAAAAGAATAAGGAGTTTCTTTCCATTTATAAATCAAAGATAACTTGAGTAAAGCAGCAGTAATATTGATAAATAAGATTTTTATTTTTCATTTTTTTGTATGTGGTATTCAATAAAGAATTTATAAATAGATAAATAAATTATGTACCAATACCGTTTTGACAACTGCCATTTTTCAATAAAATATAGAATAATAATATAATGTTTCTGACAGCTACGTAAAAATTTTAGTTTTCATATATTGGATATTGTATCTGATGATAGAATATAATATTATAATAAATCATATTTATAGTACAAAAGTATTATAATATATTTGGATATTTGAATTATTGGTTCTGTTGTATTTAAATCAATATACTCGTAATAATGTATTGCCGCGCATAATTGTCTCACTTAGCACATCTTATTCGATATAAAATATTTTTGTAATTTGTTTGAGTTTTAGATACAACTTGATTTGTATTCGTTTGCACATAAAATAAAAAAAATCTGTAGAATGATACATGTCGAGTTGTACCCTAGTCAATATTGGAAAAAAATGGTTCAAAGTGATATAACCCTCGATATATCAATATTCACGTTAAATACACTGAAAAAAATATATGTGAAAATAGTTATAATTGTACTTAAAACTGCGTATTAATTGATTACAAAAACGAGTTATAACTCGAAATATATCAATATTCACGCAATTTTCGCCAAAATAGCAGCACTTGTATCACTTTACACAAAATTATCTCCGTAACTATAGCAGATAGAAAATCGTGAGTTAGACCAAAAAAAAGCTTATTTTTTACTCATCATTTCTATATAAAAAACTCAAAAAGGGTACAACTCGAGTTGTATCACTTGTAATAAGAGCCACAGAAATATATCTGGACTAAATCCATTTTTATATGATAAAATAATTAGAGTAGGTGGTAGAATCCAAGCATCAGAATACAGTTTTGATATGAAACATCCTATTTTATTGAGTTCTAATAACTATTTTACCAAAATCTTATTTCAACAAGAGCATGAACTGCTAT
Source organism: Deilephila elpenor (assembly GCA_949752805.1). Taxonomy (NCBI): domain Eukaryota; kingdom Metazoa; phylum Arthropoda; class Insecta; order Lepidoptera; family Sphingidae; genus Deilephila; species Deilephila elpenor. Next base: position 14,188,031 of record OX457095.1, read on the forward strand.
TACATGTAGGTGGGGACCTACAGCCTGGGGAGGCTCTACTATGTTCTTTAAGAGCGCGCTTTTGGCCCATCGGTGGTAGAAATCTGGCAAGGCGCGTCGTAAACAACTGCACGTCCTGCAGACGCTCCAGGGGTCAAACAATGAAAAGTATAATGGGAAACCTTCCCGCCCAAAGACTTATTCCAGATTTTCCTTTTGTGACAGTAGGAACTGATTTTGCCGGACCATTTTTGATCACTGACCGCAAGGGCCGCGGCTGCAAAATTACAAAATGTTACTTGTGTATTTTCATATGTTTTCGATACAAATGCATTCATTTGGTACCGGTGAGCAAATTGTCAAAGGACGCATTCATTTTAACCTTAAAACGCTTTATAGCTAGAAGAGGTAAGCCAAGGCAAATATTCTGCGACAATGGATCCAATTTTGTTTCTGCTTCTCGAGAGTTAGAATATTTTTTAAAGTGCAATGCCCATAATTTCATTGATTTTAGCTGCCAACGAAGGAGTTGAGTTTCGCTTCTCACCTGCATACGCTCCTCACTTCAATAGTCTAATGGAAGCAGGCGTCAAATCTGCCAAATTTCATCTCACTAGAGTATTGGGTGTCGCGCATTTAACTTATGAAGATTTATCTTCCCTGTTTACACAAATAGAAGGCATTCTTAATAGTCGGCCTCTTTGCCCTTTGAGTTCCTCTCCCGCCGACTATTATCCCTTGACTCCGGGCCACTTTTTGATTGGTAGACCAATAACTTCGCTGCCATCAGCTAATTTTCAAGAAATTAAAATGAACCGCCTCGACAGGTTTAAGCGCCTGGAGCAGATCAAGCAACATTTCTGGCAGCGTTGGAGCCGCGAGTACATTGCAGAGCTGCAGACAAGAACCAAGTGGCGCACAAAATCAGACAGTCTTCAAGAAGACGACTTAGTCCTTCTAAAGGAGGACACCCCGCCATTGTATTGGCGCCTCGGCCGTGTTGCTAAATTGTTCCCAGGACGTGACGGCGTGGTCCGCGTCGCAGACGTTGCCACAGCAAGAGGATGGGTACGACGCGCGCTCAACCGTATCGTGGCTCTGCCGAATCCTGAAACCCTTTCGAGTGAAGCGTTCCAGCGCCGGGAGGATGTCGCGTCCGCTAAGACACAAGAGGTCTGCGGGGAGGTGCCGGGGGCCGGGAGGGAGCCGCCCGCGAGGGGCGCCGGTGCGCCGCGTGCGTCGCATCGCTGCGCCGCCTCGCCAGTCGCCTAAGCTCTACGCGTGAGGAAACCTGCGCGCCTATTTTCGACATGACAATTTTCTATAATTATTGTAAACCTATTAAAGAGTATATTCTAATAAGTCGATGAATTTCATGTTCACCTGGAACACTACTTTCCAAGTCCGAAGATATTCATCAGGTCTTCACCAACTTTTAATGGGACCAAATGGCAGCTATTTTGCATCCAACTAAAGAAGGATTACGTAAATCGACTCAGACATCTCAGAGTAATCGGTGAACAGGCATAAGAAAAAAAAAATACGAATTGATAACCTCCTCTGAAGTCGGTTAAAAATGTTATGACCGTTAATTTATTGACGAAAGATATGATGTTTTTAGACGAGATAGATGCACAACGTGTCACTCCGGAAAAATAAATGGCGGTGGTATTCTTATAGATACTTTAAAGAAATTTAACGCCTCTAGAAAAATTGAATGGGAAACTTCTGACGAGATTCTTTCGACCACAATAAAATTAGCAAATGGTAGAATATTGGCAATATGTGCAACTTATGTATCTCCACCACCTACCAAAGTTTATATTGAATCTGTAACAAATAACATTAACAACATAGTAAATAATAAATTACCTAATACAGCCACCACTATAGTTCTAGGCGATTTCAATCTTGGAGGCATTAAATAGACTGCCGTTCACGATCCGTGTAACTCTCATCAATCCCATATATCAACTACTAGCTCTCTTGAAAACTTTTTCACTGATAGCTTAGCATATAACGATTTACATCAATCTTTTTGCTAATAGTAACCATAGAATACTAGACCTTGCGCTGACGAACCGTCCCTATAACACCAAAGTTTGTCCAGCTCCAACACCCCTAGTCGATATTGATATTCATCATCCGGCATTGCTCATCACACTAAATGTCTCTGAATTCAAATTAATTAGGCCAATGTCATCAGAATCATTAAACTTTGCTAAAATTGTGTGACGTTGTAGAATGTCACCCGGAATAGTTGCGGTCTATAGCTCAATAATCATATTGTCTATGCCAATCAACGCCTCCATTGCGCTGATTGGTCGATTCAATTCTGACAGCTAAAACGTGCGAACTGTCATCGCACGCATAAATACGCGTGTAACCTCGCTCGCTTCCTCTTTCTTAAAATAAACTGCGTGCTACCACGCGTGTTGTGTACCCGCTGGGGTGAGTGTTAAAACTGCTAACTGCTTAACCGCTTGCTTCGCAGCTTATTCTGCCGCCGGCTTGTGAACTACCACGAGTCGTTGGCACGGAATGTAAACCTGCATTCCGATTTCTTGGACGCTGATTTCAGGTTCACCTGCTTCATCTTCAGCTTCACCTTCATCTTCATCTGCTTCATCTTTCTTCTTCAACCTTTCCTGCATACGGCACAGAGCGTGCCGTGCTTGGCTTCTGCTCCGCACCGCTTCCTGCCCGTGCTGCAACCGCACCTGCACCGAGCCGCTGACTTGCTCACCACTACCGGCCACTTGGCAGCCAACTTTGCCGGCGAGCTGTCGACGGGAACCGCCACGTGCAGAAGATCGATCAGTGTCCACATAAGGCCAGTGACTCTTGTTGCATAACACCAGCAACAGTGCCGAGTGTAAGACGGTGATGCGAATTATTAAAGCCTGAACCACGTAATTACCCTGAGTACTTATTACTACCTACTCCTATCTGCGGGTGGCCCCTAAACCCGCCGCAATTGATTATGTTGACTTATGGGCAGACTTAAAATCTACTGACTGGACTTATTTGGCGAGAGCCGACCTAAGTCCGGATGACAGTGTCGCTTGGTTTTACAAAACCTTACTACGCAAACACGCACTGGTTAGACTTTCACGTAACAGTAAGTACCCTTTTTGGTACCCTAAATACCTTATTAAGGCTCTTAAAGAAATTGCCAAGTATCATTCTCGGTACAAACGATACAAAAATGCAATGGATACGTCGATACGTGAAAAGAGTGATGCCGGAGCCTTTTAATTTGGTCTTGTTAAACCAAAGCTTGTCCTTGAGAGTCGTGTCGTGCAGCTTAACTAGCACAGGCCTAGGTTTTTTGGAAGGTAACGGCCCATCCTGTGGCAACGTTTTATATCAGCAATTTTGATCTCGTCTATTTCAAAGCGCTGCTTCACTACATCCACGATAAGTTGCATAGTGTTCTCCTCAGTTCCTTCGGCAACTAAATGAAAGAGCAGGATTTTGCGGCGCCGCTGCATTTCGATGGTGTCAACATTCTGTGCCAAAGCTTCTATTTGCTGTTGAAGAAGACTTAGGGCTTGAGTGATGAAGGCCCTATACGTGGCAAATTTATCTGCCAGATCAGTTGAGCCGGAGGTGGCCGCTGATGACTTTTGGAGATTGGTTTCAAATGCGGTCATCCTACGGTGGAACTCATCCTTCATCTCTTCAATAGTGGTCTTCAGTGTAGACTCCATAGTGTACAACAACTTGTGTAGAGTGTGTTTAGAAGGTGGGTTCAGTGATGCAAGGATAGAAGAGGGGAAATAAACACTAACACCGGCAGGTAGTCAGCTTAACTAATGTATGTAAACATAGAAAGCAAAAAATAGCACTTTGTATAATTTAAAACAATTAAAAAATGCAGAGCAAAAATTAGTTTCACTGTTCTTCTCAACTACCCACGCAGAAAAATAAATAAATTTAAGAATCTTTTGTCCACATTTTCTCTAGTTGAGTAAACTAACCAACCAACCTCAGGGTCGACTGGAAGTACACCCGCTAGGACAGGCAAAGCTTCGGTACTAACAGTTCTATACGCCTTACACAAAAATATCAACTCCAAACGTTTCCAAAATGTCCAAAGTTTCAAAAATTTCCTTCGCACAGCACCGATAGTGGGCCTATCAGCACATACGGGGCATCCGTAAGTAATACATCCTAAATAAGTCGCTCCATATATGGTTTTTAATGTATTGTAAGATAGTCCCCACGTTGATTTCGATATTCTTGTCAAAAAAGCAAAAAAGTTATTTTCCGATTTTTCCCCGACTTTCTTAATATGTTCAAGAAAGGAATAATTCCTTTCCAAAATTATTAACGGTGAAGGAAAACATCGTGAGGAAACCTGCATACCGTAGTGATTTTAAAGAATTTCTACGGTATGTAAGTCCGCCAACCCGCACTAGGCCAGCGTGGTGAACTATATGGCCTAACCACTCTCAATCGATTCTCTCGATTGTAGAGTAGGCCCGTGCCCTGCAGTGGGACGTATATGGGCTGATATAGATAGATAGAAAATTAGATCAAGATAACAAACTGATTCTTTTTTCTTTACAGTGATAATATTAAATTTAATTCGCGGCGGTGATTTTAAAATCGCTTTAAGAAGTAATCGAAACGTTTTATGTGGTGCGAACTGTTAGCGATTTCGATCGCCCCAATCAGATATTAATTTTAAACACGTGTCTGCCATATTTTCGAGGCCCTACCTACTGTTTGACTCAATAAGCAAAAGGCCATCGTCCGCATATCCAATCAAAGAACACCCTGACGGAAAGGGAATTGTGAGAAAATCGTCGAAGCCTAAATTCCATAATTAATAAGGACCTAAGACAGAGCCTTGTGGACAGCCCATCGTCAGTGGCTTCGACACGGCATGGTGTCCAAGTTTAAGTTTTGTTGTTCCGTGCGAGAAATACGAGTATACAACGAGTAATAGAATTTAATGTAAAAGCCGAAAGTTGTACGTTCAGAATCAGCTACTGAATCGATATCAACACTTTTTTCTATAGGTTATTTTATTTTAATAATTAATTTAAACTAAGTAAATAACAGACAGACAGCACATTAACTAAGACAGCACCGAACAAACGAAAATAAACTTGAGCGTCTTCAGAATTTCTGCATAAGATTCATATTTGGTCTACGTAAATATGATCATGTTTCTGAGTTTCGAGCTAAGCTCAAGTGGTTGCCTATACGACTTCGCCGGAATACTCACATTCTTTCTCTTCTTTACAATATTTTGTTTAATCCTCTCACTCCTTCTTATCTTAAAAAACGATTTGTTTTTCTTCATGACTCACATACGAGGTCCTTGAGGTCGTCCGAGACCTTAAAGTTGAGAATGCCCGCCCACACCACAACATTTATGGACAAATCTTTCGGTGTCGTAGCTGTTCGCTTGTGGAATGCACTTCCCGTTGTGGTGACGCAGGCTCAAACACTGTCATCTTTTAAGAAGCTAGTAAAAGAGCACTACCTTTCTTCTTAAACACATTTATTGATTAATATTATTTCCTTTATTTAAATATATTGGTAATATATTTATATATGTATGTTTATTTACATATAAATGTATTTATGTATGTTTATATACATTAATTATGTTGTTTTTGTATATTTATGTATAAATAGTATTATTTATTTGAGCTTTTATTGCATTTATTATACACTGCCCTTTCTTTCTCCCTCTCATAAATCCATCCAATGGTTGTCTGGTAAATTGCCTTAGTGCGATAAGACCGCCATTTATACTTTGTTGTTTTGTTGTCTCTATATACCTGTTGTTACATTTTGTGTACAATAAAGAATATATAAATAAATAAACGAAATTAAAACGTAACTCTAGACTATAAGGTATTTTCTAAATGAAATAATAAACGAATGAATGAATCACATAATAAAAAAAAATGAACTTTATTTCGACAGTCATAAAGTTCCTTTCAAATACGCTAGCATTTAACAAACGCACCCACCGATAGGCCTGAATAAACGTAATAAGCTACCAAAATAAATAATTACCATATTCTCTTTTCCGCATATTTAACAACGGTTAGACAGAGCAAGATGCAGCTATTGTTTAATGAAATTTGAATCATCCGATAAACGATGGCGCGCGCGGCGGCATCTTAAAAGGTTTGGGCGGCCGGTGTAGGGTAGTTCTGCGAAAAACTGTGGCGAACGCTTCACGGTGACGGCGAGCGTCGTTTCCACCTGAGACGCTGTCAGGACCTAATTCCACGTGATTACGCACCACGATTAAAGTTTAGCCAGTGGCTATCTGAGGATTGGATCGGTCACGGCGGGCCCGTGCAATGGCCTCCTAGGAAACCTGACTTGACGCCTCTTGACTTTTTTTTGTGGGGTCGTATTAAACCTCTGGTATACTTCAGTGAAACTACTAGTGACACTGAAGTTTTTGATAAATTACGTGACCAATTACGCAAACGTGCATTGAGATGTATTAAGCAAGGTGGTGGACATTTCGAACATGTTTTACCAAGAAGTCGCTGTAAGAGTGCCATTTAACATGTAAGTAAATTTTGTTTTATTTTTTTTCTAATTATTCCTGTAGTACTTTAGGAATCAATGAAACATACTTTATACTTCATGAGGTGTAGGTATATGCGCAATCAATGGTTAAGATGTTCACTCGGCCACGGTCGGCAGCCGAATGCCCGCCAACCTCGTACGCGCATACACTACATCCCTTCTTTATTTTAATTTTTTAATAGATTTATTATATTTCGTCTACTGAATTATTACGAATATTAGCTTTGATAATTATAATAGACCCTGAATTATTTCCTCCAAAAAAGTTTTTTTTAATACTTTTCTCTATTTGTATAACGTTTTAAGTAACATTAATTGTTTACTTACATTATTTTTCATATTTGGTTTTCAGTTTCAGTTCTTTTTGTTTAATAATAATAATAATAATAAAATTATAGGAATTTTATTTTAAAAGATCGGACGATGCAAAATGATAAATGGAGGAAATGTCACCGTATGCCTGAAACGATACAACATATTATAAGTGCCTGTTCTAACCTAACCCAAACCGATTACACTCACAGACATAACCAGGTAGCACATATTATCCATCAAAAACTTGCCCTTAAACATAAACTTATTCCCGAAAAACCCGTACCATACTATCAATACTCCCCAATGCCTGTGTTGGAGAGCACGAGCCACAGAATGTACTTTGACAGAGCTATATTAACAGATAAGACATACATACATACATACATAAACTCACGCCTTTATCCCCGAAGGGGTAGGCAGAGGCGCCACCAGGACACCCACATTTCGCCTTGTATGTTCCGTCCCATGATGTGATAGGGGGCGAGCCTATCGCCATATCGGGCACAAATTCCTGACTCCGGGCTGATAATGAATAGAAAAATCCAATATCACTTTGCCCGACCCGGGACTCGAACCCGAGACCTCAGCTTTGTAACCGTACCGTAATACAACTACGCCACCGAGGCAGTTACAGATAAGACAATTCACAATAATAGACCGGATGTTACTTTAATAGATAAAATTGGTAAAATTGCTTATTTAATAGACATTGCTGTACCAAATACTCATAATTTGCAAAAAACAGTCACAGAAAAAATAAATAAATATACTGAGCTCAAAGAAGAAATATTACGAATCTGGAAACTCAACAAAGTATACATTGTGCCGTTCGTGCTCTCTTGCACCGGTGTGATATGTTATATAACCATGCAGAAAGCTGCTATACTAAATACGTGTCGGATTGTACGAAAATTCCTACAAGACGACACTAATACTCCTTTTCAACATGATTCGTACTTGGCCTAGGCCCGTGAGTATCATTAAACCGAAGTATGTATATATTTCGAGATATAAAATAAATATAAAAAAAAAAAAATAATAATAAAGCCTTTTATTCGGACATTAAAATATAATAAATTTTCTTACACTCAAACTATATTGCTAAACTTATTTTAAAACTGTTCATGTAGTTGATTTTTATTTATTTTTTGCAAGTCCGCTTGCCAATTGGCAAAGGCCTCCTCCAACCTAGTACATTGAGGGCAGCGACATGAATTTTTGATTTTCTGTTGCTGTTATTGCGAATTTTTACGTCTGTTGTTGGAGGGTTGTGGTCTCTTTCCCCCACGATGACCAGTCGGCTTGGGGGAGATTTTGTCGTTTCTCTTATTTGATTTTTGCAGTTTAGTTGGATGATCCGTTTGCAGGTGGTTAATTGCTATTGGTTTTTTTGTGTGGCGATGTCAGTAAGGGAGTTTGATCGGTTTTTCTTCAAATCGAAGGCGTTCGTTCTGTTTATTTTAATAGAACTTATCGTTTGTTGCTTTTTAGGCTTGTTAGTTGGCGTTAGTTGTGGTGAAATAGATAGTACTCTTTTCCTTTTATCGGTGCTAGGTTCCTTAACCACAAGTTTATCATATTTTAAAAAAGCAATATTTCCCTTTTTCTTCTCCTCTAATAGCTGTGGTATCAAAGCCTTTCTCTTTTCTATAATAATAATAATAATAATAATTTATTTGAATCAGAATTACATCCATAATTATGTTAGTATACATTTATCTTACAAAACTATGTTTTTTTTTTCTATTTATTTAAAAAGCCCCGAAGGCTTTTGACGTTAATTGTGCATGTCAGCCCCATCGTATTTCTAACACTATAATTAACGTTATACAATTATGATTAGCATTATACTTAAGATTAACTTGTATGCCTATTTGTGAAGACTTATCATCTTAAACAACTCTTTAGCTGCCTTAGAGGTTGGATTAGCTAGAATATTATGAAATTCTCCTACATCATAACTGTTTAGATCATAAGTCTTCACGAGTTTCTGTCTCTCTTCATGAAATCGGACACATTCCTCCAGCAAATGATGTATGTCAGTTGAAATATAAATGAAATATAGGCTTAATTTAATAATAAGTTTTTTATTTATAAACACACAGTCGTTTAGTTAAACTAGAAAGATCCGCCATGACACACATATAAAAAGAGAGAGAGAAAAGCAACAAGATACTATCTATCCCACTCTTACTATTACATTGCACTATCTTTATTTTTAACACCCCCCGTCAATGTAATAACATTAATTAACAAATTATGTGACAATTTTAATTATCCCTTTTTATTTATATAATAAAAATAAGAAAGCCATTGAACCAAGACTAATTTACATTATTACAGTTATAGAAAACAGTCTGCTTCCTAATACGTTTGTTTCTAGGATCCACATCACGTCTCACAGCCTCACCACACTCATCACTATCACTAGGTTCATATAGGCTACCCTCAGAATCACTCTGCATGGTGCACTGAGAGTCATCACTATTCATGGTCTGTGATTGGGGACTGGGCACACCTGCAGCACTAGTATCTTCTACTTGAGCACCCACCTCAACTGTAGCTGGAACCTCAACTGTAGCTGGAACCTCAACACTACCCTCGCTGTAATTGGTTGTCTCACATTGTTGTATTGGCTTCACTGGACTGTTGTTCACAAAAACAATGTCTCGTTTGGTCTCAACTTCATTTTTCTGTGGAAAATATACTCTATAGCCTTTTGTTGTTTCTCCATACCCAACCATAATGCCGTTTTCACCTTTGGCATCCCACTTATGTCTTTTTTCTTTGGGTATGTGGACATAAACAGCAGTACCAAATATTTTGAGGTTATTTATGTCATAACTTTTGTTTGACCACAATTCACATGGAGATTTCCCTTCTACTGAGCTTTTACCAGTTCTATTAATCACATAGGCAGCTGTATTAACGCTTTCAGCCCACAAACTGATAGGTAAGTCTTTAGCATATAACATTGTTCTAGCCGCTTCCACTAGAATCCTATTTTCCCGCTCAGCTGCTCCATTTTGTTCAGGAGTAAAAGTCACAGATGTTTGATGTATAATCCCTTTGTTCTGAAACATTTCTTTGACCTCTTTGTTTATAAATTCGGTTCCATTGTCACTTCGAAATATCTTTATTTTATTTCCTGTTTCATTCTCAGCCTGCGATATGAAGTTCTTTATACACGATTTAATTTCGTCTTTTGTTTTCACAAAGAACACTCGCCTGTACTTTGAGTATTCATCTTTAAATACCACAAAATATCTGGAGCCTCCAATCGATGCCTTTTCCATAGGACCACAGGTATCGGCGTGAATAATTTCGCATACTCTCGACGTCGCATTGTTACTTACAGGATACGGCAAGCGGTGAATTTTCCCTTTTAGACAACTTTCGCATGTTTGAATATTGGCATTTTTAATATTAATATTATTTTTCTTCAGCACATCTTTCACATAAGCCATGTTTTGGTGTGCCATCTTTTCATGCCACTCATGCAGATCACAACACACGTCAGCAAGGTTCGCTGTACATGCATTAAAATAGCGAAAATCCAAATAATACATGCTTCCGCGTCGCTCAGCAATAGCCATCACCTTGTTTTGTTTATAAAACTTGCATTTATTCTCTTCCGTAACGATAATATAACCTCTGCTTGTCGCACAATTGACAGAGAACAAATTTGTTTTTAACTCAGGAACATGCAGTACATTGTCTATGGTAGTGTCTATCCATTCACTCCCATTCTCTCACACTCACTCACAACACATATGCTCGCTTGCACCTGAATCAACTAACCACTGAGATTTTTGTAACTGTTCATCAAAAACACTGTTGACTATAAAAGCATTACTTTCTTTTTCTTTGTCCCTTTTAAAACGGCACTGGCTCTTTAGATGTCCCGGTTTATTACAAAAATAACACTTGAGATCTGGACGACTGTCTTTAAAGTTACGAAAATTATTGTTCACATAATTATTATTATATCGGCACTCGCTTTGATAATGTCCAAGTCGGTGACACTTATAACATTTTACACTTTTTTTATTTACTTTCTTTGCCATAAACGCCGTAGACGACGATGACCCGCCTTTTTCTTTAATTCTTTCTTCCTCTATCAATAATCTGGCCACCAGGTTATCATAGTTCTGCTTGTCATCAGGAGCAGACTCCCATGCCGAGATGAAATGCTTGTAATCTTCTGGTAAGGTCATAAGAACCTTGGTGATAACAAATTTATCAGACATATTTTCTCCCAGCTGTTTTAACTGATTCTGCATCTCATTTACTTTTGATAAAAACACAGACATCTCTGTTCCTTCTTCAAACTTGAATTGAAAAAATCGTTGTTGCACAATGTGAATGCTAGTTTCAGATTTTTGTTCATACACGCTTAACAATTTCTTCCACATAGCCGCCGCAGTATCGCACGAGATGATATGCAACATGACTTCTTCCGACATCCTCGTAACTATTAGCGTTTGAGCTCGCGCATCCTGGGTTTCCCAAGTATTACACTGAGTCTCATCTTCAGGTTTTACTGTTGTCCCGTCCACGATTTTGTAAAGACCTTGACCTCGCAGCAACACGGACGTTTGGAACTTCCAAATATTCCAATTCCTGGAACCCTCCAGCTTCATGACGTTCTGTTGTCCACTTCCCTGTGTCGAATCCATTTCAAAACCTTCCTGTAGCTCTCCTGCCTTGCCCAACGATAGTAGGACAAGTAACTTTCCTTCCCGGTATTTCTTAACCTCAAAATGGCGTCAACCCACGCCGCCGGTATTTTTGACTTTTAATTTTCACTGCAGTATTTGCAATCCTTAAGCCTACATTTATTAATCCATGCTAGTTAGTGACCTGGGCCCATAACCAGTTGATATATAATTGAAATATAGGCTTAATTTAATAATAAGTTTTTTATTTATAAACACACAGTCGTTTAGTTAAACTAGAAAGATCCGCCATGACACACATATAAAAAGAGAGAGAGAAAAGCAACAAGATACTATCTATCCCACTCTTACTATTACATTGCACTATCTTTATTTTTAACAATGTCTTCTACGGTTCCGCAAGTTGCGCAATTAGGTGTTACACTTTTCCGCATTACATGTAAGAATTTGTTGAGAGGCATGTGTCCAGATCTCAGCCTGTGAGCTGCGACAATAATTTTTCTAGGTAGTGATAAATTACAAAACCAAGGAATATGAGGAGGCTCGCATTGGATGGACTTATACCAGTGGTCGTAACGCCTACAAAGTCTTCGCGGCAATATCACATTTGCACATCGCGTGCTATTCAAGTGCGGTGACAGCGTGATGTGTGCGTCACTTGCCAATTGGGAGATAACCTATAACGATCACATTTGAAACCGCTTTATGTAAAATTGGTATTAAAAGTTTTTAGCAACATCTTTTGTCTTTGGTGTGACACCCTTGAACCTAGTGCCCGCACCAACATTGGCGACCGTGACAGGACCTGCGATCATCGGATACGAATAGAATCGAGCAATCAACGGCACGCGGCGAGGCCGCCTTGAATCAAGTGAGCCCGTTCCATTGTTATCCCTATTTATCCCCTTTAACCTGGGTAAACAGTGACTGCAGTCCCTCAAACCTAAGTCAACCTTACGCCCACGCAATCTTTCAATGCATTTGCTAGCCAAATAGGTACCCATTTCACGTAACTTTTGCACCTACATAACAATCGATTCATGCTTCTTGAGCGCCTATTTTCTTTCTGTTTTTGCTTCCGTTAAGTAAAACTATAGCACAACTATCGATTTCAGTGTATCGAGCGCTAACTCCGTTCAGCGTCTAGTCGCTGCTGCGTTGGTCTGCGCTTGCAGCGGCTGGATTGCAGAGCTGTCTCAACTTCAACGGCATCTGCTTGCCGTGTTACACCGGTGCAAGCACATCGAATTGGGGAGTGTATCGCTTGGCTTCGAGTGTATTATCGTAAGATAAGTACATACCTACATTGTTTGTTCAACTTAAGACATCACTAATCAATCAAGATGTCACTACATGAGCAAAGTTTTGATACTTCTCTCGCAAATTTAACTTCAAAACGTAGTTCAATCAAAGGCCGTGTGACCAAATTTAAAAATAGTTTAGAAACATTGTCCAATTCTAAGTCGATCACGCCGGTTGAGGTTAGCAAACTATCTATAAGGTTAGGCCGTTTTGAGACTTTGTTCACGGAATTTGATGAGATACAAACTCAAATAGAAGTACTTAATGTAGACAACCAAGATCTAGAATTAAACGTTCGGGACGCTATTGAGCAAGATTTTTGTTTTTGTATAGCCACTGCTCGGCAATTAGTTGATGATAACTTTTCCCCAAAAAAGCAAAGTCATTCTTGCTCTTCAGCTAATAGTGAACACGAATGCGAGTCGCCATTAGGCTTCAAACTTCCTGTCGTTCAGGTTGGAAAATTTTCTGGAAGCTATTCAACTTGGATCCAGTTTAAACAAACATTTTCCTCGCTGATCCATGAAAACAACAAAATAAAAGAAATTCATAAATTTTATTATTTAAACTCATATCTGGAAGGAGAAGCCGCTCGTGTAATCAGTAATTTAGAAGTAAGTCAAGAAAATTATACAAAGGCATGGCAGCTTCTTTGCGATAGGTATGACAATAAACGTCAGTTAATCAACTATCATTTGAAAGCATTGCTTAGCATCGAAACGGTTAAAGAAACTGAAAAATCATTGCGTTTTATTATTGATAATGTGTCTAAAAATTTAAGAGCCCTTAATACGCTAGGGTTGCCAACTGACAGTTGGGATATGCTCATTATTTTTATAATTTCACAAAAATTAGACTCAACAACTACCTCTAAATGGGAGGAGTGTAGAAGTCATTTAAAGGAGATCCCTTCACTTAAAGATTTTTTGGATTTTTTGAAAAATAGGGCAGATGTCTTTGAAACACTTAACAAGAACAGACATTTAAGGCGCAGTTCTATTTCGGATTCCTCTCCTAAAGCTAAGACACAAATAAAATCGTTTGCGGCCACTTCTACTTCTTCTTCTTCGTCAAAGGCGACTGTCTCCTGCCCTGTGTGTAAGGGTAAGCATCCTATTTATGAATGCCCCGCATTTAAGGGCAAGTCAGTCGAAGATAGGTCATCTCTCGTTTCCTCTTTAAATTTATGCCGGAACTGCCTACGAAAGGGTCACAAAGTGGATCAATGCAGACTTCCAGGAGGATGCAGGATCTGCAGACAACGTCATAATTCAATGATCCACGTAGATGTTGAGAACGAAGAGGAGTCGCCATCCTTGGAGGCGATTGCCATGTCCTCCCTATCCTCAACTGAGGTTCTATTATGTACAGCAATGATTGATGTCGTCAATCCCTCCACTAACGAGAGGATAACTGTACGCATACTTCTTGACAGTGGAAGTCAGTCATCATTTTTGACAGAGTCTGTCAAACAGAGACTTAAGTTGCCGTCTCAAAACACAGACACCAAAATTATAGGCATTGGTGACACTAAATTAAACGTAAGTACACAGCGTTGCTTAGTTCGCATAGAATCTAGGTGCTCTTCTTTCAATGCAACCTTATCATGCTTTGTGTTGCCTAAGCTCACGGGTAATTTACCAAAGTTTGCCTTTGACGCTAAGCGCTTTCCTATTGCAAATCTTCAACTCGCTGATCCCTCCTTCAACGTTCCATTGGATGTAGATATGATACTGGGAGCTGAGCTCTTTTGGAGTATCATAGGCTCGGAGCAGCTCTCGCTTGGTGAAAACAATCCTAAGCTTCGTAATTCACTACTAGGATGGTTGATAGGGGGTCCTATGACTTCATTCAAATCCCAGCCCGATGGTCGCGCAAATGTCAGTTGTAATTTGGCTTGCAGCCTTGACGACTTATCCATGCAAATGACAAAATTTTGGGAATTGGAAGGTGTGCCCAACGTGCCCATCTTGACAAAGGAGGAAGAACTATGTGAACAACATTTCCTCCAAAATACTAGTCGCCTTGAAAATGGGCAGTTTTGCGTTAGGATTCCACTTCATAGCCAAAGAGATTGCCTAGGGGACTCGCGCACATCGGCTCAGCGGAGATTCTTCGCTTTAGAAAAAAGATTTAGAAAGCAGCCATTGTTAAAGCAGTTATATACAGAATTTATGAGAGAGTATGCAGACCTCAATCACCTGTCTGTTTACGTCAAAGAACCTTCAATGACGGCATACTACATACCACATTTGCCGATTTTGAAGCCAACTTCTGAATCCACGAAGCTTCGGGTGGTCTATGACGCGTCAGCAAAGACGACATCCGGATTTTCAGTCAATGACCTCCAAATGGTAGGCCCCAATGTTCAAGACTCACTATTTAATATTTTAGTCCGATTTCGACAGTACAAGTTTGCTCTATCAGCCGACATAGAGAAAATGTATAGAAGCATCGTGGTACATGAATCAGATCGCGAGCTTCAGCTGATTCTATGGCGGGAGCAAGAGTCAGAGCCTTTGCAAACGTTGCAATTAAACACTGTGACCTATGGCTTTGCCAGTTCCAGTTTTCTCAGCACCCGCTGTTTAGCACAATGCGGAGAAGAGTGCGAGGAAGATGAGATAAAAAGGACAATTCAAAATGACTTCTATGTGGACGATTTGTTGACAGGAGCTCAAACAGAAAAGGAGCTGCAACACATTCAGCGTACTGTCAGCAGTGCCCTCTCCGCAGGAGGCTTCCATCTAAGGAAATATCGCTCAAACTCTGTAAAATTAATTGAGTCTTCTGCATCCAATACAAATGCTGATCTCACGATTAGTAATGCCACTAGCACTCTAGGAATCAACTGGTCATCATCATCCGATGAGCTTAATTTCCCTATTGAAATTTCTCATCCAGATGTAATCACAAAGAGAACTATCTTGTCCTGCGCCTTCAAGGTATTTGATCCTCTTGGATTACTTTCTCTTTGCACTGTCAAACCAAAAATGATGATGCAAAGGCTTTGGTCCGAAAAGAATCTTGGTTGGGATGATAAGGTGCCCCCTCATGTTGAATCTGATTGGCTAAGGTTTGCCAAGGAACTCCAAAGCATATCTGACTTGCGTATTCCTAGGCACGTTTTGATTGATGAACCAGCTCGGATCGAGATGCATTGCTTTTGCGACTCCTCAGAACAAGCTTACGGAGCTTGCATTTATTTGAAGTCTTTCAGTATTGATGGGCTAGTTCAGGTGCGCTTGCTTTGCGCGAAATCACGCGTGGCCCCCACAAAACGTCAGACAATTCCCCGCTTAGAGCTTTGTGCTGCCCTTTTAGGATCACAACTCGCAAGCGCAATGACAAAGGCATTGCGGTGCAACATAAATCGCCACGTCTACTGGACAGACTCAAAGGTCGTCTTGGGCTGGCTGCATAGCACCAAAGCTCTCAAGACCTTTGTAGCTAACAGAGTGGCGGCTATCGATGAGCTGACAGATCCTGACATGTGGCTGTACGTGCCCTCTTCCAAAAATCCAGCTGATCTGGTCTCACGAGGTGTGGACCCTAGCAAGGTCGCTTCTTGCGCATTATGGTGGCAGGGGCCAGACTATCTTCTAAAATCGGAGACTTCTTGGCCTGCCCGAGATCACAATGTTATCACACAAGATTTGCCTGAACTCAAGGCTCATGTGGCTAATACTCAGGAACCATGTTTTGATCTATCAAGAATATCGAGATTTCTTATTTTACAACGTTCTTATGCCTGGATTTTTCGATTTATTAATAACTTAAGAAACCCAAAAAACAAAATAACAGGCCCTTTACAAAGCGCGGAGTTAGAGAGCGCCTTGTGTGTTCTAGTGAAAATCTCACAAAGAGAATCCTTTGGCAACGAATTAAATATTCTCTCCAAAAACAAGCAACTTCAGTCTAAGTCCATTTTAGCCTCGCTGAACGTCTTTATTGACACGCACGGGATATTGCGCGTAGGTGGCCGCCTTTTACTGTCAACATTTGACTATGACAAAAAAAATTTAATTCTGTTGCATGCTCATAGTCACCTCACTAAAATTTTATTCCAGCACGAACATGTACGCCTTATGCATGCTGGCCCCAGTCACCTCCTAACATCCATAAGAAATCGTTTTTGGCCAATAGGTGGCAGGGATTTAGCTAGGCGGATAGCTCGCAATTGCATTAAATGCCGGAGATTTAAGGGAGAATCTATGACAAATGTAATGGGGAACTTGCCTTCTGATCGCGTAGTAAATAATTTTCCCTTCAATGTAGTAGGCACCGACTTTGGAGGTCCTTTTTTGATCACCGATAGAAAGGGCAGAGGCGCAAAAATAAGCAAGTGCTATCTGTGCATCTTTATATGCTTCTCATATAAATGTGTACGCTTAGAAGCAGTGAGTGAACTTTCTACAAGTGCCTACTTACTAGCCCTGCGGCGCCTAATTTCTCGTAGAGGCCTCCCGAGTAAAATCCTCAGCGACCAAGGCCGAAATTACGTTGGAGCCGCGCGCGAAATATCCGATTTTTTGTCGTCAGAGGAGTATCAAAATTCTGTTTCAGATTTTGCGTCTCAATTAAATATTGAATTTTCGTTCTCGCCAGCCTACGCTCCCCATTTTGGTGGGCTCTGGGAAGCCGGCATCAAATCAGCCAAGTACCATCTTAAGAGAATTATGGGAAACACTCACCTAACGTTTGAGGAACTTTCTTCACTGTTTTCGCAGGTAGAGGCCATCCTAAACAGCCGCCCCCTTTGTCCCATCAGTCCCTCACCTAACGATCTCCAATGCCTCACTCCTGGGCACTTCATTATTGGAAGGCCACTCACCGCGTTGCCGAGTCCATCTTACGAAGAAGTCAAGGAGAGCAAACTTAACCGCTTCCAGCGACTAGAGCAGGCCAGAAGGCACTTTTGGAAAAGGTGGTCGAATGAGTACATCTGTGAGCTTCAGCAGAGGGGAAAGTGGCGCAATAAATCAACGAATCTTCGTATCGGTGACCTGGTGCTGATAAAGGAGCCAACCGCACCCCCACTTTGCTGGCGCCTCGGAAGGGTGGAGTTGCTGCATCCCGGCGCTGACGGAGTACCGCGTGTGGCGGACATCGCTACTGCCCAGGGTACTATCCGGCGGGCTCTCAATCGGCTCTGCGTGCTGCCTTCAACTGAAGAAACCTCAACTGCTTGAAACCATCGTTTCAAGGGCCCGGAGGATGTTCGTAACGCCTACAAAGTCTTCGCGGCAATATCACATTTGCACATCGCGTGCTATTCAAGTGCGGTGACAGCGTGACGTGTGCGTCACTTGCCAATTGGGAGATAACCTATAACGATCACATTTGAAACCGCTTTATGTAAAATTGGTATTAAAAGTTTTTAGCAACATCTTTTGTCTTTGGTGTGTGACACCCTTGAACCTAGTGCCCGCACCAACAACCAGATTCCCTTTTCCTTTGATCTTAAATTAAAATACTCCTTCCATAAATTATAGCATCTTAACTTGTATTTTGGCAGTATCTCTAAATAGCTAGGCTTTACATGTATTTCCTTTCCCTGTGATAATCCTTTCTTGGCTAGCCTGTCAGCCTCCTCATTACCCCTCAATCCGATATGCGAAGGAACCCATTGCAATTTAATAATCTTTCCCCTTTGTGAGAAATTATACAGTTGTGTCAGCACTGTATATGCTATCGGCACACCTGTAACTCCTGCAGCGCACCGAGCAATGTGCTGTAACGCACTTCTACTGTCGCTGAAAATAACTATTTTCCGTTGTTCGATGGCGTCACAGTGCGACAGTGCTTCAGAAATTGCAACAAGCTCCACTGACATTATACAAATATGCCCATTAATTTTAAAATAGTTTTCATAATTAACGTTATTTATAAAAGGGTCATAAAAGGCAGCTCCTCGGCTATTACTGTTCTTGGCACCATCGGTATAGATAGTTCGCCATCCTACGAATTTTTTATTTATTTCTTCCACTATATCGTGTTTCAACGAATTTGGCTCTTGTAATCTTTTGGAGCCTTTTATACAATCTAGTGTAGGTGAAATTGTGTCGCTAGAAATAGTATTGGAAGCCCAGATTTCCATGGAAAACATGCCCAGAGTCGAAGATGTACTCAAGTTATCCTTATTAATTTCTTCCATAGTGGTAGATAGTAAAGGTTTCTTTTTATTGGCCCAATATCTATTACGATTTAAAGCATTTAGTTGAGTTAATAAACTAACTGTAACATTATTTCGCCAAGACCTAATTTTCAAACAATACTTAAAAGCTAAATACATTCTTTTTAGGTGCAGTGGAGGTACACAGAGCTCGCTTTCCATAACATGTATGGGGGTGGTCCTTACGAACCCCCCGATTACTCGCATTGCTTGATTTTGGATTTTGTCTATTTTATAACAATTAGTTTTGGCACTGTTATCAAATAAAAAGGAAGCGTAATCTAGTCTACTTCTGATCAACGATATATATAATCGGCGTAAATGCATTGGATGAACTCCCCAAGATGAACCAGCTAAAATTTTTAAAATATTAAGTATTTTTTGAGTTTTATCAACTATTACATTTATATGTTTCCGCCATCGTAAGGAGTTGTCTAGCCATACTCCTAAGTATTTATACGACTGGACAGATTCAATTTGACTGTTATTTATATGTATTTGAGGTTGTAATTTCCTTTGTCCTCTGCTGAAAACACAGGACTTGGATTTTGATGTTGATAATTCTAATCCCAAGGAGTTAATTATCTTAACAAAATTCTGTAATGCGTTTTGAATGGTTGACACTCCGTCTAGTATATTGTTACTGTTTTTATAGATCACAAAGTCGTCGGCGTATTGACACAAGTACACGAATTGTATTTCCCTACTAATCGAAGCGGTAGTTATATTAAATAAAAGTGGCGATATTGGGTCTCCTTGTGCTAATCCCCTACCTGTGCATCTACTTAGAACCTTGCCATCATCATGGTCAATTTGCAAATATCGTTGACTCAATAATTTCCATAAATATTCACATATTAATCTTCCTACACCAAATCCGTCTAATATGTTGGTCATTTTCTCTATTAAAACATTATTATAAGCATTTTCAATGTCAATAAAGCATGCAATTGTAGGTGTATTATTTGTAAATCCTAATTGAATTTGACTCACTAGACGTACAAGACTATCTAAGCACGACTGACCGCGTCGAAATCCTGTCGTGAGCGGCGATAATAATTAATTTCTTTCTACAAACCATTCAATACGTTTGGCTATCATATTATTGAAAACTTTGCAAATACAACATATTAAGGATATCGGCCTTAGTTTATGAGTGAGATCATTGGGAGTGCCAAGCTTTGGAATAGGAACAATAATTACATTTCGCCACTGATATGGTATATCACCTGTACGCATTATTCGATTGTATAAATATAATAAATAATGTTTCGCTTTAGTAGGTAGGTTGGAAATCATCGAGTACGTAATGTCGTCACAGCCCGGCGCCGTGTCTTTTGTCTTAATGCATCGACACAATTCTCCTATAGAAAAAAAAGATTCCAATAGCTCATTAGTTCATAGGGATCATAGGGATGCTTTTATCAGCCGCAGTTTGTATTAGGTTGATCAAATTATCGTATAGCTCTTGGATATTATCTTCCTTAGGTGGGTATTCAATATTGTCTCTAATATAAGAAGTATATTTATTCCAACTCGCTAACTTAAAATTACGTTTTTGAGAGAATATTATTGCATCTTGGTAGTTTACGCGCATTTTTATAAGAATATGGTCACTGCCAAAATTTTCATTAGTTACGTTCCAGTCGCAATGAATTGCCATGTTCGATGATGCGAAGGTAATGTCCGGAGATGAGAGTTGCATATTATTGTTGACCATTTTAATTCTTGTAGATTGGTTATTATTTAAAGAGATATAGTTAAATTCCAACGCTGAGTCAAATATTTGCTTACCTCGAATGTTAGTTTTATATGACCAGCTGGTATGGTGGGCATTAAAATCCCCAGCAATCAAACAGTTGTGGGAATATAAGGAAAATATTAAATCCCAGTCTGATTGACTCGTATGCACGGTTGATGGACAATACACTAATACGACATTTTTCAGATGTCTACAGTTGACTACCTCAATACCTAATATTTCTATACCTGGATTCGGGTGATTTTTATAACTTACCTGGGACTTGATGCTTTTGTGTGTTATAATAGCTATGCCGCCATATCCATCATTTCTGTCTCGTCTATATATGTTATATCCACTCATCCGAATTTGAGTTTCTGATAGTAACCAAGTTTCCGAAACTAATGCAATGTGTACTTTATCATGTGAAAGATAGTGATCAAATTCCAGTAATTTTGGTTTCAAGCTCTGCGCATTCCACTGCACGACGGTCAGCGAATATTGTTTTTGTACTTTATCCATTATTACTTAGTAACGTGATGAACCTTCTCAACAAGCTTTCTTTTTTAAAAAAATATATAATGTACTGTAAAAAATGGTCAAATATCAGACTGCATATGGAACTACACTTGTCTTCAAAACTTTTATCTGCCTTAAAATTAACTTTAATTTTTTGTATTAGTTTCCAGAAATCCAACCCTTGTGCAATGTCTTCGATACGTCTCTTCTTTCCTTGATTTTCGATCTTTTCCCATTGTGATGATTCCGAAACCTCCATTTCTATTTCTGACTCCTGTAGTATTTCTTCCTCCGCAATGGATTGATTACCGTATCTAGACTTCGATTTTTCTTTCTTTTTCTTCTTCTTGTTTTTTTTTTGTAATACTGGAGATGATATTTCAGCCACATTCTCATTTTCTACTTCCTGATAATCACTAGACTCATTTCTTTCTTTATCTAAATTTAAATTTGTAAGAAGTATATCTCTGTATCTATGTCCAGTTTTTGTTTTTCTACTCTCATCTTTCTCACCAGCATTGGCTTTTTCATTCTGAATTTCTTCAGTGTTCTTATTCTTATTTTTACATACATACATACATAAACTCACGCCTTTATCCCCGAAGGGGTAGGCAGAGGCGCCACCAGGACACCCACATTTCGCCTTGTATGTTCCGTCCCATGATGTCATAGGGGGCGAGCCTATCGCCATATCGGGCACAAATTCCTGACTCCGGGCTGATAATGAATAGAAAAATCCAATATCACATTGCCCGACCCGGGACTCGAACCCGAGACCTCAGCTTTGTAACCGTACCGTAATACAACTACGCCACCGAGGCAGTCTTCTTATTTTTCTCCAAATATATCATCAAAGCTTTGCGATACATACAGTTTTCCTTGCTCATTATGGCCCTAATTTCTTTTTCTTTTATAAACATCGGACACCCCTTAAAGAGAGCCATGTGAGGACCTTTACAATTGGCGCACCTAAAGGTGGTAGTGTTACAGTTGTTGTGGTTTCCTGCACACTTTGGGCAAATTGCTTTTTTAATGGGGCAAGCCCTCGATAAGTGGCCAAACTTCCAGCAACCAGAGCACTGGCTTACTGGAAATGTGTAAGATTCCACTTTAAACCTACACCCGTATCCGAAGACATACGGGGGTAAAGTCGGACCCTTTACACCAATTCTGATAGTCTCAGAATCCACCCACTTGCCTTCTTCAGCTAATCTTTTCAATCTTTTGATTGAGACTATATCATAGTCACATTTCAAAATCTCCAAAGCTTCTTTTTCATCAACATCTAAGTCTACATGTCGGACTATTCCATATGAGAGGCTAACTTCATCAATCTTTTGGCATCTGAAATCCATTCCTACGAGTTTCTCGCTGTTTATCAATTTCTCAGCATCGGTTTTATTCCCAAAATGGATTAAGACTCTGTATGGGCCCTTGTAGTTAATCTTCAGTATATTTTGAATGTTTTCGGCACGAAGAAGTTTTGCCATTCCAAACTGTTTCGGTAATATGTTTTTGGACGACACATTTATCACATATTCTTCAGCTGAGTTATCTAATAGTGTCTCGTTGACACATCCTGGCGTGGAGGGTCTTTTGATATTGTTTCTTATTAGCCGCTTAGATCTTCTTCTCGTTTCGGTAAAGCCATCATCTGAAAAATCTTCACTATCCTGTCTTGTTCTCTTCTCAGGTCTCGCATCTTGTTCTTCATAAATCTCAACTTCATTTTGATTATACCCTCGTTCATAAGATATAAACTCATTATTTTCACTTCCTCCATTATCGCTTATATTTGAATCAAATACTCGGGAATTTTCCGGTTCCTCCATGTGAACCTGCCTTAAACGGCACCTCCGTAGCAAAATAAAACTTTTATTCACACTCAGTAAACAATATAGACACGTGCAATCGCATCGATAACTGTCGACGGAATGACAAAACTATGTTAATACGTGTAATCTTGACATGTCTTTAATAATAGGGCAGTCATAACTACCCCCAATAACAAGAAGTTGTGTGTTAGAGCTCTCCCTCACCCTCTGCAGTAGCGATGCGACACGTTTTCGTCTAATTGCCGCGAAATCATCAGTGCGAGCGTCCGCAAACATTCCTGACGCGCTGCAGAAACGTGGAAGACCCAACAACATCCTGAATGCATTGTTATATTGGACCCGAAGAGCACTGATGGCCCTCTGCGTACAGTTTGTCCACAAGCTGCACGTGTAGAAGGACTGGCAGAAGGCTTTAAAAAGTCTTAGTTTCACCTCTACCGTGCAACGCGCGAATCTACGAACAAGCATATTGCATCGAACCGCCAACGCTCTTCGTTCCCTCTCTACATCTAGATCGTCTTTCATATCGGGGGTAACTATATGCCCAAGATATCTGAACTGCAGAACACGATCCAAGCTACTGCCAGCTAAATAAACTGGAGGATAAAATTCCAACGAGTTCACACCAAATATTAATATGTTACTTTTCTTGGCATTGTACCTAAGACCGTGTCCCTCAGCATAGTCCTCACATACTCTTAACATCTGCCTCAACCCCGCGACCGAAGGGCTCAAAAGCGCCATATCGTCAGCATAACTTATGTTGTTAAAAGCCACACCATCAATATAGCACCCTGTGTTCATTCTGCTCAACTTGACTATCAGATCGTTAATATACAAATTAAATAATAACGGGGATGTAAGTCCGCCTTGCCTAAGACCACATTGTAACTTATATTCATATGATGAAAAATTTTCCCAACGTACATAATTGACTTGATTCCCATACCAGTATTTAAGAACATTTACAAAGTCAGATGGAATGTTTGTCTGTAGCATTTTGTCCCATAGCTTGTCGTAATGTACCATATCGAAAGCCTTTGACAAATCCAGAAAACAACAGAATACCGGAGTCTTCCTATCCGTATAGTATCGCACAGTCTTTTTTAGACAAAATATTGCAGTCTCTGTAGACAGTCCTTGACGAAAACCGTGTTGTGCATCGTGCAGTGAAATGTATTTCTGCAAGTGTAGATTTAGGAGTCTGTCAAAAACCTTGGCAACAACGGTAGCTAAAGATATGGGTCTGTAATTGGATTTATTAGATATGTCACCCGTTTTGTTCTTAGTAATTGGCACAACCACAGTTTTCATCATGTCATGCGGCAAGTAGGAATGCGATATACACAAATTAAAAAATAACGCCAGTACTCTGGGTAAATGCCTCCCCGCGTGCTTTAGATGTTCAAGACTAAGACCATCGTGCCCAGGAGATTTGCCACCTCTCATTTCACCTATCGCTAACCTGATATCCTTCGCATTAAATCTGACGCTGGTAAATGTATTTCTTAACCCATGTGACTTCTGGCCAATCTGCATAGACGACGGTCCCAGCGGTGAACTCACAACGAAACAATCCTTAAACATATTTGATATAGCAGTCCCATCTGTCAATCCCTCTACACTCACCGGGCGACCAGGCCCATGCTTCAGAGTATTAGTACATTTCCAAAAATCACGGAAATTATGACAGTTATGGTGCTCAGCTATTTTGTCCATAGACAATTGTTCTACATGGTTCTGACACCATTTTAATCTGGATTTAAATAACTTTTTAGCACTCACCATATTATCATAATAAACCCCCCTGGACGGTCTTCCCATCATTATCCACATCCGAAACATATGCCTGGCCTCCCTATGGACTTCACTTACATATTTATTCCAACCTTTAATATATCCTTTTTTCCTTTTACATGGTTCTTTTTCAAAACTAGCAATCGCAGACTTACTTAGGACAGATATCAATTTCTTATACATATTTTCCACGATTTTTAAATGTTCTACATTATCACAAAACATGTCACAACAGTAACGGAATTCCTCAGGAAAATCCATACTTTTTAATTCCTTGTTACATAATTCCTGATACGATAAGCATTGATTATCATTTCTAACTCCCCATAGAATTTTATTACAATTGATTAAATTATTGGTGCTTATTTTTGGTTTGA
This sequence comes from Deilephila elpenor, assembly GCA_949752805.1. Lineage (NCBI taxonomy): Eukaryota > Metazoa > Arthropoda > Insecta > Lepidoptera > Sphingidae > Deilephila > Deilephila elpenor. The sequence continues at coordinate 14,213,323 of OX457095.1, forward strand.
TTATTTTTAAATTACAATAAACAATAACAGGAAAATGGTCCGAGCATGTCACATCATACATCACTTCTATTTTTACAATAGATTGAAATGCCGACATAGTTACAACACAGTGGTCCAGCCACCTCTTGCACCCATGTACGTCACTAATAAAGGTATATATGCTTGAATTCATGTCTAACAATTCAAAATCCGCACATAATAAGCTATGTTCTAAACAAAAATTACATAATTCATTTCCAAATAATTCTTTGGGGTGCGCATTAAAATCACCCAGGATATAACAAGATTCTACATGTTGATCGTCAATAATAGCATTGATTCGACTGAGGCATTCCGTGAACTCACATATATTCTCGTCACTGCTAACAGGCATGTAGACACTGAACACTAAAATTGCCTTATCCCCTAGATGTATTTTAATAGCTGACATACGCGCACATTCACATTCAATCACTATCACAGACTGGAACATCTTCTTTCTCCACAGTAATGCGACTCCGCCAAAAGGCCTGCCCTTTAACAGGCCTGCCGCTGAATCCACTGCGGTCGTCCCCGTATAGCCAAAATCCTCATCAATATTGCCGAGATATCCAATATCATGCGCCATTAGCCACGTTTCCTGCAGAGCTATAATGTCTGCTGAGCCACACAATATTCTTACACTGTCAATGGCCCGTTTCACAGATTTACAATTAAAACTAACCATAACACACTCTCGATTATGTACAGTATTCATATTTATATTTATATTAGCTCGTTATCTCTAACCGGTTTTCTATTGAATTGAACAAAGCGACGGAATGTTATACCGTCGGGCCAAAGTTCTGCATCCATGAATATGCTCAACTTTTGTCTCGGAACAAACATTTTATATGCGCTATAATCTTTTTCTTTTTTCGTGGGTATTTTGTCTAATACTACCTCAATACCCGTTTTTTGCAAAATATAACTAGATATATCTGATGGTAATGTTCCTTTATCAACGTTATTGATAAATAACGGTACTTTCGAGTCAGCCGCCTTAAATTTTCCCTCTGGACTTATTGCAGCTATTCCTTTAACACTAAGAAATCGATTTTTATATTTCCTTCTTTGTACTATTTTCCAATTATCGTCATGTTTTTGGTCTTTCCATTCGCCCTCCAAATTTAACATTTGAGCAAAAGATTTTTCTGTTGGATGGGTGTCTATGCGAACACATGATTCATTAGACTTTGTAACCGACGCAGGTACCGCAACCGACTTCGCAGATATAACTTCCGATATTGTCTCATTTGTACCCTCACTTACTGGCTTTACAAATTCGGTTAAATTAAGATGTGCAGTTTTATTTCCACTTTGTAAAGGGGCCTCAATTGCCTCGATGTGTGTGTCTCCACTTGACATTAATCGAACACTTTCAGCAATACTATTTCTTTCGTTTTGAATTTGTAACATGACAACATCATTTTGTAATTTATTCATATCTTCCTTATTCACATAGTTTTCTTTAACGGTTTCAATTTCCTGTCGTAGCCAATTTATATCTTTAAGTAATCTTGTGACGTCTACGTGGTCAAAAGTAACCGGGGGTAGTTTACTTAGGTTTTGCGCCACAAAAATAGGAATCTCGTCGGGATCACTTTGTCTTAATAATCCCACAATGTCTTCTAGATCTCTTTGGACCTTTCCTTCCTTTTTTCTTTGTATTTTTCTTTTGGTAGTTTTGACAGACTCGAATAACAAATCTTTGGCTGTTCCAATATCATCTTCGGAGAATGCACTCCTACAAACACGAATAATACTAATGGCATCCATTATGTCCATTTTATTTTGTACAAAGGACAGTAACTCATTTATTACTATGTTACAACTGTTACACTTAACGCGATTAACCGCCATTATAACTTAAATTCTTTTGAACCGAGCGCATTGACGTGCGTACGTAACGTCGCGCTGACGCTGACTCTGACGCTGATAACTTCTTTAGAATAGTCTTCCGATAAATAAATTCCTTTTAAACTCTTTTTATTCATCATAATTTGGTCTTTTTTCCACCCATTTGTAAATGACAATAGCACAGGTCTGTGTTTGTTCTCAACTTTGTTTTTCCCTAGACGATATGTTCTGTTTACTTCATTTTCATCCACAGATAAATTTATATCTCTTTTGAAAATCTTCTGAACAGTTTGTAACAGCTCCCCAGTCGATTTTTCGCTTTTCTCCAATCCATAAATTATAATATTATTGTTTTTCTTCTCTTTTTTTAAATATTCAATCTCGTTCTCCAAGTTACAGACTTTTTCTTTTAATTTTTCATTTTCTTCGATCATAGGGGTTAATTTTTGGTCAATTCGATCCATTATACTTTTTGTAAGAGATTCTTTCAGTTCATTTGACTGTTTCTGCATTTCTATTTTCATTTTCTCGAATAATAATTGAAATTGCTCATCCATGTTTTGTGATAAGATTATGAGGAACGGAACGTAATCTGAGTTGGTAGAAAATAATTATCTGTGATAGCAACACTCAAGTTGGTTGTCAATTGTCGTTATAAATTCTAACCTCAATAATGTTGAGCTTCACTAATAATGAGTGTAAATACCTTAAAATAAAATATAAATGTCTTCCGATGTTGTTTGGCTGATGTTTGGAGCACTATATGTCCCAAAGTGTAACTTTAACTATTTTTAATTGATGTTCTAGTAATGTCAAACTGCACAGACTTGTTGACACTTGAACGACCGGAAACGGAATCCTCTTTTTTTGTTTAAAATTTTATGGTAAAAATAATCATGGAAATACATTATTTACGATAATAAATGTCTAAGTGGACCATAAGTATTAAGAAAACGACGCGCATCCATTTAATATTACCACCGGATCTAACGCGACCCTGCTGAGAAGACCCGGCGAAACAAACTCAGTGGGCTTACATTACCACTGGAACTACGCGGCGCGACCCAACTCTGAGTATATCCAGCGAATAAGACTCAGTGGGCTCGTTTTGGGTCCAATTGGTTAGATGCCGACCAGGAGTATTTGGAATATGTACCATGAAATGGAATATGAACTAAGTTTCGTAACTTAGGTAAACGATTTTACTCGTGGAAGTTAAATACATATTATAATCTACTTTTGGATTTTCCAACCAGCAATTTTTTTTTTTAGTTATTTGATATGGTATTGTTTGCTCTACTATGTACATTTATTATTTTGAATTTATCAGCATGAGTTTATTTTTTCTTTTCTCCTTCCTCTAGCTTCATGAGGCGGATAAGGTATATTTCATAAATCCGACTTTGTTACGGGGCAAAATAATTGTCTATTTTTTAAAGCGATATATTTGCCGTCTAGGCCGATGCCGACATTGATATATCAATGTTACATTTGGTAAAACATCCGTCTTCCTTAATGTGTTATACATAGGTGCGGTCCAGGTACCGCAAACGATTCAGTCCACATCGCCATAGCAGTACACTCTTTTGGATACACTTAAAAGGCTTTTCCATCAAATCGACAGTGTCTGAAATGAAAATATTATTAAAGCACACGAAGTAAGTGATATAAAATTTGCAGTACAATTAGATAGAAAATGTCTTGGTTTTTTTTTATAGCTCATTAAAGCACTAGGAGAGTCCAACAATTGCTTGTCTCATTTCCGTACAGAAAATTATTTATTTTTATTTATTTATGCTTTATATACAATAAAGTATAAAGGCGGACTTAATGCCAGAGGCATTCTCTACCAGTCGACCTTAGGATGGTGCAGAGAAAATGAAGTAGGAGAGATGGGTTCGAGCAAGAGAGATGGGTTATATTAGACATAGATTATTAATTAATTTTTCATATCAGTTGATCAAACAGGCTACTATTTAAGGTATAAACAAGGTAGTTTATACCTTAAATAGTAGTCGCCAGAGAACTAAAGTCATAGATATTGCTCGTAGAATTAGCACGCTGAAATGGAAGTGGGCGGGCCACGTCTGCCGACGGACAGACTAGATGGTCGGTGGAGCAGACATGTATTGGAATGAAGGCGGCACTTAGGTAAACGTAGTGTAGGACGACCTGCAGCATGATGGACCGACGACTTGAAAACGCGGCGGGTAGGAGATGAATGATGACTGCTCAAGACCGAGATGGTTGGCGCTCACTTGGGGAGGCCTACGTCCAGCAGTGGACGGCGATAGGCTGAGTATATACTCTGTCTTGTGTGTCCTGTGACCATGAATCCTGTAAGGTCTTTGAAGCGTCGGGAAAATAATTTCAGTGTGTAATATTCGCCTAAATATAACATAACATTACGAAATATTACATTAATTTGTCGGCATCGTCGTCTGGGCAATGTCTTATGGCGCGTCCACACTATCGCCAATCAGAATTATTGCATTTCTCCAGACGATCCTGCCCAGGTGACGAGTTTTACACGTGCGTTAAATAACACGTTCCGCTCTTTAACATACTATAGTCCTCATTGCTTCATCAAGTATATGCACAAAAGTTTCTAAGGGTGGACATATTTCAAAATGATTAATTATGAGGCATGATAAATTGAACAAGAAAATCAGTTTCTTACACACATAAACAACATTTCGTACATCTCAATTTGACAGGATACTGGCATTCTATATGAATCGCGCATCAAAATACAAAAATGGTATTACAAGTGGCGGTCTTATCGCTTGGAGCGATCTCTTCCAGACAACCTTTGTATGGATAGTATCAGAAGTCTGTGGCGGTACACAACAGAGAAAATATAATAAGGCTATATAATATAATAGGGCTAATATCCTAATACTTAAATAAATACAAATAAACTAATACATAATATACTAAAGATAGAATAAACAGACAGAAGAGGGAAGAAAAATAAATATATTATTAAGTAATTTTGCTCAGATAATGGTTCTTAACAAGGTTTTTGAATCGGAACACAGTTTTTGCGCATCTGATCTCGATCGGCAGTGCGTTCCAAAGTCGAACTGCTTGCACAGTATAGGATAGGTGGGAAAACTGGGAGGAATGAGCAGGAGTTTTAAGTTGTAAGGTATTGGAGGAACGTAGTGATCTTGAATGGGTATTATGGAGAAACTCAAAACGGTTTTGAGGTATTTAGGAGCTGTAGGATTGAAGAGTATACTGTGCAAGAGTGACAAGATGTGTGTATACCGGCGAAGACGGATAGGTAACCATTTCAGCTTCCTACGATATTCAGATATATGATCAAATTTGCGTAGACCAAAAATGAATCTAACACAGAAATTTTGCAAGCGTTCGAGTTTATTCAGCTGCTCTTCGGTTAGATCCAGATATGTAGCGTCAGCATAGTCTAAAATGGGAAGTAAGAGAGATTGTGCAAGCTCAATCTTAGTGGCGATAGGCAGAAAATTACGAAGTCCCCTTAAATTAAAAGCGGAAGCATAAAGTTTACGACTTATTTCAGCAAGGCGCGGCCTCCATGACATATCTCGGTCAAGAACAACGCCAAGATATTTGACTGTATCACTTATTGGAATAGAAGTTCCACTAAATGTTATTTGAAGGAGATTAAGCCAGTCAATCTTTGAGGTTATCCTCGAGCTACCGATAATAATACTTTGGGTCTTCGCTGGATTAACTCTGAGACCATATGAATTGCTCCAGTCAGTAATTTCGCGCAAGTCATCATTGGTGTTTCGTATGGCCTCAGAGAGATGTTCTAAAGGTGCCTGTGTATATATTTGTAAATCATCTGCATAAAGGTGGTAGAAAGAAGTCAATTGTAGAGATATAGAATTAAGAAAAAGTGAAAAAAGTAGAGGAGATAGAACGCCGCCCTGAGGAACACCGGCAGTCGTAAAACACCAAATTGAGAATGTATCATCGAGGCGTACGCGTTGACGGCGTCCATACAGGTAACTACGAAACCAGTCAGCTACCGTTGGAGATATGTTAAGAGAATGCAAAAGATTTACTAGAATATCGAAGTCTACATTATTAAACGCATTACTAAAGTCAAGCAGTGACAATATCGTTACTTTACCGTCAGCCATGCCATAAAAAATGTCGTCAGTAATTTTGACTAGCGCTAAAACAGTACTGTGGCCGGGACGGAAGCCGGATTGGAAAGGATTTAATACATCATTACAAATGAGGAAGGTGGATAGTTGCTGATGGATGAGACGTTCTAAGAGCTTAGAAAGAAAAGTAAGAATAGAAATAGGACAGAAATCAGAAAATGAGGATGGATTGGGCTTTTTAGGAAGAGGGATAATTTGCGCTTCTTTCCAAATAGAAGGAAAACAACCGCAGGTAATGAAAAAGTTGAGCATATGTAGGATGACCGGTAATAATTCGTCTAATATAGGAATTAACATTTTCCGGCTAATACTATCACTGCCGACTGCGTTCGAGGATATAGCTTCAATGTTCTTCTTAACATCACAATCGGTAAATGGTTTAAAAATGAATGGAGAGCGGTCAGGCCTTGGAATTGAGGACAAGTAACGCAAAGTAGCTGCTTTTCTGGGACCATCAAAATTGGTAGAAAAGAAGTGCTGATTCAGCTTATCAACATACAGGGTATATCAAGACCGCGATCGAAAACGAAGCCATGTGGTAGTCATAGCGGCTACAGACACAATGCAACCAAAAAATTTTGCAAAATAAGCAACGGATTTTTTTTTACAATTTTTTAAAAATCATGGTTTTTGAGGGGTAATTACCTAGTTTTTGAAAAAATAGTAATTTAAACCCTTACGTACCATTGCGTGTTTAAAAATTAAGCGACGTACATCATTATTTTAGAAAAACTATGTTTAATCACTCAAATACGACGATATGTAAAAAATAAAAAAATAAAAATTGACGATTTTTTTTGTAAAATTTTTACTTGCATTGTGTTTGATATCACTAATACTACCTCCTGGCTTCATTTTCGGTCGCGGTCTTGATATACCCTGTATATTTTGGTGTATTGTCTTGACGAGATTTTCCAACACCTAAGGACCGTAGAAACTTCCATACTTTGGAAGGGTCTTTATTTTCTAAAGAATTGTGTATATGTCGGGGTTGTGCGTCCCTACACATCTTATTGCAGTGATTCCGGCATTCTATATATCTTGATTTGTTGTAGTCTGTATTTATACCTCGCCTTAGCTGAAAGCTTTTTCTTAATTGTGGCTTTAATTTCAGTTGTTAGCCATGGCGCAGGTAAATGTTTGAATTTAACAGGTCGTAATGGAGCATGAATTTCGTATAATTTAATTAATGTGCTATTAAAGTTTGCAACTTTCTCGTCAATACTAAAAGCGTTGTGAACGTTAGACCAGTCAAGTTTTCGAGCATCACTCCGTAGATTGTCTATATCAATGCCACCAAAATTGCGCTGCAGAAGAACTTTAGGCTTAGCTTTCGGCGGACGTAATTTATATGAGAGGTAAATCAAATCGTGATACGAGAAGGCGTCCGCCGCACACTGACCGTGTTTAGTAACATTGGATAATGATGAAACAAGTATCAAGTCAAGAAGAGAAGGTGTGGAATTCGGAAAATAATGCGTGGCATTTGAGGGAAGGATGGTCAGGTTTCTAGCTTTGATAATAGATTTGAAAAGAGAAGAACGATAATCTTGCTTAAGAAGACAGATATTGAAGTCACCCATAATTATAGTGTAATTAAACGAAGGAGAAAAATCTTCTAAAAGTTTGTCGAAAGTAGGGAAAAAAATTATCCGCAATGAGGGACAATAATACACACCAAGTAAAATCCTGGCGTGGGATACTGTGACATTTATAAACAGATGTTCTCCAGCATTGGGAGGTGAAGGTTGTGCTGACATACTGACCACAGAATAGGGAATATGCGCACGGAGATAAATAGCTACACCACCACCACCGCAACCAGTACGATCGTTACGGATCAACTGAAATCCTGGCAACGGGAACGAAGTAGAAAGAAGAGATGGCTTTAACCAGGATTCTGAAATAAGTATGGCATGAATGTTACTATGCTGAAAAGACGCCAACATATCTGTGTAGTGAGCCGGAATACTTTGGGCATTAATATGAAGAACATTAAAATTGTTCGGAACGTCATTTAAAAACGATTCAATTGTATTTTCCAGGGTAGGAACACTATAAAAACTGTCAGAGCTGCTACGATCAGATGAACAGACGGATACAAAATCATCACTGTCGCAAAACATGTTAACAAGATCCATCACTGCATAAAATATAATACAGAGAAACAACTATAATAATTGAATAATTAAAATATAAAACTAAACTAATAAAATTATAGATCACTCCAATGAGTACCATCCATCTACCAGCTGTGTGAATTGACATTAATAGTGTAAATATCGTCACTACATAAATCACAAATAATTAACAATAAACAACAAAAAGAAAAAAAACAATAATAAAATAATGTAAAAGTAACAAATAATTAATCATAACTAATAAGTAATCAACTACCAACACCAGTTTTATATACTAACAACGTAGAAAAAAAAGAAAAAAATATATGCTAAACATACCGCAAGATTCAATATCCGCGCACGGACAAAATAAGTGTAGACTTTGTTTGATTGAATAATTGTAATTAAAATTAGGTAAAATACAAATTGGTTACAAAATATAAAAAATGTATTGCGCATGTGGAGCGCTTGCGTTGGCCAGTTTTTGAAGTGTGTCGCCTTGCGTGACGCAGTCGCGCCGCGAAGCCCCTGATTCGCCGAAGGCGGAGGTTGCACGCGCCGATTGGCCAGACGCGTGATGACGCGATGCAGCCCTCACGCGATTGGCTGGATTGCTTGCAGCGCCGGCGCACCGCCAACTTCACAATATACATTAGTCTACATGGCCGGAAGTGGCGCCAACATCCTCCCGCCGTTGAAAGCTCGACTATCAAACACTGTCATTGGGGAGGAGACAAAGTCGATTGATGGCCCGTCGAATTGTTCCTTGAGCTGTTCTGATGTCTGCCACCCGAGGAATGCTGTCCTTGCCAGGAAATATTTTGCAGACGCGTCCAAGGCGCCAACATAGAGGTGGGACGTTATCTTCCTTGATTAAAACCAGATCATCCAATTTTAGGTCTCTGGCATTCTCTCGCCACTTCGATCTTTGTTGAAGTTCGCAGACATATTCTGTGGACCATCTGCTCCAAAAATGTTGTTTTGCCTTTTCTAGGCGTTGAAATCTATTTAAACGGTTTTCGTTTATGTCAGTGTAGGTACTTGTAGGTAGCGCCGTTAATGGTCTGCCAATTAGAAAGTGAGCAGGGGTAAGGGGTTGAAGGTCGTTAGGAGATGGACTGAGAGGACACAGGGGGCGGCTGTTAAGGATGGCTTCAACCTGTGCAAACAGAGACGCTAATTCTTCGAAAGTTAAGTGCGAATTTCCTAAAACACGTTTAATATGAAATTTTGCTGACTTTACTCCTGCCTCAGCTAACCCATTAAAGTGAGGAGCGTAAGCGGGAGAAAATTTAAATTCTATACCTTGACGAGCAGCATAATCAGAAATAGAGCCTTGGTGAGTTTGTAGCAACGTGCCTACTTCCTTTACAGAGGCAACAAAATTTCGACCATTATCACAATAGATTACCTTTGGGATACCTCTCCGAGATATTAATCTTTTTAACGTTGTATGAATGCATCCTTGGATAACTCACTGACAGCCTCAAGATGGATACATTTATATCTGAAGCATACAAATATGCATAAATAGCATTTGGTTATTTTAGCTCCCCTGCCCTTACGGTCTGTAATCAGGAATGGTCCTGCAAAGTCTGTAGCAACAGTAAGAAAAGGAAAGTTAGCTTCTACTCTATCGTTGGGTAGGTTGCCCATTAAATTGGATAAAGTTTGCCCCTTAAACCTGCGGCATGTAAGACAATTATGAACTACATTTCGGGCTAGCTGGCGACCCCTTATAGGCCAATAACGATCCCTAAGAGAAGCAAGTAGTTGTTGGGGACCAGCATGCATAAGGCGCTTGTGTTCTGAGTCAAATATTAATTTTGTCAGTGCGTGATCTGATATTAGCAAAATGGGGTGTCTTTTATCATAGGCGTATTTCGAGTTGGGTATTCGGCCTCCTACTCTTAGCAGTCCCTTTGGATCTATAAATGGATTAAGAGGTACAAGAGGGTTTTTTGGGGGCAATGTCTTATTATTCTGAAAGAGAATTAATTCGGTGGGGAAAGATTCCTGTTGGGCAATTTTGATAAGGATTTCAAGTGATTGAACTAACTCTTTTTGTGTCAATGTCCCCGTTAATTTATTGTTGATATTACGACAGTTGTATATAAATCTCCTTACCGTAGCATAAAGCCTTTGCAGTTTATACAGCTTGGAAAAATCTTTAAAATTAACTAGTGCTGAAGGCACAACCTCCGCCACCAAAACGGAGGATGTTTTCAATTCAGGTAACTCTGATAGGTCAGGCCTTGTTGTTGAAGGCCATAAGTTTTCTAACTGTGAGAGGAATGGGGGTCCATTCCACCATAGAGGTGGTTCATTAGAGGACATATCCTATGGTTCCATGCCCCGTGAGGCAAGATCTGCCGGGTTTACATCAGTGGGCACATAGCGCCAACTTGTAGATTCAGTAAGATCAGTTATTACTGCAACTCGGTTTGCAACAAATGTTTTAGTTTTATTGGGCGTGAAGATCCAACCTAAGACTACACGCGAATCGGTCCAATAAAAACAACGATCAATAGGACGGCGCAATGCTTTTAATACAGCTGTACTTAATTGTGCACCATCGGTGGCAGCGCATAGCTCCAGCCTAGGGATAGTAGTGGCTTTAAGGGGGGCTACACGTGCCTTAGCACATAACAAATGCACTTCAATTTTACCCTTTGCATCTATAGACCTAATAATAATAATAATAAATCTTTATTTTATTACAACAAGTTTACAATCAAATTACACCCTGACTCCTGAACTAGGAAGCCCTGTATGACAGAAGTCAGTCTCTTTCGTATGTTCTTTAAGTAGTAAATGCTATACATCCAAAAAACCTTAAAATATGTAACAATTACGGAATCGTTAAATTGAATCAAGTAAAATTAAGAACACAAAACAAATTAAACTATAATCGAAATATACATCATGTAATATAATTATATATGAAACTAAGCTATGTAATGTATGAGGGATATATATATATATATATATATATATATATATATATGTATATACATAATATTATATAATATGAATATGTTAATGTTTGTGTACAGTACCTTCCTTTTTGTGCAGTGCTTTTATTTTATACTTTTAATATAGTTGTAAGGAATATATTTAATAAATATTTGGCATTATAAGATTTTCACATAAGTTATAATCAAGGGTTTGTAGCCAAGACAAGACTGCTTTTTTTAGCTGATGTATGTTAAGTTCTCTCACATTAGTATCTTGTTTTAGAAGTTCATTGTACAGTCGTGGAGCATGATAAGCATAATGCTTCTTTGCAAAAGTTGTTCTCAATTTAGGAAGAGGACATTTATATTTTCTTTTGGGGGGCACTACCTTGTTGGTGTGTGCCATACCTTTGTGGTAGCGTTTAATGCATTGGTATATGTAGCATTTTCTAACACTCAGTATTTTAGCCTGTTCATATAAGGAAACAGTTGGATATCTGTATGGCAAAAACAATGCGGTTTTGAGAATAGCTCTCTGTGCACGTTCAAGTTCAATAAGGATAGTTTTTGAAGTTCCACCCCAAGAGCAAATGCAATAATTGATAAGGCAGTGACAAAGAGCATTATAAATCTGTATTACCAGTTCTTTGTTTCCTATACTTCTTAAGTTTTTGAACACGATAATGAATCTTCTTAAGCGTTTAGCAACCGTAGCTATATGTGACTTCCAATTTAGCTTCTCATCAAGAGTCACTCCCAAGTATTTTATTTCGCTTACTCTTTCTAATTTAGTACATTGGCAGTTATTTACAACACGACGTCTGTTGCATGGAAATGTATGAATATGTAAATGAAACAACAGTGGAGGCTTGCTGGAAGCTGTTTTATGGAAACAGAGATATTTCGTTTTGGATATATTTAGTGTCAGGAGATTATTTTCCAACCATTTGGTAATTATAGATAATCCCTGCTCCACCAGAATTTTAACCGAGTCCCAAGATGTCCCATGGAAGAGGACCACAGTATCATCGGCGAACATAAATAGCTCAGCTTCCAACATTTTAATTTTACATAACTCATTGATATAGACGAGAAAAAGAGTAGGTCCCAATGTACTACCCTGCGGAACTCCATATAAACATTTTTCAGAGTCACTGACATGTTCTTTTAGCCTTGTCTTCTGCGTTCTGTTGGTAAGATAGTCACTAAACCAAGAAAATGGTGTACCTCTGATGCCCATACATTGTAGTCTAGTTAATAATACTGGTATGGATACCGTGTCAAATGCTTTCTGCAAGTCCAAAAAAAACTCCGGTACATTTGAGACCTTTATCAAGGTGAGACACTATTTTGGAAGTCAAGAGTAGCACTGCATCATCTGTTGCTCGCTGGGCTCTAAATCCAAATTGGTTGTTCGCCAAAATATTATTCTTATTCAAGTAACATTTTAATCTTTTATTGGCCAACTTTTCAATGATCTTAGGCAGAATTGTAAGCAGGGATATCGGTCTGTAGTTAGATGGTAGGGATTTATCACCTGCTTTATAGATTGGAATGACCAAAGCGTTTTTGCATAGTGAAGGAAATCTCCCAGAGTCAAAACTCAAGTTACACCAATATGCAATGGGATCACAAAGGTATGTTGCGTTGGTCTTGAAGATAGTGGCAGTTAGGTTATCCCACCCAGGAGCACTTGAAGATTTAAGAGACATTATAGTAGCCTTAACTTCGTGTGGATCTGTGAGATAAAATGCCATGGAATTTAGAGGGCTATTATTTTGGAGAAGTTCTTCACTCAATCTTTTCTCAGTCGTATTGAGTTTATTCAGGGTAAAATCAGCCAGGGTTTTACCTACTGTTGTGAAATAATTGTTAACTTTATTTAGAGAAGCCACGGGTGAATCGCATATATTAATGAGATCAGAAGAATCGGATTGCGCGTGATTTAAATTACAGTATTCTTTTATTATGTTCCATGTACCTTTCATATTCCCTTTATTGTGAATAAGCTGTTTTTGATAGTATTCTATTTTTAATGCTTTAATTAAATTATTACAACAGTTTCTATATTTTTTGTATAAAAATTTATTTTCTTCATTATTCGGTGATCTATTTAAGTTTTTGTGCAATCTATCCCTTTTTCTAATACACTTAAGAACACTAGGGGTAATCCAAGGTTTCAAAATTCTATTTTTATTTGTAATTTTCTTATTTCTACTATTATTAGATATTATATTCTGTAAGGTGCTTACAATAAAATCCGTTGCAGTGTCCACATTACTCATATCATATAATTCATCCCAACTCAAATTACTAACCGCTTCAGTTACTTTGTCATAGTCCACTGTTATTTTATTATAAATCGTCTTATTCTTGTTTATAGTTCCATTACCAATAAGCATTAGTACAGGTGAGTGATCGGTCAACTCCTTAAAGACTATAGTATTGACGTGTTGAGAAGATTTGACCATAAAATGGTCTAAACAAGATTTGTCCCTAGTTGGTAAGTTGACACATTGACGTAAACCATGGGTAGCCAACATCGTAATATACTCGGCTGAATACCCGTCGATTTTTTGAGGCATAATATCAAGATTAATATCCCCTGTAAGAATAATTGTATTTTTATTTAATTTGGATATAATGTCATTTAGTGAAGAAAGATACTTGGTAGGATTTTTATAACTTGGTGGTCTGTATGTACAGATTATTATAATTAACTGAGACAAATTGAGTACAAGACAATTTCCTTCAAGAGAAAGTGGTTCAAAAACAGATAGATTTATATTATTTCTGACATATGCAACGACTCCATCATTTTGATTTAATATTATTTTAGTTCTATACTGCGCATAGCCATCAATATTAGGAATTATGCTATCGTCACAAAGCCAACATTCAGTCAAAACAATAATGTCCACTAGTAAATTAAGTTGAGTGACAAATACGAGTAATGAGTCAAAGTTTTTATTAATGCTACGTATATTAACATTAAGAATTGTCAACGAATGATTATTACAAACTTTATAATTTAATACACTATGAATCGTTGTTTCATCAGTTATTCTAGTACATTCAAAATTCATAGAAACTGCATCAATTTCGTCCAGTAATAGTGAATTTTTTGGATTAACTTTTAAATGAGATAGACACAGCTTTTACACCTCGTTCCGTCAGAAAAAGAAAGAACATAGTGGCTGTATAAAATTGTATAAATATTTCGAGAGCATTACTAACAACATCATGCTTTACCGACTCATTTGCGTATTTAAGAGAGAAAACTACAAACCCATAACCATTTTCAATATAATAAACTAGTACAGTGTATAAAAATATAGATAAAATGTAAGTATGTTTATAAAAATGTAAGTGTAATATTTTAGTGAGAATACAGAGTTCCCGTATTTTGTGTGCAATATCTATTGCAAAAAAAACAAAAGACAATCAATAAAAACATCAAAGAAGATCCAGTGTGAGAATATCCAACAGCGAATCCATTGAAACAACTATAGGTTATTGCTAGTCATTTTCCTTCAAGTTGGCGGAGTTCTTTCTCAGATTCGACCCGAATAAGGTTTTCTCCCTCTTTCCTCCTTAAAAACACTTTTCCGTAAGATATCCAGCAAAATCTATAATCGTTCCGTGAAGCAAACTCTCGGGACAAATAAAAGAGTCGCTTAGTTTTCGCAGGGAGATTTTCGGATATGTAGATAGGACGTTTTTCGCTAAAATTTCCAAGGTGACTCGTGTTTAATTTATTGTACCTATTTTCCCTATTAAACAATTTCGATTTACTTAAAATATTCTCTTTCGTTAAGACAGTACATAAGTCCACTATCGTAATTTCGTTTGTATATTTTGACTTTATCCTGAATATATCCTTGATTTCTGATGCTTGAATAGGAGCTCGAATAATTTTCGTAGTTTCAACCACTAGGTTAATAAGATCTGATTTGGTTTCGTTATCCTTTTTAGGTAAGTTACGAAATTCCAAGCTAGCGTTACGTTGTTGTCTTTCTAGTTGCTCAATTTTGTCTTCTAAATTTTTCATATGTAACCGGTCTTCAATCTTTTCATCCTCCAATTTCTTAATATGCTTGAGAATCTCATCATACTTCGCACTCATAAATTCTACACTATTTTGAAGTTGAGTATATTGTGTTTTTATTCCCTCCATGTTTGTTTTCAACTCGTTGAACATTTCCAAAATTTTTGCGTGAAAATTATCAGCTTCAGTTTGGTCTTTTACACACTTTCTTCTTTTAGAGCGTTGCGTAATTTGCTCTTGTGAAGACGCAGTTTCCTTCTCTGCTGAATGGTAGACATTCGGGTCGGAGTGACTCACTGTTTGCCCAGCATTGGAATTTGTCGGAGTTGACGGGGGCGTTCTTCTTAATGGCATCGTAGAGAGACTATAAGTATTTATTATTGGTTTTAATAATTGCCAAGTTACTCACTGATTTAAAGGTGGTAGACACTCTGTTGCTTCAAACGTAAATATGTGCTCGTGGAGTATGTTTACAACTGCAGCCGACTTGTTCACACCGACGAGCGGAAGCGAGATGAGTGATTGCACCTGTCTCGTTTGACAAGAGGGGGTGAGACGGGCCCCGCGTACTTCCTAGTCACAGCTCCGGTGATTAAGCGTATTTGATATTGTGACTTGTTCCGCACTAATAGTTTATAAATTCAGTTAAATTCAGGTAATAGATTTATTGAGAATTTGGACAGCACGTCTGCTCAGTAACACGACTCGGACGAAAGAGGAGATAAGATATATACATGTCCCATATGCTTGCTGAGACGCATCACAGAAGCAATGCATTTCAGTTAGGACATACATGTCAATTAGGATAAGTCTGGGTATTTTAAGTTGAGAAAAGTTCGTAATATTCCTACAAAATGATTGCCAAAGTATATAGATATCATTAGGTACTGGCTCATCCCAGCCTAATTTTAGCTCCCATAGCCTCTGTAAAAGAATTTTAAACTTAATAGTATATAGAGACAACAGTCCCAAAGGATCAAAGATCTTGCTTATAGAAGATAGAATTGACCTTTTAGTGGTAGATAAATCAATTGGTGATTGAAACGGGAATTGTAACTGATCTGATGTAGGACACCATCCAATACCCAAGGTACTAGAGGCATTGCTAATGGTGAGATTGCCCATTTCATAATTTTCAATGTTAGGAAAAAGATCAGGCAAATTAGACCTATATTTTCGTAGGTGAAAACAGCCCTTGGCTAACTCATTAGACAAGGAACCTTGGAGGTAACGCAATTCTTCTGGAGAGTCACTTCCAGTGAAAATATCGTCACAATATGTATCGTTTTGGATAATGGATTTTATTTTAGGATCTGTGCATTCTTCACCTATTTGCCAAATGCATCTAGTGGTAAGAAAGCTTGCAGAAGAAAACCCATATGTCACTGTATTTAATCGTAGAGTGCGAAGAGGGTCGCTTTCATTGTCGCGCCATAAAATTAGTTGCAGATCTCGGTCTGCCTCCTTCATAGACACTTGACGGAACATTTTTCTATGTCTCCTGAAATTGTAAAGACGAAATCTCAATAGGATATTAAACAAAGAATCTTGTATAGTGGGGCCAACCATTTGAAGGTCATTAATTGATATACCTGAAGCGGAGCGAACTGACGCATCAAAAACAACGCGCAACTTAGTAGATTCGCTCTTCTCTTTGATTACCGGATGATGAGGTAAGAAGAAACCGTTCGTAGGCCTCTGTATAGGTGCTTCAGATAGGTGACCTAGAGCCTCATACTCATGAATCAATTCTATATAGGCAGCCTTTAAGTCTGGCTGTTTTCTAAAACGCGATTCTAGATTCAGGAATCTTTTTCTAGCCGAGTGATATGAGTCACCTAAGCACTCCCTATCGTCACGAAGTGGTAGTCCTACACAAAAACGACCATCACTTAAACGAATGGTATTGTTAAGGAAATGTTTTTCACAAAGTTTCTCTTCTATTGTTCGAGGGTTAGCTTCTGGGAAATTTTCTAGGTGCCAAAATTTGGCTACTTGATGCTCTAGGTTAGGATAATTGTCATTTTCCTTTAGGTGAGCATGAAAGCTTCTATAAGCTTTATTGGGTACCTTTGACTGTTTACAATTAAAAATAGAACCTGCTACTAGCCATCCCAATTTAGAACTGCGTGAAATAGGCCCCTTATCACTAAGGGAGTGCTGTTGAGAACCTACTGTGACGTTGTAGAATGTCACCCGGAATAATTTAAGTCTATGGCTCAATTATATATATATTGTCTATGCCAATCAACGCCTCCATTGCGCTGATTGGTCGATTCAATTCTGACAGCTAAAACGTGCGAACTGTCATCGTACGCATAAATACGCGTGTAACCTCGCTCGCGTCCTCTTTCTAAAAATAAACTGCGTGCTACCACGCGTGTTGTTGTTCCCGCTGGGGTTCACCTTCACCTTCACCTTCACGTGCTTCACTTCTTCACTTCATCTACTCTCTTCCTGCTTACGGCACGGAGCGTGCCGTGCTTGGCTTCACTCCGCACCGCTTCCTGCCCGTGCTGCGACCGCACCTGCGCCGATCCGCTGACCTGCGCACCACTACCGGCCACGTGGCAGCCAACCTTGCCGGCGAGCTGTCGTCGGAAACCGCCACGTGCAGAAGACCCGGATCAGTGTCCACAGAAGGCCAGTGACTCTTGTTGCATAACACCAGCAACAGTACCGAGTGTAAGACGGTGATGCGAAATATTAAAGCCTGTACCACGTAATCACCCTGAGTTCTTATTTTCTACCTACTCCTATCTGCGGGCGGTCCCTAAACCCGCCGAAGTGGCGCCCAATCATTCTAATACGTGGGTTTTCGCATCACCATTATACTCGGTACTCCACACACAGTCCGGTTGCGCAGTCTACAGCTGGGCAATCGAGCAGTTAAAAGGTTGCAAACAGGTTAGTAATTTTTTTTCTTTATAAGTGAAGTGTAACATGTGATTTTAAAATTAATCCTAAAGTAATTTGTTTGCAAATTTTTTCCTGCTTTAACTTTCTTTTCCTTATTTTAAATTAACTATATTTCATTATGGGCACTCACCCTATTAAATATTTTCTACTTAACAAAAGTGAACTGAGTTACGAAGTGTTAATTCGCGGCGAGGACCCGACTAACACAGTTCTACAACTGCGTAAGCAGATACACAATCTGTCTGTGTTGTATCCATCAGAGGACATAGACGAGTCAGGATTAGCATTTGACGTCGATTTCAATTCACTTAATGATTCTTTTAATGACCTACAATCTAAAATTTCAAACCTAGAATGTTCATACGATCCTAATATGTTTAAACGCACATCCAATTTGGCAAATCACATTTTTCACAGAGCACGTAGATTAAAACCATTGACATCTGCCGATAACAAGTTATTGCAAACATTCCACACTAATTACGAACTAATTGTCAATAAGCTAAAAAAACTTCACTCTAGTGAACAGACTACATCTAATGTACCCACATCGGTTGATAAAGCAGATGTTACAACGTATTTATGCGAGCGTCCTCGAATATCCGATTTTAAACTATTAAAATACGACGGTTCTACTTGTGTTCGAATATTTTTACAAAAGGTCGATGATTTTAAAGTCGCTAGGGGTATTTCATCTTCTGATCTATTGAATTTCGCTACCGAAATATTTTGTGGCAATGCACTACATTGGTTCCGTAGCATTAAAAGTAAAATTAAAGATTGGGATCAATTATCTAAATTTTTGATCGAGGATTTTGGCCAGTTTGATTATGATTATCGTTTAGTTTCAGAAATTCGTAACCGTACTCAGAGTGAAACTGAAAACATCACTATATATTTTTCTATAATGTCTGAATTTTTTTCTCGTCTGTCTAATGAATTACCTGAGTCGGAAAAATTAGAAATTTTGTTACATAACATTCGTCCCTGCTACTCTAACGTTATAGCTTGCTCACCTAAAATTTCTACAATTGAGGAACTTCGTTTAATTTGTAAAAATTTCGAAAATATTCAATCTATGACTGCTGAAAATCGTGAACCACCTCCTATAACTAATAATACGTTAGCCCCAGATTTAGCCTACTCTAACAATACTAATAATACTAATATTCTATTTAATAAAAAATCTACACATTTCTACAATTTCAATAAACACACAAATACACAAACTAACCCTTTATATACATCTATTAGTCCAAGCAAACCGGTTGCTCGCTTATCGCTCGAGAACAAAAGGCTCAGGTAGCCATTCATATTGTCCCCGCTGCCGCACTAATGACCACACGCTAGCCGAGTGTAAACAAAATAGGTTTCCGATTTGTTTTAAATGTGGTGCTAAAGATGTTATTTATCCTAATTGTACGAATTGTCATTCTAAATCGAGTCCAAAAAACTTGTAGGGCCAGATTGTTGTGATATTACTTCTAAAAGTGTTAATTTTGATAAGGAAGATTGGGAACAATGGCTTTCCACTATTAAAATCTTTTTTTCTACATATAACATCACATCAATCTGGGAACGTAAACCGGAGAATGATTCTCGTCCTTATGTTAACGTAAATATCGGTGAAATTTCTTTTTGTGCTTTGTTGGATTCTGGTTCTTCAGTGACTATACTAGGGAACGATTCACATAAACTATTATTGTCAGCTGGTTTTAAGTTGTGTACAGATCTTAACGACACATATTTTGTTGCCGCTTGTGGCCAACGGTTAAACCCTATAGGATATATGAATATCCCTATAAGTTTTGAGAATAATTTTCATATTCTTAAAGCCTACGTGATACCTACAGTGTCATCTTATTTAATTTTAGGAATTGATTTTTGGTCTAGATTTGAGATTTGTCCCAAGTATTTAAAATCAATAACTATGGGTAATTCTAGTACTAGTAGTGTTTCTTATTTAAATGATAATAAAACTAAGTTATTTTCTTATGACGATTTAACTAAATCGCAGCGTCTAAACGCTGATAATACTATTGACCTATTTCGTTCTATTTCTATGGAAACTCGAGGCCTAGGCAGAACACATCTCATAACTCATCGCATTGATACTGGCAACTCACAGCCAATGCGACAACGCTATTATAGACTTTCTCCCGAAAAACAACGCGTGTTATGTAACGAGCTAGATGAAATGTTAGCACTCGGTGTTGTGGAACCTTGTGAAAGTCCTTGGTGTTCACCTGTCTTACTAACTCCTAAAAAAGATGGAACATTGAGATTTTGTTTGGATAGCCGTAAACTCAATTCAGTAACTAAAAAAGATGCTTATAAATTACCATATATGTCAGAAATTTTGGACAATTTAAGTAACGCTTGTTATTTAAGTTCTATCGATCTTTCGAAAGCCTTTTGGCAAATACCTATTGAAGAGTGTGATCGTGATAAAACAGCATTCTATATTCCATCACGTGGTTCATTCAGGTTTGTCACTACTCCATTTGGTCTTACTAACGCACCTGCAACGCAGCAAAGGCTGGTTGATATTTTGTTCTATGGTCCTGAATTTGAAAATTGCGTTTTCGTTTTCTTAGACGATATTATTGTTGTATCTCCTAATTTTGATCATCATATGGCTATGCTTTTACGTGTCTATAATAAATTAAAATATGCTAATTTGACTATTAATTATTCTAAATCACAATTTTTTCGTACTGAACTAAAATATTTAGGTTATGTTGTTAACTCGAATGGTCTGCAAGTTGATCCTGGTAAAGTCGATGCCATTCTTAATTTTCCTACACCGACCAACCCTAAGGAGGTCAAACGTTTTCTAGGCACTGCATCTTGGTATCGTAGATTTGTTCCTAACTTTAGTTCAATTGCTGGTCCCCTCAATAAACTTACTTCTACAAGTAAGAAGGCTAAACCCTTCATTTGGTCTCCAGAGGCGCAGGACTCTTTTAACAAACTAAAGGATTGTCTAGTGCAAGCTCCCATTTTGTCGTGTCCTAATTATGATATGCCCTTCGATGTTCACACAGATGCTAGCGACTATGGTGTCGGTGCTTTACTGACTCAAACTATTGACGGCGTAGAACATCCCATTGCCTATATGAGTAAATCATTGTCCCCACAGGAGCGTAACTACAGCATTACTGAACGCGAAGCTTTAGCAGTCTTAGTTGCTTTAGAACATTGGCGATGTTATCTAGAGAGTGGTAAAAAATTTACTGTCTACACAGACCACTCAGCTCTTAAATGGTTTCTAAACCTGAATAACCCTACAGGTCGGCTCGCTCGCTGGGGTGTCCGACTCTCTGCATTTTCCTTCGACATTAAACATCGTAAGGGGGCAGATAATGTTATTCCTGATGCATTGTCTCGTTCTTGTCCTAAGCATATTAGTACTATTGATACTTCCATGAATGTTTCTAAAACAGCTGATGAATGGTACCTAAATATCTTTCACGGTTGTCAAAATTCACCAACTTCATACCCTAACTATTTAATTAAAAATAATCGTCTTTATCGTTTTATGAAATCTAAATGTGTACTTAATACTGAATTTGAGTGGAAGGAAGTTGTCCCTAAGGAACTTCGGTCCCCTATTATTTTTGAAAACCATAGTAACCCTTTAGCTGGACATTTTGGCATTTTCAAAACTTACAGAAGGCTGGCACAAAAATACTACTGGCCAGGAATGCATGCTAGTGTTGTAGAATTTGTTTCTTCTTGTGATGTCTGTATTTCACATAAACATCAAAACCACACCACTTTGGGTGAAATGGGCAGACCTAAGTCGTGTTCCCGACCATTTCAAATGCTAAGTATTGATATTGTTGGACCTCTCCCTTGTACTAGAAAGCAAAATTGTTATATTTTTGTAGTCACTTGTTGTTTTTCTAAATATTGCTTACTTTTTCCATTAAAACGCGCTACCGCGGAAATTATAACTAAAATTTTAGAAGAAAATGTTTTCCTTGTTCATGGCATTCCATCAACCATTCTTATGGATAATGGACGTCAATTTATTAGCTCAACTTTAAAGAATATGTTAGAAAAGTATAAAATTCCACAAATTCATTTTACACCTAAATATACTCCTCATGTAAATACTGTCGAACGTTACAACAAGACTATCATGACAGCTATTTCTACATTCATTGAAAATGATCAACGAGTTTGGGATCTCTTGATTCCCAAAATACAGTTTGCAATTAACAACTCTGTTAATGAGGTGACTGGCTACACTCCCTCATTTCTAGTATATGGTCGTGAACTAGTTACTTGTGGCTCACACTATCTAGACACTAATGTGGATCAGGATATTATTTTCATACCTCGAGATCATTATGCTGAAAACTTAGGCATATTATCTAATATTTTTAACAAAGTACAGTCGTTACTTCTGCAGGCACATCAGAGGAATAGTGCTAACTATAACCTAAGGAAGAAACCTGCGGAATTTAATGTAGGCGATGTAGTTTGGAGAAAAACTTTTTATCAACAAGACAACTTATAGCGACAAGGATAAGCATTTTAATAGAAACTTGCTCCCAAGTTTATAAAGTGTAAAATTATTTCTAAAAAATCACCTTTAGTATATGATTTGGAAGATATGAACGGTAATCCACTAGGTACCTGGCATATCAAAGATTTAAAACTAACTAACTACAAATACTAATATCTATTAACACATTTAACATTTCCTATATTTTTAACTACATGACATTAACAGCGACACTAAACATATCCTGCCATTACTAACATCTCCTATTTTACCATTATTCTTCTTGTTGTTTTAGAGAGTCCTTTATTACTGCAAAGTATTCTCTGCTCTATAGGGTCTTGGTCATAATATATTTTGATGCTAGACATTTTGAAAGAAAGATGCATGCAAGAAGATAGAATGGAAGTGAATATAACAAGAATGCTAAGTAGGCAGACGGATTTTACTTATATTTAGTTATAAGTAAAATCCTGGTCTTTTCGGCGGGGTACTGTGACGTTGTAGAATGTCACCCGGAATAATTTAAGTCTATGGCTCAATTATATATATTGTCTATGCCAATCAACGCCTCCATTGCGCTGATTGGTCGATTCAATTCTGACAGCTAAAACGTGCGAACTGTCATCGTACGCATAAATACGCGTGTAACCTCGCTCGCGTCCTCTTTCTAAAAATAAACTGCGTGCTACCACGCGTGTTGTTGTTCCCGCTGGGGTTCACCTTCACCTTCACGTGCTTCACTTCTTCACTTCATCTACTCTCTTCCTGCTTACGGCACGGAGCGTGCCGTGCTTGGCTTCACTCCGCACCGCTTCCTGCCCGTGCTGCGACCGCACCTGCGCCGATCCGCTGACCTGCGCACCACTACCGGCCACGTGGCAGCCAACCTTGCCGGCGAGCTGTCGTCGGAAACCGCCACGTGCAGAAGACCCGGATCAGTGTCCACAGAAGGCCAGTGACTCTTGTTGCATAACACCAGCAACAGTACCGAGTGTAAGACGGTGATGCGAAATATTAAAGCCTGTACCACGTAATCACCCTGAGTTCTTATTTTCTACCTACTCCTATCTGCGGGCGGTCCCTAAACCCGCCGCACTACTATGTCCCAAAATAGATCAGCACCAATCAGCATGTCAATAGGGGCTGAATTTTTGGGGGTTAACGTCACTCGCGTCCGTAGGCTTTGACTCTAGTTTCCCTACACGTGACCCCTGGGTAGTGCCAAATGAGTGACACAGTTCGTGGTGGTAGGATGCCTGCATCCGCCCGGGTAGCGACCACCGTTAACGCGGCGTAAAGACCGCCATAGTGATCCCCGCAAGGGGGTCGCGTTCCGGGATCAGCCCGTTTTCCCCCGGTTTCTCGAGGGGCCTGTATCTGGGTATGAGGTTGTGCCGTGTGGGTATTTGCAGTACGCTGTCGGTGGGAGGAGTGTTGACCCGCCGGCCAGGGAGACCCGTAGAAACGGTTGTCCGCTGGCCGCCCGCGGTACAGTACAGGGGCCCAATCGTAGCTAACCACTACGAGAGGCTGCCTCACCATGCCGCGCATAATCTTGGGTGGGTCCGTCGTGCCGGTTGGTGACCGGATGTGGGGTCCCGGCGGCCCATCCCGGGAGGGTACGGGGGCCCTTCCGTCCGGCGGATCAATTCTCCTCCTGCCAACTCCCTTGTCCCTGTACCCGTTCGGCCTTCTTAGTGCCCTGATACAGGCTTCTCGATGCCTCTTCACCGAACCCAACCCTTACCTTCATGACAGTGCACAAAAAGAAAGCAGGTCCTTCAGCGGTGTATAACCCCACCACCGCGTTCACTATGGAGTTCGCCAACATCCGCGGACTCCATACAAACATTAATGCCGTCCACCACCATCTTGAGACGGCCCGGCCTGCTTTGCTCTTCTTGACGGAGACGCAGATTCGTTGTCCGGCCGACAATTCTTACCTGATGTACCCCGGTTATTCGCTTGAAGGAAACTTCAAGCCAAAAGCCGGGGTATGCTTGTATGTTCGGTCGGACGTCTGCTGTCGCCGTCTGCGCTGCATGGAGGGCCCCTCCTTCTCCGCACTGTGGGTGCACGTGGATCTTGGTTCTCTGAGCCGCATCTACGTGTGCCTCTACAGGTCACACAACGGGGACGATGAGACGACTCGGCTGTTCAGGTACCTTAGCCAGGCGGCAGATGACGCGCAGGTGCAGTTCCCGTCAGCGGAAATGGTGATCTTGGGGGATTTCAATGCACATCATGAGTTGTGGTTGGGCTCCTCCAAGACCGATCATGCTGGCAGAGCTGCCCATGCATTCGCTCTGACACATGACTTGTCACAACTGGTGAACCAGCCCACCAGGATCCCGGATGTGGCGAGTCATGCGCCTTCTCTGCTGGACCTTCTGCTGGCGAGTCACCCGGCCGGGTATAGTGTGACCGTTAGTGCTCCTCTGGGCACTTCCGATCACTGCCTGGTTCGGTCGTCGGTACCGTTCGCTTCTCCTCCACGTCCCGTGCAGGTTAAGCGAAGGGTCTGGCATTACTCGTCGGCGGATTGGGATGGTATGCGGGAATATTTCGCATCTATCCCTTGGCGGCAGCGCTGCTTTGAGGGAAAAGATCCTTCTGCGAGTGCCAACGCTATTGCTGACGAAATCAGACTAGGAATGGAATATTATATTCCTTCCTCTGAGATCGCCAGTAAGGGCCGTGGACGCTCCTGGTTCAATCGGGCATGCGCCGATGCTGTCGGTGACAAACAGGCGGCGTATCGCGCTTGGATCAGGGGTCGCGCTAACAAGGATCCTAATATCAGTTCCCTCAAGGAAGCCTATAATCGAGCCGCCAAGGCCTGCAAGAAGGCCTACGTTAGAGCGGATGCCCAGCGCGTTTGCAGGATTGGGCGTGCGTTGGCCAATCACCCAACTAGCAGTCGTGCTTATTGGAGTTTGGCCAGGGCCGTCCAGTCTAACTTCTGCCGTCCAGCACTGCCACCGCTGAGGTACCCGGAAGGTTCGCTGGCCCACAAGCCGCAAGAGAAAGCCGCCTTACTGGCAAATCTCTTTGCGGCTAATTCCCGCCTCGAGGACTGTGGTTCCCGGCCCCCGCCGGTGCTGCCTGATTGCGGATCCTCAATGGCGGATATTCGCATCAGGCAGTGTGATGTGCGGCGTGAGCTACGGTCTCTCGATGTGCGGAAAGCCAGTGGTCCGGATGGAATACCGGCGGTGGTTTTAAGGAGTTGCGCAGCGGAGTTGTCTCCTGCACTGACACGCCTCTACCGAGTGTCCTACCGCACAGGTGTTGTGCCGGAATCTTGGAGGGAGGCCAATGTGCAACCGATCCCCAAAAAGGGTGATCGGTCAGACCCTACCAATTATCGCCCTATCGCTATCACCTCAGTGATGTGTAAGGTCATGGAGCGGATCATAAACGCTCAATTGGTCCGCTACCTGGAGGATCACTCGTTGATCAGTGACAGACAGTACGGATTCCGTCACAACCGATCAACGGGTGATCTTCTGGCGTTTGTCCTGCATCGCTGGGGTGAGGCGATAGACCGGCGTGGCGAGGCTCTTGCTGTGAGCCTCGACATAGCCAAGGCGTTTGATAGGGTCTGGCACCGTGGTCTCCTATCCAAGCTTCCGGCATACGGTCTGCCCGGCAACTTGTGTTCGTGGATTTCTGGCTTTCTGCATGGGCGTAGAATGCGTGTTGTCGTTGACGGACACGCTTCGGCGCTCATGTCGGTAAATGCCGGAGTTCCGCAGGGCTCGGTGCTGTCGCCCACCCTGTTTATTCTGCATATCAATGATATGTTGTCACTTGGCAACATTCATTGCTATGCAGATGACAGCACGGTTCATGGGCGACACTGCCATGGGTCCCCAGGTTGCCGGGTCGACACTGTGAGTGGGCGCGAGGATCTTGTCATTGAGCTCAATCGATCCTTGGATCTCATTTCTACATGGGGCTCCAGGAATATGGTTGAGTTCAATGCCAGGAAAACCCAGGTGTGTGCGTTCACGTGCAAAAAATCCCCGTTCTCTCCCCTCCCCATTCTTCAGGGTATTCCCCTCTCAATGCGGAATGACCTGAGTATCCTTGGTGTGGATATCCGTTGTGATCTTAATCCAAGGAATCACATCGAGGGCGTAATATCTGCCACTTCCCGCAGGGTTGGGGTCCTGAACAAGGTGCGTCGGTTTTTCGCGCCCGGTCAACTCTACGGCTTGTATAAAGCGCAGGTTCGGCCGGGTATGGAATACTGTTCGCACCTCTGGGATGGATCCGCCCAGTACTTACTCGATGCCTTGGATGGATTGCAGCGGCGGGCCATCCGCATTGTGAATGATGCAGACATTACGGGCAACTTAGAGTCGCTACAGTTACGGAGGGATGTCGCCTCTCTAAGCGTGTTCTACCGTCTGTATCATGGCGAATGCTCTGAGGAATTGTTCAATTTAATCCCCTCCTCTCCTTTCCTTAACAGAACCACGCGTGCTGGCTTGCGGAGCCATAGCTTGACTGTTCAATCCATTTCGGCGCGAACCAAAAGGTTCTCTAATTCTTTTTTCTGCCGTACAGTCAAGCTGTGGAACGGTTTGCCATCGCACGTGTTCCCTCCTTCCTATAATCCTGGGTCCTTCCGCCGTAGCGTGAAGAGGCATCTCAGCGGGCCGGCATGATTGTATCGAATGGTATGAGACTACCGTTTGATACCATTCGATACTCTATCTGGACGGCATTAGCACTTACCATCAGGTGCAATGCAGTCACTATGCCGTGCCAGGTTAAAAAAAAAAAAAAAAAAAAAATTGTAAAAGTTAGGATCAGCCAAAGCAAAATTGGATAAGTCCAAATCCTTCAAATTAAGGTTGGATTTAGGTATATTGTCTGATATTTTAGGCAATGTTTGACAAAACATTGTAACATTAAATAGGCTATCATTAGACTGTAAATGCAACATGCATCGTTTTGTATTTAGTTTGATTTGAGTATTGCCAATAGCAAATATATTAATATTAGATGGTTGTATAGGTAGATTGAGTTGCTGCATGAGTGACTCTGTAATGAAGGTACACTGACTCCCACTATCAAGCAGTGCACGAACCTGAATGGCTTTATTAGTTATGGGATTTGACACAAAAACAGTAGCAGTGCATAGCAAAACTTGGAGTGTATCAGATATAGCAGACATAACAATAGGTGACTGTTCTGTGGATGTATTTAAATTGGGAGTATGGGGAAGATGTAATAAAGTATTGTGACGTTTTTTACAGGAACGGCAATGTCCTGGAAGATTACATTTTTCTACATTGTGCCCAGGTCTCAAACAATTAATGCACAAATGAAATGATGCTACAATAGATTGCCTTTCTTCAGGGGTTTTAGCCTTAAAAGTGGCATAATTAAATAGGCGATGATTTTCCTTACAGACAACACATTCATAGTTATTTTTATTTAATGAGTGATTGTTAGATGTAGACATGAAGGCCTTATGTTGCATTTTGTTTGAGGTACTAGGAACTGCTTGCCTACTACTATTAATTTTATCCTGTTTACTATGATTGACAGTTTCTAAAACATCTGCACGATTCTTTAAGAATGCAAAGAATTCATCAAGAGTAGGGATTTCAGATAAAGAATTTTTATGTTCTTCCCATTTATATATTGTAGTGTTATCCAACTTTGCTGTGACCATATATATGATTAAAACATCCCACTTGTCAGTAGGTAGTCCTAGTGTAGCAAGTGCCCTTAATTTTTTTGTTACATGATCTATAATAAAACGTAGGGACTTATCAGTTTCTCTTGTAGTTTATTTTATTTTATTTATTTATTTAAAAAAGACACACCAACAACATATGCATTAAAAATATACAAAAACACTTACAAAATAAAATTCTGATGCACATGCCAATTAGAGGTGTGTACAACATTCACAAAGCGAGGGTATTACACGATAATGGTAAAATATAAAAAATAAAATATAATTCTAATCAAAATAATATAGCATCTAGGTAAAAAAATAAGAAATTATAAATAACAGATCTTGTAATTTCGTTAATTTTTGAGCAATAGGGTCAGTGCTTGTTTTTTGAATTTAGATATTGGAGTACTAAATATGTCAAGATCTAATGTTTTATTGTTCAGAGCATTATAATTTATGTGCTACACATTCTAGTGATTGGTGAATTGAGTCCAGTGTTAGTACGTATCGATGGTATATAAAAGGTGTTGGTTATGCGATGTCTTGATAATTTATACGGGACGGTTAAACAAATACGGTTAAGAATATTGCTGCTATTGGTCATGTTGTTGATTATTTTATACAGAAATATTGCATCTATTAACTTGCGTCGATCACATAATGAGGTCATTTTGAAGAAAGATAATCGTGACTTATAGGGACTTCGGTGACTTATGCCGGAAGAGTGAAATGCCAAGTGTCTGGTAAAAGCTCGTTGAACATTTTCTACGCGTTGAGAATGTATCGCATAGAACGGACTCCAGATTGAGCTGCCGTATTCTAAATGACTACGCACGAGAGCGTTGTATAAGATGAGTTTAGTCGTTATATTTTTAAAACCTCTGGTGTTACGTTTTAAAAAACCGAGCATTTGAGCAGATTTTTTAACTACACAGTCAACGTGTGATGAAAAACGTAGTTCCTTGTCGATTAACACGCCAAGATCTTTGATTTCATTGACTGTACTTAGTGTAATATTATTTAATGTGTAATCTGATGCTATAGGATTTTTTTTCTTCGTAAATTTTATATGGAAGCATTTACTAGGATTCAGTTCCATGCGATTATGAGCGCACCAGTTCTCAATTCTGGTTAAGTCGTCTTGAATATGTCTGACATCCTCTAGGGAGTGAACTGTTAAATATATTTTTAGGTCATCTGCAAATAACAGATGTTTACAATGATGTATAACTGAGACAATATCATTAATGAATACAGAAAATAATATTGGGCCTAGATGGGATCCCTGGGGTACACCAGAAGTTGCATTGTATTCGTATGAATTATAGCCGTTGGCTACAACATACTGGAGTCTCTTGGCTAGGTAAGATCGAAACCAATGGAGTAGGGACCCTTGTATGCCATAATGTTCCATTTTTTTTAATAGTATTGAGTGCGTAACTTTATCGAAGGCACTAGTAAAATCAGTATAGATGGCGTCTACTTCACATCCTTTGTCAAGTTCGTGTGAAAGGTCGGAAACGTATGATGTCAAATTAGTTATAGTCGAATGTCTCGGTCGAAACCCGTGTTGGTTAGGTGATAAGAAAGGATCAATATAATTTGAAAATTTTGGGCAGACCAGAGACTCAAAAAGCTTAGAGAAACAGGAGAGAATGGCTATGGGACGATAGTAGTTTCAAAATTAAATAAAGATTTTAAATGATTACTAATAAGTTGTCGTTTATCATAGTGCTCACACAAGAGCTTCCAGGCTTGGATATAATTTTTATCTGGGACCTCCAGATTACTAATAATTCGAGCAGCTTCACCTTCCAAGTATGAATTAAGATAGTGAAACTTATAAATATTTTTTAGTTTATTGTTATTGTGAATCAAGGAATGAAAGGTCTCTTTAAATTCAAGCCATTTATAGTAAGTACCATTAAAGTTTGATATTTTAATAACAGGTAGTTTAAAACCCACAAATCCTTGACCATCACCACAACAAGATCCATTTTCCAATGCATTAGAAAAACCAGACTCGTTAAGGTTGGTTGCTGAGTTATTTGCTAATATAGACTTGGCAAGGGCAATATAATGGTCAAAATCTTGTTCTATAGCCTCACATAAAGATAATTCAGAATCTATAGATAAAACTTGTAAAGACTCAAATTGTGACTGCAGCTTGTCAAATTCTTTGTACAAATTCTCAAATCTGGATAGTTTCATCTCAATTTTACGGACATCTACATCACATAAAGTGTCAGTTTTTAATTTCTTCAATATAATTCTTAAATCGAGTTACTCTACCTTTAACACTGCTGCGTTTAGCAGTAAGCTCTTTTAAGAGCTTATCTTCATTTACAGACTCCATAATATGAAAATATGTTGAATAGTTTTTAAATTAGTCAAATAAATTTAATTTAAATAGTAATTGTAAAACAATATGGTATGCTAACGCTCCCCACTTATCTGAGTAACAGCAAAACAGCGGACAAACTGGTGCAACTCAGCAACCTGGAGGTTGACCGCTGAGATGACAGGCAGCTCTGTAGACAACAGGTGACGTCACGCGTTGCTGCGTTGCTGCGTGGCCACGCTACACCAATATAGGTGTTCTGGAATTAAGTTGTTACGAATGAATCGACTCTAATTGAGCATTTAATTAGTTTAAATTAATTATGTCTAATCAGACGTAACTATTAAGGTTCAAGTATAAGTTAATTTAGCCGCCTAAAATGGCGCGTTAAGCGATGCGGCGCAATAAGCTATGGAGGGAGCACAACACCCATTCACTTGTTACTGGTTTTATAGGCAATTAGCAAAATAGAAACACACATAGACTGGTATTGGTTAGTTAGCAACAATGATAAACGTTAGTATGCACACACATGCCATAGATTTTGCGTAGGTAGCTGTTTTGCACGAGGCGGAGGTTGCACGCGCCGATTGGCCAGACGCGCGATGACGCGAAGCAGCCCTCACGCGATTGGCTGGATTGCTTGCAGCGCCGGCGCACCGCCAACTTCACAATATACATTAGCCTACATGGCCGGAAGTGGCGCCAACATACCGCAACAAGTAAATGTATGAGAAAGAAAGTGACAAAGGTATGACTATTTGGTATTCTCTGTCTACGTGAATATTAAATTTATGACGGTACATAAAAAAAAACTAACAAAATAATCGATGACATTTTAGTATTAGTAATTGGAAGTTGGCAGTGTATAAACTAACATGGACATCAACTTTGGACACTACTTCCTAATCGCACGCCTCGTCCTGCTTGGCGCCGCAGGCTCCTTGGCTGTTGAAGTTGTCTTCACCTTTTGTGTAATCGCATCAAAATCACTCCGGCAGCTGAGGCGATGGCGAATACCGTCGGGATCGAGAACATAAACAAAACCCTCTCTAGTCCAACACTTGGTGACGCCGAACTGGTCCCGCGCCTCCATGAAAATATCATGTCGGGTTTTAGTCAGAAACTCCGATAATGTGACTCCAGATCCTTTGAGGAAGGTTTTGGAAGACCAGACCTTATCACGCACGACGACGTCCCGGAATTTGAAGAGGATGGGCCTGGGCTTGTCAGAATTTCCAGCGCGCCCCATTCTGTGGCAACGGCTTATATCGTCAACAAAAAATTTTTGCTGCTTAAGTTGTGATACAACGTCCTTCACAACCACCTCTTCAGTACTTTGTTTGGCATTCTCCGGAATTCCATGGAACAACAACATCTTCCGCCTGCTGCGCATCTCAATTTGGTCAGTGGCCCTAACGAGACACTCAATTTGTGCCTGTAGAGATTTAATAGACGCGACGATAAAACACTTGAAGGCGGCAAACCCAGCTGATAGTGATTCAGTTGAAGGAGTTGGAGGAGTCTTCTGAAGTTTACCCTCAAAACTGTTCATTCGCTCATAGAAAGTCGACATTAGGTCTTCTAAGGTGTACTTGAAACTTGCGGCATCCATCTCTAATCAAATTCAGTGCAGTGTAACGGTTTGAAAAGGAAAAGTGCGAAAAACTCTTGGTCTCGTGCAGTGATGTGTGGTAGGAGTACACAGTTTGTAGACGAGGTACTGTTATGGCTTATTAGCCATAAGAAGTTATACAGAGTGTACAAGAGAATGGCGCACCTGCTAATATACCATTAAGTAAATCGTGATTACGTCTAGATTATGATGCATTTTCGTAGCGTTCTCTGATAATAACAAAGATGCCGAGAAATCAAGAATTACCATCACACGTGCTTCTCCTTAACATATTACGCCAAAGTGATTGAACCTTACAACTGAAGGGGTCGTTCCACAACAGATAAGTAGGAATACTTCTCCATAATAGGTGATTAAAACTACATGATTGCCACGCCACTTAGTGTACATAGTTAGGCAATAAGAATTTAGCATTGAACGAACCGTAGAATATGGTATCTAGAGAACATGGGCAGAAGACCTACAATAATTCAAGCGTACTGCTTAAGTGCCGCTAATGATCATAAAATAAATAATAACTAACCCTTTAATTTAAGCCGTAAATAGGTACCTTAGGTAAGGAGGTAAGTGCTGGACCTGCCAAAATCCGGCACGAAAGCACTGCCACAATTTGATTACATACAACACTTTTACGTTTATAATTCACTTCATTAGAAACGTAAAATGTACTATGTGTACATAAAGCCGTCGCTCGGTCTTCCGATGCAACGTGTTTGATTCAACTTCGCGTAATTTTGCACAACTTACTAAAGTATTCTACCGTTTTAACCACGAACCCATCATCATTGCAATGCCCGAAATACACTTAGATATTAAACTAACACTTCATAATAAATACCATGGGATATTCCGTACCTACGTCAAAATTGATAAAATTCAATCAAAGTAACTGAAAACGAGTTAATAATACTAATGTACACGACTAATACATGTACACCTGAACGTAGTCCGAATTCAACTAATAAAACATAAATATTTTTTTCGAAAAACGAAAGATAAAGGCTTGTTCACATTAAACACCTTTACACCTATTTCAGTTCATAAATATTTTTTTTCCAAAATTAATGCACATTTTTACAGTTATCTATATATATCTATATCAGCCCATATACGTCCCACTGCAGGGCACGGGCCTACTCTACAATCGAGAGAATCGATTGAGAGTGGTTAGGCCATATAGTCCACCACGCTGGCCTAGTGCGGGTTGGCGGACTTGCATACCGTAGAAATTCTTTAAAATCGCTACGGTATGCAGGTTTCCTCACGATGTTTTCCTTCACCGTTAAAGTGCGTGGTGATTGACTATCAATACACATATAACTCCGAAAATTCAGAGGTGTGTCCTGGGATTTGAACCCGCGACCACCGTGAACATGTAGGCAGTCGCGTCTGGTCCATTACCAACAGGCCAGCACGCACTTTACAGTTATCACTAATTAAATATCATAAATTATTTATTTATTTATTTAATCTTTATTGTACACAGTAAAATATAATACAGGAACAGAAAAAAAAAATACAAATGGCGGTCTTATCGCATAAAGCAATGTCATACAGACAACCATGGGATGGATTTAAAAGACGGAGAAAGAGAAACAGAGGGCAGTGTAAAAACAAATAAATTAAATAAATAAAGAATGGAAGCCAAATACAACTAATTAAACATATAAATACACAGACATTCCATACTTACATAACAAATAAATTAAATACATAATAAATAGACATACATACATACATATATAAATTTATATACAAAATATAAAGAGAGTTCAGATGTAGGAAATAATAATGAAATCAGTTTAAAGAGAGAGGTAGTGTTCTTTAGTAAGCCTCTTGAACGATGACAGTGTTTGCGCCTTGTTTGGCATAATCAAGGGTGGGGAGAAGGAGGGATTGCGCAAGCAAAATCTTCGTGGTAACGGGTAGAAAGTTGCGTAACCTTCGCAGGGACCTTGCTGAAACGAACAGCTTACGGCTTATTTCACGAAGCTGGGGACCCCATGTAAAGGATTTATCAATAAGTAGACCCAGATTGCGGACGGTGTCACTATAAGGGATGGTTATACCATCACAATAAACACTGGGAAGTTGAGTCCAATCCAGCTTCGAGATCATCCTGGGACTGCCGACAACAATGACCTGGGTTTTCAATGGGTTGATCTTCAAACCATGAGATCTACTCCAATCGCAGATGTGTTGAATGTCAGTATTAACAGTAGCGATCGCGCCGAAAATCTGGTCTAAGGGTGCTTGAGTATAGATCTGGAGATCATCAGCGTAGAGGTGGTAGGAGAAACGTAAAAGTTTGGTTATAGAGTTAATAAATATAGCGAAGAGAAGAGGAGATAGCACGCCGCCCTCAGGTACACCAACAGATACGGGGCACCAGGAGGAAAAGGTTTCCTCCACACGGATGCGTTGCCGGCGTCCATACAGGTAACTACGAAACCAATCAACCGCCATTGGAGATATGTTAAGAGAACGTAGCATGGAAAGTAAAATGTCATAGTCCACAGTGTTAAAGGCATTGCTGAAGTCTAGCAAGGCTAAGACCGTCAGCTTGCCGTCCTCCATGCCGGATCTGATGCCATCTGTGATATGGGTCAAAGTGGTGGTCGTACTATGCCCCGGAAAAAACCCAGATTGAGAGAGGATTTAAGAGATTATTCTTGGAAAGGAAATCATTGAGTTGGGTATGGACTAAACGTTCTAGGACTTTGGAAAGGAAAGGAAGTATGGAAATAGAACAAAATTCGGAAAGAGAGGCATTGGATTTTTTGGGAATGGGAATAATATGGGCTTCTTTCCACGCAGTGGGAAGAACCCAGTGGAGATAGAGTGGTTTAAAATGTGGAAAATAATAGGAAGGGTTTCGTCTAAGACAGGGAGAATCATGTTACGACTAACAAAGTCGCTACCCGTTGCGTTAGATGACATAAGAGTAATGGTTTTCTTAACATCACAAGTGGCAAATTGTTTAAAGACAAAGGTAGAACAAACGGGAGTGTTAAGGGTGGAAAGATGCTTAATGGTATTATCTTTAGCCATCCTATCAAAGTAGGGCGGAGAAGAGAAGTGAATGTTTAAGGAATTTAAATCGATAGATTTGGAAATAGAATCTTGTGGTGATTTACCCACTCCCAGTGTTTTCAAAAATATCCAGACTTTGCCTGGTTCACTATTATCGACTGAATTGTGGATGTATCGGCGTTGAGCATTTCTACACACCTTACTGCAATGATTCCGGATAGCTACATACTTCAGCCAGTTCGACTCAGTCGGCCGACGATTATATTTACTCTTGGCCGACGCTTTTTTACAAAGCAATACCTTAATATCGGCAGTGAGCCATGGTGAGGGTAGGTGCTTGATTTTAATAGGCCATACTGGCGCATGTCTGTCGAAAAGGTCAGTCAACTTTTGGTTGAAGGTATGCAGCTTAGTATCAACACAATCTGAAAGAAGAATCGAGCTCCAGTCAATGCCGCCAGCATCCCTGCGAAGATCATCAAGATTCATACCCCGAAAATTTCGTTGCATGAGGACTTTTGCCCATGTTTAGCAACAAGGTTTGGAGAGGAAACAATAATGAGGTCAAAAAGAGAAGGAGTGTTATTAGGGGAATGGTGAGCGGCTGAGAGAGGAAGAATAGAAAGGTTGCAGGATTGGATAGTATTTAGCAAGGAGGTAGAACGGCGATCGTTCTTGAGGAGACAGGTATTGAAATCACCCATGATTATAGTTTGACTGTACAACGGGACAAGATTTTCAAGAATAATTTCGAATAAAGAAAAAAAGTCAACGCGTAGAAAGGGACAGTAGTAGACACCGAGTAAAAGTTTTTTAAGTGAGAATTCCACCTCCAAGAAAAGATGTTCGCCAGCATTAAGCGGTGGAGGTTGTGGGGATGCACTAACAACCGAATAACGGAACTGAGAACGTAGATAAATGGCAACACCACCACCGCCACGAGCCGTACGATCATTTCTTATAAGGTGGAATCCTGGAAGGGAGTAAGCTGAAGAAGAGAGACATGGTTTCAACCAAGACTCTGAAACAAGGATAGCATGTATATTAGTACAGTCAAAACTAGTCAGCATATCAGGGAAATGGGCCGGAATACTCCGGGCATTAAGATGGACCACATTGAAATTCCTAGGGACGTCCGAGAA
This sequence comes from Deilephila elpenor, assembly GCA_949752805.1. NCBI lineage: Eukaryota > Metazoa > Arthropoda > Insecta > Lepidoptera > Sphingidae > Deilephila > Deilephila elpenor. The sequence continues at coordinate 14,249,777 of OX457095.1, forward strand.
CTGGCATGAGAGAGTGTCGGCAAGTGACGGAACACTAACAAAGCTATCGTCACTATTGGCAGAAAAGAATTCTTCACTGTCGCTACTAAAGTTGTACACAGACATAAGTAATATTCAAAAAATATAATATAATAATAAAATATGTTATGACAAATAAATATTAAAAACCTTAAACTAAAATAAATAATTAAAAAAAACTGAATAAAAGGCAATAACAAAACAATAGTTGTTAATTAAGAATAAAAACTATAAACGACTATAAAACAGAATACATATCCATCTGCCGGTTGCAATAACAAAACGTAAAATACTAAAAACATGGACTATTCACTATAAGTAAACACAAAAACAAAAAAACCAAAAATAATTAAATTAAAACAACGAATACGAAACTAAAAAAGACGTATGACGTACAGACAAAAGAAAAAAAAAAGTAAAAAAGGCATCAGAGTCCAGGTAAACAGACATAAGAATAAACAATTATCATTATAGAATAGTTTTAAAAACAAACTTACATCAATCAATTTCAGAACGAAATGTCTGTATACTTTAGTACACAATGAAGCAAATTAAACGCCCAAAATAACAATATAAAACTTTTATTTCGACTGAAGGTGTTAACGTTAGGTTATTTCAAACATGCTGTCATTTGACAGCTAGAATTACGTCACAAGATGTCTGACAAAAACATAATGTTGCTATTATGAGTAATATTGCAATTGAAAAAAAATAAAAAATATTTATATTATTGACAGGCGTTAAGCGCCGTAACATCATCCCCTCCGTTGAAAGCACGTTTTCAACCGGATTGTAATTCTTCGGCCGTAGGCAAGGGACACAAGCGCGTCAGTGGTCGTCGAACGGAGCCTCTCACGGCGTGGACGTCGGCGACTCTTGATATTCCGTCTGGTCCCGGAACCAGATGCTGTACTCGACCAAGGCGCCAACTTAATGGGGGTGCGTTGTCCTCATGCAGTAGTACCATGTCACCAATGTTGAGCTTAACCGAGTTGTTTCTCCACTTGGTCCTTTGCTGCAACTCGGAAACGTATTCCTTTTGCCACCTTTTCCAGAAATGCAGTCTTATGTTTTCTAGGTGTTCGTAGCGTTTTCCTTGAGTGTCATGGTTCCTGGTCAGTGCAGGTGGGGGCAACGCCGTTAGTGGTCTGCCGATTACGAAGTGCCCTGGGGTGAGGGAGAGGAGATCATCAGGACAGGAACTTAAGGGACACAATGGGCAACTGTTAAGAATAGCCTCTACTTGTGCGAACAATGTTGTTATTTCCTCAAACGTTAAATGGCTATTTCCCATCACTCGACGTAGGTGATGCTTGGCGGATTTTACTCCGGCTTCCCATATTCCACCGAAATGAGGAGCGTAAGTTGGAATGAATTTAAACACAATAACCTGCTGACTTGCAAAATCAAACAGTGGTTCCTCATTTTGCTCAATAAATTTCCCTACATCTTTAGCTGCTGCTACAAAATTACGACCATTGTCGCAGTGTATTTCTACCGGTTTACCTCTACGCGCGATGAATCGCCTAAGCGTCATTATAAACGCCTCTTTGGTTAAGTCACTAACCGCTTCGAGATGTATGCATTTGTATCGCAAGCATACAAATATACATAAATAACATTTAATTAAGCGACTTCCACGACCCTTGCGATTTAGAATAAAAAAGGGTCCGGCAAAATCCAAACCAACAGATAAGAAAGGGAAGTCAGGATTAACGCGCTGAGAAGGTAGGTTACCCATTTTAGGACATAAAGTTTTACCTCTCAAACGTCTACATCGTACACAGTTATTGACTACACGTCTCGCTAGATGCCTAGCATTGACTGGCCATACTACTTCTCTTACTGATGCTAGAAGTAGCTGCGGCCCCGCATGCATTAAGTTAATATGCTCTCTTTCGAAATAAAGCTTGGTTAACCTATGTGTGGCGTGTAGCAATATAGGATGCTTCTTTTCATAAGGTTAAATTGAGTTATCTATACGTCCACCGACGCGGATTAAACATTCCTTGTCCAGAAAGGGGGAGTGAGGTAAAATCTTACTTTTATTAGGTAGAGGTTTATTTTTTAAAAGTAAATTATATTCTAGATTAAATGACTGTCGTTGAGCCATAATACAAAGCGAATGAAATGAATTACGTAACTCATCCACTGATCATATGCCGATGCATTTATTTTTAGGATTTTTTAAGTTAAAAATTAATCTTTTAACGAAAGCAAATACTCTTTGTAGTTTAGTTAGTGATGAATATTTATCAACATTAATTATAGGCTCATCAGTGACAGCTATATGCGCCTTTAGTTCAGGTATGTCATGTACATTATTGGCATGTAAAGTGGGCCATTCTGATTCACATTGAGTTAAAAAATTAGGGCCATTCCACCATAAGTTCTTAGAGGCCGAAACGTTTGCGTTTACACCCCTAGAAATAATATCAGCTGGATTCGAATCTGTGGGTACGTACCGCCAAGATGATTGTACTGTCAATTCCAGTATTTCACTAATGCGATTAGCTACAAATATTTTTAGTTTTGTTAGGTCAGTGTTGATCCAGCTCAATACTACACTAGAATCACACCAATGTACAATTTTATTTGGCTTGTATCTTAATGCTTCCATTACAGACTTACAAAGCTTAGCCGAGAGCAACGCGGCGCACAGCTCAAGGCGTGGAATGGTAATTGGTTTCAAAGGTGAAACTTTAGACTTAGCGCATAATAATTTAATAGAACATATATTGTTGTGATCAACGGATTTCAAATAAATACATGCTCCGTAAGCACTCTGCGATGCGTCACTAAAGGAATGCAATTCGACGCTTTTTGATGAGTCACACAGAACCCACCTAGGAATTTTTAGATCAAGCAAACCAGACAAATTGCTTGTGAACTTTAGCCACTCGTCCTTTATCTTTGCTGGGACAGGTTGATCCCAATCGAACTTTAGTTGCCAGATTGTTTGTAATATAATCTTTGGTTGAATTACAACCGGACTCAAAAGCCCTAACGGATCAAAGATTTTGAATGCGTTAGACATGATAAATCGCTTTGTAACAGCTGCATCTTTATCACATGACAATCCTTTGACTGGAAAATGTAATGTGTCACTAGAAGGCGTCCATCCAAGACCAAGTGTGCTTGACGATTCGCTTATAGTTAAATTGTCTTGAATGTTCATATCGAGATTTTCAAATATTTCCGGATTGTTACTTTTGTATTTTCTTAAATTGAAACAACTATCTTGGAGTGCTTTAAATACAGAGCGCTGGATGTAACGCAGATCTAGCTCATTATTCGCGCCTGTGATGAGGTCATCGACGTAGAAATCCCTTTGGATTATTTCCTTGATACGCTGATCGCTTTGCTCTTCTCCTACTTGCCAGAGACAACGAGTGCTAAGATAACTGGCACTTGCGGTGCCATAGGTGAGAGTATTTAACGTGAATGTTTTGATAGGCAGTGACTCATCATCCCGCCATAGAATGCATTGCAAGTTACGGTCCCTTTCATCTATCAATACTTGACGATACATTTTTTCTATGTCGCCCGTTAGTAGGAATTTGTACTGCCGTGCGCGTATTAAAATTGCAAAAAGCGAATCTTGTAGTGTTGGCCCTACCATCAAAAGGTCATTCAATGCATAACCAGATGATGAAGCTGCTGAACCATCAAACACAACACGGAGCTTGGTGGATTCACTATCTTGCTTTAGAACGGCGTGATGGCACTAGTGATATAGCACATTGTGCTCATCAGCCGTTGGGCTGAGGTGTCCTAATTGGGCATACTCATGAATAAAATTTGTATAATCAACCTTTAGAGACTGGTTTCTTTTAAATCGCTTTTCTAAATAATGAAAACGTCTTTTGGCTAATTGAGATGTATCGCCAAGACAGTCTGGTCTGTCCACCAAAGGTAGCCTAACAATGAATCTACCAGAATCATTTTTACGCATATGTTTGACAAAATGACTTTCACAAGCCTTGTCCTTTTCGCTCATAATATTTTTTGCAGGCACTTCTTCTAAGTCCCAAAATTTTGTTTGTGACTTTTCAAAGTTACTATCTACAGTACTACTAATGATTGCATGGTTGCAACGTGTATGTGTATTTTTACTTTTCATATATGTAGGACCAGCTATTAACCAGCCTAACTGGGAGCTCCGCAATTTAGGATTTTGTGGACCCAGAGAATACTGTTCATTCCCTAGAATTTCCCAGAATATGTCAGCTCCAATTATTACATCTATAGAAGCTGGCTCATAAAACTTGGGATCGGCTAATATTATATTTTTAGGAACACATACAAGCCTAATATCAATTGGACACTTTGGTAATTGCCCTGTTAATTGATCAAGAACTAAACAAGATAATTTTACCTTAAAATTGCTATTTATTGATTTCATGTGTATATTGCAACTCTCGGCAACACTATGAGAAGCTGTATTCCCAATGCCAATGATTTTTAAAGAATCAATTGGATTTGACTTTAATGAAATTTTATCCTTTAGCGCCTTAGAAATAAAAGACGATTGGCTACCAGAGTCCAATAGTGCACGAAACTTGCCCTTTTGTTGGGTCAGTGGATTCGAAATTTCAACAATGGCAGTAGACAACAGTATGTGACTGGTTTGCCGCTTTGAATAATAAACTGCTGACTCATTATACTCACTATGATGAACCTGAGATTCGTCCTGGTTCACCTTATTATTGAAGGAAGAGGTCGGTTCATGGAGCAAACTGTTGTGACGCTTCTTGCATTCACGGCATGGACCCATACGACATTCGCTTACAGGATGCCCTTGTCTTAGGCAGTTTGCACACAACTTAAATTTTGAAACATCTTTCTTTCTTTCGTCAACCCCCTTTGCCTTAAACGCGGGGCAGTCATAAATTTTATGATTATCTCCACAAATGACGCATATGAAAATTTTGTACGTAGTAGCCTTTGTATAGGACTTGACATTTGAACTTGAAAATGATTTTATTGAAGAGGATAGATCCTTTTTTGTGCTATTTGATCCACAAAGGCTACGCAAATTACCCTTAGCAATATTGTTGTCATATACTTTATTCGCACGATTTAATGACTCCAATACATCTGCACGGTCAGTATAAATTTATTAAACTGATCTAAACTAGCGGTGTCATTATCTAAATTGCTGCGATACTCTTCCCATTTTGTTAAAGTGTTGCTATCTAATTTGGAAGACAGCATAAAAATAATTAATACGTCCCACTTATCTGTTGGTTGCCCTAAGCTAGTTAATGCTCGCAAATTTTTTGAAACATGATCAACCATAAATCTTAAAGACTTTTCTGATTCGCGTGAAAGTGGCTTAATATTAAATAATGAAGTTAAATGATAATTAATCAATATTCTTTTGTTGTCATAACGACCACATAGTAAGCCAAGCTTCTAGATAATTATTTGATGATACTTCAAGGTTAGAAATTATTCTGGCTGCGTCTCCTTCTAATTAAGATATCAAATAATGAAATTTATGAATAGGTGAGAGACATGTACTGTTATGAATTAAATTTTCAAAAGTATCCTTAAACTCAATCCAACGAAAATATGCACCATCAAACTTTGCAATTTGTATTTGAGGCAGCTTTAGCCTAGTTTTCATAGAATCTGAGCAGCAAGAATCATCATGAACTGAGTATCTTTTATTTTCTGTTTCTAATTTCCTATTACATTTTTCTATTATAGTTTTAGCTGTGGCAATGTTGACTATAATGTCACGCTCTATATTATCACGCTCTTCGATCTCTTCATCAATATTTTCCGAGCTCAAAACATCTATTTCATCTTGCAAGTCATCTACCCGGCCTGCCAACGTCTCGAATTTTACAAGTTTAAGGTTCAACTCAGTTATTTGAATATTTGTCAGTTCATCTGTATCTGCAATAGAGGCTAAATAATTTCTAAATTTAGTGATCTGTCCCTTAGCAGACGATCGCTTAGTGATTAATTCTCTTAAACGAGCTTTATTCTCAACGTCTAAAGGCATGGCAGTAAGAAATATCTGAATGACAAGTTAATGTGACAAACAGAATAAAAATAATAAATGAGGAAAGAATTATCGCTCACGCTCCTCGTTTCGCTGTCGGAGTCCGGGTGCGCTGATAACAAACCGGTTTGCCCTCAGCTGACGAAAATGCAATGGTACTGATCGCCGTAATTATGCGTAGTGGGATGATATTGCAACCTGGAATGTTTGTTTAGATAGTATTAAATATGGACTAAACTCAACGGACTACGTATACATTTACAAGTGTGTAGGTATGACTAACGGACTATGAACTTAGTTATGAATGCAAGAAAGTTCTTGAAAATCTTTTGAATCCTGCGTATATTTGATTTAAATGCTCAAACAAACACTGTTCACACAACTGGTATGCTATGCGGCACTTAAAAGTTGGATAGTGATTATTAGGATTAGTTGGTAGGTAGGCAATATGAAGGTCAAGGAAGGCACTTATCTTTTGTAGATTTTGTTGCTCGAGGTGATGCTTTGGCTGCACACTGCTCGTGGCGAAGGCGGCTGCACGATTTGGATGATGCAAGGCCGATTTTCTTTCGTCCTTCGATCTTCAATTTGCCCGGCGTCGTTTCTACGACGGAATTTTCAATCGCCGAAATATGTCGATTTCTTCTATATTTTGCTGGTTCGATACTTTAGTTCCCCTCATGGGCCACCATTATGTATACTTTAGTACACAATGGAGCAAATTAAACGCCCAAAATAACAATATAAAAATTTTATTTCGACTGAAGGTGTTAACGTTAGGTTATTTCAAACATGCTGTCATTTGACAGCTAGAATTACGTCACAAGATGTCTGACAAAAACATAATGTTGCTATTATGAGTAATATTGCAATTGAAAAAAAATAAAAAATATTTATATTATTGACAGGTAGTGTTGTGTAATTTTCGGAAAAATTCTATTTTTCGGAAAAATTTCAGGAAATTTTTCGGAAAAATTTCAAAATGGAAAAATAATGGAAAAATTCGATTATTTAACTTAATTGTTGCTTTTTAATCGTAAAATCGATTTAATTGTTTTATATTCGTAATAAATTTGCTAATAAAGTAAAAATACATGCATTTGTAATACTGTAAAGTCCAAATTCGCGGTAGGGATTAAATGTAATGGCTGCAATTTGTAAAAAAGAGTCATAAACCATTAAATATAAATAAAACATAATCAATTTGGCTCATAAAACACGAAAAAACAAACAATATTTTTTTTTCTATTTCTCCCTGAGTTTCGATTCACCCCGTTTTTCTGGAAGTTACGTTTCGTTCGAAATTCAAAAATGGAAAAATATCGGAAAAATATTTTGAAATTTTTCATATTTTTCTGAAAAATTGAAAAATTTCATTTGGAAAATTTTCGGAAATTTTTCATGACCCAACAGTATTGACAGGCGTTAAGCGCCGTAACAATGTCAAAGAACTAAAAATTAAAAAAGTAACTAACCGAAGCTGACATTTGACATTAATAATAGAGGTTATGTTTATTGAATTTAAAAGTGGGTGGATAAATTACAAAAAAAATAAAAAAAAACAAGGCAGCCAACAAAGCAAAACAAAGAAAAAACAGTAATGAGTAACACTAAATGGAATAAAAGTTTGTTGGAGTGAATAAATATAAAAATATTACTGATAGGTTTACCTGGATTACACACAATAAACATAATAAACAAAACATACACATGACACTACTTCTTGGCAGTCGCAGCCCGCCTGGTCTTCGGCACGGCTATGGCCTTCTTGACAGGAGTCGGCTTAGCAGGTGTGTCTACGTTGATCTGCTCCAGCAGACCAAGCGACACTACGCGATGCCGAACTCCAGCGCTGACAATGTAGACGTTACCGTCCCGGGTCCACGCGTTAGTCACGCCAAACTTGTCTCGAGCCGCCATAAAGATATCGTGTCTACGTTTTGTAAGGAACTCAGATAGAGTCACACCGGAACCTTTAAACTTAATTTTGCTGAACCAGACCTTGTCCTTGATAGCGACGTCCTGGAACTTGAGGATCATAGGTCGCGGCTTCTTCGACGTGGTTGGTCGACCCAACCTGTGGCCTTAAAATCTGCAATACCGAGGCGCTGCTTCACAATATCGACAACTAGCTGTGCAGGGTTTTCGTCGGCAACTTCAGCTACACCGTGGATGAGCAGCATTTTACGACGCCTCTGCATCTCCATGGTGTCCACTGTATTCGTCAGAACTTCGATCTGCTGCTGAAGGAGATTCAGAGCCCGAGACACAAACGCCTTGTAGGTTAGCAAAATCAGCGGCCAGGTATGTGGATCCTGTGTTCACCGCGGAGGACTTCTGGAGGTCATTTTCAAACGCAGCCATCCTTTTATGGAAATCGTCCTTCATTTCGTCGATAGAGGCTTTTAACACAGACTCCATAGTGATATATTCCACGAAAATGTATAGTGTAGTGAAGCGTTGTGTTAAATGTCGAAAGGAAAGAAGATAGGAAAACCTACTGGGTGGAATCGCTTAGCGTTTTGAAAATTGCATAGTGTATTGTGTGTGAGAAATTAACGTTATATACAAGATTAAACATTGAATACTACTTACTTTACAATGGTTCAAGATATCCCCAAAATACATATTAAACTGAATCACCCTACACATAAAAGTGCAACGTCCCGATAAATACACGGCGGCGCGCATTTATGAGTCATGCCGCGCCACAGATGTCTAGCGAGGAGTGACCTTGAACCTACTTCGCGTCTATTTATCGGTATTATTACCATACATCATTTGGATTCATGTAAGCACATGTAATTATTGGTAGGTTGTTAAGATTTGCATTTTAACATAGTAAGTATTTGTTTCGGGTCTGGGTGTTTGTGAGACCGAAAAGTCTCTCGTAGTTTTTAATACCACGAAAGAAGACTCGATCTTAGTGTGGGGTCAGGACTATGTATGTGACTGTTGGGTGTATTTATTTATTTATTTATTTTATTCCGTTGTCTCCTCAATGCCAGTTGTGTAGTTGTTATTAATTTTTAAATTCTCAATATAAGCCAAATTTATTTTGATAGGTGGCGATCAATACGGACGTCTCCACTAGAAAGTGTGACGTCAATAGAGGATTTGCCCATAGGGCTGCTGTAAGTAGGTGCTGCATCGGGGGTGTTATGTACTTCGAGGTTTATCTCTGCAATGCAATTTTCTACAGCGCAACGTCGCTCGGTATCGGTGGAGCGATATTTGCCATACCAAAGGATCAAGATCCTAAGTCTTACAGACCAATTACACTCTTGCCGTAGCTAGGTAAACTTTTATAACGTCTTACCGTTTCTGGATTGCTACCAGGTGGACCAAAATTCCATGAAAAACAGTTCGGTTTTACTATGGGTAGGTCGACTATTGACGCGGCAATTTCGGTTAGAAGAAGAGTAAGTACATCGATACGCAAATATGTACTCGGTATTTTCCTGGACATCTCCGGTGCTTTCGACAATGCTTGGTGGCCAATGCTGCTGCTTAAGTTGAAATTGCGAGGTTGCTTTAAAAATATATATTCACTTATACAAGGTATCTCAAGACTGCGACCGAAAACAAAGCCAGGTGGTAGTTTTAGTGGTCCCAAACACGATGCGAATAAAAATTTCGCCAAAACGGCCACAGGTATTTATTTCGAATTTTTGAAGTTATACTTCTTTAGGCGCGTTATAAAAAAATGATGAGAGTGAAATTTTAAGATGCGCGCGCATCTGTGACACAAAATAATTAACAGTATGAAGTTAGTTCTAGGTGGCATGATAACTATGTTCAAGTTGTATATTTCACAACTGTCAAACATTTCATGTTCATACCGTCGATACAGTAAACTCTTCCCTCAAATTAAAGAACGTATTTAAATAAATGTTTCGAATCGACAACATATATCCACAATATTCGAATAATGGCGTATTTTTGATTTTAAATATGTAGAATAATGTCATTAATGAAAAAGGATTGACATTTAAATTGGTTGTCAAATATTTATGCGTGAGTTCAGAAAGGAGATCGGTCGGATTGTGCTTATATACTTTTTCAAATGCTCCAATATAATTGAAGTTAACTATCCGTATGTATTATTTATTGATATAAATTAAAATACTTTTATTTAATATAATTAACACTAAATATTATTAAATTATTAATGTTAAATACTTATTATTGGTTATTTAATATTTACAAAATAAAGAAATAAATATAATAAAACATTTAATAAAAAGTTTGTGATAAAAATTAAAATTGAACATCAAATTACAATATTAATTTTTAATATTTGCTATTAAATTGAATAAATAATAAATATTTATAAAAATAACTAAATAAATTTAATGAATTTTTTTTGATAAAAATGAAAAGTGATTATTAAATTAAGAAATCAATAAAAATATTTAAAAAATGACCAACCTTAAATTCAATTTTTGAATTTATCGTATCATATTTTAGTTATCATAAGCCACTGATAACTGAAGTTCCGAATCAGACATTACCGGAAGATACTATGGAAGTGGACATCATTTAATTAAAAATACAATTCGAATAATAAGACAATTTATGTTAGACTTAATGTAAGAAAATAAATATTTATTTATTTAATTTTTCAAATTTAAACTGAACTTTGTTGATTATCCTTTTCCAATCCTTCTATTATTTAATTGTAATTAATTATTTGCATGCAATTAAAAACTATTTTTTAATGATGCCAAAAAAGTATAACTTCTCACGCGCGTACATAATTTTTAAATCATCGTGTTTGGGTGGTAAATACCTAGTTTTTGCGAAAATACTAATTTAAACTTTGAGGTACCATTGCGTGTTTAAAATTAAAGAGGTGTACTCACTCATTTGACGTCACTCATTTGACGTCATGGCAATCAATGAAACATGGCTGCGTGGGGGAGAGGAGGGCAGAGCGCCTGTGGTACCTGGATATCGGCTGCGACACACACCGCGTCCAGAAAATGTACGTGGGGGTCGGGGGGGAGGTGTTGCGTTTTATATAAAAACAGGGACCAGAGTCCGTATTAACGCTCATCCTCATCACCCACAAGTAGAAGAAATGTGGATGAGTATCACGGCAAACTCGAAAAAAATTTTGATAGGTACAGGGTACCGGCCTCCTTGGCTTGACCTAAATGTCTTTTTGGACGCTATCACTGATAGCGTTTGCGCACTGGCCCCCTATGACAATATAGTGTTGTTGGGTGATTTTAATGTCAACATGTTGGAAATTAATAATTCAAAGGTCAGAAAGGTAATAGAGTTTCTGAAGTATTTTAATTTGGTTCAAATTGTAAATGCACCAACACATTTTGTCGGAGAGAGTGCCACCTTCATTGACGTAATTTGTACAGATGCGCATTTCCGAGGTACCAACGTAGACCATATACCAGAACTAGGCCACCATTCCTTTGTTACATGCGAAATTATTTTCAAAAAAGAAAAGCTGCCTCGCAAGTTTGTTAGCTATCGTCCCATTAGGAGTATACGATTCGATGACTTTAGGAGGGACCTAGAGTCTATTCCTTGGAACGCAATGTGTGCGCTGGAGGATGTGGACGATATGGTACTTTCTTTTAATTGTCATGTGACGAAAGTCTTTGATGTTCACGCGCCCAAGAAAACTAAACTCTTTAAAACCCTGCCAACACCTTGGATAACAGATAATATTAGATTAATGTTTGAACTAAGAAATAAGGCACGACTTCGATATCGCCATACAAAATTAGAAACTCATCGACAATATTATCTTAACCTTAAACGTATGGCAACAGTCAGTTTACATAGTGAAAAGAAGGCGTTTTTTAATAAGTATATAAATGACAATATTCGCGACTCCAAATCACTATGGTCCAACCTTAAAAAACACGTTCTACCATCAAATAATAACGACATCTCAGGACAGTTTGACGATCCCGACAGTTTGAACTCGGCATTTCTGGAAGTCCCAGGGGACCTTAATGTTACAATGTCACAGTTAACATATTACGAATTTAATCGGTACGGTTCGGAAAAATTCGGTCTGAGACCAACAGACTCAACAACAGTGTGCAAAATCTTAAATAAGATTTCTACAAATGCACAAGGCGTTGACGGCATTACCAAAGAAATGTTGGAACTCACTCTCCCGCACTCTCTGAAGACCATCACAGAAATTGTTAATAAATCTATATTGTCACATAAATTTCCTGATTTGTGGCGGGAAGCAGTGGTGCGGCCAATTCCGAAAATTACCAACCCACAAAATTGTAAAGATCTTCGCCCCATTAGTATATTAGCCTGTCTGTCCAAGGTGTTGGAAAAAGTGGTATATTTGCAAGTTACTGAGTTCCTAGAAACTAATGGTATACTGCCGGACTTACAGTCAGGATTTAGAAGGGGTCGTGGGACTGCAACAGCTTTAGCAGACGTTGTGGGGAACATCCTTGAAGCCCGGGATCGCGGGGAGGGGACAATATTAACGCTGTTGGATTATTCACGAGCTTTCGACTCAATTAATATTCCTCTGTTACTGTCGAAACTCGCATATTATGGATTTGAGCATAATACAATAAGATGGTTTCAGAGCTACTTAACCGGCAGGTCACAACGGGTTGAAATTAGTAAGAAGGATGGTTCAACATTGTCTTCTACCCCGCGACCTATAGGCAGAGGTGTCCCCCAGGGGTCGTTGTTGGGCCCTATTATTTATATATTATATAGTGCTGATATGATAAATCATATTAAATCCTCGAAATATCACGTGTACGCAGACGACACTCAACTATATATGTCGTTTAATGCTGACAACACAATTTCCGCAGTAAACAAACTTAACGCTGATCTTGACAGAATTGCGGCATGGTCTACATGTAACTCCCTAACACTAAACCCACGGAAATCTAAGTTCATAGTCTTGGGGAGCAAAAACCAAGTGAGTAAAATAATTGCAGCGAAACCAGATATTAAAATAATGGGTCATAGTATTCAGAGGGTAGAAACTGCGTGTAATTTAGGTTTGGTGGTCGATCCGGAACTACGTTTTGAAAATCATATTAATGTTATTGTCAGGAATTGTTTTTACCGGTTAAAGTTACTGTACAGAATAAGGAAATATCTCGATATTGATATTAGAAAACGACTGGTAGACTCACTAGTTTTATCTAAATTTAATTATTGCGACACTGTATACGGACCTTGCCTGCTATCACGTACAGAAAAATTAATTCAACGTGTCCAGAATGCGTGTGCGCGGTTTTGTTATGAGATACCACGTCGGAGTCATATTACCCCCTATTTAAATGACAATAAAGTACTGAAAATGGCTGCCCGTAGGAAGATACACCTAGCGACTTTAATGTTTGGTATAATAAAAACACACACACCGAGATACCTGTACACGAAATTATCCTGGAGGCACGAACATTACGGTTACTCCACTCGTTCAACATCAAATCCGCTGTCGATGCCCCGCTACAAAACTACAGCCTTTAGAGGTTGTTTCAAGTTTGCCGCCACCCGCTGCTGGAATGATCTACCACCACCCATGAGACTCCTGAAAACAAAGGAAACATTCAAGTTTCAGTTAAAAAAAATCTTGCTTGATCAACAAATGAACAACATAATTATAATTTAAATATGTTTATTCAAACAATATGGCGTCCTTAATAGTTGGAAGACGCCACTAATTGAGTATAAATTCACTATCGAGAGTAGTGGCAGATAGGTACTTACCTAGTGTTCGTAAATCATTTGCAAGATGGGACCATTTCCTAGCGGCTGGTGGCTGTAGCATCAATCGAGGCGGATTGACAAGCAGTAATTACCCTTGTGATGCGTTGTTGGGTGGCCTCTCTTCTCTCTTCTCTCACTGATTACGTCTTAAAGTAAAAAATACTTCCTTTTATTACCGAATATATTTACTTATAAACATTTATAATAATTTGCTACTTACCCTGGACAAGCGTATTAACATTGTGACACTGATTGTTGTAATTTGTGATTTGTTTTTTTTTTTTTTTAACAATGCAACGTATAACGCCATGACCGCGCGCATGCAGCATCTCTGGCGCCGGGCGACTGCAGACTGCAGAGTTGCAGTGTGCATTGTTGCCTGTTAGTTCGCGCACCATGGTGCGATATGGAATGCGGGAGCGGGATGGGGCACTGCGCTGTTGCATGGCCTTGTTGACGACTGCTCCGGTTGTTTTTGTTATTATTACATTTAATGTTTTGATTATTAATTTGTTACGTATAGACAACCCCTAGATATCGCTGACTTGCAATTATGCTATTTGCCAATATTCAAGTTAGCAACGGAAGGATCGCCGATGCAGCGGAACGTGAATCGACCACGAGCCGCCGACTCAGCGCCTCGTGCCTCGCACCGACGTCATCGGAAGCGGACACCAAAGCCTTCGCCCCTCAGGCCACCGTCACTTCTAGGTCTCGCATCGACCAGTAGGCACCTAAGTTAATTAACTATAATTTTGTAATTCTTATATTAGAAATAAATTAATTATAATTTAAATTGCATTTTTTTGCAACCTCGGGACGCGCTCGACATAATTGGCGCAGTCGGTAGGATACCCGAAATATCACGTATATCGCAAACCGCCGCGCGCGTGCGATCGGGTATCGAAGAATCTTCGCGAGCAGCTTCCTGAGGTGATCAAGAAATCGATCTCGCAGAAACCAAGATGCAAATGTAAGTACTTTAGTTTCTATCTAGAGTTGCTTCCTTTTAATCCTAAGTAATTTCCAAAAATCCAAAATTTTCCATCCAAGGCAAAATCGGATTTCTAGGTTAGGTAATAGTAGTCGTAGGGATTTACAAGACGCAAGTAGGAATTTAGAATCGGACACGATGGTAGATCAAATTTATAAAGCACTCCGCTTGCTTCCCGAATTTGATGGTAACCCTAACGTGCTCACAAGATTTATTCGTCTATGTGATCAGTTAGTGGAGGAGTATGCAAGTGAAGAGGCTGGGAAGAGGCTAAATAATTTAGCATTATTAAATGGCATTTTAAATAAAGTAACAGGGCCCGCCGCGCGCCTTATTAATTCAAATGGTGTACCAGAGACCTGGGATGGCATTCGATCTGCCTTAGTTAATAATTTCGCGGATCAACGAGACGAAACATCTCTGTATAATGATCTTGCGTTACTGAACCAAGGCCCGGCAAGTCCCCAAGAATTTTACGAACAGTGTCAGAACCTATTCAGTACCATTATGACCTATGTCAGTCTGCATGAAACGGTCCCGAGTACCATTGAGTCAAAACGAAATTTGTATAAGAAGCTAACGCTTCAGTCATACTTACGGGGTCTGCGCGACCCATTGGGATCTCGAATCCGTTGCATGCGTCCTGATACGATTGAAAAAGCTTTAGAGTTTGTGCACGAAGAGGTTAATACTTAATATATGCAGCTACGCAACGAGCACATGCCTGACAAAAGGCATCAGCCCCAGGTTAGTCAACCTCAATTTCAATACGGTGTTAAATCATCCCCTATTGTTAATCCACCCCCGCGACCGTTAATGACGCAACCACCTAGACCTTTTAATATGCCCAGTCAATTTCGTCAATTTTCCGCGCAACCGCATAAATCGGTTCCACTATGGAAACCGAATGTTCCTCAACCGAGAGGACCTACACGGACGCAACAAATGTTTGGTGCGCCACCCCCAAATTATAGGCCCGCGAGTAACATCTTTAAATTACCGCCGCGAAACGTAGCGCCCGCCGGTCCTACACCTATGAGTGGTGTGAGTCATTTTGTGACGAAACCATTCCCGCGTCAGCCGCATGACTGGAGTAGATCAGGTAACCCTCCACCTTCGAACTATTTTAAGACTAGGGAGATGAACTTTACGGAATTTTACGAACCGACATACTATGACGACTATGAATATTATAGTGACTATCAACAAGACTATACTGAATACCCTGACTATGCTTGTGAATTTACATACGACCAACAACCGCATTATTCTGATAGTTGTAGCATTGAAGAAATACCGGTTGACACCCCTAAGGTTGAGAATGAGGATTTTCAGAAAACCCCCAAATCAGACAAGTTAAAATAGAAATTAATTTACAGACACAGCGACAGTTACCGTATATAGAGATAATGGATCCCCCGATCAGATTACTCATAGACACCGGCGCGAACCAGTCATTTATAAGCCCGGAATGTGTGCAACGTTTCTATTCACACATCCCATGCAATTATGAACCTTTTGAAGTCACAAATATTCACGCTACAACGCGAAATGAATATTCTATTACTGTACCGTGTTTCCAGGAAATCAATGAGCCAGACGATATTACTTTATTCATATATAAATTTCACAACTATTTTGATGGATTAATTGGGCTGGATTTACTTGAAAAATGGGAATCAAATATTGACTTAAAAACTAAAACCTTAATTACTAAAAATTCCACTAATCCACTTTTAATGTACGATTCGCGTAACTGTAACTTGTACGAAGATATTATACCGGCCAACTCATGTAAGTTAGTTAATGTTCCAATAAATTTTCATGATGGTGAGGCATTTATTCCGGAACAATTTATATCCAACTGTGTCATCGGAGACTGTGTTACTACGATTAAGCATAATCGTGGAATCATAGAAATTAAAAATCCAACCCGCCATGACTTAGTATTTTCAATGGATCGTCCTGTCGAAGCGCAACTATTTAATGTTCAGTGCACGCGTACCGAACAAGCATCGGATCGCGTTAGTCAGGTGTTGTCGCGATTGCGCACGGATCATTTAAATCCGGAGGAACGTGCAAACTTAGAAGCGCTTTGTTCTCGATATGCAGATGTATTTTATATAGAAGGTGAACCCTTAACTTTTACCAACCAAGTCAAGCATAAAATCAGAACGACCGATGAGGTTCCAGTTTACACTAAAAGTTATAGGTATCCGCATATTCTCAGACAAGAGGTACACGATCAGATTCACAAAATGCTTGACCAGGGAATTATTCGACCATCTCATTCCGCGTGGAATTCACCTATTTGGGTCGTTCCCAAAAAGTTAGATGCATCTGGGGAAACGAAATGGCGAATTGTAGTTGACTTTAGGAAGTTGAATGACAAAACCATTGACGACAAATATCCTATCCCCAATATATCTGACGTATTTGACAAATTAGGTAATTGCCATTACTTCACTACATTAGATCTAGCTAGTGGGTTCCATCAAGTTGAGATGAGCCCAGAAGATATTTCAAAGACGGCATTCAATGTAGAGCACGGTCACTATGAGTTCTTACGTATGCCAATGGGCCTTAAGAACGCTCCATCTACGTTTCAACGCGTAATGGACAACGTCCTTAGAGACCTGCAAAACGTTGTGTGTCTCGTGTATTTAGATGACATAATAGTGTTCAGCGTTTCATTACAAGAGCACATGGTCAATTTAGAAAAAGTTTTCAAAAGATTGAGAGACTCTAACTTTAAAGTACAAATGAATAAATCCGAATTCTTAAAACTAGAAACAGCTTATTTAGGCCACATTATAAGTAAAGATGGTATTAAACCAAACCCAGATAAAATTAAAGCTATAGAAAAATTTCCAATGCCTAAAACCCCCACTGAGATTAAACGATTTCTCGGACTGTTGGGTTATTATCGTAAATTTATACCCGACTTTGCCCGTGTAACGAAACCCATGACCCAATGTCTCAAAAAGGGATCTAAAATAGTACCCGGTAATAGCGATTACGTCAAATGTTTCGAGAAATGCAAGACCCTACTAACTAATGACCCAATACTACAGTATCCGGACTTTGAAAAAGAATTTATTTTGACCACTGACGCCTCTAACTACGCCATCGGAGCAGTTCTCTCCCAAGGACCAATAGGTAGTGACAGACCCATAGCATATGCGTCGAGAACCCTTAATACTAGTGAAATAAATTATAGCACTATCGAGAAGGAACTCTTAGCGATAGTGTGGGGTACTAAATATTTCCGCCCATATTTGTTTGGAAGGAAATTCAAAGTTCTTACTGATCATAAGCCCCTACAATGGGTTATGAACATAAAAGAACCTAATTCACGATTAACGCGATGGAGACTGAAATTAAGCGAGTATAATTTTACACCAATTTATAAACAGGGTAAATTTAATACTAACGCTGACGCCCTGTCTCGCATCGAAATTAATAATGAAGATGTGAGTTCTATCGCTGTTAACGTTCCTGAGTCAATAAGGCAACCTTCAGTTGCTGGGTCTTCAACCCTTACTGCCCACACCAGTACAGAAAACCCCATATTAGATATCCCGATAAGTGATGACCCCCTAAATAAATTTAATAGACAAATATGTTTTGTGGTAGTAGGTGACATAAAAAAACGACCGACTGTAACTAAACCATTTGATACACACACTAAAACGACTATACAAGTTTCCGAATTTAACTTAGAAGATGACATTATTAACGCAGTAAAAGAGTATATAAATCCTAAAGTAAAGACAGGTCTTTTAATTAATCCACCCTTAGCCATGTACAAAATCATCCCCATAATACAAAATAAATTTAAAAGTTCAGCCATGAACTTGGTCTTAACTAAGAATGAAGTAGAGAATGTTAAGGAATATTTACGGCAGCAAGAAATCATAAAAAAATATCACGAGGGTAAAACCAACCACCGTGGTATTAATGAATGCTTTTTATCATTATCTCACCGTTATTATTGGCCCAAGATGAAAGAATCGATCGCAAAATACATTAACGAATGTAGTATTTGCGGTCAGGCTAAATACGATCGTCATCCTATAAAACAAAAATTTTCCATAGTACCACCACCAAGTAAACCTTTTGAAATTCTTCATCTTGATTTATTTACAACTGAAACTGAAAAATTCCTTACATTAGTTGATGCCTTCTCGAAATACGCTCAAGCGTATCATCTTAGAGATGGAACAGCTTTAAGTGTCATTCAAGCTCTTCTTGTGTTTTGTACTCATCATGGCATGCCCTTGACTATTGTGACTGACCAAGGACCTGAATTCACAAACGCACTATTCTCAGAGTTCACAAGATTACACAATATACAACACCATAAAATTCTAGCACATACACCTAACGATAATGGAATTGTAGAGCGTTTTCATTCCACCATACTCGAACACCTAAGGATCTTAAAACTGGAAAAGAAAAACCAGCCTGCGATCAATTTAATGCCTTATGCAGTTATGGCATATAACAGCTCTATTCATAGCTTTACAAAATGCCGACCAATAGATCTCATCACAGGGCACTTTGACCCACGTGATCCTATACACATAAATATAGCGGAACATTTGCTTCAACAATACTTACAAGATCATAAGGAGCGAATGATTCAAGTCTATAATTTAATTAATGAAACTTCTTTACACAATAGAACTGAATTGACCGAAAACCGAAATAAAGATCGCGAACCTGAAAAAATATATACACCCGACCAGCAAGTTTTTGTGCGGAACCCTATGGCTTCTCGGCAGAAACTCGCCGCTCGTTACACACAAGATACAGTTTTAGCCGATTTACCAATTCATATCTACACGAAAAAGAAACGTGGTCCCGTAGCTAAGTCACGCCTTAAGCGTAGCCCCATATTGTTACAGGATGACACTACTACTACTACTGCTGCTACAGCTGACCAAAGGACAAGACGTGACGATTGACTCTCTACAAGACGGACCCGGACTACTGCCTTTTAATTTAGGACCCGCGAAACTTATATCCCATTATCATTCATTTCTCAATTACATTAACCTCAGTGATATTGACTCCCAAGTTGCTATGGTAAAATCTCAGCTATCCGATCTTAAGCCTCAGTTGAATAATAAAACACTTTCATTATATGATCCCCACATAACATACCTTAGTGATAAATTAAAAAGAATTTCTGATCAATTGGGCACATTTGAGTTGAACCGTAAAAAGAGAGGACTGATTGACGGACTTGGTTCGGTAATTAAAAGCATATCCGGTAATTTGGATTACACAGATGCCATAAAATATGACAATGCCATCAAAGTTCTCAGAAATAACGAACATAAATTAGAAACTGAAATTACAAGTCATATAAGTTTAAATAAAAAATGGGTAATACAAAATTCACAGGTATTAGAAAATATATCTATTAATCAGGAAAAGATAACTGAAACTTTAAATCGTATAATGGACAGTGATAGCGCTAGGGAAACGGAATTAATTAAATACGCCCATCTGGCGCAACATCTTATTATTTTGAGTGACAATATCGATAGATTGTCGGAAGAACTGTATAAGTTAGAAATAACTTTAGCTTTTATTAGAATTTCGGGCACTCCTCATTCCATATTAACCGTAAAGGACATGATGGAGATTATAGGAAAATTAAAGATTCTCTATAATAGCAAAGAGATTCTTAATATAGAAATTAGGCATTTTTATGATATAATTAAATTAGGTTATTTTTACAGTAGTAACGAGAACTTTAATTTTGTAATTCTTATATTAGAAATAAATTAATTATAATTTAAATTGCATTTTTTTGCAACCTCGGGACGCGCTCGACATAATTAATTTATAGTTTTTTTTGTTTTTTGTTATTGTTTTGGTAAAGCTTTTGTAATATTTTTATTGTACATTTATAATAGGATAATTATTTAAGGTTTAGGTTAATGTTTAGTTTTTTTATAATAGGCTTAAGTTTGCGTTAGCTTGCGTCTGCACGTCATCCAAGGTGATCACCGAAAATCAGCGTTGTGCTACGGCCTGCACCGCAGCGCAACATAATTGCTGAGTGATCACCTACTTGTCACAGCCACGACGTGCGAACTTCTTCTTTATTTCTTATTGTTTTGTTTATTTATTTTTTATATATAAACCTCTGTATATCTGTTTTTGTACGTCGTTTTAATGCTCGTGGCAAATAAATCTATTTTTCTTTCTTTTCTTTCTTTCTTCTTACATCATTATTTTAGGAAAACTATGTATTAATCACCCAAATACGACGATAAGTTGAATTGTTTTTATTAGATATCAGAAAGAGGGCGCCACCGCTCACTACTAAGTACGCCTCTATTGTTTAAATTTATTTAAAATTGGTAAACACTGCCAAATTAAACCAAACTGTGATTGCTGTGAGAAAATACTTGATAATCCATCCGAAAAGTGTGTAGTGTTCCGCTAATCTGGCTTATAAGTGCTTAAAACTGCGTACATCAGTCAGAACCTGTGCTTGCTTCAAGTGTACTTGCTTGACTGCTATTTGGATCATTGGGAAGTGCCTCAAGACAGGAGCAACGTGATCTTGGATCACCATCACCAACCGTACGTTCAAACTGCTTTTGGATAGTGATTGTTTTACTAATAACCTCAAATCTCATAGTGATTAGTCACTTTACAAATTAGTGACTTTCGTAACGCCATCTATCGTGATCCATATACATTACGACGCTCGGCACTTGGAATACAAAGTTATTGTCTAGAACGCCATCTATCGTGACCTATACATATTACGACGCTCGGCACTTGTAATATAAAATTCCTGTCTAGTACGCCATCTACCGTGATCTACTTACTTTACGGCTTCTGTTACAAGTCATTGACCCGACCGACAACTATTGGGCGCAATATAATAGAGGGCACTGGTTATACCTCACCAAAATTTATTTTAACCAAATTGAAATGTCAACAGTATGTGCAGCGTGTAAAGATATTATTAAAGGCGTTAACTGCATGAAATGCAAACAATGTAATGGAGTGTATGACTTGCCTTGTCTGAACCTAACAAATGAGAGTTTTGATAAGCTTACACAAGCACATAAAACTGATTGGCTGTGCCCAATTTGCACTTGTTCACGACCTAAGAGGGATAATACCCTGACGCCGGTACGCTCATCCTCTACGCTTCAAGACGACAATTTTATGATGTCGTATGTGAATGTATCCCGTGGTAGTAAAGTTAAAACTGCTGGGCATAAGGAAAGCCAGAGTGTGGACATGGCACAGCTCATAGAAGAGATTCGTCAACTACGACAGGACATAAGTGATATAAAAAATCAAAATTCGGAAATAGGACTACTTAGACAACAGGTTATGGAACTGAGAGAAGAGCTATCCAATCTGGCGGTCAACATGTCTGATGCACGCTTAAACCAAATTAAGGCTGCAAGTAGTGAAATAATCCAACTTAAAAGCACAGTATCTCAACTAGAGAATCAACTAAATGCACAGGCACAACAGTCAATGTCTAACGTGCTGGAGATAATTGGACTCCCAGAAAATGTTAATGAAAATCTTCATCATATTGCCTTAACTATGTCCCAAAAAATTGGAGTAGAATTAAAGGAAGAGGATCTGGAGAACATTACCCGTATTGGACCTAAAAACAACACCAATAAGAGTGCAGACAAGCAACCTCGACCGGTAATTGTCAAACTATTACGGAAACAAAAGAGAGATGAAATTGTGAAATCGGCCAGAGCAAGACATAATCTCGATTCTAAAGACATTGTTGCCGGAACACCTCGAAAACTGTACATCAACGAGCGACTTACTAAGCAAAACCGCTTGTTATTTCGAGAAGCTCGCCTTCGTGCATCGATGCATAAGTTTCGATACTGCTGGGTCCGGAATGGAGGTATCTACGTCCGTGAAAATGACAACAAACCGGGAATCAGAATTTTGTCAGTACAAGATTTGGATCTCAAGATCGGTCCACACGTGGATGCATCCTCTTAGTATAAAATATATCCTTTTTAAATACTACCTACCATATTATAATTCCATATTAATTTATATCACTCTTTCTATATCAGTGATCACAATAGAGTTATATAAAAATGTTACCATCTATTGCAAATCAATTGTAACAATATATACACAGGATATAAAACATAACCATGACACAAATACGAACAGACACATAGTCAACTACACACACAACACATGTAAACCTACATGCATGAACATAAATCTGTCACCAATCGACAAAAAACACTCCATTACAACTCTCTACCACTTTTCCGAAGTAACCTCAAAGAATCGCTCTAAGCCAAGACTACCAGGTGCAAAACTTAAAAAAACCCTATGTTCTGCCTATAGTAAGCATAAAGACTCACCGTGGATTTTTTAACAGAAACAGACAATATAATGAAAATTAATTGTAATGCACTTGATAGTCTGGAAAAATGTAATCTAACTTTAAAATCGAGGTATAACTTTAAGATCCTAACGTTTAATATAAGAAGTATTCAAAAAAACTTTGATGATTTTTCGGTGGCTTTGGCAAGACTACAGGTTGATTTCGATGTGATTATCTTAACAGAATGCTGGATTAACGAAAACACACCCATCCCGCAAATTAGCGGTTATAATAATTATCGCACAAATAATTTTATCAACAAGAGTGGTGGCGTTATCGCCTATATCTGGAACACTTGGCGTGCTACTGTTACGGAACCTTCACTAGCTGATTGTAACTGCCTGGAGATAAACCTTAGTTCAGATATAACCATTTTTGGTATATATCGTTCGCCATCGTTTTCATGTGTAAATAATTTCGTAATAAAAATCGCGGGTCGGAGGAGGACGTTCGCGTCTCCCGGCCCGTGAAGACTGCGGAACTGCGCGTCTCGGGGTTGGACGCTTCAGCCACCTCCGAGACAGTCGCAGCGGCCATCGCCCGTCTCGGCGAATGCTCCCCCGACGACGTTAAGGTCGGGGAGATTCGAGACGAGCGTTCGGGCCTGGGTGCGGTGTGGCTCCGCTGCCCAACGAAGGCAGCGGAGAAAATTGTGAAGGCGGGGCGTGTCCTGGTGGGCTGGGTGGCGGCGGCAGTGCGGCTGCTCGAGGCCCGGCCCCTTCGCTGCTTCCGCTGCCTCTGTAAGGGGCATGTGCGGGTTCAATGCACCGGCGAGTGCGACCGTAGCGGGCTCTGCTACCGCTGCGGTCAATCGGGCCATAAGGCCCGGGAGTGTTCCGCGGACCCGCACTGCGCAATCTGCGCGGATGCTGGCAAACCCGCGGACCACCGGGTGGGCGGCAAGGCCTGCGCTGCCTCCTCGGTCCCGCACCGTTCTCAACGCGGTGTGGGAGCCGAGGTTGCGACGCGGCCGCAACCGTCCCGCCCCGAGACGATGGAGATCGCCCATACATAAATGGCGCTTAACTTCCTCCAGGCGAACATTAACCACTGTAAAGGAGCACAGGACATGCTTGTCCAGTCTCTGGCACAGTGGTCGATCCACGTGGCTGTGGTCGCCGAGCCATACTCTGTCCCTGCCCGCGACGACTGGGCAGGGGACCATGATGGCTCGGTGGCCGTCATCACCCGGGGCGCCGCCGGCTCTCCGCCCTTCGAAAAAGTAGCGAAGGGTGCGGGATGCGTGGCGGTCTTGGTGGGAGGGGTGTGGGTAGTAGGAGTCTATTTCTCTCCCAACAGGTCCCAGGCGGAATTCGAGAGCTTTCTCGCGCGCCTGGGGGCCCTGGTGCAGCTTGACAGCCAGCCTCGCCCCGCGCTTGTAGCCGGCGACTTCAACGCCAAATCCTTGGCTTGGGGTTCGTCGGTGACCGACGCGCGGGGCGAGGCCCTGGAGGAATGGGCGATCTCCATCGGGTTGGTCGTCCTGAATCGGGGGTCGGAGAACACGTGCGTGCGGCACAACGGCGGTTCGGTGGTGGACGTGACGTTCGCCACCCCGGCCCTTGCCCGCCGTGTTCGGGACTGGAGGGTTTTGGTCGAGGAAGAGACGCTGTCCGATCATCTCTACATTCGGTACAGCGTCTCGACCTCCCAGGTCTCCACCCATCAGTCCGGAGGTGGTCCGACTGCTCGATTCACGGGCGGCCGACGTTGGGCCGCGAAGCGCCTCGATGTGGAGGCCGCGAAGGAAGCCGCCATTATTCAGGCGTGGCTCCCCGCACCGGATGGGCCGGTGCGGGTAGAGCAAGAGGCGGAATGGTTCGGGGTGGCGATGTCGCGAGTCTGCGACGCGGCCATGCCCCGGATCACCCGCCTCCCAGCGAAACGCCAGGCACCGTCGTCGTCGGACACGTAGACCCGGCGACGACGAGCAAGGGCGGCACCTTCTCGACCTCCACAGAGAGGCGAAGAGAGCGCTGCGGGTGGCCATCGCGCAAGCGAAGGCCGCGGCGAACGTGGAGTTCCGGAGGTGTCTGGACAGAGATCCATGGGGGCGTCCGTACCGTGTGGCGTTGAGAAAACTCCGCCCATGGGCGCCCCCACTGACACAGAGTCTCCGGACCGAACTTTTGGAGGACGTCGTCGCGGCCTTGTTTCCGGCCACCGAGGAGTTCACTCCTCCACCGATGGCGCCACGTCCACCGGCGTCATCGTCGTTGGTTTCGGCAAGGGATATCCCGGAGGTTTCGCCGCAAGAGCTAGAGGCGGCAGTGCTTCGGCTGCGGAGCAAGAACTCGGCCCCGGGGCTCGACGGGGTGCCCGGTCGTGTCTGGGTGCTGGCCGTCGAGTCGCTGGGTACGAGGCTCCGCGGCCTTTTCTCCGCGTGCCTTGAGCAGGGCATCTTCCCGTCGCTGTGGAAGACGAGCAAGCTTGTCCTGCTCCGCAAGGAGGGGCGACCCGCAGACTCGCCGTCGGCCTACCGGCCCATCGTGTTGCTCGACGAGGTGTGCAAGCTCTTTGAGCGCGTAGTTCACGCGCGCCTCGTCGAGCATTTGGAGGACGCGGGCCCGGACTTGGCGGACTGCCAGTTCGGGTTCCGGCGGGGCCGGTCGACGGTCCACGCAATTCTGCGGGTCAAGGCACAAGCGGAGCGTGCGGTGTCCCGGGGTAGGGTCGTGGTGGCGGTGTCTCTCGACATCGCCAACGCGTTCAACACCATGCCCTGGGCCTGCATCGAAGAAGCACTGCGGTAACACGAGGTGCCGCCCTATCTCCGGCGTCTGGTGCACGCGTACTTGTCTGACAGGTGCGTGGTGTATCCGGGCGCCAACGGGTGGCATCGCAGAGCGGTGTCGTGCGGTGTTCCGCAGGGGTCGGTTCTCGGCCCGCTCCTGTGGAACATCGGCTATGACTGGGTGCTCCGTGGTACCAACCTTCGGGGCGTCGCTGTCGTCTGCTACGCGGACGACACGTTGGTGACAGCGACGGCCAGGACATTCCAGAGGTCCGCCCTGCTCGCCTCGTTCGGTACCGGACTGGTGGTGGGCAGGATTCGGCGACTGGGCCTCACGGTGGCCCTCAACAAGACCGAGGCCGTGTGTTTCCACGGTCCTCGGTGTGGGCCTCCGCCTGGGGCCCACATCACGGTGGAGAGCGTGCGGATTCCCGTCGAGTCGAGGATGAAATACCTCGGTCTCGTCCTCGACAGTCGATGGGATTTCCGTGCGCACTTCGAGGAGTTGTCGCCGAAGCTGGTGAGGGCGGCGGGCGCACTGGGGCGCCTGCTGCCCAACACTGATGGTCCTGGCATCCCTTGCCGAAACTTGTATGCTGGAGTCGTGCGGTCCATGGCCCTCTACGGGTGTCCCGTTTGGGCCGAGTCCCTGAGCGATCGCTGCGTCCGCCTGCTGCATCGTCCGCAGCGCATGGTGGCGCAGCGGATTATCAGGGGCTACCGCACGGTCTCGCATGAGGCGGCCTGCGTATTGGCGGGAACTCTGCCCTGGGTGCTGGACGCAAAGACCCTCTCGTCGGCTTTCTTCCGACGAGAGGAGGCGTTCGGGCGTGGGCAGAGGCTGGTCCCCAGAGAGGTTGAGGCCATGTTGGCCTCCCTCCGCAGGACCGCCGTGGAGGAGTGGCGTTCCAGGCTGGAGAGCCCGAGTGCTGGCGTGAGGACCGTCGCGGCAGTGCGACCTGTCCTCGAACAGTGGATGGACAGGCGCCACGGCGCGCCGACATACCGGCTGACGCAGGTGCTCACCGGGCACGGTTGCTTCGGTGCGTACCTGTGTCGCGTAGCCGGAGCGGAGGAGTCCGCCGTGTGCCACCATTGTGGCAACTGCCGTGAGGACACGGCCCAGCACACGCTGGAGGAGTGCCCAGCCTGGGACGAGGAGCGCAGCGCTCTCATCGCGGTCGTAGGAAGAGACCTCTCGCTGCCGGCCGTGGTCGCCGCCATGGTCGGCAGTAAGAGGTCGTGGCGAGCCATGCTCTCCTTCTGCGAATGTGTCATGTCGCAGAAGGAGAGCGCCGAGCGAGATCGGGAGCAGACCGATCCCGCTCGTCGCCACAGAAGACGAAGGAGGCGCCGGGATGTCACCTAACCCGGCGCCGGAGAGGCCACGCGGGGCCGCCGTCCCTACCTTGGCGGCCCCCGAGACGTGACGCAACACGCGTCTCAAGTCGCGTCGCTTCAGCGGCAGTGCACAGAGGCGGTCCCGGCGCGCTCTGTATCAACGGTATCCCGGGGCCGTCTCTGAAGTGCACCGATGGTGGCCGACGCGGGGTTTTTAGTCGGTATTTCGGCGCGTAGAATCACGGTAGGGACCCGACCCAGCGGCCGCCCGTCCACATCCACGGGCGGCACAACATCTCAACATCTCGCTGGGCTCGGAAGGCGCCGGTGAGTCCGACACACCCTCGCACCTCAGGGGGTGGGATGGTCCGTAAAGGGATTTTCCCCGCGAGGAAAAAAAAAAAAAAAAAAAAGAGAAGGAATGTTAAGAGGAAAAAATGAAAGGAAAATGGGTTAGGGATACTACTGTCACGGAAGGAAGGGTCTTGTGACAATAGAAGCTAGAGCAGTCCGGGGTCGGGTACCCGTAGTTAATCCAGATAGCTATCGGACAGATAGCTAACAAATCAACCCTCTGAACTACACTCACAGTACGACTGATCCACCAGCTTAAAGTCGCTCAGCGAGCTATGGAGCGTGCTATGCTCGGAGTCTTTCTGAAGGATAGGATCCGTAACGATCTTATCCGACAGAGAACCAAAGTCATAGACATAGCACATAGGATTAGCAAGCTGAAATGGCAGTGGGCTGGCCATATCTGTCGAAGAACCGACTACCGCTGGAGTAAACGTGTTCTTGAGTGGAGACCGCGCCTTGGCAAGCGTAGTGTAGGACGCCCTCCAGCTAGGTGGAGTGACGATTTGCGAAAGGTCGCTGGCAGATGTTGGATGCGACAAGCCGAAGACAGGGTGAAATGGCGGAATTTTGAGGAGGCCCAGCAGTGGACTAATATAGGCTGATGATGATGATGATGATGATGATGATGAACCTCCTCTGAAGTCGGTTAAAAAATGAAGTGGAATGCACTGGGATTTTTAGTGTTAAGTTCTCTGATCATTTCAGGGATCTAGAATGCGTAACATGAAGAAACTCGAATCGGTTACTGAGATACGGGGGAGACAGAGGATTATAAAGAATAGAATATAGAAGAGATAGAATATGTGTATTCCGGCGAAACCTGATGGGTAACCACTTGAGCTTTTGCGGAATTCGGAAACGTGATCATATTTACGCAGTCCAAATATAAATCTAATACAAAAGTTTTGAAGACGCTCAAGTTTATTAAGTTGCTCCTCAGTGAGTTCAAGATAACTGACATCCGCATAATCAAGATTGGGGAGCAGGAGGGATTGAGCAAGCGATTTTCTCGTGGCGATAGGCAGAAAATTGCGTAACCTCCGCAAGGACCCAGCCGAGGCGAATAGTTTCCTACTCAACTCTCGAAGCTGGGGACCCCAGGAAAGAGATTTGTCAACAATGTTGCCTAGATTTCTCACAGTGTCGTTATAAGGAATAGATATCCCATTACAAGAAACCGGCGGTATGAGCGCCCAGTTCAGTCTCGACATCAACCTGGGGCTGCCGACAACAATGACTTGCGTTTTACTCGGGTTAACTGTAAGTCCATACTCCTTACTCCAATTAGAAATGCGAAATATGTCGTCATTAATAGCTAAGACAGCATCTTTCAGCTCATCAGGAGGTGCTTGGGAATATATTTGGAGATCATCTGCATAGAGGAGGTAGAATGAACGAAGAGTATTTGTATTTGAGTTTATAAAAATAGAGAAGAGTAGAGGAGATAGCAAGCCACCCTGTGGAACGCCAGCAGAAATAGTGCACCAAGAAGATAAATTATCCTCAACACATATCCTCTGCCGGCGTCCGAACAGGTAACTACGAAACCAATCAACAGCACCTGGAGAGAGAAGACAATACACTGAGCAACACATCAAGATCGACCGTGTTGAAAGCATTGCTGAAGTGAAGCAGAGCTAATACTGTCAGCATGCCACTGTCCATGGCCGATCTGATGTCATCCGAAATATGAATAAGCGTTATAGTAGTACTGTGTCCAGGACGAAAACCGGATTGGAGAGGGTTAAGGAGCTTGTTATTGTAGAGGAAATCTGAGAGTTGGGAGTCGCTCGAAAACTTTGGAGAGGGAAGGTAGAATGGAGATAGGACGGAACTCGGAAAAGGTAGAAGGGTTACTTTTTTTAGGAATAGGGATAATGTGGGCTTCTTTCCACACCTGAGGAAAGGTGCCGCTGGAAAGGGAATGGTTTAAAATATGGCAGATAATTGGGAGGATTTCATCAAGGATAGGGATAATCATACTACGTCCGACACAGTCACTACCAACCGCATTAGATGAACTCAGCATAATGTTCTTCCTTACATTACAGGCAGCAAGTTGTTTGAAAACTAGAGGAGGACAATTGGGAGAAATGATAAAGTTTTGTATTTGGTGTTTCCATCTAAATTGTATGGAGAACAAAAATGTTGGTTTAAGGAGTTTAAGTCAATATTCTTAGAGACGGTATCTTGACGCGATTTTCCAACTCCCAGTGATTTTAGAAACTTCCAAACCTGAGCTTGGTCTGCATTTTCAACAGATTCGTGGATATATCGGCGTTGAGCGTTTTTACACACCTTGCTGCAGTGATTCCGGATTTCCACATATTTACGCCAGTTAAGATCACTGGGTCGACATTTGTATCTTGACTTAGCTGTAGCTTTCTTTGAGAGTAGTTCTTTAATGTCAGCAGTAAGCCAAGGTGATAGTCGATGCTTGACTTTAATTCTCTGGACAGGTGCATGCACATCAAAGAGTTTTGTGAGTTCCTCAATGAGAATATTGACCTTGATATCAATAGAGTCATTCTCAATGAGAGAACTCCAGTCAATGCTGTCAGCATCCCTACGAAGATCAGCAAGATTCACGCCTCGAAAATTTCGTCGCAGGATTATTTTAGGAGAGGCTTTGGGAGGACGGACACGATAGGACAGAAAAAAACGTCGCGGCGCTACTGTGCCAGTGTTTACATAGTCTCCGCAATTTTTTTGCAAGTAAAAATAGTAAAAGTCGTGAATCTGTACATAAAAGTTGATAAATCTGTGAACATATCTAAACTTAAGTGATCAGTATCAAAATAAGTAACAAATTGGCAGTAATTCGTGTGTAAAAACTGTATCATAGTCGAGGATTATAAAATTAAAGTGGCGGCTAAAAGTTATTGGATTTTGAAGATAAGTTCAATATAGAGTGAGGTTGCTGAGTTGTGAACCTTAATCTTCTTTACAGTGCCTCTCCAACTAGTGAAGGTTGGCAGTCAGCCCCGCATATTTCACTCTGTCTTTTGCCAGGTGGAAGAGCTCCGAAGCACTCGCGATCCCCGTCCATTCCCGGATGTTACGCAACCAGGACTTCTTCCTTCGACCAACGGTTCTTTTGCCTGCCACTTTGCCCATCATAATTTGTTTCAGAAGTCCGTATCTGTCGTGCCTGAGCACGTGACCAAGATAAGCAACTTTTCTCCTTTTGATGGTCTGCATTAGTTGGCGCTGTTTCCCAGCTCGGCGTAGTACTTCAACATTGGTTACCCGATGTGTCCAGCTAATAGCCAGCATGCGTCTGTAGGTCCACATTTCGAAAGCTTCTATACGTTTTCGGAGTCCTTCTTTGAGCGTCCAGGCCTCACATCCGTATAGAACCATGGGCCAGATATAGCACTGTAATAAACGGGTGCGTAGAGATATTTTTAAGCTACGGCTGCAAAGGACTTTCTTCATGCTATTAAAGGCACTGCGAGCGGTTTCAATGCGGGTTTTCACCTCAAGTTCACTGTCCCAGTCTTCACCCACCCATGTACCCAAATATTTATATCTACGCACCCGTTCCAGCCTCCTGTTCGCTACAGATATGTCTGAGAAAATAGCTTCCTTCTTAGTGATAACCATGATTTTTGTCTTGGAAACGTTCATTTGAAGGCCTGCCTTTTGACTGCACTCATTGACTCTGTCAACTATGTGTTGCAATTCTGCTTCCGTAGACGCTATTAGGACTGTGTCGTCGGCGTATCTAAGGTTATTAATGACTCTCCCGTTAATTCTGACGCCACATTCTAGCTCTTCTAATGCTTCAGCAATAATTGCTTCTGAGTACAAGTTGAAAAGAGTTGGCGAAAGCACACAGCCTTGTCGCACGCCCCTCTTTATCTCCACTTGTTCAGTTTCGTCCCCGTCCACCCGAATTGCAGCCTTCTGGTTCCAGTATAAGTTTTGTATAATTCGTACATCTCTGCCATCTAACCCGATGTCGTTTAATATTGCAATTAGACGGTCATGCAATACCATATCGAAGGCTTTTTCGTAATCGATGAAGCAAAGAAAAACGTCCTGCTGCATATCTTTGCATTTCTGGACCAAAACTTGCAAGGCGAACAAAGCCTCTCTTGTACCGACACCAGCTCTAAAACCAAATTGGCTATCTCCCAGCTGTTCGTCGCATCTAACCCTTATTCGTGCATGTATAATGTTAAGGACTGACTGCCTCGGTGGCGTAGTTGTATTACGGTACGGTTACAAAGCTGAGGTCTCGGGTTCAAGTCCCGGGTCGGGCAAAGTGATATTGGATTTTTCTATTCATTATCAGCCCGGAGTCAGGAATTTGTGCCCGATATGGCTATAGGCTCGCCCCCTATCACATCATGGGACGGAACATACAAGGCGAAATGTGGGTGTCCTGGTGGCGCCTCTGCCTACCCCTTCGGGGATAAAGGCGTGAGTTTATGTATGTATGTATGTATAATGTTAAGGAACAGTTTTAACATTTGGCTCATAAGGCTAATCGTTCTGAATTCCTCACATCTTCTCGGGTTTTTCTTCTTTGGTAATGTAATGAAGGTAGATATCAGCCAATCTGTTGGTATTTGTCCCGAAGTATATACGAGGTTAAAGAAGTTTGTGAGAGCGTCCAAGTGTTCATCTTCGATTAATTTCAGCACTTCAACATAAATGTTGTCGGGTCCAGCTGCTTTTTTCGTCTTCGCATAACGGAGCGCTTTTCTAACCTCATCTTTCAGGATGGAAGGTCCGTCTTCTGAGTGGATCTGTACTGTTGCACTTCTGGAGTCATCTGCAAACATTGACTTAATGTATTCCTCCCAGGTGTTCCTTACTTTTGTTGCATCCAGTATTGGGAGACTATTGTCATCTACCAGCTGATGCACGATAGTCTTTTGTCCGATCATAGTTTTAATCTCTTTGTGAAGTTTAAATGCATCATGCTTTTTATGTAGTTCTTCTATATATTCACATTTGTCTCGGTACCAAACCATGTACAATGTTATTTATTTTACACATTTCCGGGCGATTTTAGGAATTACATACATTTCCTAGGAATTGTATACAATGACGGATTACATACATTTCCGTTAACATATATATTAATTTATATTTTTATACATTTATTTTATTTATTTTTATTTATTTAAATATTTATTGTACACAGTAAAATAACATACAGAAACAGTTAGTTACATTTAGTAGTAGTATAGTATATTTATGTAGGTGTTTTGTGTGTAAATGTTATATAAATGTGTGCTAATTGTTTGTTATGATTTAAATTTACTATTTATGGGCCATATTCGTGTGTACGTACCTGCTGTGTAGTTACCTACTTTTACTTTATCTGACCTTCTTAGTTTTTGAAATTAATTTCAGATTTAGCTACATAGTACTACAAGAAGTATAACAATAATAACAAGTTAATTATTGTTACAATGTTTCAATATGTCGTAAGTATTTCACTTTTATTTATTTTTTAATGTTCTACTTGCCATATTAAGTAAATATTTTTGTAATTGAAATTGTAACATGTTCCCCAGGACTTAAGCAATGCAGAAATAGGGGTTTTTATATTCTACTCAAGGTACTTATGTCTTATCAGGGCATCGTTTCGTATTCACGCCTGGTCATACCATACGCACTAATTTTTTTTTCGCTCTTTGACGCATTTTGGTATGGCATTATTGATTCGTTTGGTTTTATGAAATGGATTTATGTTTTACGCACAAAGATGAACGCTTTGCATCGATATATAACAACTACACTATTACTTATGTATTGTAACGTATAAGTTTAATCCTATAAATACTTACTGCAAACATTTTAGGTCTATAGAAAATTTGGGTGAATCGAGCGCAGGGTGCCAAGGTCGCTCAGGTAATAGAGGCCGGAGAAGCCGTGGCGGTCGCACAAGTCGCGGAGGTCCCACAAACCCTGGAGGCCGAGTCAGTCGACAAGCTCGTGGAAGTCGTGTAGTGATTTTAGGTAGTTAACGTACTCTTTTTGTTATTTTAGGGCACCTTTAATTTGGCCATGCGGAGGCAGCGCATCTGCAGCGCTGGAATCGGGAGTTTTTATTTTTATGTATTTACAAAAGCAGCAGCGCGACCGTAGCGCTGCAGGCGCGCTGCCTCCGCACGTCCAATTTGAAAGCGCCCTTTAATGTTAAATATACTTATTTTTTATATAACAATGGAACAATTTTGCAACAGTTTGAATATTAAAAATGAACCTTTCAGAGGATATTCAATTGGTGCCGCCACATGAAGATTTAAGAGAAGAAAGGAAAGTTGGTATGTATTTTTGTGATGAGAGATGATGCAATTCTCAAATAAATTGTCTATTCCCTAATAAGTAAATTAAATTGCAGTCTTTAGCAACACATTTATCTTTTTTAAACAATAGTACACAATAAGGTACATAAAAATTCTTACTTTCATAAATTTTACGACTCGCAGATGTTATGCTTAAACATCTGCAGTCATATCTTAAAATGAAATGCATGTTTAAATAAAGTTAAAATGACAAATAATAAGCGTGTACATTTAAACGCTAAATCTAAGTTGGCGTATTGCAACCGCCACAGGCATATTTAAATTGTTTTATTTTTTATCATAGTGTCATCGATCACGACAAGAGGACGATTTAGCCGTGTACGTACGAGAGGAGGACGAAAAACTGTTCGCGTACGTACGCGGGGCGGCCAAGCACGAGATGGCGCTTCAAGTAATTTAAAACTATAAAAAAGTATGCTGCAAATAAGTAATGCAAGTTCTGATGAGGATATAAACCCCCTCATATTTGGTAAGGGGCTGGAAATACCAATGCACACCAAAAAGCAACGTCTTTGGCCAATGCAACATTTTTCTGGGTAAGTGGTAATTTTTAATGACTTTTCATAATCTTACAATAAAAGCAAATGCCGATTAATATAATAATAATAATATAATCTTTATTTCAAGTACCAAAGACTCATAAATTTTTTACAATAACAAAAATTAGTCACATTACAAATGAAATAAAATCAGAATAATAATAGATAACATACAATAACAAAATACGCTTAAATTGTCAACATCATGCAACATGTAGCCCACAGTAGTGATTAATGATGGGGCAGTCAAGCCTACCTGCAAGCACCGCTAGCATGCTGTTGGCGCTTTCACGCACTCTGCGTACTAAAGAAGCGCCTCTCTTGCGTATTATCGTGTGGAAGCAATCCACTCGCGCTTCCGCAAACATTGTTGAAGCACTGCAGTAGCGTGGCAGCCCCAACAACATCCTGAATGCGTTGTTAAACTGGACCCGAAGGGCGCTGAGCGATTTTTTAGTGTATGTTGTCCACAGATTGCATGTGTAAAACGTAGTGCAATAGGCTCTAAAAAGAGTTATTTTAACATCAGTAGAGCACTGCGCAAACCTGCGAATCAACATGTTGGCTCTGATACACAACGCCCTTCGCTCCCGTTCAACATCATCATCATCCCTTAGATCAGGTGTAACCAAATGACCCAAGTATTTAAAACTATCTACTCTTTCTAACTGTGTATCTTTAAGTTTTATAATTTCCATTTCTAATACTTTTCTTGAACCACCCTGAAAAACCATGCATTTGCTTTTCTTGGCATTATACATCAAGCCATGTTCAGCCGCATAGCTCTCACAGATAGTCACCAGTTTTCTAGGTCCGCAGACCGAGGCGCTCAGCAGCACCATATCGTCCGCGTAGCTTATGTTGTTAAAACACACGCCATCTATATAACAACCTATATGTTGTCTACTGAGCGCCTCGATCAACCCATTAATGTACAGGTTGAAAATGGTAGGAGAGCTCAGACCTCCTTGCCTCACACCACATTCCAACCTATATGGGTCCGACAACGTACCTGCCCATTTAACGTTGTTAATTTGGTTCCCATACCAGTACTTAAATATTTCAATAAGTTCGTTTGGTATATGGGATGATCTCATTTTATTCCATAAGATGTCATATGAGACCAGGTCAAAGGCCTTGGAGAGGTCGAGAAAACAAGCGTAAACAGAGGTTTTTCTAACAGTATATTACTAAACAGCACTCTTAAGACACAATATTGCTGTTTCTGTTGACAATCCCGGTCTAAATCCGAACTGATTATCATGTAACTTAATGTGATTTTTTAATTGTGTATCAAGAACGCTGTCAAACACCTTTGCAATTATTGTTGCCAGGGAAATAGGTCTGTAGTTCGATATGTCTGATAAATCTCCTGCTTTATTTTTAACCACAGGCACAACAATAGTTCTCATCATATCGGAAGGCAAGTAGGAGTGTGGAATGCAAAAGTTGTAGAACATAGCCAACACTCTGCACATATGTGGTCCGGCCCGCTGTACATGTTCCACACTTAAATCATCATGACCAGGGGATTTTCCAGTTGATATTGATTTTATGGCCCTTAATACATCCCTTGCCGTGATTCTGGTATCAATGTAACCACTACTTACCCCACCCCTCTCCTGTGAAGAAGATGGCCCTAAAGGTGATCTGACAACAAAATTATTTTTAAACTTATTTGCGATGCATTTAAAGTCGTTTGTACCGTCTACAGACACGGGAAGACCAGGACGACTTCTCAAACGATTTGTATTCTTCCAGAAACCGCTAAAATCTTTTGCGCGATGCTTTACTGCAAGAATATCCATTTTTAATTTTTCTTGATTATTTAAACACCATTTCAAACGTGATTTGAATATTTTTTTGGTCTCGCGCATTTTCGTGTACATATCACCAGTGGTAGGACTACCACACAGTAACCAATCACGAAAACTCGCCCTGGCCGCCCCATGGCTGTCGCTGACCAATTCATTCCATCCCACAACAATATTTGGACATTTAGTCTGGTTACGCTTCCCTCCCTCACTCTCCACCGACACCTGTGCTAATACTAACACGATGTCGGAATACATTTTATCGATGATTATTCTGTGAGTAGGGTCATTACAATAATGGTCACAACACTGTCGAAACTCATTGGGAAAATCAATAAGTCTGAGAAGTTTGTTACATTTTAAGCCATATTGCGTAATCTGATCCAGGGTTTTTTCTCCCCACTTAATTCTATTATTTATTAAATTCGGAATAATACGTAACGGAGCGAAACAATTCAATTTACATTCGCATATAACAGGAAAATGATCGGACCATACTACGTCATAATTAACATAAACATTGCAAACAGATGTAGCCGCTATTTGTGACACCACACAATGGTCTAACCAGCGCTTAGAACCACACGCTTGATCTAAGTAAGTAAATGTGTCAGAAGACAACCCCAGTGTATATATATCTATAGCTACCCATTTAAATTCCTCACATAAACTAATTAATTCTTTATAAAATAATTCACCAGGATGAGCATTAAAATCCCCTAAAACAAAAATAGGATCAAATTCATAATCATTACTAATAGCACTTACAGTCCCCATGCAGTCCGTAAAGATCGTCAAATTATCCGGTTTATTTGTGGGCATATACACACACACCACTATAAAGGAACTTTGGCCTAAATTAACACGAATAGCACTAACACGAGGGTTTTTACAATTTAACGCGGTCACATTTGGAAACACACTGGTATTCCATAACAAAGCAGTACCGCCATATGGCCTGCCGCGTAGTAGGCCCGCACTAGTGTCGACAACGGATGTCCCCTTACAGTTGAATCTGCTATCTATGCAGCTCAGGTAGGCTAACTCTTCGGGAAGCAGCCAAGTT
The DNA here is from genome assembly GCA_949752805.1 of Deilephila elpenor. NCBI lineage: Eukaryota > Metazoa > Arthropoda > Insecta > Lepidoptera > Sphingidae > Deilephila > Deilephila elpenor. The sequence continues at coordinate 14,287,144 of OX457095.1, forward strand.
TCTTGCAGTGCTATTATAACACACTCGTCACACAAACGCCGAATATCGCTGATGGCGCTTTTCACATTTTTACAATTGTAGCTAGCAAACTTGTACGTCGTACTATTCATGCTTACTATGTAATGGACCGATGTCACCGGGCTCACCACCCGCTTTTCGATATTTATAGTGAACGAAGCGCCTAAATATAATTCCTTCAGGCCATATTTTTTCATCCAAGAACAAAGATAATTTTGATTCGGACACAAAAAACTTGTAGGCTTTGTGATCCAATGGTTTTTTCGTGTTTACCTTTTCCAACAAAACACTTTCTTGCGTTTTCATTTTTAAATAATCAACAATGTCCGACTCTAATGTGTCTTTATGGACATTCGTTATAAAGATAGGTATTTTATTATTAGCCGCTTTAAAGGTTGATATAGGGGCTTCTGCTTTTCCTCTTTCACCCAAATACCTATATTTTTGTTTTTTCTTCCGATTATTCACTAGGTTCCATGTTATTTTATCTGTTTCTTCAATATTTTTTTGTGAACATGACGGCTGAGATAAGTTAATTACATTCGCATCAATACTACATTCGCACATCTGTTCACATTGTATTAATTGTTTTGATGCTATATTAGAATCAGCGATCGGAGATAACGGCATTACTCGGCCCTCTACGATTTTATCACAGCTGACCGTGCGAACCGCTTCCACAGCTACCTGCTTACTCGGTGAATCATGTATATTCATATTTTGCGATAACGGTGCATATTGCATCATGTTAAGTGAACATGAGTTTTGACGTTCGTTGCAGTTGTTTTTATTATTTGTTTTATTGAATGAATGTTGTAAATCATCCGGACATGTGTCTACATAGCTCACTCGTTTAATAGGTGTGGGTAACGATGCTTTTAGATTATGTATATCCATCTTCAAAATCTCCAGCTGATTTAGCGTGACAAAAGTATTTTTTACTTCTTGTAATTCGTGGTTCAGTCTTGTAATGTCTTTTAGCAGCTTTGTACAATCTAGGTGATCGAATAAGATTGGAGGTAGTTTTTCGAGTTCCCGGGCCACAAACACTGGAACCAGCTCTGGATCGGTGCTTTTAAAGACATTTACTATATCGTCCAAGTCTCTTTCTTCCTTTCCTTTCCTTTTTCTTGAGATTTTGCGTTTATCATTCGGAAGGGCTTCAAATAACAAAGACTTTGATTTACTAATTTCACTGCTCGTGAACGCGGAGACACAGATTCTTTTTAAAGTTTCTTCGTCAATCACTGATATTTTGTTTTGTACGTATGCTAATAATTCGTCTATGACTATGTTGCACACGTTACATTTTAAAACTTGCGACATTTTGTATTTTACGAGATGCGTTCGCGCACCTATCGCGGTGCACACACACGGCCGATCCTGACGGTACAGCGTCAAGCGCGTGACTGACTTAATGGTTTTTCTGTTAAGGTCACCACGAGCTAGTACAAGCGCGGCAGAGCCTTCATCATCGGTACCTTCACCGGTGCCGTATGTATTTCAACAAGACTTCATGATTTTTTTCTTAAGCCGCAGTTATATTAAAATATATTTTGTTTGCTACAGATTTGAAAATGACACAAATAATTTCATCCCGAATTGCGAAATAGATGTACCTTCACCAGCGCAGTAAGTATCTCTACTGCAGTATGCGATCATAATAATGATAATCTATTTATTTATTGAATAGAACGGTTACAAAAACCACTTACACTATTCAAAGTAGGTATTACTGTTCATATCGTGGACATAAACAGGCTGAATTTTACTTCTCAGAATTTGATTCTTTATGTGGATGTGTATTTTTTTTTAACTGGCACGGCATAGTGACTGCATTGCACCTGATGGTAAGTGCTAATGCCGTCCAGATAGAGTATCGAATGGTATCAGACGGTAGTCTCATACCATTCGATATAATCATGCCGGCCCGCTGAGATGCCTCTTCACGCTACGGCGGAAGGACCCAGGATTATAGGAAGGAGGGAACACGTGCGATGGCAAACCGTTCCACAGCTTGACTGTACGGCAGAAAAAAGAATTAGAGAACCTTTTGGTTCGCGCCGAAATGGATTGAACAGTCAAGCTATGGCTCCGCAAGCCAGCACGCGTGGTTCTGTTAAGGAAAGGAGAGGAGGGGATTAAATTGAACAGTTCCTCAGAGCATTCGCCATGATACAGACGGTAGAACACGCTTAGAGAGGCGACATCCCTATGTATGTGATATTGCATTTTTACCACAATTACAAGTTATTTTCTTTTTAGATTCATTGAATGTGGTGGAAGCAGACCCAGCACGCCCTGCACTATGAGCCCCCAGCTAAATATACCGCTAAAAAGCGACGAATATTGACTGATATAGAAATCGATAATATTATAAATTTTGGTAACTATTTATTTTATATTTTAATACCATTTTTATTTATTGCATAGTTGTAATAAACTGATTTATATTTACAGGAAGTGACGAAGAAAGCGAGCCCGAAGACGATATACAACCAGTTTATGTGCCAAGAAGTGAGAAAATATTAATAGACCTAACAGCTTAACGGAAGCTATACAGTGCAACACACTGGCCGGGCCCGAGCAATTCCATTTCGATTGGAAAGCCTTTCCCGTTACGCCGATCCCTCCACGGGACAGGCGTGAAATTTTTTGGGAAATTGAAGATCCTGTTGTAGACTTGCCAGGACAAAGCGTACCAAGTCCAGGAGAGATATTTTTGTCAATATGGGACAACAGAATTATGGACCTTATTGTAACAGAAACGAATAGATATGCTGAACAAGAAATATTAAAACAAAAAGAAACGCTGACATGCAGTTCACGGTTCCAACGTTGGATTCCAACAAATGTTGACGAATTATACGTCTATTTCGGGGTTCTTTTGGCAATGGGACTTTGTATAAAGTCCAATATCAAGGAATACTGGCATACCGAGGGGTTCATTTGCGACAGCCGACACCTTCCTTTTTTCCAAATATATGTCCTACAACAGATTCATTCTTATAAATAAATTTTTACATTTTGCACCTAATTAACGATAGGCTTTTGGCTATGAGCCCTGCAGAGGCTAAAACTTACAAAATTAAACCCATAACTGACCACCTCAACCAAAAATTTCAATCCATGTACAAACTGAAACAAAATACATACATACATACATAAACTCACGCCTTTATCCCCAAAGGGGTAGGCAGAGGCGCCACCAGGACACCCACATTTCGCCTTGTATGTTCCGTCCCATGATGTGATAGGGGGCGAGCCTATCGCCATATCGGGCACAAATTCCTGACTCCGGGCTGATAATGAATAGACAAATCCAATACCACTTTAATGAGTTTTTACTTCTGAAACAAAATATCTGCATACATGAGTCATTGACACAATGGAAGGGGTGATTGTCTTTTAACCAATTCATAAAAAATAAGGCTGCGTCTGTAGGGATACAAACATACGAGGTATGGATACTTATGGCGGTTCGAGATTCACACGGATAAAAAAGAGACTACCACCGAGCCGCCTACTCCTTTAACTGGGATTATCCCCAGTTTGGTGTTCCGTTTGTTGCAGGGTCTTGAAAATCAAGGCCACTGCGTGTGGATGGATAATTACTACAACAGCCCCGCCCTCGCACATGCTTTAAAGTCGATGGGTTTTGATTGTGTCGGCACGTTACGCACAAATCGCCAGTTTGTTCCGCCCCAACTGGCTTCTCTAAAAAAAGTGCACATGGCTGTTGGGGAAATCCAGGGATGCACCAGTGGGGACGTGGATATTTTAGTCTGGCGCGATAAGAATAGGGTGGCTACGATATCCACGTACCATGGCAACGCAGTCCAAACACACCAGGAGAAAATTAAACCAATAGTCATTTTAGACTATAATTTGTGTATGGGAGACGTGGATCATAAAGATCAGAAACTGGCCATGTACCCGATGGAACGCAAAAGAACTCGGGTTTGGTATAAAACAATATTCAATTGCCTCCTCAATATAAGCGCATTAAATAGTTACATCTGGCACCGTCAGTTCACCAGAACCAGAGCATCCTGGTGCCAGATTTACTAAACATAGGGAATTTCGAATACAATTAATAAAACAATTATTAGAAAAAAAAAGAAATTGTTGTTGATCCCACTGTTACGAGAAACAGTGTCACGTATTTCAGTAATATTTATTTTGAACACCTACCCAAGGAATACGGGGCTCTTCCAGACCGAGGTGGAGAGAAGTTGCGCAGGATTTGCGTAGTATGCCGTAAACGTACTCGTGTTTATTGCCCTGGATGCAACGCAACTTTGTGCCCATTTACTTGCTTTGGGCAATATCACCTCAATAAACCTATATGTTAAATTTACTTTGTTTTATACCTATTTTTTATTATTATTTTTAAATTATTAGTATTATTAGCTTACGTTTTTATTTATTATTCTTAAGTTGAATGGATAAGTTCGTGTAAATCTTTTGTTTCTTAGTGTGTTTGGATGTAAGATTGTGTGTTAGGTATGGCATTTTTTATAAGGAATATTGTTTTGTTTTGTTTGTTTTTTTTTTGTTTTTTTTTTATTATATACGGTTAATACAGCTATGCCATTGTTTCATTTTCAGTCATATCGACCCACAAAATAATTAATGTGAAATGTGTATGTATGTGATTGTTGGTGGTTGGTGAATTAATTTATTCTTTCAAAATAAGCTATGCATTAAAATTATGTCAATATATCAGTGTTTACTATATTAAAATATTATACCTTTACAAATAAACAAAAAAAAAATAAACGAGGAAAGACGACTCTATAAATTTTTTGTTCGTAATTCTCAGTTTGGTTCGAAATTATGTCAAAGTTCCCAATAAATTTTAACAACTCTAACAAAACATCAGAAATATTTGGTTATTTATACTGGTTCTTTATTTTGTCTAGTTTTTGATAAAATAGCTGATTTTAAGAATTATCGTATAGTTTATTTTTTACAGCCCTATACCAACCACCAACCACCAACCACCTACACCTTATCTACTTCTCCACAATGTGGTGTAGGTGAGCGTATTCTCCGAGAGGTCGCATACGCGGGTAGCCTGATATCGACACGGTTGCATGTCGACGTGTGACGTGTGCGGTAGGCAGAGCCTATGCAGGAAGCGGCGGAAATAAAATGCTCCACACAATGCGTAGGTACACAGAGTTTAATGTACACATAGTGTCACACAAATATAACAGTACAAAGTCACTAAGACCGGTCTTCTACACTACACTAATACTAAAAACAAGTCTTTATACTACACACTAAATCAGTCCACTAAATACTACGAAAGAGAGGAAAGCGACAGTCTTATAAATAGCAAATGAAATAAAATAATTTGCAAAGGCGCACATCCAGTCTGGCGAAACTTCCTTGGAAAGAAACAATGTATGAAACGTGCTACTTTTTTGTGGTGTTATAATCCGTTTCAATACTATAGAACCCTGAGAGCATAACAGCGATACTGGGCTTATGACTCTCCAACTTAGATGGATTATAACCTATTTTGTCGCCATTTTTATTTAGTTTGTCAAATGTCAAAGTCAATCGCAGTTGTCATACGATAATTATGTGTCCATGTGTTGACAGATGAGTTTTGACAATGGAAAACAATTGAAAAACAATGGGCAACGTCATCAAGTTTTTGACAGCAGGCCCGAAATGAGCTCTTGGACACCTGAAGTAATAAAATTTTGTAACCGCGAGATTTTACCGCAATAAGTTATAAAAGTTGTTTAATTAAGCCTTTTAATTAAAATTATACGTTCCTAGTTTTTGAGTGAAATTGTATGAAACTAGTATGGGTAAAATAACGTGTGAAATATGTTGTGTTAAAACATGCCGGGAAAATGATAAAAAACGCATTTTTATGGCTAAATTTCCATTGGATGAAGATCGGTAAGCAAAACAAGTATTATTTAATTATACTAACCAGGCAAAACAAAGTAATTAATTTTGTTTTTGGAACTTTTATACCGAATATTTTTCAAGTACATTGTATGTATCGCGATTTGGTTTAATTTTTACATTTTTTAACTTCCCGACGTTTCGATTACTTTACAGCTTTCGTGGTCACGGGGCGGACTGAGGTATTAGTCATCCGCTCTGTGACTGTCACAATTAAACTACCCTTAATTTTCAATTATTAAATTAAAAAAGTTAATTTAAAAAGATAACTAGTTGTTGCGATCCGATCTACGCAGTAGGAGCTCACTGTGTCTTGAGGTCTGGCAGCTGGTCTTTTGGGTTCCGATTTAATCAAATGTAGAATTGGATCCCATGATGGTGCAAGCTTCAAGCTATCTTCTCTATTGAAATTTGGATGTTTCTTAATTTCAATAGCCTCGCGAAACATCCTGGGTAGGAAGCGGTGTTCTTTAGCGAGGATTTGGGGCTTATCAAAACGAAGGTAATGCTTGGAGCCTTCCTCGATGTGTTCAGCAACTGCAGACTTCGTTGAGCGTCGGTGTTTGACGTCAGCTATGTGTTCTTTTACGCGGGTCCCTGTGCTTCTCTTGGTTTGGCCGATGTAAGAGAGGCCACAGTCACAATCTATTTTATATACGCCCGGTTCTTGCAAAGGTATATGACACTTGACAGGTGGTAGGAATTGACTAATCTTCTTGGGCGGCTTGAAATATGTTTTAATGGAAGCACGCTTCAGGATGTAGCCAATCTTGTCTGTGACTCCTTTGATGTAAGGTAGTATAACCGGGGCCCGTTCAACTGTGGCTGGTTTCACTCGGTTTCTGTGACGGCGGCGTGGAATTTGGAGCTTGTTGTCTCGCAGTACCTGCTTGACGTAATGCAGCTCAGTCGCCAGGTGTTTCTCGTCACAGATTCCTTGTGCTCTCTGAAACAAAGATTTACCCACGGTAGCTAACTGTTTCGGATGGTGGTGAGATTCACCGTTCAGATATTTATCTGTATGGGTCTTTTTTCTATACACGGTATGACCTAAGGACTGATCAGGATTACGGATTACTAAAACATTTAAGAAAGCAAGAGATTTGTTTTGTTCCAACTCCATAGTAAATTGAATTTTATTGTTAATGGAGTTGAGGTGATTTAAAAATGCAGTTACTTGGTCAGTTGGTAAAATAGTGAAAGTATCATCTACGTACCGCTTGTAAAATCTTGGCGAGACCGGGGCTGTACTAAGGGCTGTCTCCTCAAAGTCCTCCATGAAAATATCAGCGACTACTGGAGATACAGGTGAGCCCATAGCGACACCATCCATTTGTACATAGTATTGATTGTTCCACAACATGTAGCCAGATGTGAGGCAATATTTGAGTAATTCTGCATATTCTAGTGGCATGTCATTCTCTGTTAACTTCTTAGTGACAATTTTGATGCAGTCTTGTACTGGTAAGCTTGTAAAAAGTGACTGGACATCAAAACTAACCATTGTTTCATTGTCAGCTAATTGTAGGTGTTTAATATCACTGACAAATTGGTATGAATCCTTCACAGATGCTCTAGTGTTTCCTCTCAGTGGTGAAAGCACTTGTGCTACGTGCTGAGCCAATCTGTAGGTTGGTGTGTCGATCTGGCTCACAATGGGACGTAGTGGAGCATTTTCCTTGTGTATTTTTGGTAATCCATACAATTTAGGAGGTTTTGCACACGATGGGATGAGTGACTTAGCGTTCAGATCTAACTTCTCGGAGTACTTGATTATTAAAGAGCTAGTGGCCTTTAAAATCCTGGTGGTCGGGTCTGATTTGACCATTTTGTATGTTGTGTCATCCGATAAGAGTTGTTCGATTTTGTTGTGTAGTTCTCAATTGTCACTAAGAAGTTAACAGAGAATGACATGCCACTAGAATATGCAGAATTACTCAAACATTGTCTCACATCTGGCTACATGTTGTGGAACAATCAATACTATGTACAAATGGATGGTGTCGCTATGGGCTCACCTGTATCTCCAGTAGTCGCCGATATTTTCATGGAGGACTTTGAGGAGACAGCCCTTAGTACAGCCCCGGTCTCGCCAAGATTTTACAAGCGGTACGTAGATGATACTTTCACAATTTTACCAACTGACCAAGTAACTGCATTTTTAAATCACCTCAACTCCATTAACAATAAAATTCAATTTACTATGGAGTTGGAACAAAACAAATCTCTTGCTTTCTTAAATGTTTTAGTAATCCGTAATCCTGATCAGTCCTTAGGTCATACCGTGTATAGAAAAAAGACCCATACAGATAAATATCTGAACGGTGAATCTCACCACCATCCGAAACAGTTAGCTACCGTGGGTAAATCTTTGTTTCAGAGAGCACAAGGAATCTGTGATGAGAAACACCTGGCGACTGAGCTGCAACACGTCAAGCAGGTACTGCGAGACAACAAGCTCCAAATTCCACGCCGCCGTCACAGAAACCGAGTGAAACCAGCCACAGTTGAACGGGCCCCGGTTATACTACCTTACATCAAAGGAGTCACAGACAAGATTGGCTACATCCTGAAGCGTGCTTCCATTAAAACATATTTCAAGCCGCCCAAGAAGATTAGTCAATTCCTACCACCTGTCAAGTGTCATATACCTTTGCAAGAACCGGGCGTATATAAAATAGATTGTGACTGTGGCCTCTCTTACATCGGCCAAACCAAGAGAAGCACAGGGACCCGCGTAAAAGAACACATAGCTGACGTCAAACACCGACGCTCAACGAAGTCTGCAGTTGCTGAACACATCGAGGAAGGCTCCAAGCATTACCTTCGTTTTGATAAGCCCCAAATCCTCGCTAAAGAACACCGCTTCCTACCCAGGATGTTTCGCGAGGCTATTGAAATTAAGAAACATCCAAATTTCAATAGAGAAGATGGCTTGAAGCTTGCACCATCATGTGATCCAATTCTACATTTGATTAAATCGGAACCCAAAAGACCAGCTGCCAGACCTCAAGACACAGTGAGCTCCTACTGCGTAGATCGGATCGCAACAACTAGTTATCTTTTTAAATTAACTTTTTTAATTTAATAATTGAAAATTAAGGGTAGTTTAATTGTGACAGTCACAGAGCGGATGACTAATACCTCAGTCCGCCCCGTGACCACGAAAGCTGTAAAGTAATCGAAACGTCGGGAAGTTAAAAAATGTAAAAATTAAACCAAATCGCGATAAAATCCGTATAAAATAGTTTTATTTCAATGTGTAACATTCGCGTAAATCTAAGAAACCATTATACATTGTATGTAAACAAATAGTGTTTACTATATCATAAAAAAGTGTTGATATCGATTCAGTAGCTGATTCTGAACCTACTACTTTCGGCTTTTACATTTAATTCTGTTACTCGTTGTATATATACAGGGTATATCCAGACCGCGACCGAAAACGAAGCCAGGAGGTAGTATTAGTGATATCAAACACAACGCAAATAAAAATTTTACAAAAAAAATCGTCAATTTTTTTTTTTTTTTTTTTTACTATCGTCGTATTTGAGTGATTAAACATAGTTTTTCTAAAATAATGACGTACATCGCTTAATTTTTAAACACGCAATGGTACGTAAGGGTTTAAATTACTATTTTTGCAATAACTAGGTTTTTACCCCTCAAAAACGATGATTTTTAAAAATATGTAAAAAAAAAATCCGTTGCTTATTTTGCAAAATTTTTAGTTGCATTGTGTCTGTAGCCGCTAAAACTACCACCTGGCTTCGTTTTCGGTCGCGCTCTTGATATACCCTGTATATATACAACGAGTAACAGAATTAAATGTAAAAGCCGAAAGTAGTAGGTTCAGAATCAGCTACTGAATCGATATCAACACTTTTTTCTATAGCTTTATTTTTTTTTAATAATTAATTAAAACTTAGTAAATAACAGACACCCTTTAATGCACCGAACAAACGAAATTGAAACGTAACTCCAGAGTATAAGGTCCTTTCTAAATGACATAATAAACGAATACTTTAATAAATCAAATAATAAACAAATATGAACTTTATTTCGACAGTCATAAAGGTCCTTTCAAATTCGCAAACAATCTAGCATTAAACAAACGCACACAACGATAGGCCTGAATAAACGTAATAACCTACCAAAATAAATAATTACCATATTCTCTTTTCCGCATAAAAACGGTTAGACAGAGCAAGACGCAGCTATTGTTTACTGAAATTTGAATCATCCGATAAACGATGGCGCGCGCGGCGGAATCTTAAAAGGTTTGGGCGGTCGGTGTAGGGTAGTTCCGCGAAAAACGTGTGGCGAACGCTTCACGGTGACGGCGAGCGTCGTTTCCACCTGAGAAGCTGTCAGGACCTAATTCCACGTGATTACGCACCACGATTAGAGTGGCTATCTTAGAATTGGATCGGTCGCAGCGGGCCCGTGCAATGGCCTCCTAGGTCACCTGACTTGACGCCTCTTGACTTTTTTTTGTGGGGACGTATTAATATTATGTGGTTGAGGTCGTTAATAATACACTTTATTCACGGATAAGTATTTATTTAACGTAAGACAAAACGAAGCGAACACACTAGCAATGGCAGCTATAGCGGAAGAGAGAAAAAAAAGGAAGTTGCCAACACAACAAATATAAAATATTACACACATACATTATTGGTTGCGTTCTCAATTAATGTCAACACTCCCTCCAGAACGCAAACCCATTTCTCTTATACAATACAAATGTTTTGCCAATGTTACACCTTTGGTTAAGTTATCAGCTACCATATTGCAACCATTAATAAACACAAATTTTACTTTAAATTTTACAATATTCTGCCTAAGAAAATGTAGTCTGATATCAATATGTTTTGTCTTAGGTTTATAACAATCAGTTGACCCTAGTCTAATTGCACTTTGATTATCGCTATATATAGTTAAAGCACTGTCGACGCCTTGCCCAAGTTCATCTTGAAGATGTCGAAGCCACAACGCCTCCTGGGTCGCCGACGCCATCGCCATATATTCCGCCTCTGCCGTAGAGAGCGCTACCGTTTGCTGCTTACACGAGTTCCAGGATATGCAAGCATTCTGAAAAATAAATGTGTAACCAGTACATGATTTTCGATCCAGTGGATCACTAGCCCAGTCTGCATCGCAATACCCAGTTATTTCTCTGGTATCTTCTTTCAAATAACATAACTTCAGATTTTTGGTTCCTTGAAGGTATCTCATAACCCTCTTTACTCCAAGCCAGTGTTGATATTCTGGATTATTACAGTACTGACTCAATTTATTGACCGCATAGGTTATGTCAGGTCTTGTGACATGTGCCAGATATATAAGACAACCTACTGCTTCTCTGTATGGGAAGTTACTATCTTCATTTTCAGGTTTCTTGTCAAACTTTGTATTTACTTCAATTGGAGTGCATACTGGTTTGCACTCAGACATGCCAAAGCGTTCCAACACTTCATTAATATATTTTTCCTGGTCAATTTTAATGGATCCTGCTTCACGATTTCTGGTTATGTTTAATCCAATACAGTGTTTCATCTCACCTAAATCTTTCATTGAAAATTACAACTTTAATTTTTCTTTTAAGTTTGATGCTATTTCTGTATTACTTGTGAAAATTAGAAAATCATCCACCCAAATTGCAATGAATATCATCTTTGATTCATTAAATGAATAATATATGCATGGATCTATTTTTGATCTCTCCAATCCAATCTTAATTAAAATATCATTTAATTTTAAGTTCCATTGACGGCTAGCTTGCTTAAGCCCATAGATTGATTCATGTAAGAGACATACCTGAGCATTCTCCTCATAGCCTTCTGGTTGTGACATGTATATTTCTGCATTAATGTCTCCCTGAAGAAATGCACTTATGGCATCCATCTGAGTCATTTCCAAGTTATATTTAGCTGCCAGTGCAAGTGAGAAGCGGACTGATGTATACCTGACCACAGGAGCATAAACTTCATCATAATCATTTCCTCTTCTTTGAGCACATCCTTTGACAACTAATCTTGCTTTAAAACTAACAATATCTCCTTTCTCATTTGTTTTACCTTTATATACCCATTTACATGGCAAAGCTCTTTTACCTGATAGCAAGTCTACCAGTGACCATGTTTTGTTTGTTATTAAAGAGTCATATTCTTCCTGCATGGCCTTCCTCCACTGGTCAGCTTGTACAGATGATAAAGCTTCAGCAACAGTCTGCGGATCATTTAAATTAGTAGCTGGACAAAAGTAACTCACATCATGATCATTCATCTTAGCATAATCAACAGCCTTGCGTGGACGTAGGTTCATATTATGCATGGGTGTGGATAGCTCTACTGATTCTTCTGGAATGTAGGACGGATCATCATTGTTGCTACACAAATAGTCCTCACTAGATGAATTGTCAGATTCAGTTTTAGGCAAATCCTCGCAAGTTTGTACAGAAGACTGAATTTCTGAATCATTGTCAGGTAAACAAGGTAAGTGCACATCATCATACAATTTTTGACCATTTTCTAAAAATACTACATCTCTACTCTTAATGACTCTATTAGTATCAGAATCTAGTAAACGATATCCCTTGCTTGTCTCACAATAGCCAATAAATATATATTTTCTAGATTTAGAATCCCATTTTTGGCGTTTTTCTTTAGGTACTTGAGCCATGACTTCAGAGCCAAAAATTCTTACATTAGATAAGTTGGGTTTCTTACCTGACCACATCTCTATAGGAGTTTTACCTTCTATTGACCTTGTGGGTGATCTATTAATAATATATGATGCTGTTGTTATTGCCTCTGCCCAGAATTCTTTAGACAAATGAGCATCAAATAACATACACTTAGCTCTTTCCACAAGTGTCCTGTTCATCCTTTCTGCATGGCCATTCTGCTGGGGTGAGTATGGGATGCTTGTTTGATGTTCAATACCATGGATACCTAAGAAACTGTCAAAATCTTTATTACAATATTCCAATCCATTATCTGACCTTACTGCTTTTATTCTTCTTCCTAATTGATTTTCTACTTTGTTTTTATAATCTTTAAATGTTTCCAAAATACTCAATTTATCCTTCAAAAAGTAGACATTAACTTTCCTAGTGTAGTCATCTATATAAGTAATGAAATACTTCATACCACCCAGTGATGTTTGTTCCATCGGTCCACATAAGTCAGTGTGAATAAGTTGCAGTGGCTCTGAGCTTCTGGTACCAATACTGTTAAAGGGTTGTCTGCTTTGTTTTCCTTTGAGACAGGTGATACAAGTGACTAGATCTTTTCTTGTGTCAGTAAATGGTTTTACTCCCTCCACACAGTCCGGTAGCTTATTAACATCTGAAAAATTTAGATGCCCCATGCGTCTATGCCACAGAACAACATCATTTAAGTTATTTGTACATGTTAAATTTGAAATAACTTCTCTGTGAGTATTTAATTGGTACAAATTGTTTATTTGAGTAGCTGAACACAATAATTTATTATTCTTATCATAAATATCACAACTTTTGTGTCTGAAATCTATCTTACAGCCATTTTTAACCATAGCACTAACAGATAGGAGATTGACAGCAAGTTTAGGTATGTATAGAACATCTCTTACCTGATTTTTTCTATGTTCATTACCATTAATTAGTAAATTAACTTTTCCTATACTTTCTACATGCAGTGGTGTCTTACTGGCTACTGTTATACAGGGTACAGGTGGACTTGTCACGTCATACATCCAGTCACATCTATTAGTCATGTGCATGGTGGCACCAGAATCCACATACTATAAATCCTGGTTCATTTTCTTTGAACATGCTGAAAAAACAGCAACTAAACTTTTATTAATTAATTGAATTATTTGAGAGCGTCCAAGTGGGGACTGACCGGATTCTCGAGCAGTTCCCTTCCGCGGAGGTAGTGGTCCTCGGTGATTTCAACGCTCATCACAAAGAGTGGTTGGGATCCAGGACCACTGATCTCCCCGGTCGGGCTGTTTACGAGATGGCCTTGGCTTATGGTCTCTCGCAGCTGGTAACACAGCCCACCCGTGTTCCAGATGTTGAGAGCCATGAGCCCTCTATGTTGGATCTTCTGCTGACGACACACCCGAACGGATACAGGATAGTGGTTGATGCTCCACTGGGATCGTCTGACCACTGCCTGGTCCGTTCGTGGGCCCCTGCAGCGGGTTCCAGTCGTTCTTCTACAACTGGAACTCGCAAGGTTTGGCGGTATATGTCAGCAGATTGGGACGGACTCCGAGAATTCTTCGCGTCCTACCCATGGAGGCGGCTTTGCTTCTCCTCTGATGATCCTGACGCCTGTGCGGACTGTGTCGCGGAGACAATTGGCTTGGGTATGGAGACCTTCATACCCAGCTCAAAAATACCCGCAGGGCGTCGCAGCAGGCCGTGGTACAATCGTGCCTGCGCCGTTGCTGCGCGCCTCAAGCAATCCGCATACGCGGCGTGGCAAGACGCCAGGAGGCGTCGGGATCCAAATTCGAAGGAGGAGAAACGGAAGTTTAAAGCCGCCTCTAGATCCAACAAAAGAGCCTTAGCTAGGGCCAAGGCGGAGCACATCCGCAGAATTGGCGAGCGGCTCCAAAGCTATCCCTCTGGAAGCCGTGCTTTTTGGTCGCTCGCTAAGGCTGTGGAGGGCAATTTCTGCCTATCCAGTCTCCCACCACTGCGTAAACCCGATAACAGTTTGGCCCATAGTGCAAAGGAGAAGGCCGATCTCTTGGCCCAATTCTTTGCCTCGAACTCGACTTTGGATGACGGGGGAGCCACACCGCCGAACATCCCCTGGTGTGAGAGTCTCCTGTCTGATATAAAAATCACCCAGCGTGCTGTCAGACGGGAGCTCATGGCTCTCGACATCCATAAGTCGAGTGGGCCGGACTGTATCCCCGCAGTGGTTCTTAAGACGTGCGCCCCTGAGTTGACCCCCGTGCTAACGCGCCTTTACCGTCTTTCCTACAAAACCAACCGGGTTCCCGCTTCGTGGAAGGTCGCCCATGTCCACCCAGTCCCCAAAAAGGGTGACAGATCGGACCCTTTATGCTACAGGCCGATTGCTGTCACATCCTTACTCTCCAAGGTCTTGGAGCGAGTTATAAACACTCAGCTCCTGAGGTATCTTGAGGACCACCAGCTGATTAGTGACCGCCAGTACAGTTTCCGTCACGGTCGTTCAGCTGGTGATCTTCTTGTGTACCTCACGCACCGTTGGGCGGAGGCTTTGGAGAGTGGGGGTGAGGCGATTGCGGTCGGCCTTGACATAGCGAAGGCATTCGATCGAGTGTGGCATGGCGCCCTTCTGGCGAAGCTACCTGCGTATGGTATCCCTGAGGGACTCTGCAAGTGGATCGCCAGTTTTTTGGATGGTCGGAGCATAAAAGTCGTGGTGGACGGCTGTTGCTCCGAGACCAAGACCATTAACGCGGGTGTTCCACAAGGATCGGTGCTATCGCCGACACTCTTCATCCTGCATATCAATGACATGTTGTCTAACGACAGCATGCATTGTTATGCGGATGATAGTACGTGTGACGCGCGATACATCGGCCATCAGAGTCTTTCTCGAGGTTCCATTGAGGAAAGACGGTCTCAACTTGTGTCTGAAGTCGAGAGATCTCTGGGGCGGGTCTCCGAATGGGGTGAATTAAACTTAGTTCAATTTAACCCCTCGAAGACACAAGTTTGCGCATTCACTGCGAAGAAGGACCCTTTTGTCATAGCGCCGCAATTCCAAGGAGTTACTCTCCAAAGATCCGAAAGTATTGGGATCCTCGGCGTCGAAATATCGAGCAATGTTGACTTTAGGAGTCATTTGGAGGACAAAGCCAAACTGGCGAGCAAAAAGTTGGGTATCCTGAACAGAGCCAAGCGGTACTTCACGTCGGGTCATAGATTGACGCTTTACAAAGCACAAATCCGGCCCCACGTGGAGTACTGCTCTCACCTCTGGGCAGGTGCCCCAAAATACCAGCTCAACCCACTTGACTCCTTACAGCGACGAGCTTGTCGAATAGTCGATGATCCCAATCTTACGGACAAATTGGAACCGTTAGGACTGCGGAGAGACTTCGGGTCTCTCTGTGTGTTCTATCGTCTGTTCCATGGGGAGTGCTCCGAGGAATTGTTTGAGATGGTACCAACATCGCCCTTCTACCATCGCACCACCCGTCACGGCAGCAGAGTTCATCCCTACCACCTGGAAGCGTACCGCTCCCGAACGGTACGTTTCCAGCGTTCTTTCTTACCACGTACGTGCAAGCTCTGGAATGAACTCCCTGCATCGGTGTTTCCTGAGCGCTATGACCTGTCCTTCTTCAAACGAGGCTTAAAGAGAGTACTATCCTTAAGGTAGGCAGCGACTTTGTTGTGCTGGACCCCTGGCATTGCGAAGGTCTATGGGCAGCGGTAGCCGCTTACCATCAGGCGGGCCGCTAGCTCGTCTGCCTATACGGCAATAAAAAAAAAAAAAAAATATTAGTTCCTAATTTTTCTACTATCTTTTTCTTTGGAGCACGACAATACTTGGCCATGTGTCCATACTTGCTGCAGTTATAGCAACGTGGCCCTTTGTGATTATGTGTCTTCTGTGTAAAATGATTCCCATGAATGGCTGTTCTTTTTGTGAAGAATGCTGTGCTGTCTAAGCATTTAACTTCCTGCAAGAGCTTAGTTTTTATAGAATCTGCGCTGATCTTGATCCCTGAGCTCTCTAGTCCCATTATCATTGGTTTATATGTCCGGTAAACCAGCTAACATTAGAGTGCCCAGCCATTCATCGTCTATGTTAAATTTGATATTCCTCAGCTTATGAGCGGTGGACATAATCTTGTTCACATAATTATCTACGTTTTTGGAATTCTCTAGTGTGGTAGTGATTAGGTCTTTCAATAAAGCAACTCTTCTGTATAGCCCGCTATCATCAAACGCCTGTTGCAGGTTCTCCCACACATCCTTACATGTGACAGCACTTTGCACGTGTACATAGTTAATAGGATCGAGGAGTAAAATTAGCTTAGATTTGGCCTTTGTTTCTTTTCTTTCATCTAAATTAGTGCCCTCAATACAGCTCCATAGTTATTCCAGTTTCAAATATCCTTCTACTGCGAACTTCCAACTCGCGTAGTTGTCTCTTCCGACAAGTCTATCTATATGAAATGGATGATGACTTGTATTAGACATCTTCTTCTCGTAATACTATTTTTCGCAATAATAATATAGAACTGATATGTGCCCGATATGGCGATCGGCTCGCCCCCTATCACATCATGGGACGGAACATACAAGGCGAAATGTGGGTGTCCTGGTGGCGCCTCTGCCTACCCCCTCGGGGATAAAGGCGTGAGTTTCTGTATGTATGTAATATAGAACTGACCACGCGGTTTCAAGTTAGGTTATGCGCCATGCGGTAACCTCAAAATTGACTCGTTCGGAATAAATACTTCTGTCGTTTTACGAATTTTCACTATTAACGACCTTCTGTCAACCACGCTCTGCTACCATGTTAATATTATGTGGTTGAGGTCGTTAATAATACACTTTATTCACGGATAAGTATTTATTTAACGTAAGACAAAACGGAGCGAACACACTAGCAATGGCAGCTATAGCGGAAGAGAGAAAAAAAAGGAAGTTGCCAACACAACAAATATAAAATATTACATACATACATTATTGGTTGCGTTCTCAATTAATGTTAACAGGACGTATTAAATCTCTGGTATACTTCAGTGAAACTACTAGTGTGGAGGAACTTAAAAGTAGGATAGTGGCAGCGTTCCAAAAAGTTTAAGAGTGACACTGAAGTTTTAGATAAATTACGTGACTAATTACGCAAACGTGCATTGAGATGTATTGAGTAAGGTGGTGGACATTTGGAACATATTTTAACAAGAAGTCGCCGTATGAGTGCCATTTATCATGTAAGTTAATTTTGTTTTTATTTTTTTGTTATTATTCACAATCTAGTCTTCGTTGTATGATATTGCGTCATGTAATTCATCAGCAATGCAAAATAAATAACGTATCATGCCTGCCTGTATGGACTAGGTTAAACAGAAGTTAAATTAATAATAATAAATAAATAAATAAATACACCCAACAGTCACATACATAGTCCTGACCCCACACTAAGATCGAGTCTTGTGTCGTGGGTATCAGATGCTACGAGAGACTTTTCGGTCTCACAAACACCCAGACCCGAAACAAATACCTGTGGATCACACAAATATTTGTTTCGGTGCGGGGATCGAACCCGCGGCCTCTCGTTTCACAGGCGGCGTCAAACCAACTGCGCCACGGAGGCTGTCAATATTTAATAACCGATGAATGCAAGAAAAGTCTTGTGTTGTCTTCGTGCCCATTACAATGTAAGTTAAAATATTTCGTTTTGTAGCTCAAATAATAATGATAAGCTTACACAGTAAATAAATAATAATTGGTTTACAAAACTACCCGGTAATCAGTTACGTACGAAATTTGTATTTCGTTTATTGTCGGGTGTTTCCGCCGGCGCGGCGTTCGGGCAAGTCGCGTAGGTACTCGTGTGAATAGGCCTTGTGAACATGTGTGCGTGTCCGCGCGCGTGTGTACTATACAGTAATGCACTTTATTCGTAAGATGACCATGTTGCACGCCTATATTTGGTATAACTAATTTCATAAATAAATATTTTGTGTAATCTTCGGAGTACAATTTCAAACTTCCACTATGATTCCAATAATATTTTTAAGTTGGGGTGTCTGAGGTTGTGAATTAATCCTGTTACACGTTGTATGTGTCTGAGGTTGTATATACAACAAAAAAATAAACCTATAGAAAAAAGTGTTGATATCGATTCAGTAGCTGATTCTGAACCTACTACTTTCGGCTTTTACATTTAATTCTGTTACTCGTTGCATACAGCGTGATATTGACACCCCCTACATTAAATTAAACCATGAGCATCGCATAGTAAGGGATATTATTTGCACGCATAGGCATTGTCGTAGAAGGAAAAACTAAAAAGTTGATTTTTCAAACAAATTATAAGTCAAAATAATGACATTAAATTTAAACAGCCTATGTTTACATTTACCTGGTATACAGCGTCCGCACGGAGCGGAGCGGCAACATCACAATATTCCCGCGTTTATGAAAACAGCCGACCCGCTAGCACGGGCGGCGCTGCGATCGCGGGAATAATCTTCCCAAGTCACATATTTTTCATAGTAATCACAGTTCACACAACACATAAATACATAAAATTAACTAATTCAAATTGTTGTGTTTTATGCACCAAATCTCTCACAATATGTTCTGAGGGCCATGACGGCGTTTTGATTACACTCACCATACAACAACACCATATCTGTGTATTCCACAGTACTTCGTTATTGTATTAAGAATACGCGCAATACAATAATACTGAACAACTTAAATCTACAAAAACTAAAATGTACTTATAAACACTAATACGAACACCTAAATAATAAAAAGAACAGTTAAAACACAAAAACTAACACCTAATAATAAAGTACTTAATTGCAATATGTGTTTCTATCACTTAAACACTCTTAACTATTCACTTACTTAACACAAAATACAAATAACAACAGAATTTAAAATACTAACAAAATGGCGATTTCTGCGCGCGCGCGTGTTTTTGTTTACATTACTAATTGAACGCAATAAACCGAACACTGAGCGTGCCGCCGCGCCGCTATACATTAGGATTTGATCTCGATCTCACTGAGGAGCAACTCAATAAACTTGAGCGTCTTCAAAACTTCTGCATTAGATTTATATTTGGACTGCGCAAATATGATCATGTTTCCGAATTCCGCAACAAACTCAAGTGGTTACCTATACGGCTTCGCCGGAATACACATATTCTCTCCCTTCTTTACTCTATACTTTTTAATCCTCTCTCTCCTTCGTACCTCAAAAACCGATTTCTATTTCTTCATAATACACATTCAAGGTCCCTGAGGTCATCAGAGAACTTAACACTGCAAATTCCAGCGCATTCCACTGCTTTCTTTGATAAATCTTTCACCACTCAAGCTGCTAGACTTTTGAATGCATTACCTGTCTCAGTGCGGCGGGCAAAGTCCCTGCCTATATTTAAAAGATTGCTAAAGGAGCATTATTTCTCCTTACATACCTGAAGACATAGCGTAGTGTATTCTTTTTATTATATTTTCTTGCTTTGATGTAATGTGTTGATGCATATAATATTATATAGGGTTTATCATATGTATTTATATATGCAAATATATGTATTGTGTTATTCTTGTTAAATTTATATTTTTTTTTTTTTTTTTTTTAGTAGAATAGAATTATTTTTTCCTGAATTTTATTTATTACTTTTTTTTTTTCTCGTACTCCTCATGATTCCCCCAATTTGTCGTTCTGTCTTATCCATCCTATGGTAGGTTGCCTGGAAGAGATCGCCTGGAGCGATAAGGCCGCCATTGTATACTTTTTTACTTTTTGTTCATTTTTGTTAAATTCTTTTTTTTTGTTCACTGGTGTACAATAAGTTTTTAAATAAATAAATAAATAAATAAATAAATTTGCTAAAAAGTTGAAGATCCCTAAGGATTGATTGGATGGATTGGTTGATGCAGTAATTACGTAACTGGATTGGACAATAGTATTTAAAATGAAATACTCTGATTGGAGTAAAAATACTTTATGTGATTGGTAGTTTAAAATAAGAGCCGTGATTACAATATCTTGAAATCGATATCGATTACTTGTAGTTTAGTCAAATGTGTCAATTTTACTTTTCTAAGCAATTTTACCCGTAAGTAGTTCATTAATTAAACAATCAACAGCAGCGAATGCATACGTGTATTTTGTATAAAATTACGATTTCTCAAAGTGCTTTACTTTGGAAACATTAAATATTGTCAAGTTATTGTCATTTTCAGGAAATGTAGTCAGATATCTTTGTAAATTTTATTTTTGTTCAAGATGAAAAGCTTTAAGCTCCCCTTTTGATACCCCGGGGAAGCCGAGAGAGGTATATCATTCCGGATATTGTGGCCGAGCTGGGTCCCTAGCAATACCTACGCCAACATATCAGTATGCTAAAAACCCCTTGATGACCGGTTGGGTTTTAATTATTGAAGATGTTCCAAATTATTAAAACCAACCGTAAGCAATAAAAACGAATTACTATGATATTTCTGAAATACTATTAAGTTTCCAGTCAACTCAAATTAAATAATATTGAGATAAAAAATGTCGATTAAGTGTCCTCGAATAATTTCACAACACTACTTCAAAAATGTTTCGTATGCTGTCACTTTCTTATAATTATACTTACTCCAAGGGCGAAAAAGGGACAGCATATTATGATATAAAAAGATGTATGATCTGGCAACAATTGATTATAGTAAATTCAAAGTACAGAAGGAACATGGCGCGTTATGATACGTTTACGTAAAATTGTTTTGAAAATGTTAAATTGAAATATTGCGTGTTCGATTCAAACATTACTTGAAATTGAATGCATATTGTTTAAAAATAAAGCTGAAATAAATGTTATTCTTGATGCATAGTTTCATTCACGTATTTTTATTTGGACCGATTGTCACGTGCCGAAGAATAGTTTTTTTGATGATTATGATTACAATTTAAGTATTTGTATTGTGCAATTAAAATGCTTTGTATGTATTTTTATTTTTTATTTTATTTTTATTTTATTTTATTTTATTTGGGAACATACAGTGTTACAAAATTGACACAGAATAAAAACAAAGCACCAATTACATGTTTCCACAGTTATAAATATAAAATATGTATAGAAAATGCCCTAGTTATAACATTACATGGCAATTTACACAACATGTATAATATAAAGAAAATAGACAGAATAAAAAAAAAAAGAAAAAGAAGAACAATAAAAACACTTGAAATTACCAATTAAAACACTTAACAAAACCAATTAAAAGACTTAAAAAATAAAAACAAATGGAAAGACAAGCAAAAGCACGAATTAGAACACTAAAAAGGACCAATCAAAATCTAAGGACGTATATTATAGTTTAAACAGTCAGAGAACCAATAATTAGTTAATGTCTTTTTTAAAATATGGGGTTTTGAGTAAAATAAATCTAGGTCTAGGAGATCTACTGCAGTATTAACATATTTTGTAGCTCTGATGAAGAATGCATTCTGCCTATAATTTGTTACACTTTGTGGAGCACAAAAACACACCGGTCGTCTTATATTCTTATAGGGAACTCTTATATTAATTTTCGACAGTAGATGCGGAGAATCTAATAGATTCTGTGCAATTTTTGCAAATAATGCTATGTCCGCAATTTTTCTTCTTTCAAGAAGCGGAAGAAAATGGTATCTGCGACACCTTGCTTCGTAATCTGCATCGTAACAATGACATTTAAATTGAAGGAATTTTAAAAATCGGCGTTGGATTGATTCAATTCTATTAATGTAACAATAATACTGTGGGTTCCAAACTTGTGTACAATACTCCAGTATACTGCGTACCAATGAACAATATAGAATTTTTATCACTTTCATATTAGTGAATTGTGAGGATGATCTAATCACAAAACCAAGTGCTTTGTTGGCTTGTTTAACGATGTGATCAATGTGTTTATCGTAGGTTAACTTGGAATCGTGCGTCACACCAAGATCTTTGATTGAGTCCACACGCTTAAGAGGTTTTCCTTTTAAGACGTATATGTTATTAATGAAATTTAATTTACGGGTGAATGTTATAGAATAGCATTTAGATACATTAAGATCTAATTTATTGGCCAAACAATAACTTTCAAATGAATCCAAATCTAACTGCAATAAATGACAATCATTAATATTCTTCACTGTTTTGTATATTTTCATGTCATCGGCATAGAGAAGAAATTAAGAGTGTTTGAAACAGAAACTAACATCATTAATAAAAATATTAAAAAGCAAGGGACCAAGCAGAGAGCCCTGGGGCACACCAAAAGGTATAACATTCCACCCAGAGGAGAAGCCACCTATAGCTACAGCCTGGGACCTGTTCTCTATATATGATGTGAACCATCTTAGAAGGTTTCCATGAACACCTGCAAAGAACAGCTTTTGCAAGAGAATTTGATGATCGATCCGATCGAACGCCTTACTAAAATCTGTAAAGATAGCATCTACTTGACCTCCACCATCCATATGTGATGACAAAAAATCTGTGAAGGATAATAAGTTGGATGTGGTAGAACGCTTACTTACAAAGCCATGCTGCTGAGGAATAAAATTGCATGATAGTTTTTCGTAAACTTGTGTATATACAATTCTCTCGAATAACTTGGCGAATATACATAATTTGGATATCGGTCGATAATTTTTTATGTCATCTTTACAACCGCTTTTATGTATAGGGGTGATAAATGCCGATTTCCAAGTACTAGGTACAATTCCCTCGTGAATCGATCGTTTGAACAGGATGGTAAGAGGTTCAACTAATGATTCTGCACCTTTTAAAATAAAGTTAGGCGTAAAGTCGTCGGGTCCCGCTCCTTTATTTAGGTCTACTGACTTTATGAATTTTAAAACAGAGTTTGGAGTAATATGTATATCATTTATACAAGGCGTTACTGAACTTTGCGAAGAGGACTTCGAGGGAGTAAAATAAACATTGGACGACGGTGCAAGAAAGTTTGAAACGAAGTAAGATGAGAAGAGGTCGCAGATTTCCTCACCAGTGTCCGCTGTCTGACCATTGTAATTCATGCTGGAGGGAAGAGAGTTGGAGTCATTTTTATTTGATTTAATGAAGGTCCAAAAGGATCTGGGGTTCTTAACTATTGAATCTTCACATCTTTTTATATACATTGTATAACATTCCTGCTCTAACCGCTTAGCCCTTTCTCGAAGTAAACAAAACGAGTCGTGATCTCTGGTGCCGCCATATATCTTATATTTCCTTAAATACTTATATTTTTCTTTAAGGATTTTTTTTAAAGGGGCTGTGTACCAAGGTGGATATCCTGGAGAAGTAAATGGTTTCTTTGGAATATATTTATCTCTTAAATTGTATAAATGTTGATAAAAAATGCTAAGAGCCTCATCTAGTGTGTTACTGTTCAAGGTAGCTTCCCAATTAATTTCAGATAATAACATTTTAATATTATCATTGGTTCCGCCATATTTATATATTTGTATAATTATTGATCGATGTTTTCTATACATATTCCGCGAGGTTGGCAGTACTGCAATGAGTGCTGTGTTGTGTCATATTCCCGCTATTTTCCCTTTCCCTCTAACGCACGCCTGACCTAATATGTCTGTACTCCTTGCGCGTACGTCGCGCGGGAGCTACGGGAAGTGGGGACACGCTGTGCCCCACACGTACTTCGCTTCGAACCGCCGCACGCGCCGCACATGTACTCGTAAGGACGTAAGTGTTCCCGCCGCCGCTAACCCGCATGTGCAAATGGCGTTCCGCTAATCCGCGCTATACTGTGTAATCGCACCCCGCTTTGTGTGTACCAATTGATAACTAAGGACTTACAACCGCAAGGTTGATGCTAGCATAGCTATTTTACGGGACAAGCCCCTGTTCGCGCGAGTGTCGTGAATAAGTCGACGCCATCGCGCCGGGACCGCGTGCCACCTCGCCGAGGATGCAGATGTCAAGGTAAGGCGTGCACATCCCTTGCTCCCGATCCAACCGCATCGCACCGCGAATCAGCCCTTTGAAGGGGATGATAAAATACAGTCCACTCATTCGTACTTGCCAACTCCGCCTAGCTACCGCTTAGCATCAGCCCCTTTAGGAATCAGATAGGTACACATACCCACTTTTAAAAATCAGGTTTACTTTAACCTCCCCCGCGCACCGCACAAAAACGCGTTGGGTCAATTACGCACCATAAATTTGGTCCTTCGAGCCGGATAAATATCGTCTTTTGGTGCAACGTAATTTGCACCCAATTCGTTTATATAATATATAATATATTTCGCTTTGTTTTACCGCATACCGCCATTCGTTAATCGCTTAAGAAATTATTATTATATAAAAATGTCGCGTTCAAGGACAAAGGGCGCCGAATCACCCGCGTCCGACAGTGAGCTTACTTTATCGGAAAGTAAGCGAAACACATATTTTGCAATCATACAAAATATTTTCGATAAGTCGCAAAAGGCATTCACTAGTGAGGAATGCATGGAAACATTTCTCAGTTCAGTAGGATCGATCGATAGATTATCAGAACAATTTCGAGATTCAGTTGATGATTATAACCGCGCTTTGCTTAAGTCTGATCGTACTAGTAAACCGGACTTTCAATCTTTAATTTCGTTTGAAGATTTATATTGCCGCATAAAACGCGTCTTAGCACGTGTTGAATCCACCCATTCGGGAGTGGACACGTTTCCGAGTCGCAATGTTTTAAAACATAAAAAACCATCTTTGCCGCCGATAGAAATAATGTGCTTTGACGGTGATATTCGCAACTGGCCTTTATTTTACGCAAGCTTTAAATCTATTGTACATGATAATACGACGTTATCAGATAGTGATAGGTTACATTACCTATTAAGTAAACTTTCGCAAAAGGCTAAACACGTGTTCTCGGGTATTACGCCGTGCGCAGAAAATTATACAATTATACTGCAATGTCTTATTGATAGGTATCAAGACATTCGTACACTCGCGTCCACTTATTTGGACCAAATGATTAACTTCAAAAGTATGGGTTCCGCCTCAGCGTCTAAATTCCAAGAGTTTTTAGAACAATTTATTACCGCAGCAAGCGCTTTAAAAAACTTGCAATTGGATGATTTAGCGGACTTCATTCTGTTGTACCTCGCCTTGCGGAGACTTGACACTGAGACGGTTCATGCCTTTGAAGAAAGATACCGCGATGTAGAAATACCTACATTCCGCGATTTAAATGATTTTATTCGTAGTCAGTTTAAAATATACACTAACACGCAAATAAATTCCACCGGTACCAATATCCCGCGAAATAATAATTTTGTTAGAAATAAGCCTCGTAATCACGTACCTAACCCGCAGGCCTACACGCTGGTCTCATCACCTAGTCAGAAATGTCTTTGTGATAATTTCGTTCACGCTCATCTGTTTAAATGTCCTAAATTCAACCAATTTACTACGCCTTCCGCACGATTTAAATGTGTTAAAGATTACAACGCTTGTATAAACTGCCTTAGTTTATCTCATAAATTACGAGATTGTAAGTCGAATTCCAGATGTCGAAATTGTAACTCAAAACATCATACTTTATTACATTTCAATAAAATAGTTTTGCATACTCAACGTAATGTAACTTTGCCCGCACCGGGAGTCGAATCCGCTACCCCCGCGTCCACAGCTCACGCTACTCCGAGCGCGCGCGCCACATCTCTCGATGCGTCATCGATGCCCGCCAACGAAGCGCGCGACGTTGCATCGCTGCACATCGCTGCGCCAGTATCGAACGCAACCGCTAATGATTACCGTAACGAGCGATCTACGCTGTCCACTATATTGTTGTCGACGGCTCAAGTAGTCGTGTATGACTTTGAAGGTCAGGCGCATATTATTAAATGTTTACTTGATTCTGGTTCACAAAGTAATTTTATAACATCGGAATGTTGTGCGTTGCTAGGTTTAAATTACAATAAGAATACGCAAACTATGGTACGTGGTTTCGGTGGTATAGAAAAGTGTATTAGAGGTTCCGCGCAATTTAAAGTATTCTCGCGTTTTGATAATAATATTTGTTTCAACGTATCCGCACTTGTTGTCGACCGCATCACGGATAGTCTACCTTCGGTTCCCGTTGATAGAACTTTTTTCGCGCATTATTTAAATACGTTGCCGCTCGCAGACGCTGCTTTCGCCACACCGTCAGAGGTACATGTACTTCTAGGTGCAGATGTCTTCCCACATCTGTTATTGCCGGGTACTGTTAACAGTATGAATGGCTTACCACCCGCTATTAATACAATTTTAGGTTACGTACTAATGGGTTCCGCTCCAGTTTTGGTACCTAGAAAATCGAGTTTAAAGTCGACATCGGCTTGTTGTACGGTCGTCGACCAGATTTCTTTGGACATCCTTCTTAAAAGATTTTGGGAACTCGAGGAAATCTCCGCTCCGCCCGCCCTCAGTCAAGATGACCTTGAATGTGAGAATCATTTCCGCGCCACCACTACGCGTGATGCTAGTGGCAGGTACTCAGTCGCCTTACCGTTTAAGGATGACGTTTATAAATTAGGTAATTCGTTTCAAACCGCACACAGACGTTTTCTTTGCTTGGAA
The DNA here is from genome assembly GCA_949752805.1 of Deilephila elpenor. Taxonomy (NCBI): domain Eukaryota; kingdom Metazoa; phylum Arthropoda; class Insecta; order Lepidoptera; family Sphingidae; genus Deilephila; species Deilephila elpenor. The sequence goes on from OX457095.1 coordinate 14,314,383, forward strand.
CGCAAGTTGCAGTCTTCGCCCATGTTGCGCGCCGCTTACGCCGACATAATCCGCGAATATGTTACCAAAGGTTATATTACCGAAATAGGACCTGTTGATAATGTCGATATTTCCGCATCTTATTTCGTACCGCACCATTGCGTGCAACGTGAAGACAAGTCAACTACCAAGGTACGCATGGTATTGGATGCCAGTTGCAAGACTAGTTCTGGGCTATCCTTGAACGAAGTTTTGCATTCAGGGCCTAATCTTCAAGGTGATTTAAATTCAATACTTCTTAATTTCCGCCTCTTTAAAATCGCTGTTTCCGCCGATTGCCGCCAGATGTTTTTACAGATTCTTATGAACGAATCCGATCGTAAATTCCAGCGTATTCTTTTTCGCTTTCAGGTCACTGACCCTTTGTCAATTTTTGAATTTAATCGCGTGTGTTTTGGAATGAAGTCTAGTGTATTCCACGCCGTCCGCGTCGTCAGACAGCTAATAACAGACGAAGGACACAAATTTCCAGTGGCAGCCGCAATCGCATCCAGTTCGACTTATATGGACGATGTGTGTTTCAGCATAATGGCCGACGATTCGTTTCAGGATGATGAATCTGTTGCTGCAGATGCCTGCATCCAGCTTATAGGATTATTTAAGTCCGGTCAATTTGACCTCGTCAAGTGGTCCAGCAATTCCGCCGCAGCTCTTCGTGACATACCCGTTTCGCATCGCGCTTCCTCTTGTCTCGAAATTGATCGGGGCGCCATACCGCATAAAATTTTAGGCACGCATTGGGATAGTTCCGACGATGTTTTCACGTTTAAGGTCGCCGCACCCAATCCGGGGTGCACCAAGCGTAACATTCTTTCCGCTGTAGCCCGTTTGTGGGATAATTTGGGTTTAGTGGCTCCCGTCATTTTGTACGCCAAACTTCTCATCAGAGAACTTTGGATGGCAAAATGCGACTGGGATGACGCTCCACCAAAACGCATCGCAACGCTTTGGTCACAGTTCTGCAATGAACTGCCCGCCTTGAATGGGGTACGTATACCGCGACATTTGGGCGTAGTTCAAGGTTGCGCTGTCAACCTGTTGGGTTTTGCTGACGCTAGCGAACGTGCTTACGGCGCAGTGATATACATGCAAACCATACTAAACTGCACTAGAAATATTGTACTTGTCTGTTCTAAGTCTAAAGTCTCGCCGCTTAAAACTGTTTCTATCGCTAGGTTGGAGTTATGTGCAGCGGTTCTTCTATCCGCACTCATGAAGAAGGTTATCGACATATTTCAGCCGCGTTATAAAATTGCGAACGTATTCGCATTTACCGATTCGAAGGTAACACTATGTTGGATCAATTCTTCTCCGCACCGCTGGCAGACGTTTGTCGCTAATCGAGTAGTTAAGGTGACCGACAACGTTCCCGCCAGCTGTTTCCATCACATAGCAGGAATTGAAAACCCTGCTGATTGCCTATCTCGTGGCTTATCGCCCGCGGCCCTTATTGACCATCCCTTGTGGTTTTCGGGACCGTCGTGGGCTTGTAAGGATCCTGCAGAGTGGCCTATCGCTTCGTTCGATGATAATGATGTCGAAGACATACCTGATTTGAAACCGTTGATACATGCTGTCACCACACCCGCTGTTGATTCGCTAATTTACTCGCTCGCGCTTCGTATTTCTTCTTGGTCTAAACTATTACGCATAATGGTTTATGTTTATCGCTTTTCGAAATTGTTACCGCGTCGACTTTTCGTAACCTCTTCTGATTTAAAATACGCCGAAAATCAAATCATACTCGCTCTTCAACGTGTTTATTTCACTGATGACATAATTAAATTAACAAAGAAACAGATTTGTTCGCCCGCTTTGCAAAGGCTTAGTCCATTCTTAGACACAGAGAATATAATTCGCGTCGGTGGCCGTTTGTCGAATGCAGTCGTCGACTATTCGCAGAGACATCCGCGTGTTCTCCCACGCCGCGATCACATAGTTGATTTGATAGTCGACTATTATCATAAAAAGTATTTACACGCTGGTCCTGAACTTCTAATGTCTATAATTAGGCGTCGCTATTGGATACTTGCCGCTCGGCGAATTATTCGTCACCGCATATACAAGTGTAACACTTGTTTTCGGGCCAAACCGCGTCCATTGTTTCCAAAGATGGCCGATTTACCCGCTTACCGCGTCAACCAGGTCGACAAACCCTTTTCGCATACGGGTTGTGATTACGCAGGTCCTATAAAATACACACCCGTGCGTGGCAGGGGCGTCAGGAGTCGCAAGGCCTGGCTCTGTATATTTACTTGTCTAACTACGCGTTGCTTGCACGTTAAATAGCTTCCGACTTGAGCACGGTTAGTTTTCTCGCCGCACTGAAACGCTTTCTTTCTCGCCGCGGCCCAGTTCAGTGTTTGTATACGGATAACGCTACGAATTTTGTCGGTTTTAGTTCGTATTTACGCGACCTATACAAATTTCTTGATCATTATCGCCCGCACCTTGAACACGAACTTTCTGAAAGTCGTATAGACTTCAAGCAGATTCCACCTGCAAGCCCTCACTGGGGTGGATGCTGGGAATCTATGGTGAAGGTCGTAAAATCTCACCTGTTCAAGGTCATAGGACAGCAGCTGCTTTCCTATGAAGAGTTATTAACAGTACTCACGCAGGTCGAGGCACTTATAAATTCGCGTCCGCTTACATCGCTAAGTAGTGATCCCGCAGAGCCCGCAGCGCTCACGCCCGCTCATTTTCTTCATACCGCTCCTTTATGTTCGCTACCCGCGTCTCATGTAGACTCTTGTAATCTACGTGAGAGACATTCGCTTTTAGATAAAATGGTCCAATCCTTTTGGCAACGCTGGAGGATTGAGTATTTGCATCAATTGCAAGCTCGAGCTAAATGGACCACGCCTTCCACTCCCATTCAATTAGGGACGGTAGTGGTTATTATAGTTGATAATGCACCGCCTCTTTCATGGCCTCTCGGTGTGGTGGAAGCAGTCCACCCTTCGAAGGATGGAGCAACACGCGTCGTGACAGTTAAGACGAATAGGGGAAGCTTCGTGCGACCCGTCGTCCGACTGTGCCCGTTGCCCAATCAATAACTTTATACCTCTCACGGTAGCTCGTAGGACTAGGACACCTAGTGGCTGCGAATATTAGATTCGTAGCCGATGCCGAGAGTTCCGTGGGTATAGTCGTTAACTTATTCGCTTCCGCTTTAAGGTTAGGTTTAGGGTCATTCTTTATTACCGCGTTACTTTATTATTCGTAATTCGTAACATTTATTTTATTATTATTATTAAAGGTACCCTTTAAGGCCGGGGGGAATGGTTCCGCCATATTTATATATTTGTATAATTATTGATCGATGTTTTCTATACATATTCCGCGAGGTTGGCAGTACTGCAATGAGTGCTGTGTTGTGTCATATTCCCGCTATTTTCCCTTTCCCTCTAACGCACGCCTGACCTAATATGTCTGTACTCCTTGCGCGTACGTCGCGCGGGAGCTACGGGAAGTGGGGACACGCTGTGCCCCACACGTACTTCGCTTCGAACCGCCGCACGCGCCGCACATGTACTCGTAAGGACGTAAGTGTTCCCGCCGCCGCTAACCCGCATGTGCAAATGGCGTTCCGCTAATCCGCGCTATACTGTGTAATCGCACCCCGCTTTGTGTGTACCAATTGATAACTAAGGACTTACAACCGCAAGGTTGATGCTAGCATAGCTATTTTACGGGACAAGCCCCTGTTCGCGCGAGTGTCGTGAATAAGTCGACGCCATCGCGCCGGGACCGCGTGCCACCTCGCCGAGGATGCAGATGTCAAGGTAAGGCGTGCACATCCCTTGCTCCCGATCCAACCGCATCGCACCGCGAATCAGCCCTTTGAAGGGGATGATAAAATACAGTCCACTCATTCGTACTTGCCAACTCCGCCTAGCTACCGCTTAGCATCAGCCCCTTTAGGAATCAGATAGGTACACATACCCACTTTTAAAAATCAGGTTTACTTTAACCTCCCCCGCGCACCGCACAAAAACGCGTTGGGTCAATTACGCACCAATCATAATCCCCCTTATGATACAAAAAATTTATTCGTTGTTGTTTTTTCAATAAATTTTGTTGAGCAATTTTACAAATAATATGTATAGATTTATGATGTGTATCTTCTGGTACCAGAGAAGTTCCACAAGCAGTGACCGTAAGTACACGGTTGCTTAATACGTAGTCCAATATCCTCGAATGGATATTTTTGTTAAAATTATATTGGATTAAGTTACACTCCGCCAGAGTATCAAAGAATAAAACTTGGGATTCACCAACGATACCAAACGGTTCAGGAGGATCACCATTCCAATTAATGTTACTTAAATTAAAATCTCCTAAAATTATAAACACATCATTTGGGTGGGAATTAATAATGTGAGACATCTTTTGAGAGAAGTGTTGAAGTTGAGAATTGAAATTGTGGCCATGATTTTCACTACAAAGATATAAAGTGCGCAAGTGTAGTTTATTTGTCAGTGATGAATTATATTTGTTTTTAAGAGTAACAGTGACCCAAATATCTTCTGCAGAAGAGCGCCATTCGGGACGTTCAATTGCTGCGAATTTCCGGTGAATAGCAAAAAGCACTCCACCTCCATATTTCTCCTTTGTTTTTAGATAATTCCTATCCCGCCTCCAAACCAGATATCTATCATCGAACAATTCACTATCGTGTATCCCCTCTATTAGCCAAGTCTCTGTTAATGAAATGACATCATATGACGATAGTAACAAGTTTCGTTTAAAAGAGTGAGTTTTGGTACGCAATCCCCTAGTATTTTGGTAATAAATGTTAATATCTTCAAAAGCCATTATAAAGTGCGAAAAATTGCAATATAATAATATACAACGAGTAACAGAATTAAATGTAAAAGCCGAAAGTAGTAGGTTCAGAATCAGCTACTGAATCGATATCAACACTTTTTTCTATAGGTTTATTTTTTTTTAAATAATTATTAAAACTTAGTAAATAACAGACACCCTTTCCTTTAATGCACCGAACAAACGAAATTGAGACGTAATTCCAGAGTATAAGGTCCTTTCTAAATGACATAATAAACCAATACTTTAATAAATCAAATAAGAAACAAATATGAACTTTATTTCGACAGTCATAAAGGTCCTTTCAAATTCGCAAACAATCTAGCATTAAACAAACGCACACAACGATAGCCCTGAATAAACGTAATAACCTACCAAAATAAATAATTACCATATTCTCTTTTCCGCATATTTAACAACGGTTAGACAGAGCAAGACGCAGCTATTGTTTAATGAAATTTGAATCATCCGATAAACGATGGCGCGCGCGGCGGAATCTTAAAAGGTTTGGGCGGTCGGTGTAGGGTAGTTCCGCGAAAAACGTGTGGCGAACACGGTGACGGCGAGCGTCGCTTCCACCTGAGAAGCTGTCAGGACCTAATTCCACGTGATTACGCACCACGATTAGAGTGGCTATCTTAGAATTGGATCGGTCGCGGCGGGCCCGTGCAATGGCCTCCTAGGTCACCTGACTTGACGCCTCTTGACTTTTTTTTGTGGGGACACATTAAATCTCTGGTCTACTTCAGTGAAACTACTAGTGTGGAGGAACTTAAAAGTAGGATAGTGGCAGCGTTCCAAAAAGTTAAGAGTGACACTGAAGTTTTAGATAAATTACGTGACTAATTACGCAATCGTGCATTGAGATGTATTGAGTAAGGTGGTGAACATTTGGAACATATTTTAACACGTTCACGGCGGCGCTGTATTTTTTAGACTTTATTTTGGGTGCGTTACAATACAATTAAAGCTTGTACTAGGGGTTTCCCTTGGTGCGTCCCGAGGCATTTTTGGCTAGTACGATAGGTTCTAGAAAAATGCCTATCAGTCGATCGGTTTTCATAGAAATCGTTATTTTTTTAAAGATTTGATATCTTTAATGTATTACCTATCACCTGGGACGGCAGGCACTAATTCGGTCAATTATTTTAGAAACTATACTCGTTTTAAAATACTGATTAAATTTGTCTTGTAGCGCATTGAAAATAGGGGACAATATTTTGACTTGTATACTGGGTCTAGTGATGTGACGTGTGAAGTTTTTCATAACGTTTGTCGGGTAATGGCTTACTAGGGCTTAGGTAAATACGTTATTTTTTTTGTTCATTGATTAAATCTATCCAAATCTAGTTCCTTTCTTTTTTCCTCATTGCTAAATGGACTACTACTAAAACTTCATTTTTTTCTGTGGCAGTAGATGACGAGGACGACTATATCATAAAATTACGGTCATCTTCGCAATTTTGACCATTTTCAAGCGCTTTAAATAGCATTTTCCGCGATCGTTTCATTTTGATGCTAAAACATTCGATAATTCGATAGTTTGGCACGCACTAATTTAAAAGTGCCACTGCAGTGAGTGCTGTACAAGACGTATCGGTACAAGTCACGACTGGATGGTACCGCACTGAGTTGCATTTGTCGTATTCTAGTGCGTACAATACTAATATGACTTGTATAGTTTTGATGTTATGTTTTGTTAGTATTCAAGAAAAATGGTATAAAAATATATCCCTCTCATTTCTACTCACGAAGGTTTTCAAAATAACGCCCCCGCACCAAGCGTAAGTTCGTAATAATGCGCCTCCGCACTGGCGGTAAGTCAAGTACAATTCAGAAATGTCTTGTAACGCCTCGAACGTGTTAACAAGAAGTCGCCGTATGAGTGCCATTTATCATGTAAGTTAATTTTGTTTTTATTTTTTTTTGTTATTATTCCCAATGTAGTCTTAGTTGTATGATATTGCGTCATGTAATTCATCAGCAATGCATATTAAATAACGCCTGTATCATGCCTGCCTGTATGGACTAGGTTAAACAGAAGTTAAATTAATAATATTTAATAACCGATGAATGCAAGAAAAGTCTTGTGTTGTCTTCGTACCCATTACAATGTAAGTTAAAATATTTCGTTTTGTAGCTCAAATACTAATGATAAGCTTACACAGTAAATAAATAATAATTGGTTTACAAAACTACCCGGTAATCAGTTACGTACGAAATTTGTATTTCGTTTATTGTCGGCTGTTTCCGCCGGCGCGGCGCGGCGTTCGGGCAAGTCGCGTAGGTACTCGTGTGAATAGGCCTTGTGAACATGTGTGCGTGTCCGCGCACGTGTGTATTATACAGTAGTGCACTTTATTCGTAAGATGACCATGTTGCGCGTGTTAGAGTTGTATAACACAAAATACAAATAAAATATAATAATAATACATATTTATTCTTTATGCCAATATAATTTATTATATATCTTTCATAAACACAAATATATTCAAACACTGCTATACTTTAATTGATATACTTATAATAACATTATAATCATTAATTCACTATATTAACTATTAAAATTAGTAAAACAAATATAATTACTAAAGCAATATAAACCAACAATTATACTCATCTTGTTAATGGTACTCAGAGCCAGATTTACACTGACAGGGGGCAGAGTAATGTCCTGCTCCACGACTCGAACAACACTGTTTCACTTCAAGCAATGCTGGTCTATTTATACCAAATCGTGAACAACCCCACTCTGCCCCACTTCTGACTACCCACATCAATTTGTATTTTATTGTACTTGTTTTCAAATTAAATTGATGTTTACACATTCCATAAAATGTACTCATCTTATAATCTAAGTAATTAATGTATATCTTTTAATCAGCAACATCTCACACGGCCATTCTGACGGTTACTTCGCTCTCGAAGTAATGCTATTCACTGTTTCCATTAATTTATTCTTCGGCAGAATTTTCATTTAGATTTGTAGATCAAGCAATACTTTATTCCAATTGTCACTTTCTTATGGTGTTGATCTCCCATCGGACCAACATGCTCAACATCTCACACGGCTCTCATAAAACAATCACCCTTAAGATCGCACAATCTCCCCTGCACCTGTCGTGATTAGGCCTACTATGTGCTGGTCATAGTATCTAACCCTTTCACCAGGCCAGTATACCCAGCAACTCAAAATCCATTTCATCATTATTCACCATTTGTCATGACATTTCTCAGGTTGGGCTGTCGTGTTCAGTCCCACCACGTGCTGCCTCGTGGTGTCCAGACATCACACCAGGCCACCTTTGCAGCAAGCATCTCATAATCCATTTCTTTATCATTGATCATTTCTCAGGTTGGGCTGTCGTGTTCAGTCCCACCACGTGCTGCCTCGTGGTGTCCAGACATCACACCAGGCCACCTTTGCAGCAAGCATCTCATAATCCATTTCTTTATCATTGATCATTTCTCTTGGCCATTTCTCAGGTTGGGCTGTCGTGTTCAGTCCCACCACGTGCTGCCTCGTGGTGTCCAGACATCACACCAGGCCACCTTTGCAGCAAATACTCACACATACATACACACACACACACACACACATCTGTGAACTTACCGCATCCATTCCAATCTCTAAACTAAACTAAACTTCATACCTTGTTCTGCTGTGCCGCTTTCATCTTTTCATTCACTAAACCACTTTTTTTTTTTTAACGATTACCATTTTGTAGTCGTCCTTTGTCCTTTTAGCCGGTATTTGTCGTTCTCCACAATTTCTATTATTTCATAGGGTCAATTGTAATTGATATAACGAGTTCGGCCATTCTGCCTCTTTGGTACATGTGGTCGTCATCATATTAATGTATCGTTCCACTAGGCCGTTGCTATGCAGTGAATCCGCTTATTATTATTTATTTTTTTTACTTGTTTTTCACGATCGAGTCTTTGTTTCACATTATCTGGAACAACAAAAATAAAATATGTAAGGCATTTGCAAACTAAGTGGATAGAGATCCCTTGTTTACCGCATCATTTTTTTCATTTCATCAAATTTTTCTTTTTTTACTCTCATTTTCACATCTGCTTCTGGAGATTTTTAGTTAATACCAGGGTGGTTCCAACCAACTGCCTCCCTGGAATAGTGTAGCGACAGTCGCTTCACTATTCCAACCGATTTTATTTATAAGGAAGTCTTCTCCAAATCGATTTTGCCTAGACTGAACTCCAGTAATGCAATGTCTTTATTTCTTGACCGAGAACTGCTGACAGAGTCTGTAATTTTTGTGTGTAGTTCCTTCAGAACGGTGTCGGCCATCCTCTAAAACAAAATAATATTTAGTATTATAAATAATGGATACGGATGTCTTCCAAGACATCCAAGTTCGAACTTCCAGGGCACACAGTCACCGCTGATAGCTCTTGGTTACAATGAACTGCCTAGACAGGCAGACGAGTTGGTGCCTCACTTAATGGTAAACAGTCACCACGGCTCATAGGCGTTTTCAAAGTCAAGGATATAGCTAAACTGATGCCATGTATATTGAATACAGGTTCAGGAATTCCGATTGCGTTGTTGAACAAAGAGTTTTCTTGATATTTGACAAGCTCTCCTCCCAACAAGGATGTCTTATCACTGTATGACAGGAGCTAATTAAGATTCATGGGTACGAAAGAAGAAAGAAAGAGTAGTTTATTATTATTGTAGTACGACATATTATGTTATTCTGAAGGTTTTGGAAAACAGACGTATTCTAGACCAGGTCTTCCACTCAGAAGTTATCCTGTAGATATACCCATTAGACACAGGAATTCTATCATTGGAAACAGGTCTACATTAAAACTTCACACTAGGATCATTGATGATAGATGAACTACCGTTTTATGTGAACTAACTTCTGCTACCCTTATCAGGTATTCGGTCCATACTATAAGCAGATGTCTGACGCCATATTTGCTGGTATTTGCCCTCTGCATGAGGCCGTCTTGCCTCGCATCAGCCACAAATTTTCCGAGTCGTATTGCTATGTAAGTGTGTCAGCTGCCACTTGGCATATACCGCGAAGATACCTTGAGCCTCTTTGATGCTGCTAAATATGTAGCTGGTATATGACCTTGGTTTGATAATGTTTGGGCTTCATCAGTGACCAGTTACTGGTACCGTATATCTTGACTGTCTCATAGAAATCTTCTTTACTTCTACCAGAAGCAACTCTTTCTGGTTCAGGCCACTTTTAGCCTTCCATAAATGTCATCAATCCTTGATTTCAATAAAATGTACTTTTTTTTTTTTATCTCCTTCATGTAGGTAGTCGTACGTCTTATTGTACTGTACTCGTTGCCAAAACCGGGAGGTATCCTTCAGTGCGGCAGTAAATAGTTTTAAAGGTACACCTTCTTGTCTCACATTTTTTTTTTTTTTTTTCAGAGCAACTAGATGAATCCAAATACTCGTGGTCAGACTTTGACGTTGCATTGTAAATATCCCGGATGGACTTTTTTTTTTTTTTTTTACTTTTAATTATGGGCACCATGGATCAATTTCAATCCACGCTCACTGCTCCTGCAACTATAAATTTCAAATTAAACATGTTAGTTCTGATCCCACTTCTGATGTTAGAGTTGTATAACACAAAATACAAATAAAATATAATAATAATACATATTTATTCTTTATGCCAATATAATTTATTATATATCTTTCATAAACACAAATATATTCAAACACTGCTATACTTTAATTGATATACTTATAATAACATTATAATCATTAATTCACTATATTAACTATTAAAATTAGTAAAACAAATATAATTACTAAAGCAATATAAACCAACAATTATACTCATCTTGTTAATGGTACTCAGAGCCAGATTTACACTGACAGGGGGCAGAGTAATGTCCTGCTCCACGACTCGAACAACACTGTTTCACTTCAAGCAATGCTGGTCTATTTATACCAAATCGTGAACAACCCCACTCTGCCCCACTTCTGACTACCCACATCAATTTGTATTTTATTGTACTTGTTTTCAAATTAAATTGATGTTTACACATTCCATAAAATGTACTCATCTTATAATCTAAGTAATTAATGTATATCTTTTAATCAGCAACATCTCACACGCGCCTATATTTGGTATAACTAATTTCATAAATAAATATTTTTTGTAATCTTCGGAGTACAATTTTAAACTTTCACTATGATTCCAATAATATTTCGAAGTTGGGGTGTCTGAGGTTGTGAATTAATCCTGTTACACGTTGTATATACTTATGTTTGTGTATATGACAGCTAAAATAAATTCATGATAGAAATAATAAATAATCATGTATGATGCGATTGTACACAATTAAAAAAATAATCGAAAATGGCTTGACCACAGAATTAAGTAACGCAAAATATATAAAAATGTTAAATTAAAAAGTAGATAATTCAAAATAAATAACAAAAAATATTCAATAATATAAACAGGCTCGAACAGGTTAATTATGTAAGTCGCTGCCGGAGGACTCAAAAAAAAACCGAAATTAAATTATAATTGATTTATTAATTAAAAGTTACAATTAAAACTTATGCCTAGTGACCCGATCGATGGTTGATCAAAAAAGTGAAGTTGCCGGCGATCACGCAGAGTCGAACTCGTGGCCCATGATGCGTAGTCAGCATTGCGCCATCGTGTGGATTTTGGAATGTTTGTTCATGCGTCGATAGCGTGATGTGGTCTCAGCACTTTCGTATATAGGTGGATGTGTAACACCTCCCCCCTCAGCTCAGCGATTATTTTTGTCGTTTAGAGAAAATATCGCTGGGAAGCTGTGGATTCTGCTTCGGTTGTGGTTTCTGGCGGGATGACTCTGGTTTTGCATATATGCTGTCGTTTTCGGGTGTTATACTAATCTCCTTGGATTGGTGAAGATACCTTCGATATAGAATTCCGATAACAAGTGCAATTGTACCTAATAATATGCAGTACATAGGAACCGTGGTGTGGTAAATGACGTCGGATTGACTTGTTGTAAGATGCTCTTGTAAATTTATTTTATCTTGGATTCTATGTAATGTCTTCAAATTAATAGAGTTGGCTTTCACGAGTGGATATGTTTCAGGAGATTTTGCTTCTAAACCCGATGAAAGGTTTGCAATCTTGATTGGTTGTCCTCTTATACGATTGTTGGTGTTAGCTATGGTGAGTTCGTTTGTTCGCAGTTTGCAGTTATGTGGTATGATTGCTAGATAGCTTCCGGTTAGTTTCATGAAGTCATCACGGTCGCAGGTAAGTCGTACTTGAGTTGGTCTTGGGAATACTATGGCGTAATGGCGATCGTCCATTTTCTCTGTGGCTGGCCTCGTCAAGTCGATGGTGGTTTTGTTGCAGCTCTCTTTTGTGGTTCTTCCTTCAATTATATTACAGATGCAGTCCGGGTGAGATTTCAGCTGGTGATTGAAAGTTTCCTCGCAGAGATACACGGAGTCTACCTTCGGGCATTCTGCCTCAATGTATACATGAAGAGTTCCAGTGATCGCGAGGAAAGGGACAGGAGGGATAATAGCTTGCCTATCCTTGTTTGGTACTATTACTAATTTATATAAGGCAAAGTTCAATGGTGATACAATAGGAAACTTAAATAGGAAAACAATTTGATCTTCGCTAAAGTATGACGCGGGTTTTATGACGTCATAGTACTCTCTATACTGTAAATCTAGTAATTGGTCTTTACTATAGACCGATCTTAATGTGACTAACATACTATTCATTATTTTTAAACTTAACATGGAATGGTGAGTACGTGACTGACCACAAAATGCTAACGCATTCTCTAACCTACTTAATTCGCTTGCTAAGCTATCTATATTATCGCTAATTATAGCTAAAATTTGAGCAAATTTAGCAAACTTTAAAAGTGTGTATTGCGCAAATGCTTCGGTGTCAAGTAAAATATGCAACGTTTTGTTTAATTGAATTTGATTCTCTACGAGTTTCGAAATTACTTTTGTTTGTTCGTCCATCAATTCCGAACTAATACTAATATGCTGGTTTTGCTCGTTAATTATTTTGTCCTGATTATCTTTTAGAATTTTAAGTGCATTATTATATTTAATGGCATCTGAATAATCTAAATTTCCAGTTATGCTCTTAATGACAGATCCAAGACCATCTATGAGGCCTCTCTTAAAACGATTGGGTTCCAGAGTCTTTAATTGAGATGAAACTTTATCCAGTTTACTACTTAAATGATCTATTTGGAATTCATACATTGAATAAGTATAGTTATCTAACTTGGTTTTGACTTGGGCTAATTGTCCTTCTACGAGTTTTATACTGTTATCAATGTCTGTCAGTTTTATGTATTGCAAAAACGTATGGTGTGAAGTTGTGAGTTTCATGGGTCCTAACGTAAAAGGTAAAATCCCTGGTCCATCTTCAAGGGATTCCAGTTTTATCTCGGTCGCCCGCGCGAGGCCGAGAATCAGCATCAGTGGAATTCTGCAACAACTTAGCGGTGTTAGGGACACGTTTTAACCTAGCTTTGGCAATGGGGCCCTTCTTCTTAGAAGTATATATATGTATGGGTAAGTCTGCCAATACTGTATCCTGAGTATATCTAGGAGCTAGTTTTGACCGGCTAGCACAAGGATTTGTAATAAAAATCTGTTGTTCAGGTTGGTATTCCGGTTCCGGTTCACGAGCTTTATTCCGGTTATCTATGAGCGATGTCCTATTGGCGAGAGATGTTTCATTAATTAAGCTGTATACTTTTTTCATGCGGTCCCTATGCGTTACGGTGTACTGTTGTAAAAGATGCTGGGTGAGGTCTATGTCAGTGGGATCCCTGGGGTCAGTATGCCCTAAGATAAGATCATAAGGCCTACATTTGGTAAAACTATGGACTGAACTATTGTAAGCGATTATGGCATATAACATGAGGTTAGTAATGGGTTCGTCACGCTTATTTAATTTTAGTAAGCGAAGATGTTCTAGCAATGTTGAATGAAATCTTTCAATATTACCATTCGCGTTTGGTGAATGAGCCAAGGTTTGGTGATGGATGATTTTGTGGATTTTACAGAATTCGGAGAATAACTGATTAGTGAATTCCGTTCCCTGATCTGTAATAATGGTAAATGGTAACCCGTGATGCGTGCTAAAGGTTAGTAAAGCTTGTATTATACTTACAGCGGTGCCGTCTCTTAATAGGTATGCTTGGCCATACTTAGAAAAAACATCAATAAAGGTAAGGTATTTTTCATTCTGGGCGGTAAAACTATCCATATGGACAATTTCAAAAGGTCGCGTGGCTGGTGGCACAATATTAAACTTAGGCCTGATGGGGTTGCGATCGTATTTGGCTTGTCCACATATTGTACAGTCATTTATGAACTTAGTAATGTGTTCTTTCATTTTTGGCCAAAAATATCTATCAGACAAAGCAAGATAACACTCGTTTATGCCGCGATGATTGGTTTTACCCTCGTGATAATAACGAATGATATCCTGTTGTCGCAAATATTCTTTAACGTTTTCAATCTCTCTCTTAGCAAGGACTAAATTCATGGATGAACTTTTGAATTTATTCTGAATTATTGGTATGATTTGGTACATAGCAAGAGGCGGTGTAATTAAAAGAGCAGTTTTAATTTTTGGGTTAACATATTCCTTAATGGCTGAAACAACATCTTCTTCCAAATTAGATTGAGATAACTGAACAGATGTCCGTGTGTGTGTGTCAAAAGGTTTCGTAGCTACCGGTCTCTTTTTAATATCGCCTACTACGGTTAGACATAACTGACGGTGAAATTTATTTAAGGGATCGTCTGTGATTGGAATGTCAAGTATGGGATTCTCATTGGATGTATGTGCTGTCTGTGTATCTGAGTTGGCTAAAGAGGGTGGCCTATCCGTCGCATTCGCAATCATAGAGCACGTGTCCTCATTATAAATCTCAATGCGAGAAAGTGCGTCGGCATTAGTGTTACTTTTGCCTTTCTTGTAAATGACAGTAAAGTCGTACTCACTAAGTTTCAAACGCCATCTCGTGAGGCGAGAATTTGGTTCCTTAAGACTCATGACCCACTGAAGTGGTTTATGGTCTGTTAAAATTTTGAATTTACGGCCGAAAAGGTAAGGGCGGAAATATTTTGTTGCCCACACGATTGCCAAAAGTTCCTTTTCAATCGTGCTATAATTAACTTCGCTATCGTTCAAAGTGCGCGAAGCGTACGCTATTGGTTTGTCCGAGCCTACGGTACCTTGAGACAATACTGCACCGATTGCGAAATTTGAAGCGTCTGTTGTTAGTATAAATTCTTTTTCAAAATCTGGATATTTTAAGATGGGGTCGTTCGTCAGTAAAGTTTTGCATTTTTCAAAAGAAGTAATATAATTTGAATCAAATGTTACCTTTTTTCCTTTCTTTAGGCATTGTGTAAGGGGTTTGGTTATTCGAGCAAAGTCAGGGATAAATTTACGGTAATATCCTAAAAGTCCTAAAAATTGTTTTATTTCTTTGGGGGTCTTTGGTAACGGATAATTTTGTATCGCAGTAATCTTATCGGGGTTAGGTTTTATTCCGTCGCTGCTAATTACGTGTCCGAGGTATGCGGTTTCAAGTTTCAGAAATTCCGACTTATCTAATTGTATTTTAAAATTAGACTCGCGCAATCTCTGGAAAACTTTTTCGAGGTTGATCATATGTTCTTGGAGTGATGTACTGAAGACAATTATGTCGTCCAAGTATACAAGACATATGACATTCTGTAAGCCTCGAAGGACATTGTCCATAACACGCTGAAAAGTGGACGGCGAATTTTTAAGACCCATCGGCATTCTTAAAAATTCGAAATGCCCATGTTCTACGTTAAAAGCCGTTTTGGGTATATCGGAGGGATTCATTTCGACTTGATAAAAGCCGGATGCAAGATCAAGAGTTGTGAAGTATTGACATTTGCCTAATTTATCGAGAACGTCTGCTATGTTCGGTATTGGGTATTTATCGTCGATTGTCTTTTCGTTGAGTTTTCGAAAATCAACGACGAGTCTCCATTTCTGTTTACCAGAAGCGTCGACCTTTTTTGGAACTACCCAAATTGGTGAGCTCCACGCGGATTCTGACGGTCTAATGATCCCTTGCTCTAACATTTTACGTATCTGTTCACTCACTTCCTCGCGGTGAATAAATGGATAGCGGTAACTTTTTGTATAAACTGGTATTTCGTCGGTAGTTCGGATGTTGTGTTTTATTTTATTTGTAAAAGTAAGAGGTTCGCCATCAATATAAAATACGTCACAAAACTTAGTACAAAGCGCGATTAAATTAGCTTTTTCTTCCGCGTTTAAATGTTCCGTACGTAAACGAGAAATGACGTCTTTAGCGCGTGGCGATGGTTGTTCGGTGCTTATGCACTCGTTATTATATACTGTCGCTTGCGTCGCGCGATCTAATGACAATATAATATCGTTTTTCGTAGGGTTCGTCACTTCAACTATGCCACGGTTATTTTTAACTGTAGTTAAACATTCGGAAATTACACAATTACATACAATTTGTTCTGGAATGGATACTTCGCCATCTGGGGAGTTTACGGGTATTCTAATTAACTTTGAACTATTGGCAGGTATTATTGTTTCATATAAGTTTAAGTTCCGCGAGTTATAAATTCTAATAGGGTTAACAGCAAATTTTGTTGTGAGAGTAAGATTTTTAAGGTCTAGTTTCGCTTCCCACTCGGTAAGTAAGTCCATACCTATTAAGCCATCAAAATGGTCATGAAATTCATAAACGAATAATTTCATAACTTTCGAATCATTAAATTCGGCGAAGCAGGGTAAATTAATGGAAAAATCATTTCTTGTGGTAGCGTGCACGTTTGTGACTTCAAATGGATCGTAATTTAGTGGTATGTGAGAAAAAAATTTGCTAACCGAGTCCGGGCTAATAAACGATTGATTAGCGCCCGTGTCAATCAAGAGGTTTAGTGGGGGGTTAGATATATGTATATACGGCAATTGTCTTCGACTATGTAAATTTAACTCTATCCTAATTTGTCTGATTTCTGATCCTTCTGAAAATCCTCAGCAGAAGGCTGTGGAATTTTTTCCTCGACTACTTGCTGTTCGGTCTGACTGAACATCTCTGAATTATAGGGTGTTTCATATGAGCTGTAATAATCATTGTAATTAAATTCGTCATATTCATTACAGTAATAAGGGTCGTAATACGCGTCATAGGTGTAATAACTACTATCGTCGTAGCTTGAGCATTCGTTTAAATTAACATCACGCGCTTTAAAATAATTTGTGGGTGGTGGATTCCCTTGCCTTGCCCAATTCCAGGGGGTTGGCGGTAATTGTTTAGGCACGAAGTGACTTACACCGCTCATTGGCTTAGGGCCCTGATTTACCGGTTGCGGCGGCATTTTGAATACTGGGTTACGTTGATTGTACCCCGGTGGTGGCGCGGCAAACATTTGCTGAGTGCGCGTTTGCATTCGAGGTTGAAACGGAGGCGGTTTGATTCCGTGTTGGGGACGACTAGGACCAGGCATTACAACATTATATGGTTTAGGTGGGTGCTGCATGTGTGTAATGGTGTGGTTAGGCATTCTAAAATTAGGAGTTAGTTGGTTAGAAAGCATTTGCCCTAACATTTTCCTATCTGGAAGATGATCATTTCTGCTTTGCATATAAATAGTGTTCATTTCCTCATGAACAAATTCTAATGCTTTTTCTATAGTTTCTGGTCGCATACACCTAATTCTGGATCCAAGAGGATCTTTTAGTCCGCGCAAATAAGCTTGTAGTGTTAGTTTTTTATATAAGTCCCTTTTCGCGGCTATAGTGCTTTCTAAGTTGTCATGCAATGAGATATATGTCATGATGGTACTAAAAAGATTTTGACAACGTTCATAAAACTCTTGTGGTGTACTAGAACCTTGAGTTAACAGAGCTAAATCATTGTACAGCGCGGTTTCATCTCTTTGGTCGGAGAAATTGTTAATAAGAGCGCTACGGATGCCTACCCAATCAGTAGGAATACCATTAGTATTTATTAAACGGGCTGCGGGGCCAACAATTTTATTTAATATACCGTTTTCTAAGGACACTTTTTCTAGTTCGTCGGCATCCTGACCAAATCTCTCTACTATTTCATCGCATAATTTAATAAATCTAGTTAAGACGTTTGGATTTCCGTCAAACTCGGGAAGTAAGCGGAGGGCTTTGTAGATGTTATCTAAGCTTGCCATTTCTACGTTTGATTGATCCAAATTTCTCCTAGCGTCTAAAAATAATTGCCTATTACTAGCTAACCTAGGTTTCCTTGATTTTGATTTGGAAAAAATCTTGGAGATAATGTAAACTACTTAGGGATAATGGAAAAGGAAAGGTAAGCAACCACTGGACTATTCAGTGTACTTACATGCACATGACGATTCTTCTTGAGCGGTATCGAAGTTCAGATCTCCGGCGCGGCCTCGTTGTTCAGGATCTCCCGGCGCAACGTTGAAAGTTTATCGGAGCGCGACCACGTGGTGCGATATTAGCGATTCGCGACCCGACCCGGGAATCCTACCGACTGCGCCAATTATGTAAGTCGCTGCCGGAGGACTCAAAAAAAAACCGAAATTAAATTATAATTGATTTATTAATTAAAAGTTACAATTAAAACTTATGCCTAGTGACCCGATCGATGGTTGATCAAAAAAGTGAAGTTGCCGGCGATCACGCAGAGTCGAACTCGTGGCCCATGATGCGTAGTCAGCATTGCGCCATCGTGTGGATTTTGGAATGTTTGTTCATGCGTCGATAGCGTGATGTGGTCTCAGCACTTTCGTATATAGGTGGATGTGTAACAGGTTTAATACAATAAGACGTAAACAAATGCATAGGACATTTGAATACATTATGAAAGATCGGGTAGAAACATAAGAGTTGCTAAAAACAAGTTCCGTGTATTTAAGCGTACATGCAGACAAATGCAAGCTTACATCAGCGAGAGCGCAAGCAAAAATATTACGTATGATCGCGTAGAGGCGTGTAAAGGCGCGAGCAAATTGTGCGAAGCGCTGCGTACTTACGTGCGGATATTGGTTGAGCAATGTACTCACAATAGCAAGAGCGGTCCGGTAGCAAAGTAATAATAACATGACAATGGTTCTCAAACTGCTAGTTGATAACTTAAAGAAGTTAAAAGTAATGTATTCAATTAAATTCTTCAGAAAATATTTTGTAGTATCTAGATTAATTAAACAATTTTTTCTAGGTCCTTTTCGCACTTGATAAAAAATATAGGCGATGTATCCGACTTCCTGGCCATAATTTTGCTGTGTTTTACCCATATGTATGAGAAATGTTTTTCCTTCGCTAATGTTCTTGCCTTGTTCAGTAAAATTTTATTCCGTTGCGTAAGATGATCGTTTATATAAAATATTCCAGTAGCAGAGTAGCCAAGATTAGAAATATTGAGTTGCTTGTTTTTTCGTGCTGTAGCAATAAACTCTTCTTTGGTGTATCTATTATTAAAACCTATTATTATTGGTTTAACAGCGTTCGGTACTCGGGTAGGTACGCGAGCAATGTAGTTAATTTGTTCTCGTTTAATCGGGTAATTACATAGGTTTCCAATCTTCTCTGCTATATTGTAGAGGTTTTCATTATTCTTTTGTGGGACTCCTTTGATCTCAACATTGTTAGCTCTTGCCCATTGATCCCTCTCATCAAGTTCATCATGTAGCTTATTAACTTGCATCTGGAGGGCCGGAATCTCAGTCACTGACTTTTCGAGTTGGGAAACGCGTGCTTCCACGGATTTGATGGAACTTGAGAATTTGCCTATAAGTTCATGAGCCAACTCCAGAGACTCTGTCAAATTTGCAACTTCGAGTTTAATCGATCTTACGTCTTCCACCAGTGATTCCAGAGGCGTCAACTGAGACACAATTTTGTTGAGTTGCTCTTGCATCACATCCAATTGACTCGGCATTGATGTAGATAGTGGTGAGGGCGAAGAACTGGTTTTGCATTTTGGGCATCGCCAGTTGTTCTTTCTTTCACCCAATCGACGATAACCGATCTCCGTAACTCCAGCACAAGCGAAGTCGTATTGATTTTTACAACCAGAGCACGTTGCACCATCACTGTGTTGAATATCACAACTATCACAGACGAACATTGTGATTAAATTTTGAGAAACACTGGTAAGACTTGCGAGAACGTGTAGGTGTCCGCTCAGTAGGGCAGCACTAAGGCGACTGATGTATGTCGGATATTCAAGAAACCTTTTTATGTAATGCCATTTTGATAGTATTGGAATTTGAGAGTACCTAGTAATTAGTGTTTGTATTTGATTAAATCCTTACTAAAAGGTGAACTGTTAAACCCCAGTTAATCATAAGTACTTACTTCTACAATCGAGAGAATCGATTGAGAGTGGTTAGGCCATATAGTCCACCACGCTGGCCTAGTGCGGGTTGGCGGACTTACATACCGTAGAAATTCTTTACAATCGCTACGGTATGCAGGTTTCCTCACGGTGTTTTCCTTCACCGTTAAAGTGCGTGGTGATTGACTATCAATACACACATAACCTGCCCTGGGATTTGAACCCGCGACCACCTTGAACATGTAGACGGCCGCGTCTGGTCCGTTACCAACAGACCACCACGCACTAATAATGTTCTAGACTACATTAATAATAATTATTTTAGTGTAGAACATATTGAGTGATCTGTATTTCGCCAAGTTTTATGTTTGCGGGGTCAAAGTTCTTTGTCAGCTGAGCGGCAAAACTACTCGTGCATGTACAGAGTGATCGAAAATTCCGAAATACAAAATCGTGATTTTTGACAAAACTACCAGGTGGATTTTTATGTAACTTGGTACAATGTTTCCTGGGGTGGTCACGAACATGTGGACAAAATTATGTCACATATGTCAATATCACGCTGTATATAACCATTAGTTACATAATTTGATCCATTCAGTTACAAGACTGCCGTTCCATATGATTTAATTAATATTAATAATGATGTTGCTTTAAAGTGATAAAAATGTACTAAAATCTCATACTACAAGCGAAATTTAAAAAATCTTTGTAGCCGAATAAATAGTGTTTACTTAAGAAATAGCATATTATTATGATATTAAATTAGTGATAACAGTAAAAACGTATATCAATTTTGGAAAAAAATAATAATAATGAACTGAAATAGGTGTAAAGGTGTCTAATGTGAACAAGCCTTTATCTTTCGTTTTTCGAAAAAAAATATTTATCTTTTATTAGTTGAATTCGGACTACGTTCGGGTGTACATGTATTTGTCATGTACATATTTTGTAATATTAACTCGTTTCCAGTTACTTTGATTGAATTTTATCAATTTTGACGTAGGTACGGAATATCCCATCGTATTTATTGTGAAGTGTTAGTTTAATATCTAAGTGTATTTCGGGCATTGCAATGATCATGGGTTCGTGGCTAAAACGGTAGAATACTTTAGTAAGTTGTGCATTATTACGCGAAGTTGAATCAAACACGTTGCATCGGAAGACCGAGCGACGGCTCTATGTACACATAGTACATTTTACGTGTCTAATGAAGTGAATTATAAACGTAAAAGTGTTGTATGTTATCAAATTTTGGCAGTGCTTTCGTGCGGGATTTTGGCAGGTCCAGCACTTACCTCCTTACCTAAGGTACCTATTTACGGCTTAAATTAAAAGGTTAGTTATTATTTATTTTATGATCATTAGCGGCACTTAAGCAGTACGCTTGAATTACTGTAGGTCTTCTGCCCATGTTCTCTAGATACCATATTCTACGGTTCGTTCAATGCTAAATTCTTATTGCCTAACTATGTACACTAAGTGGCGTGGCAATCATGTAGTTTTAATCACCTATTATGGAGAAGTATTCCTACTTATCTGTTGTGGAGCGACCCCTTCAGTTGTAAGGTTCAATCACTTTGGCGTAATATGTTAAGGGGAAGCACGTGTGATGGTAATTCTTGATTTCTCGGCATCTTTGTTATTATCAGAGAACGCTACGAAAATGCATCATAATCTAGACGTAATCACGATTTACTAAAATGTATATTAGCAGATGCGCCATTCTCTTGTACACCCTGTATATCATATATATTATCGATATTTACTGGGCCTCGTTTTATTTTAACCGTGTGGTGTTCTTTATTCTTTATTTGCTTTTATGTGTCGTCTTCGCATCAGACAAACGATTGTATGAATATTTTCTGTTTAAGTATTGATATATTAAGTATCAATTAGACACTGACATCGATTGCGAATTACAACTGTTTTATTTAGTTTCATAACATTTTAGCATTTAGCCCATACACAGCAGGCTTAACATTAGTTTGATTATCATTTTAGGTGTAAACAGTGGGTCAAAGCAACTAGAAAAGAAGACCTTGTTTATGTGCCAATTGAGAAGTTGCATCAATTGAAGTATGTTTGTGAAAAGCATTTCAAAAATAAAGACTTCAAGAAAAAAAAGACCCAATTGAGGAAAAATGCGGTTCCATCTATTATAATTTCTAGTACACTATTACCGGATGAAATGTTCATTAAGTTCCCCCTACATATTAATAAAACTGAAATGAAAAATATATTCGCTGGCAGAACCCACAATGTACAGCTCTCTCCTAAAGGTGAGATATTTATTGCTATGATAGATTTTCTAAACTATATGGTTTGCATTATAGATGTAAAAATGCGTTAAAATAATATTCATTTTACAGAATTGTTACGAATTATGTCTCAAGAACATGACTACTGCTATCCTGCTACTATTTCAAGTAATTCAAGTAAGATGCTTAAACATTGACATGTTAACATATTTAAATAATGATAATTGATGATAGTTTTTAATAAAAATAATATTTCATTTAATGTTATAATAACATAATATTATGTTACAGTTCCCTCCAAATCAACTTCGGATCCCAATGTAATTCAGCTAAAAAGGAGAAGATTGTACAGTCCAGGTGAGTGAAAACATTTTACATACATACATAAACTCACGCCTTTATCCTAGAAGGGGTAGGCAGAGGTGCCACTAGGACACCCAGATTTCGCCTTGCTTGTTCCGTCCCACGATGTGATAAGGGGAAAGCCTATCGCCATATCGGGAACAAATTCCTGACTCCGGGCTGATAATGAATAGAAAGAAAACATTTTGTTTATTTATAATCATTAGATTATTGGGTGTTGGGGTTATGGGGCTTTGGTGGTACTAATTAATACTTTTATTTTTACTTAGCACAGTTACAACAATATTGCATGACGCCTTGACAAGTTTTATAAGGGAGAGAATGAACGGAAACGGAAGTGGTAATTGCTGTGTAGCAACAAAGATTATAAATAATATTTACCACTGATTATAATAAAGTGTTGTTGTAGATAACAGATCTCAACTGTAGTGCTTTGTTTTTGACTTCTATTGATTATTATAGATTTGACTATTATATATTGTATGTCGTGACTACTATTGCACAGCCATCTGTAGGATTATAAGTTTCTTTATGTAGTCAGAAACATGAAAATATTATTTACAGGTACAGCGTGTGTACGTCCTTTACCAAAGAATCCAAACCCATTACAATTTAAAGACTTAAGGGCCATAAGTATTCTACCGTGTCTGTCGAAAGTTTTAGAGAAGGTAGTATGTGTTCAGTTGGTAGAATACCTTGAAAGAAATAAGATACTGCCTGAGACACAATCGGGCTTTAGAAGGGGGCGTAGCACAGTGACTGCTATGCTCGACGTGACAGACAACATACTGTGTTCCTGTGTTAAGGTTTATGCACATTGTTGGTACTTTTAGACTTCTCACGAGCCTTTGACTCTATAAACCCAGGATGGTTTCTCAGTTGAATGTGAATCACATACCCCAGGTCACATTTAATGGCTGTGTTATCCCCTTTTGTGATAATGTAAAAAACTTGGGGGTATTCATTGATAATAACTTATCCTGGGGTCCCCAATTGCAACAACTTAGTCGTAAATTGTTTGCTGCAGCGGGGTCCTTGCGAAGATTGCGAAATTTTCTACCTATTCCTACGAAAATTGCACTCGTCCAGTCTCTTCTTTTTCCTATTCTTGATTATGCTGATTCTAGCTACCTTGATCTCACCGAAGCCCAATTTGAAAAGCTTGAGCGACTTCAAAATTTCTGCATTCGGTTCATATTTGGACTTAGAAAATATGACCACGTCTCTGAATATCGAACTAAACTCAAGTGGCTATCAATACGTCTTCGTCGGAATACTCGTATCCTTTCACTTCTCTATTGTATATTATTTCATCCCACGACTCCATCTTATCTTAAGCACCGTTTCCATTTCTTGCGTGATACCCATGCACGATCTCTTAGGTCTTCAGAGAGTTTGATTTTGGAGATTCCGAAGCATAGCACAACATTCCTAGATAAATCTTTTACTGTCTATGCTGCTCGCCTATGGAATGAACTGCCTATATCAATAAGACTTGCAAAATCACTGCCTATTTTTAAGATACTAGTCAGAACGCATTATCTATCACAACAGTAACTTAATCGTATATTATAGAATTTTTTTTTTTTTTCTGTATTATTATTTTGTACTAATTTTTTTTCTGCTTTTTTTTTCCTTTACATATTTGATAATTTATATATTTGTATTATTTATATTGTATTTGTAGTGTATAATATTGTATTTTGTTTAGTATATGTAATATGTTTAATTATACTATATGTATAAAGCATTTACTTATATTTATTTATTTGTTGTACATGGTGCTCGTTCATTCCTTTTTATTATACTACCTTCGGTTTCCTTCTCCTGTTCATTCCAGTCCATCCAAAGGTTGTCTGGAAGAGATCGCCGTGAGCGATAAGACCGCCGTTTGTACTCATATTTAGATTTAAGTTCCACATATATGTTATTCCTATGTTTTGTGTACAATAAAGAATTATAAATAAAAATAAAAATAAAAAATAAATAAACATTAATCTTTTATTATCTAAATTATCATATTATGGTTGTAATTCAAAAGCCTTAAAAGGGTTTCATAGTTATTTAAGTAACCGGTGTCAATTTGTAACGGTCAACAATAGGGATGGATCTTCATTAATATCAGATAAAGTGGAAATTACTAGAGGAGTTTCTCAGGGTTCTATCTCAGGGCCTATTTTGTTTATATTGTACACACCTGATATTACTATGCACATTAAACATTGTAAATTCCATATCTATGCAGATGACATTCAAATATACATTTCATCTAAGCCATCGGAGATTGATAGTGCAACGGCCAAACTAAATGAGGACCTTCTGAGTATTGCGAAATGGTCGACGTGTAATAGCTTATTACTTAATCCAGATATGACTAAATACCTAGTCTTCGGCAGCACTCATCAACTTGCCAAATTAAACTCATTATTAGATGTCAGGCTAATGGGCAGACCTATTGAACGTGTATATGACGCTCGCAATTTGGGTCTGCACATGGATTGTGATTTGCGCTTCGAAAGTCATGTTACTAATGCAGTAAAAAATTGTTTTTACAAACTTAGGGGTCATATACAGAATGAAGCCATATTTAAAGGAAGATTTACGTATACAGCTTATGGAATCTCTTCCAAATTAAATTACATGGATACAGTTTACGGCCCGCGCTTATTAGCCAGAACACAAAAGCTTATCCAGCGAGTGCAGAATGCCTGTGCACGTTTTTGCTTTAGCATACCATTGAGAGCACACGTCACACCTTATATAAATAAATACAAAATTTTGAAAATGAAACACCGACGTAAACTCCATCTGGCGCGTCTTCTCTTTGGAGTGATGACGCACAAAGTACCTGGGTACCTTCATAGTACATTGACTTGGGCCACTTGCCAATAACAGACGAACACGACAAACTCTGCAAACATAATAATTTCTCGAAAATAGAAAACAATATGTCAATGCAGAGAAAAAGCAAAAAAGAAACTGTGAAATAAAATTTAAAAATAAATACATAACAACGCGACAAAAGTAGGTGAACACATCAACGGCAATCTTACTTTTTATAAGTGTTCAGCAATTTTGTTGCTTTTGCTGTTCATCAACTTTTGTTGCTTTTGCTGTTCATCAACTTTTGTTGCTTTTGCTGTTCATAAACTTTTGTTGGTTTTGCTGTTCATCAACGTTTGTAACCTTAAGGTGTTCATGAAATTTTGTGGCCGACACTTGTCACCGACTTCTGTTGCTTAATGTGTGTATGACTTTTGGCGTTTTAAATGTGTTCGGCTACTTTTGTTGGTGACTGTACATACCTAGTGTTATTGATATCGTGCTGTTGGTTTTCCAAATATAGTAAATACATAAAATAAAACACATAAATAATTATTTGGGGTTTTGTTCCATGTATAATAAATAATAATGAATAACAATATTGGCAAAAAATTGTGTATGTATAAGTGTTATTTCAATTTTGTTTGTACCGACTTCGTGTGTACGGCTTGGGTAATAATTTAAAAAAGTAAATTTATAAATATTTTTTTTATTAACCTACTTCATCCCACTACTGGGCAAAGGTCTCCCCCCTGTTCCTCCACAATTCGCGCTCTAACGAGATTTCGGGCCACATTGACTCGAAAGCATCCAGGTCGTCTCGCCAGCGTTTTTAGGTCTGTCGCGGCGTCGTCGATCATCAGGTATCCATTGGGTAGCGGTATTTGCCCAACGATCTGGATGCATTCGAGTCACATGGCCTGCCCAGTTCTATTTAAGGAGTTCTGTTTTGCTTCCCACGTCTGCCACGCCGGTTTTTAAGCGAATTTCGCTGTTTCGCACTCTGTCAGTCCGCCGTATTCCCAGGATGCTGCGCTCCATAGCTCTCTGACAAACCTTGAGCTGGGACTTTTGAGATTCGGTCAAAGACCAAGTCCGAGCTCCGTAGGTGAGAATAGGCAAGTTATACATGTCGATGAGTTTCCTTTTTAAGGATATTGGAAGGTTCCAGTAGCTCTTCATGGCATTTTTCATCCAGCGATGAATTTCTAGATGTTGCCGGCCTTGGAAGGAAACTAACTGGCCCGGATAGATGTACTCATCGACATAGTGTATGATCTCTCCATCCACTTGGATGTGGACTTTTGTTTTATTTGTCATGACTTTAGTCTTTGACCGATTCATCATTAGACCCAGGCTTGCCGTATTTAACGTTTTAAGCATTAATTGGAGGTCTTGCGCCGATGATGTAAATAGTACAATGTCATCGGCGAAGCGCAAGTTGGTAAGTTTCTTACCGCCGATATCGATACCCTTTCTCGTCTTTGTATATGGTAATGATGGACTTGTACATTCAAGTTTATTGGTGGCTGTGCTGTGATCATAAATATGCTGGAGTAAATCTATGTAGATTTTACTTATTCCCTGTCTATGTAGTGCTTGGAATATGGCTGAGTGATATACGCTATCGAAGGCCTTTGTATAGTCTACAAAGGCAAGGTATAATAGTTTTTTATATTCCAGGTGTTTTTTCTATAATTTGATTCAGAGTGTGAAGGTGGTCCGTGGTGGAAAAGTTTGGGCGAAAACCGACTTGTTCTGGGGGTTGGAGTAAATCAAGTGTGTTCTCTATTCGATTCTGTATTGTTTTTATAAACGCTTTATATAAGTGTGATGTTAGGCTTATGGGTCTGTAATTAGCGATATCAGTTTTGTCTCCCTTTTTATGCAAAACAATGATGTTGGAGTGGCACATTTCATGGGGATGTTTCCCAGTTGCAAGGATATTGTTGAATATTTTTTTTATGTAAGGAAGCAGCGTAGGTGATCCGATTCATAAAGCCTCAGTTGTCATGCCATCTTCTCCAGGACTCCTATTGAATTTCATAGTGCGGAGAGCTTTATAAGCCTCGCAGCCAGTTATGTAGGGAATAGTAACCGGATTCGGGCTGGAATAATCTGATTGAAGTTCTTTGGTAGCATCAGAATAAAGTTTTTGGTAGAATTCCGAGCATATTTCAATAAGCTTAGTACGGTAACTATGTTTAATTCCTTCTTCATCTTTTAAACTATTTATCCAAACCCTTCCTGTAAATATCCCCTGTTTAGCTACCCAAAGCGGTGTATGTTTCTTTAACGCCATTTCTATTAGATAACAATTATGCTTGCATAAATCATCCCTTATACTACGTTTAACTAGTTTATCGATTTCGCGATATTCAACGATATTTATTTTTGTATCTAATCTTTTCTGTAAAAGCTGAATTGTTTTGGGTTTTCATTTAAGTTTATTGTTTTTGTTTTGATCTTTTATCTTATTGTTAGTTTAATGTATTCCGTTTACTATATTTCCATATTGTTTCTCAACGGTATCGGAAACGTCCTTTTCTAGAAGAAAAAAATAGTTAAAGAGTCCAATGTTGTATTTATCTTCGTTATTAAGAAGATAAATTTTGGATAGATTTTTCATCGGTTATTTAGATTTAATGGAGAACACATTACTTCCTACGGCCAGAATGCATATGTCGGAGCCGATACACTTCGTCCACAACAACAGCCCCGTGCATAAAGCTAGAATATGTCAAACATGGTTCTGCAATAATGAAAATGCGATTATTGGAATACCGTTCCCACCGAAGAGTCCAGACTTGAATCCCATAGAAAATCTATTCTCATTGTCTAAGCCTGAGAGCCCGACACGCCACGCAGAAAGGAAGGCATTATAAGGCACGTGGAACGTATGCGGGGTTCCTTCCGAGGAGGTGATGTATGGTAAATATGGGAAATTCTATGCAAAGCTGACTACAGGCCGTCATCGAAGCAAATGAAGGCCACACATGATTTTATACATTACAATATTTTTACCATTTTTATTTATACTGTTGATTTTTTTTTTTATTTAATAAATTTTATTTTTATATTTATAAATTTACTTTTTTAAATTATTACCCAAGCCGTACACACGAAGTCGGTACAAACAAAATTTAAATAACACTTATACATACACTATTTTTTGCCAATATTGTTATACATTATTATTTATTATACACGGAACAAGACCCCAAATAAATATTTATGTGTTAGTTACGTTAGTCGCCTTCGGAAGGAGGTTTTTAAAAACACAAGTTTAATTAGGACAAAATTAAATATAATCAATTATTACAAATTGGACTAAAACTAATTATAAGCACTAATAAATTTGGTTGTCGCGACTTCCTTCGACGGCGATCGAAGAAGAAAAGCACTGCTGCCCGGTGATGGTGGTCCGACGATGCAGGTGGGTCATCGGCGTGACTTATTCGTATGGAATCTGCCGATTGTGCAGATTCGTGGGAACTTTTTGGGAGTTTCGTTAGGGGCGACACGTAACACCTCCCCTCCTAGACCGACAACTATTTGCCAATGTTTAATGCAAATGTTGCGGCTCTTCTATCTTGAGATGACATTTCTATGGCAGTTGTTGGAACATTCTCAATTGTATGTGCTGCAATCGCAGATTTCTTCAGTCTTCTCCGAATGTATAACATGATAACGACAGCGAATACGATAGTCAGGATTACGAAAGTGTATACTGGAACTGTGATGGGAAGAATGCTTGATGAGTCAATAACAGGTGGCTTCACTGGAATTTCCATGGAAATTTGGTTTTGTATGTTATGTAATTTATCCAAATCAATTGTTGTAAGATTATATATGACTCCAGTCTTCCGAGAAATTGCAATATCTGGAAGTGACATAATTTCTATTGGTTTCCCGCGGAGCTGGTTGTAGATGTTAGCTAAAGTGAACTCAGGTGTTCTAATCTTGCAGTTTTGAGGGATAGTTGCTAAGAAACTGCCTTCTAGGATTTGGTGCTGCTCTTGTCCACATAATATTTGAACTTTAGTAGGCTTTGGAAACGATATAATGTAGTGTTGGTTATCTAGCTCGACTAGAGCTTCCTTGTACAAAGAGATAGGCGTGGATTGACACGTTTCATCTATCTCCTGTGAAACAATAAGACGGTGAATGCAGTCCTTCTGAGTCTTCATCTGATGATTTACTTTTTCTTCACATAGAAACCAAGTATCTATCTTCGGGCATTCTGCCTCTATGTACACATATTCGTTATTATTGGTTGCCATATAAGGAAAAGGGGATAGGATAACATTATGATTTTTATTAGGGACAGGACAGAGTCTGTATAAATTGTAAGTAGGGGAAGTGGTAATTGGGAATTTTAGAACTACCACGATCTTTGATTTTATAAAGTAAGTGCCTATCCTAATCATATAATAATAATATCTTATGTCTAAATTTAAAATTTTATCTGCATTATAAATCTGTTTCAATGTGCTTAACATACTCTTTATTTCATTTATTCTAAGAATTGAATGGTGTAAAGTGCCAGTAATACTAAAAGCTAATATGTTTCTAATCTAATAATTTCGTCAGACAAATCTTTGAAGTTTTCACTTATAATAAGAAATAGTTGCGACAGTTTGGCATAAAATGTAACTCGATCGTTACCTATGCTTGTAAAATTAGTACTATAATTTAATGCCTTAATTATTTTCTGTTGATTCATAGTTAAATTGCTAAGTACTTCAGATTGTTTCGCGGTGATTTCCTTAAATAAGCTTATGTGTTTATTATAAGATGTCGATAGTTCAAGATCATTGTTCTGTAAGACTTGTAGAGAGTGTTCAAATCTTAATGCGTCATCGTGATCAAGGTTCCCCGTTATGCTTTTTATGAATGTTCCAAGAGGGTTTATTAGTCCTCTTTTAATGCGAACTGGTTCTAAAGAATCGAGCTGACGGGATAACTTATCAAGTTTATCAAATAAATGTGTAATCTGATATTTGAATAGAGTAAAATTACTGTTCGGTAGTTTGTTTGAGGAGTTAGTGAGTTCTGAGTATAAAGAAGTAATATGACGGCGTATGGTGTTAAGGTCAATTTCCTGAAGGAATGTGTGGAAATGGGAAATTATTTTGGTGGATCCTAACGCGAAGGGTAATATGCCAGGTCCGTCACGAAGACTGTTAAGTCGGATTTCTTGTGCTTGGGCCAGGGACATCAGGCTCATTGGAATCCTGTAACGGATTGGTATTATTAGTTTTAGGGAGTCTTTTTATACTATTTTTTGCAATACGGCCTCGTTTCTTTGAGGTGTATATATGTATAGGTAAATTCGTAGTGACTTTATCATGAGTGTATCTAGCCGCTACCTTATTTCTTTGGGCTATCGGATTTTTAATAAAAATTTCTTGATCTTGTTCATATTCGATTACGGGATCACGCTTACTGTTACGTTGTGTCATGATTGCTTCGCGATTCGATTGAGATGACTCACTGATTAGTTTGTACACTATTTCCATCTTACTACGGTGGTCATGTAGGTACTGTTGTAATAGTCGCTCTGTCAAATTTAAGTCAGTTGGGTCCCTAGGGTCAAAATGTCCAGTTATGAGATTAAATGGTCTACACTTAGTTACACTATGTATCGAGCTATTGTACGCTATTAGTGCGTATGGGATTAAATTTGAGATTTGTTCGTTTTTATGCTGCAGCTTGAGCAGTCTAAGGTGTTCTAATAGTATGCCATGAAAACGTTCTATCATACCATTTTCATTTGGAGCATTTGCTGCTGTGGTGTGATGTTGGATTTTGTGCATTCTTAGGAATTCTGTTATTACTTGATTTGTGAATTCTGTACCTTGGTCGGTTGTCAATGTTAAAGGAAATCCGTGATGAGTGCAAAATGTTAAAAGTGATCTAAGAATGTTAGGGGCAGTACAGTCAGGTATTTTATAGACTTGCGCGTATTTGGAAAATGAGTCTATGATCGTTAAATATTTGTCATGTTCTATAGTTAAGGTGTCAGCATGTATTAGTTCAAATGGCTTCGAGGGTGAAGGTACTATTCTAAATTGTTGATTTAAGGGGTTACGTTCGTACTTTCCGCAACTGCAAATGACACATTCTTTTATGTACTGCGAAATAGTATCTTTCATTTTAGGCCAAAAGTACCGTTGAGATAGCGAAAGGAAAGTTTCATTGATACCTCTGTGATTTGTCTTTCCCTCATGGTATTTTCTTATAATGTCTTGTTGGTTTAAGAATTGAGTGATATCTTCAAGATCGCGCTTTACTAGGATTAAATTCATGGATGAACTTTTAAAGGTTTTCTGGATTATCGGAACAATACTATACATTTTATCTAAGGGTTGTACTATAATGGCTGTTCGGGTTTCGGGTCGACATATCTTTTAATGACATTGACAACGTCGTCTTCTAAGTTTCCTTGGGATACTTCAATTACTATTTTATTGTAAGTATCAAAAGGCTTCGTAATTTTTGGTTTGATACTAGCTCTATGAGGTACTATGTTAATGACGATTTGTCTCTTGTACTTATTTAAGGGATCGTCTACGATGGGTATTTCAAGGATGGGGTTTTCTACGCTTGTGTGTACAGTAGAGGTCGTGTAAGGTGTATTATTCTGGACTGACTCATTTAGTTGTGGACTAATTAATGGTTTTATGCTGGGTGCTGTGTTAGTAGACGATGTACTCATAAGTGGTCTAAGACTAGGTGCAGTATCAGTAGATGATGCGCTTATCAGAGGTCTATCGTCAGGTGCTGTCACTGTGGAAGACGAACTCTGGGAATCAGATATGTTAACTATAATTGATTCTATTTCTTCATTATGAATTTCTATGCGGGAGAGTGCATCTGCGTTACAATTGTTTTTGCCTTTTTTATAAACAACTGTAAGGTTAAATTCGGAAAGTTTTAGTTTCCACCTAGTGAGCCTTGAATTAGGGTCTTTTAAGTTCATAAGCCAGAGTAAAGGTTTGTGATCTGTCACTACTTGAAATTTACGTCCAAAGAGATAATGCTTAAAATATTTGGTAGCCCAAACAATTGCAAGGAGTTATTTTTCTATAGTGGAATAGTTTATCTCGCTATCATTAAGAGTTCTTGACGCATATGCAATTTTTCGATCGGAACCAATGGTTCCTTGAGACAGAATAGCACCAATCGCGACGTTAGAAGCATCTGTGGTAAGTATGAAGTCCTTTGTAAAGTCGGGATATTGTAATATAGGGTCATTAGTCAACAGTATTTTACAGTTTTCAAAGCATTTTACGTATTCGGGGTTTAAATTTATCTTTGCGCCTTTTTTTTAAACATTTAGTCAGAGGTTTCGTTAATCGGGCAAAATCTGGTATAAATCTACGATAATACCCTAATAATCCTAAAAAACTTTTGATTTGTTTTGTAGTCCTTGGTATGGGATATTTTAAAATTGCGTTTATTTTATCTGGGTTAGGTTTTACGCCTTCAGGTGTTATGATATGGCCTAAATAAGGAGTCTCATGCTTTAAAATTTCAGATTTATCCATTTGAATTTTAAAGTTTGATTCACGTAATCTATGAAATATTTTCTTAAGATTCACCATGTGTTCCTGTAGTGACGTGGAGAAAACCAATATATCATCTAAATAAACTACACAAATTACATTTTGGAGACCTCTGAGCACGTTGTCCATTACCCTTTGGAAGGTGGACGGCGAGTTTTTTAAGCCCATTGGCATACGTAAAAATTCGTAGTGGCCATGGTCAACATTAAAAGCTGTTTTATGTATATCTGAGGGATCCATTTCTACCTGATAAAAACCACTAGCTAGGTCTAAAGTGGTGGAATACTGACATTTGCCTAGTTTGTCTAGAATATCGTTTATAATGGGGATGGGATATTTATCGTCTATGGTTTTTTCGTTAAGTTTTCTAAAATCAACTACTAACCGCCATTTAATTTTTCCTGAGGCATCAGCTTTTTTTGGCACGATCCAGATGGGTTCGCTCCAAGCGGATGTCGAGGGTTGAATAATTCCCTGGTCTAACATTTTTGAAATCTGGTTTTGGACTTCTTGCCTATGTACTTGGGGATATTTATAGCTTTTGCTAAATACTGGGCTTTCATCTGTTGTATTAATTCGGTGCTTTATTTTATTAGTGAAGGTTAGGGGTTCATCTTCTAGATAAAACACGTCTGAAAATTCCTTACATAATTGTGATAAATTAGCTGTCTCCTCTGCATTTAAATGGTCTGTGCGCAACTTTGATAATACTTGTCGCGTGCGCTCATTCGTGGAATTTGTTACAGGTGCAAGTTGTTCGTAATTAATATGTGTCTGGTTCTTAGAAATCAATGCGTCAAGTTCCTGATTGTCTGTTAAAATTGTCTGTTCGTCTAACGTTAATATGATGTCATCACAGGTGGGGTTTCCTATCTCAATTATACCGTAGCAGTTAACTACTGAAGTTATGCATTCAGGAATAAGGCAATTGTTAACCACTTGTTCCTTTATCAAGATATCTCCATCAGATACATTTAAAGGAACTTTTACGAATTTTGATGTGCGTGCCGGTATAACTTCTTTAAAGCATATGGAATTCTGAGAAGTGTATTGCAATATCGGATTATGTGTGAATTTAGTTTTTAATATAAAGTCTTTAAGGTCGATTTTAGCTTCCCATTTTTTCAGTAAATCCTGTCCGATAAGTCCGTCAAAGTAACTATGGAATTTATATACATATAATTTAATGTATTCTGGGGATCTAAATTCTGGAAAACATGGAATTGTAATAGAATAGTTGTTTCTAGTGGTTGCGTGCACATTTGTAACTTCGAATGGATCAATATTAAGTGGTATGTCTGAAAAATACTTCTGAATGGCTTCAGGACTAATAAAGGATTGATTAGCTCCTGTGTCAATAAGTAATTTCAAGGGTGGGTTTTGAATCTGTATGTATGGTAAATGCCTTTGACTGTGTGTATTTAACTCTATTCTGGGGCATTTGAGTCCGAGTCCGAGTGAAAATTTGAAGAATTTTCCTGTGGGATTACCGATTCTTGATGTTGTGGGTTGGGATGGTTATAGGAATTATTGTCGTAAAGTTCATACCCAAATGGTGGATAAAGTCCGTTATATTCATATTGAAAACTATTGTAATCATAGAACTCGTCTACGTGGGGATCAATAAGATCATTTAAGTCATTTGTGTTAATTTCCCTTGTTTTAAAATAATGATTTGGCGGTGGGTTACCATGCACTCGCCAGTCATGCCTTAAAGGAGGCAATGTGCGTGCTACGGGGTGACTAATGCCACTCATTGGCTGAGGATAGTTATTATTAGTAAGGGGTTGGGATTCTAAATCCTGGTGTCATGTTAGACCGTGGCAGGGATCTGAACATTTGTTGAGTCCTGGATGGTCCTTGCATGGGATGCCCAAATTGTCGTTGTACATTGAGTTGTAAATTAGTGTGACCTTGAAATTGGGGATGAAAATTTTGTGTTGGTCTAGGGTTAAAGTGTAAGGGTGGTGAGTTCAAGGGGTGTGAGTAAGGGTTCAGGGGTATGTAGGGTTTCCTACTCATGTTGCTAGTGTGTGTGTTTACCTGCTTATTTTGCATGTATAGAATATTGAGTTCTTCTTGAGCGTACTCTAGGGCAAGCTCTATGGTGTTAGGTCGCATGCATCGGATGCGTGAACCTAGAGGCTCTCGTAACCCTTTCAAGTAAGTTTGTAATGCAAATTTTTTATAAAGTTGCCTTTTGGCTTCTATTGTGGTAGCTAAAGTCTCGTGCAGCTGAATGTACGTTGAAATAATACTAAGTAAATTTTGAACTCGCTCATAGAAAACACTTTGGGTATCATTATCTTGTTTTAACATTGAAAGATCAGTATATAAAGATGACTCATCCCTATGATCTGAAAAAGTATTCAGTAATGTGCTCCTGATACTTTGCCAATCACTGGGGTTACCATTTGTGGATAATGATCGTGCGGCTGGCCCTACAATTTTATTAAGTATTCCATTGAGCAATGAATAATTTTGGAGATCGTAGCCAGGCGAAAGGTTTACATACTTTAATACTAATTCATCACATATTTGCAAAAATCTAATGAGTACATTACTATCTCCGTTAAATTCTGGCACGAAGCGTAAAGACTTATAAATCTGATCAATAATGTCGCCTTGACTTGCTGGACTTTGCGTGATTACCTGTTGAGGCCTTTCCATTTCGTCAAAATTCTCTACTATGCTACTTAAATTACGATACGCGTCTCTTTGCTCAATGCGAAGAGCGTTTCTTCTATCATCTAATATTTCCCTACTTGATCGTGGGTGGAACATATAAATTCTAGGAATTAGGATCAATTCCTCTATATACTAAGGAAAACTAACTAGGAATGACAACCAAATCTATAAAATTGTGCAACTCACAGTATGTATATAAAATACATGGTCTCGTGGTGATGGACGTCGATGTCTGGAAGTCTAACCCGGCGGGTCCTTAATCTGCGTCTGGATCCTCGATGGTCCTGCTCCTCCGATGGCTTCCCGTTCGTTGAGATAGTCGACGCGTCGACGATACGACTATCAGCGCGGTTACTATTTATGGATATACGCACTGACTCGACTATCCTACCGACTGCGCCAGTTACGTTAGTCGCCTTCGGAAGGAGGTTTTTAAAAACACAAGTTTAATTAGGACAAAATTAAATATAATCAATTATTACAAATTGGACTAAAACTAATTATAAGCACTAATAAATTTGGTTGTCGCGACTTCCTTCGACGGCGATCGAAGAAGAAAAGCACTGCTGCCCGGTGATGGTGGTCCGACGATGCAGGTGGGTCATCGGCGTGACTTATTCGTATGGAATCTGCCGATTGTGCAGATTCGTGGGAACTTTTTGGGAGTTTCGTTAGGGGCGACACGTAACATGTTTTATTTCATGTATTTACTATATTTGGAACACCAACAGCACGATATCAATAACATTAGGTACGTATTATTAGATGTTTAACAATTTATTGTTCAATAAAAGTACACTTGCCAATAACAGACGAACACGACAAACTCTGCAAACATAATAATTTCTCGAAAATAGAAAACAATATGTCAATGCAGAGAAAAAGCAAAAAAGAAACTGTAAAATAAAATTTAAAAATAAATACATAACAACGCGACAAAAGTAGGTGAACACATCTACGGCAATCTTACTTTTTATAAGTGTTCAGCAATTTTGTTGCTTTTGCTGTTCATCAACTTTTGTAACCTTAAGGTGTTCATGAAATTTTGTGGCCGACACTCGTCACCGACTTCTGTTGCTTGATGTGTGTATGACTTTTGGCGTTTTAAATGTGTTCAGCTACTTATGTTGGTGACTGTACACATTAAATATTATATTACGTAAATATTCACTTTAGTAGAATTTATTACTTGTGATTATCATTATTTGACATAGGCTAATATAATGGTTTCTTAGATTTACGCGAATGTTACACATTGAAATAAAACTATTTTTACGGATTTTATCGCGATTTGGTTTAATTTTTACATTTTAAAACTTCCCGACGTTTCGATTACTTTATAGCTTTCGTGGTCACGGGGCGGACTGAGGTATTAGTCATCCGCTCTGTGACTGTCACAATTAAACTACCCTTAATTTTCAATTATTAAATTAAAAAGTTAATTTAAAAAGTTAACTAGTTGTTGCGATCCGATCTACGCAGTAGGAGCTTACTGTGTCTTGAGGTCTGGCAGCTGGTCTTTTGGGTTCCGATTTAATCTGTAACGGCCATATTGCTATGTAAGCACAATGCATACAGTGAGCAGTGACTCGATAGAGTGTTGTGTAACGTGGAGTCCGGCACTGTGTACACGCGTATAACTAATTATGTAAAATGTGTTTCTCTTGTTAATAAACTTTTATACTTTTACTACTATATTATTGTGGGGCACTCACGTACACTCTAATAATGATGACACCCTAACATTGGTGACCCCGACGTGATGTGCAACGTGAGGTGCAACGTGATGTGCGAAGTGATTTTTTTTTTTTTTTATATATTAAGTCTTTATTGTACACAACAATGAAACACAATACCTATACAGAAATTACAAAAATAATAAAAGTACAAGTGGCGGTCTTATCGCTCTAGGCAATGTCTTACAGACAAACATAGGATGGATTTAAGAGAAGGAAAAAGAGGGCAGTGTAGATATAAAGTTAAGTAATACTAGTTTAACATATAAATACACAAACATAATATACATATATTATGACTCATAAATACATAAATAAAAATATAAATAAATAAATATACAAGTACATATATAAATACTTATACTATAATATATTACCAATTGATTCAGACGGAGGAAATAACACTAATATCTGTTTAAGGAGAAAGGTAGTGTTCTTTAACCAGCCTTTTAAATGATGACAGTGATTGTGATTGTCTCACCACAACTGGAAGCGCGTTCAATAATCGAACTGCTTTGACAGTGAATGAGTTGTCCGTAAATATTGTGGTGTGCACGGGCATTCTCAGCTTTAGGTTCTCAGACGACCTCAGGGACCTCGAATGTGAGTCATTAAGAAAAATAAATCTATATTTAATAAGAGGGGGTGAGAGGATTAAACAAAATATTGTAAAGAAGAGAAAGGATGTGAGTATTCCAACGAAGCCGAATAGGTAACCACTTGAGCTTAGCACGAAACTCAGAAACATGATCATATTTGCGGAGTCCAAATATGAATCTTATGCAGAAATTTTGAAGACGCTCAAGTTTGTTAAGTTGGTCTTCAGTGAGATCTAGATAGCTGACATCGGCATAATCGAGAGTGGGGAGAAGGAGGGTTTGCGCAAGCGAAATCTTCGTGGCGATGGGCAGAAAATTGCGTAACCTTCGCAAGGACCTAGCTGATATGAACAGCTTGCGGCTTATTTCACGAAGCTGAGGACCCCAGGTAAATGTTTTGTCTATGATTAGACCCAGATTGCGGACGGTCTCACTGTACGGGATGGTAATACCATCACAATACACACTAGGAAGTTGGGTCCAATCAAGCTTCGAGATCATCCCGGGACTACCGACAACAATGAATTGGGTTTTTGATGGATTAATCTTCAAACCATGAGCTTTACTCCAATTACAGATGTGTTGAATATCTGAATTAATTCTAAATATTGCCTCGGTCAACCTGTCTAAAGGAGCTTGAGTATATACCTGGAGATCATCAGCGTAGAGGTGGTAGGAGGAGTGTAGAAGATTGGTAATTGAGTTAATAAATACAGCGAAGAGAAGAGGAGACAGCACGCCGCCCTGAGGTACGCCAGCAGATACGTGGCACCAGGAGGAATAACTTTCCTCCACACGGATGCGTTGCCGGCGTCCATACAGGTAACTACGAAACCAATCAACAGCCATTGGAGATATGTTAAGAGAACCTAGCATGGAAAGTAAAACATCATAGTCGACGGTGTTAAAGGCATTGCTGAAGTCCAGCAAAGCTAAGACAGTCAGTTTGCCTTCCTCCATGCCAGATCTTATGCCGTCTATGATATGAGTCAATGTGGAAGTCGTACTATGCCCAGGACGAAACCCGGATTGGAGAGGATTTAGAAGGTTATTCTTAGAGAGGAAATCATTAAGTTGAGTATGGATTAAACGTTCAAGGACTTTGGAGAGGAAAGGAAGTATGGAAATGGGACGAAATTCGGTAAGTAAAGAGGCGTTGGATTTCTTGGGAATGGGGATAATGTGGGCTTCTTTCCATGCTTTAGGAAAGATCCCAGTGGAGATGGAGTGGTTAAGAATATGGGAGATGATAGGAAGGGTTTCGTCTAGGACAGGGAGAATCATGTTACGGCTCACACAGTCACTACCCATTGCGTTAGATGACATGAGATTAATAGTTTTCTTAACATCACAAGTGGCGAATTGTTTGAAGACAAATGGAGTACAAACGGGAGCCTCAAGGGTAGAAAAATGTTTTACAGTGTTATCTTTAGTCGTTTTATCAAAGTTAAACGAAGAAGAGAAATGAATGTTTAAGGAGTTTAAATCTATGGATTTGGTAATAGAATCTTGTCGTGATTTACCCACTCCCAATGTTTTGAGAAATTTCCAGACTTTCGCTGGGTCACCATTTTCGACTGAATTGTGAACGTATCGGCGTTGAGCATTTCTACACACCTTACTGCAGTGATTCCGTATGGCTACATTTTTTAGCCAGTTAGACTCATTCGGACGACGGTTGTACTTAGACTTTGCCGACGATTTTTTGACAATAACTCCTTGATGTCCGCAGTGAGCCAAGGTGAGGGTAAACGTTTAATTTTAATAGGTCTGACTGGCGCATGCCTATAAAAGAGAGCTGTCAAATTGGTGTTAAAATATCCAACTTGGTGTCAAAACAATCTGTATGAAGAAGAGTGCCCCAGTCAATGTTGTCCGTTGCATGAGGACTTTAGGTAAGGATTTAGGAGGACGGACACGATAGGAAAGGTATAACAGATCATGACAGGAAAAGGCGTCAGCAGAACATTGTCCATGTTTAGCGACTAGGTTTGGGGAGGAAACAATGATGAGGTCAAGAAGAGAAGGAGTGTTGTTAGGAGAATGGTGAGTAGCTGACAGAGGAAGAATAGAAAGATTGCAGGATTGGAAGGTATTTAAAAGGGAGAAAGAACGACGGTCATTCTTGAGGAGACAGGTATTGAAGTCACCCATGATTATAGTTTGACTGTACAACGGGACAAGATTTTCGAGAATAATTTCGAAAGAAGAAAAGAAGTCGATTCGAAGGGAGGGAAAGTAGTATAGCCCGAGTAAAAGTGTTTTAAGGGAAAATTCCACCTCCAAGAAAATGTGTTCGCCAGCATTATGCGGGGGAGGTTGTGGAGATGCACTAACAATAGAATATCGGAACTGTGATCGGAGATAAATGGCAACCCCACCACCACCACGAGCCGTGCGATCATTTCTGATGAGGTGGAATCCTGGGAGGGAGTATGTGGATGAAGATAGACATGGTTTCAACCAAGATTCAGAAACAAGGATAGCATGTATATGAGTACAGTCAAAACTAGCCAGCATATCAGGGAAATGGGCCGGAATACTTTGGGCATTTATATGGACAACATTGAAATTTCTTTGGACGTCAGAGAACTGGCATGTGAGAGTGTCGGCGAGTGAGGGAATACTGACAAAGCTGTCATCGTTACAGGCAGAAAAGAACTCTCCAGTGTCACTACTAAAATTGTGCACAGACATTTGTGAAATTTAAAAATAATTTAAAACGTAAATATCACTAAAATAATAAAAAAAAGGTATAACTAAAACTAAAATTAATAATAATGAGGAATAAGCAAAAAATAAACGTAAAAACAAATACATAACCATCTGCCGGTTGTAAAAACTAAACGTAATAAACTAAAAGTTTTCTTATCTTAATCACTACAAAAAATAATAGTTAAAGCAAAAAAGATTTACACAAATAAAAAAATTAATAAAATTGACAAAAGAAAATATTAGATAAGAAAAAATTATTAAAACACTTCCCTCCCTA
This sequence comes from Deilephila elpenor, assembly GCA_949752805.1. Classification (NCBI taxonomy): domain Eukaryota; kingdom Metazoa; phylum Arthropoda; class Insecta; order Lepidoptera; family Sphingidae; genus Deilephila; species Deilephila elpenor. Next base: position 14,355,660 of record OX457095.1, read on the forward strand.
ATAAATAATAAGGAAGTATACATGAATCTATTTCAGAACGAACTGACTAATGTCAGAGTTGACATTTGACAATTAGTTTGAGGTTAAGTTTAGAATGCGGGTGGATAAATTACAAATAATTAAAACAATTACGTGTACAAAATCAAGGCAACCAAAAAAACAAAAACAAACAAAAAAAAGAAACACAAACAAAAGAAACAATAATAAATACAGCAACAGTATAAGGACTAGATGTTTGGTTGGACTAAAAGTGAACACTGAAATGGTTTACCTGGACAAAAACATTGCAAACAAGACAAACACTATTTCTTGGCAGTCGCAGCAGCCCGTCTGGTCTTTGGCACGGCTTTGGCCTTCTTGACTGGTGTCGGCTTGGCAGTTGTGTCAGCGTTGATTTGACTTAGCAAACCAAGCGACAGTATGCGGTGCCGAACACCAGCACTCACATTGTAGACGTTACCGTCTCGAGTCCATGCATTGGTCACGCCAAATTTTTCGCGAGCCGCCATAAAAACGTCGTGCCGTCTTTTGGTCAGAAACTCGGACAGGGTCACACCAGTGCCCTTCAACTTTGTTTTGTTGAACCAAATCTTTTCTTTAGTCACAACGTCCTAGAACTTCACAAGCAGGGGTCTTGGGTTCTTAGTAGTAGATGGTCGTCCCAGCCTGTGGCAGCGCTGCAGATCAGTGGACTTGAAGTCTGCGATACAAAGACGCTGCTTGACAATGTCCACAATCAGTTGCGCAGAGTCTTCATCAGCTACCTCTCCTACACCGTGGATAAGAAGCATTTTGCGTCGCCTCTGCATCTCCATGGTATCTACAGTATTGGTCAATCTGCTGCTGAAGAAGGTTCAGAGCGTGGGTAACAAAACCTTTGTAGGAAGCAAATTCTGCAGCCAAATCAGAAGAACCCACTGTGGAAGACGAAGACTTCAAGAGGTCCTTCTCGAAAGCAGCCATCCTTTTATGAAATTCGTCCTTCATTTCTTCAATGGACGCTTGTGTGCCTAAAGTAAAAATAAAAATTTCCAAGTGTATTGTTCTATATACAACGTGTAACAGGATTAATTCACAACCTCAGACACCCCAACTTAAAAATATTATTGGAATCATAGTGGAAGTTTGAAATTGTACTCCGAAGATTACAAAAAATATTTATTTATGAAATTAGTTATACCAAATATAGGCGCGCAACATGGTCATCTTACGAATAAAGTGCACTACTGTTAAGTGTTAACTGTATAGTACACACGCGCGCGGACACACACACATGTTCACAGGGCCTATTAACACGAGTACCTACGCGACTGGCCCGAACGCCGCGCTGCGCCGGCGGAAACAGCCGACAATAAACGAAATACAAATTTCGTACGTAACTGATTACCGGGTAGTTTTGTAAGCCAATTATTATTTATTTACTGTGTAAACTTATCATTATTATTTGAGCTACAAAACGAAATATTTTAACTTACATTGTAATGGGCACGAAGACAACACAAGACTTTTCTTGCATTCATCGGTTATTAAATATTATTAATTTAACTTCTGTTTAACCTAGTCCATACAGACAGGCATGATACAGGCGTTATTTATTTTGCATTGCTGATGAATTACAAGACGCAATATCATAAAACGAAGACTACATTGGGAATAATAACAAAAAAATGAAAACAAAATTAACTTACATGATAAATGGCACTCATACGGCGACTTCTTGTTAAAATATGTTCCAAATGTCCACCACCTTACTCAATACATCTCAATGCACGTTTGCGTAATTAGTCACCTAATTTATCTAAAACTTCAGTGTCACTCTTAACTTTTTGGAACGCTGCCACTATCCTACTTTTAAGTTCCTCCACACTAGTAGTTTCACTGAAGTATACCAGAGATTTAATACGTCCCCACAAAAAAAAGTCAAGAGGCGTCAAGTCAGGTGACCCAGGAGGCCATTGCACGGGCCCGCCGCGACCGATCCAATTCTAAGATAGCCACTCTAATCGTGGTGCGTAATCACGTGGAATTAGGTCCTGACAGCTTCTCGGGTGGAAACGACGCCCGCCGTCACCGTGAAGCGTTCGCCACACGTTTTTCGCGGAACAACCCTACAACGACCGCCCAAACCTTTTAAGATTCCGCCGCGCGCGCCATCGTTTATCGGATGATTCAAATTTCATTAAACAATAGCTACGTCTTGCTCTGTCTAACCGTTGTTAAATATGCGGAAAAGAGAATATGGTAATTATTTATTTTAGTAGGTTATTACGTTTATTCAGGCCTATCGTTGTGTGCGTTTGTTTAATGCTAGATTGTTTGCGAATTTGAAAGGACCTTTATGACTGTCGAAATAAAGTTCATATTTGTTTCTTATTTGATTTATTAAAGTATTGGTTTATTATGTCATTTAGAAAGGACCTTATACTCTGGAATTACGTCTCAATTTCGTTTGTTCGGTGCATTAAAGGAAAGGGTGTCTGTTATTTAGAAAGTTTTAATTAATTATTAAAAAAAATAAACCTATAGAAAAAAATGTTGATATCGATTCAGTAGCTGATTCTGAACCTACCACTTTCGGCTTTTACATTTAATTCTGTTACTCGTTGTATAAAATGTCGGAAACTGAAAAAAAGGAAGTCAAGGGTGAAGTAGACCAAATTACTATTACTTCAAGGATCGCAGAATTTTGGGAGGATCAACCCCGAACATGGTTCATCCACGTGGAATCTGTCCTTTTCAGCCGTAAGTTATCGGACGAGGCGAAATACCACCTAGTAATCGCAAAATTAGGCAAAAATGTCGTCCAGGCAGCAACAGACATTTTACTCAATCCGCCGGCAGAGAACAAGTATAATGCCCTTAAAGCTAGACTTTTAGCCGTATACGAAGAGTCGGAGAGTCGCCAGCTGCAAAAGTTAATAGGCGAAATGGAGCTCGGCGATCAGAGACCGTCGCAACTTCTTCGACGGATGAAAGACCTAGCCAGAGACAAAATTAAGGACGACACGCTACTTCTTTTGTGGCAAAACCATTTGCCGACAGCAGTCCGAGCTGTGCTTGTAGTTACGGACAGCAAGGATTTGAATACCTTAGCGTCAGTAGCTGACAAAGTGATGGAGACCGTCAAACCCATCAATATTGGAGAGGTCAGCACATCGGATACGACCTCATTAGCAGCGCAAATAGCCAGAATCAATGTCCGGCTCGATGAGATGCAGTCAAGGCCACCGGGACAACGCGACAGGTTTTCAGCTCGCAGGTCCCGAGAGCGCTACGGTAGGGATGCGCGATCCATTTCCCGTGGGCGTCGGAATTCTACACCTCGTGGTACACCAGCTCGTGCCGACTGGATGTGTTTTTATCAGTGCCGGTTCAAGGAGCGGGCGCGTAAGTGCGTGCCGCCGTGTGCTTGGCCTGCTAAGCAGCAGAAGCACGCGGAAAACTGAGCGCCGTGCAGTCAGCGGCGGGTGACAGCTGCATCGGAACGCGTAATTACCGTCTTAGTATAAGAGATAGATATAGCAACCTACATTTTTTGGTGGATACTGGCGCGAACATTTCTGTATTACCGCGTAATGTAGTTAGTAAGAGTAGCCTAAGTAAAAGTAAATCGGACTATACGTTGTACGCCGCTAACGGCACAACTATAGAAACCTATGGCACGAAAACGTTGAGTCTAGATTTAGGTTTAAGAAGATCCTTACGTTGGACTTTTGTTATAGCCGAGGTAAGCCAACCTATTTTAGGTGCCGATTTTTTAAAATATTACCAATTGCTAGTCGATTTAAGTTCCCGTAAGCTTATTTTTATTTTTATTTTTTTTTTATTTTTATTCTTTATTGTACACAATAAATATAACAATAGGTATAGAGACAACAAAATAACAAAGTACAAATGGCGGTCTTATCGCACTAAGGCAATCTCTACCAGACAACCATTGGATGGATTTATGAGAAGGAGAAAGAAAGGGCAGTGTATAATAAAGACAAAAGCTCAAATAAATAATACTATTTATACATAAATATACAAAAACTACATAAATAATGTATATAAACATACATAAATACATTTATATATAAATAAACATACTTATATAAGTATATTACCAATATATTTAAATTAAGGAAATAATATTGATCAATATATCTGTTTAAGAAGCAAAGTAGTGCTCTTTTACCAACTTCTTAAAAGATGGCAGAGTTTGAGCCTGCCTCACCACAACGGGAAGTGCATTCCACAAACGAACAGCTACGACACCGAAAGATTTGTCCATAAATGTTGTGGTGTGGGCGGGCATTCTCAACTTTAAGTTCTCGGACGACCTCAAGGACCTCGTATGTGAGTCATGAAGAAAAACAAATCGTTCTTTAAGATAAGAAGGGGTGAGAGGATTAAATAAAATATTGTAAAGAAGAGAAAGAATGTGAGTATTCCGGCGAAGTCGTATAGGCAACCACTTGAGCTTAGTACGAAACTCGGAAACATGATCATATTTACGTAGACCAAATATGAATCTTATGCAGAAATTCTGGAGACGCTCAAGTTTATTTAGTTGCTCCTCGGTGAGATCTAGATAGCTGACATCTGCATAATCAAGGATGGGGAGGAGGAGTGTTTGCGCAAGTGATATCTTCGTGGTAACGGGTAGAAAATTGTGTAACCTTCGCAAGGATCTAGCCGAAGAAAACAACTTTCGACTTACATCCCGAATTTGCGGACCCCAGGTGAGGCCTTTGTCTATATTCACTTAAGCTTATCGACCAATTAACTAAATTTAAGGTTTTAGCTTCAATTGTAAGTTCGCCCAATAGCCAGACCATAAAAACTGTAGATGTAAAGCATCCATTTTATGAATTGCTAGCGAAATATCCGGATATCACCAAACCGGTATAATTTAAGGAAACACCTAAACATTCAGTGTACCATCATATCGAGACAGTCGGACCACCCGTACATTGCCGAGCGAGACCGTTGCCACCGCATCGATACGCTAAAGTTAAAGAAGAGTTTAGAATCATGCAAGAGATGGGGATTTGTAGACCATCGAAAAGCGCGTGGGCAAGCCCATTACATGTCGTGGAGAAAAAAGATGGTAATTTACGTCCTTGTGGTGATTACAGAGCGCTTAACGCAATTACCAAACCGGATAGATACCCTATACCGAGATTATACGATTTTACCTATATACTTGCAGATAAAAAAGTTTTCTCCCGTATAGATATTAATAGAGCGTATCATGTTATAATGGTCGCTCCTGACGATGTAGAAAAAACCGCTATTATCACTGTTTCGTCTCATATGAACGAAATGAAGGTCTTGCACTCCGTAGAAATAAGAAGACCTTGGATTCTTCCGAATCTACTTTAATAAATAACTTCACAATATAAAAATAACAATATAATGCGTATCGCGTGCAACCATCCCGGTAAGTGAAAAGTATGTGACGTTAGTTGCGGGTGGTGGACATAAAAAAAGTAATATTATACAAAAGTCATTAGTCAACAATTCATGCAAAGGTTTTCATTAATGAAAAAGTGCTATTCATTCTAAGCAGGCGCGTTAACATCTTCCCCTCGTTGAAAGATCATTTTACAAAAAAAGCTATTAACCGGTCGGGTGGTGTAGTGACATATGTAAAGAATTGTTGGACTCCTATTGTTAACGAACCCGATGTTCATGACGCGAACTGTCTTCAGGTACATATACCAAACTTGATTAGTTTTTTGGGCATCTATAGATCCCCCTCTTTCAAAAACACAGATAACTTCATACAATCACTCGAATTGGTTGCGTCGACTATGCCTCATAGCCCATGTCATGTTATTGCCGGTGATATCAATATTAATACTATTCAACCGGATTCCTGTGGTGATTACCTAAACCTTATGGCTCATCTGGGCTTTGTGCTTGCAGTGAATAAATCGACCCGTAGTGATGCCTGCCTTGACCACATCTTTGTGAAAAATAAAACTGGTATGGAATCCGTTATATGCTCCTCATCTATCACGGATCATGATATGGTTATGATGGGAATTCACACTACGAAGCCCAAGTCTCCTAGGCCTAAAAAACACCTCTTAAAACTTGACTATAACTCCATTGTAATAGATCTGCAAAACAAAAATTGGTCGACTGTATACTCTAACTCTTGTGCAGATAAAGCAGCAGAGACTTTTATGATAATTTTAAAGACAATAACTGAGCGCCATTCCAAACTCATTCCAATAAGTCGCAAAAATCACACCCTCAAACCGTGGATGACCCCTGGCCTACTAAGATGCTCTGCCCATAGAGACAAATTACACATGGACTGTCGAAAGAATCCGAAGGACGAAGCAAAAAAATTGATTTATAAACGATATAGGAATTTTTACCAAGTCCTTCTTCGGAACCTAAAAACAAAGTACTAAACAAATCAACTAGAGCAGTGTAAAAATAATCCCAAAAAATTGTGGACTACAATCAAAACAATAACACATTCTCATCCATCCAAGGTAAACTCCACAAATCTCTGTAATATTAGAGAATATGAATCCGCCTCATTAAATCACTGTAATACTTTCTATGCCTCGATGGGACAACGGTTAGCTAATCAAATACTGACTCGAACAAATGTTACAGAAAACCATTTGGCCTCGAATGTGCACTTGTCAGGGTCGAGCTCCAATTCACTCATTATGGAAGTAGAAAAATTTATACTACAACTGAGAGATCATACAGCCGCCGGATTAGATGGAATTAACAGTAAATTAGTAAAATTAATAAAAAATTACATCGTAGAACCTCTAACCTTTATATATAATCTATGCATATGTACTGGTACCTTTCCTAAAATTTGGAAAGTTGCGTCCGTCACACCCATTCATAAAGGAGGTTCAACTGACGATCCTAATAACTACAGACCCATCTCGCTTCTGACAAACTTTTCGAAATTACTAGAGAAGATTATTAACAAACAACTAGTGTATTATCTTGAATCTAACAGCTTATTATCCCACAGGCAATTTGGTTTTCGTCAGAATAAGTCCACCGAAGATGCTGTGTCTCTACTGACCAGTATTGTTTCCAACCACCTTGATGAAGGAACCTCTTGTATAGGTATATTCTTGGATCTAGCTAAAGCTTTTGATACCGTTTCGATTCCCATCCTTTTGAGGAAGTTAGAACTTATGGGCATTCGGGGTATATGTCTGGACTTATTCCAGAGCTATCTCACGGGTAGGAAACAATGTACTAAAGTCAATGGTGTTGCTAGTGATTTACAAGAGATAGATTTTGGCGTACCTCAGGGCAGTATACTGGGTCCCACACTCTTTCTAGTCTACATGAATGACCTATCAGCTCAGGAACCGCTAACAAATGCAGACATAATCAATTACGCTGATGACACCATTGTTATTTTCCATGACTCGTCTTGGAGTGGGGTTTTCAAAACTGCACAAACTGGCCTTCATTACGTGTCTGAATGGCTTAACCGCAATCTGCTAACGTTAAATGTATTGAAAACTAACTACATATGTTTCCATAAAACAGCGGCGTCCGCACCTAATCCCAATCTTGGAATTATAGCCCACTCTTGTAGCAAAGAACTTAACTGTAATTTGAAATGTAACTGTTTGCAAATAAAAAAAGTTAGTGCCACTAAATATTTGGGAGTCGTAATAGACGCAAATCTAAGATTTAATGAACATATTGCAATGACATGTGGGAAGGTCAGAAAAATAATATATCTAATGAAACTCCTAAGAGATATAGCGCCACTAAAGTTATTAAAGACTGTGTATTTTTCATTATGTCAATCAGTCCTCACCTATTGTATTTTAGCCTGGGGTGGTGTTGCGTCTACGCAACTTATAAAGCTGGAAAGAGCTCAACGCGCAGTATTAAAAACCATGATCAGAGTCCCTTATCGTTTTCCTACTACCAATTTATTCAAGGAGACCCAAGTGCTTAGTGTTAGGAGACTCTACATATTAAGGATAACTCTAGCAGCTCATAAGGATACGCTTAACTCGGACATGTACCAACTAATTCTTGCAAAACGCTCGTTTCAAATACCACATATACGTGTTAAGACAGCTTTCGCTAAAAGGTTCCTTCCCTTCATGAAACCACTTATTTACAACAAGATAAATAAATTATTTGATATTAAAGGTCTGTCAATGCGTGAAGCAAAAACCATAATTTTCAAGGAATTACTGGACTGGTCACACAACTACACTGAAAAAATAATAAATCAATTATACTTTTATTTTTAGATAAGATTTAAAATGAACTTATTTTTGTATATTTATAATTTTTATTTTTGTTTTGCTACCTTATTACCTACTCTAAATTAATTGTATTTATCATTGCTCTGCTGGAGATTTCACCGTAAAATTGTTGTTTATTGTGTAAATGTAAGATAAAAAAAAAAAAAAAAAAAAAAACATTGTAAAAACGCCTCACGATACAGGCCTAGCCTAGTGTGAGACGTTTGTGGAAATATTAAATTGTAAACATTGTCAACATTGAAATAAAATATTATTATTATTATTATTATAACTCCTCGTTAGTCTTCGTCATCAGGAGCAAACAAGGGACAGATGCGCGTTGTAGGTCTTCTCAAACATCCTCGGGTTGTCTGAACATCTACAACTCGTGATACTCCGTCTGATCCCGGGAAAAGGCGGCTGATTCGTCCCATGCGCCAGCATAAAGGTGGCACATTATCCTCTTGCAGCAGAACTAAGTCTCCAATGCGCAAGATTTGCGTATTTGTTCGCCATTTGGAACGCTGTTGAAGTTCTCCGATGTATTCCTTTTGCCAACGTTGCCAGAAGTGCTGTTGAATTTGTTCGAGTCTCTTGTATCGTTGAAGATTGCTGCATTTGAAGCTGTTTAGTGATGGACTTGGCAGAGCCTTAAGAGATCGTCCTATCAAAAAATGCCCGGGAGTAAGGAAATGGTAATCATTGGGTGAGGGTGAGAGAGGACATAGAGGTCTACTATTTAGTATCGCTTCTACTTGTGCAAAAAGTGTAGAAATCTCTTCAAATGTTAAATGTGTATTTCCCATAACACGCTTAATGTGATACTTCGCGGATTTTACTCCTGCCTCCCAGAGACCGCCGAAATGTGGAGCGTAAGCAGGAGAAAATACGAATTGTATGCCCTCGTTCTCTGCAAAGTCGCTAACAGGTTCTTGAGTATTTTTTAGAAAGATACCTATTTCTTTGGACGCGGCAACGAAATTTCGTCCATTATCGCAAAATATTTCCGACGGCTTGCCTCGCCTTGCAATGAATCTACGCAACGTTAATATAAACGAATCCTTCGTTAAATCGCTAACGGCTTCTAGATGTATACATTTATATCTAAAACAGACGAATAAACATAAATAAGTTTTGGTTTCTCTAGCGCCTCGACCCTTTTTATTGATTGTATAAAACGGACTCGCGAAATCGACACCGACGGTGACAAAAGGGAAATCTGGCGTGATGCGTTGCACAGGTAACTTGCCCATCATGGGAGTTATTAATTTTCCTTGTGACCGACGGCAAGTAAGGCAGTTGAAAACGATACGACGGGCTAAGTTTCTACCATTTATAGGCCACATAATTTCTCTAACTGATGCTAGGAGCAATTGGGGACCTGCATGCATGTTACAAAGATGTTGGTATTTAAAATATAATTTGGTTAAGTGATGCGACGCATGCATAAGAATAGGATGCCTTTTTGAATAGTCGTAGCTGGAACGATCAATTCTGCCTCCAACTCGAATTGTTTTATGATTGTCTAAAAAAGGAGCTAGTGATAAAATCGACGATTTATTAGACAAGGATTTATTTCTAGATAGCATGTGATATTCGCGGGGAAACATCTCTTGTTGTGCCATGTTACAACGTATTATAAAAGCCCTGTTTATCTCGTCCAATGTTAGTCTACCACTGGTTTTGTTTCCAGGATATCGAATATTGTGTATGAAACGTAAAACATAAGCAAAACAGCGCTGTAGCTTGTTAAATGAAGAGAACTTGTTAATAAATTGATTGCCTTCTTTGACAATGGCTGAATTTGATTTGATTTCAGGCACTTCATGTTCAATTGAATTGGGTGATTTAGGCCAGTCACACTCAGCCTTCTTGAGAAAACTTGGACCTGACCACCATTGGTGATTTGATCTGGTTCTACCCCTCTTGAAATCATATCCGCAGGATTTTGATCCGTGGGAACATAGCGCCATAATCTATTATCAGTAATTTCACAAATTTCGACAACTCTGTTCGCCACAAAGGTTTTTAGTTTTCTACTATTACCTTGAAGCCATGCGAGGACAACAGAGGAATCGCACCAATAAACCAGTTTGTTTACTTTATATCTCAATGATTTGACAACTGAATCACAAAGTTTTGCAGCCAGCAGAGCAGCGCAGAACACACTTTCGACTTGGCGCATAGCAAATTGGCGTCTAATTCGCCAAGGTAGTTTGAAGAGCGCATATAGACGCAGGCACCAAGAGCGACCTGTGAAGCATCACTAAACGTGTGAATTTCGATAACATCTGGAGACGCGCATAGCACCTTTCTTGGGATAAGCAAGTTCGATAGACAGTTAATATTAAGGACAAATTTATTCCAAGAAGCCTGAATAGATGACTCAACTGGTTCGTCCCAGTTTGTCTTACTGATCCATAAGGATTGCAGTAGAATCTTCGGTAGAATAATGCATGGACTGAGAAGACCCAACGGGTCGAATATCTTAAATGATTCAGAAAGAATTAGTCGTTTTGTCATTTCTTGATTAAGGTTGGACAAGACAATAGGAATATGAAAAGTATCATTTATAGGGTTCCAACTTAAACCTAGAGTGTTAGTGGATTCACTTATGATAACATTGTGATTTTCATCCCTTCGAAGTGAATTTAATATGGTTGAAAGATTGGGTCTGTATTTACGTAAATGGAAGCCACCAGAAGCTAGTGTAGACGATGTCTCATGTTGTATGTATAGTAATTGGGTTTCTTCGTCCGAACCGGTGATAAGGTCGTCGACGTAAAAATCATCTTTGATAATAGTGCCAATAAAGGGATCATTACAATGTTCACCTAACATACTTAAGCATTTTGTGCTCAAATATGCTGCACTTGCAAGACCATACGTTACGGTTTTGAGGCGAAGTGTTTCTATGGGTTTGGTTACGTCATCTCTCCACAAAATTAATTGCAGGTTGCGATCTTGCTCGTCTACTTCTATCTGGCGGTACATTTTCTCGATGTCACCGGTCAATAAGTATTTGTATTGTCGTGCACGAATTAAAATAGAGAAAAGTGAGCTCTGTACATTGGGACCCACTAATTGTATGTCGTTAAGAGAAAATCCAGAAGTAGTTCTTGCAGAACCATCGAAGACAACACGATTTTTTGTCGTTTCGCTATTTTGTTTGAAAACTGCGTGATGGCACTAAAAGTAAGAGAGATCTGGAATTTTTATAGGAGATTTTTCTAAGTGACCTAAATTCTTATACTCCTCTATGAAGCTTACATACTTCGACTTTAATTCTGGATTATTTCGGAAACGACGTTCAAGCATCAACAGTCGTTTCTTAGCTATACGGAATGAATCTCCCAAGCAGTCCGGTGTATCGACTAAAGGGAGTCGTACACAGAATCTTCCTGTTCTTAAGCGATAGGTGTTGGCATAAAAGTGGCTTTCACATTGTTTTTCGGCCTCACATAAATACGATTTGTGGGGAACATCTTCAAGTTATTTGGTTCACAAACTGAATGTTCCTTAATACATACATGCTAAATTATACACACAAAAAATACATATAACAAAATAAGGACACTCTAAACTAGTGAACACAACATGCGTACAATATTACAATTACACATATAAGGCATAAAACATAATTATGCTCACAACATTACCAAGAATATATAATAAAAAACTATAACTAATAATTACACAAAAATATTATATTACAAGTACATTATATTATTTTAAAGTAGAAAGGATCCTACTCCTGTACCGACAAAAATAAAATAGACACAAAAACAACTCTACATAGGTAATCAGAGAAATAAAATCTTACATAATTAACTTAGAAATTTTTTGTTTTGCATGTGCCAAAGAACCGTGAAAAATATCAAAATCTTTTCGAATACCATTGTAACCAGATATCATTCTGTAGAAAGGACTGTGGAGACCAATATTTGTTCTACATTGAGGGGGAAGAAAAGTCTTCCTATTAGCAAGTCTACTACCCGAGCGAGGAACGATCAAATTTATATTTTGTAGGAGCACATCACTATCAACATGGTTGTTAACAACTTTATATAAAAAAAGTATGTCTAAGGCTTTGCGGCGGTTACATAAAGAACTAATTTTAAAGTGTTCAAGTCTGGACTCGTAGGATGTTAGTACCTTACATTTATTATTCATATAGGAAAGTAAGTATAAAAATTTCTTCTGAATTCTTTCAATTCTATTTGAATGTATTTGATATCCAGGATTCCAAACTTGGCTACTATACTCAAGAATGCTACGAATCACGCAATTGTAAACGGGTATAATTACTCGAGGATCTTTAAATGATTTAAGTTGTCTAAAAATAAAACCTGACAATTGATTAGCTTTACTCACTATATAGTCTATATGACATCTGAAACTTAATGACGCATCAATAATTATACCCAGATCCCGAATAAAACTTACCTCCGTCAGGTTTAAACCATTCAAAGTATAAGTTGTCTGAAATTGGTTCCTTTTTCTAGAAAACTTAATGTGATAGCATTTACTCACATTGAGAATCATTTCATTTTTGTCACACCAAGATTGTATTGAATTTAAATCATTTTGCAACATTACGGTGTCTTGATGATCCCGAATTACTTTGTAGATCTTAAGATCGTCAGCGTACAATTTGAAGTTACCAGATATTTCAAATGCCAGATCGTTTATAAAGATTAAAAAGAACAAGGGTCCCAAGTGGGATCCTTGAGGTACTCCCGATGTGATTGATTTAAGACTAGATTGATAACCCGCTAAAGACACTAACTGAGACCTATGCGCCAGATATGACTCACACCATCTCAACAGAGAACCATGAATACCCAGTTTGGCCAATTTTTCCACTAGAATACTATGGCTAATCAAATCAAATGCCTTGCTAAAATCGGTATAGACACCATGCACTTCCTCTCCCTTGTCCATAAAAAGAGAGACATCATTAACAAATTCGACTAAATTAGATGTAGTTGACCGTTTAGGTAAGAATCCATGCTGTTCCGTGTGCAGATATGTCTTAACGTGCCAAAGAATTCTCGATTGTATTATAGATTCAAATACTTTACCAAAAGCTGATAGAATCGAAACTGGTCTGTAGTTCGAAACAAAAGCCATGTCTCCCTTTTTATGTATTGGGGTAATTCGAGCGGTTTTCCATTGTGACGGAAAAACACCCAACCGCAACGATGTTCCCAAAATTTGGTTAGTAGATCATGAATAGAATCTTGGCTGGTAATCGTGAGGCCTATATTGCAGTGTATGACGTTAGATTGCAAATTACCAAAATAAGATTGTGCTAAACGACCTGCAAATAGCCAACCGAGCTTTGAACTTCGAAGCTTGGGCAGGTTAGGACCTATTGAGACTTCGTTGCGCCCCAATAAATCCCAAAATAAATCTGCACCTATGAGAACGTCTATCGAGGATGGTTGATTAAAATTAGAATCGGCAAGCTTTATGCCTTTGGGTATTTTCAAATGCTTGATATCAATGTGCTGATTGGGTATTGCCCCGGTTAATTCCTTTAGTACATAGTATGATTGAATAACGTTATAATTGTTGTTTGTCAATGAACTTAATTGGGCAACACAGCTTTGATTTACTTCTTCAGCTAGGTGATTGCCTATGCCAACAATATTGACATTATTAATAGGGCTAGACCTAAGAGAAAGTCTGTTCATAATTGATTGAGTAATAAAGGACGATTGGCTACCACAATCTAAGAGAGCACGCGCAATCACATTAGCTTTAGTGTGCTGATTTGTGAGTCTGACCATTGCAGTGGACAAGAGAATTTGATATAATGGTTTCTTAGATTTACGCGAATGTTACACATTGAAACAAAGCTATTTTATACGGATTTTATCGCGATTTGGTTTAATTTTTACATTTTTTAACTTCCCGACGTTTCGATTACTTTACAGCTTTCGTGGTCACGGGGCGGACTGGTCCGTCACAAATTCAGACAGGACAATTGGACAGTCATAAATTCTATGATTCAGTTTACAAATGGGACATGAACAAACATACTTCGATGAGATAGCATCTTGACATGTGTGAGCGCTAAGCTTAATTGTGTGTGAAGCAGTGTTTGATCGTTGAAATTGAGGTTGCACTGTCTTAATTCTATCAGATTTACCCAGATACATGGTTTCCAATACATCAGCGCGGTCAGTTAGAAATTTCTTAAATTGGTTCAACGTACGCAATGTTGATGTTTTCCGAAATTCTTCCCACTTCAAGGCGGTATGGTTATCTAGTTTTGAGGTAACAAGATAAATAATAAGTGTGTCCCAATGTTTAGTAGGTTGACCTACATTGGCTAAGGCTCGCAGATTTTTTGTGACGTGATCAACTAAAGACCGAAGTGATTTATCAGATGCCTTTACTAAGGGAGCAATATTGAATAACGATGCAAGGTGATGATGAACTAATTGATCCTTGTTATCAAATCGATCACACAAGAGTGCCTAAGCAATTTCATAATTAGCTTCAGATATTTCTAAGTTCGAAATAACGCGCGCGGCCTCGCCTTCTAAGTATGATGTTAAATAAGTAAACTTGTGTATTGGTTTGATACGTTCGTTGTGGTGAATCAGTGACATAAAGGTATCTCGGAAGGCAAGCCATCGAAAATATGCGCCATCGAATTTAGCTATTTGTATTTCTGGCAACTTAAATTCCGAGTCGTGGTAGCTTAGTGAACAGTCCTGATGATGAGATGCATTATGGAGAGTATTGTTACTATAAGTGCTGTGTTTGCTAAGTATGTCCTGAGCATACACAAGATGAGATGTAAAAGTTTGTTCAATATCATCACGCTCATTGACCTCGCTGTCCAAGTTTTCGGAATTTAAGACCTCAATTTGACTTTGAAGATCGTCAAATTTAGTGCACATATCACGATTTTTTTTGGGTATTAAGGGGTTAGGGGTAGTCAGAGGCACGAAAAAATGAGAATTTTCAGTATTTTTTTTTTGCTATTAAATCGTGTTATTTTACAAAAGTAGTAATATGGCATTATTATACAATGTTTTGTCTTGAAGTCACGAAAATTTCAAAAAATAATAATAGTAATTTCCAAAGTTATAGCTGTCTGTGTTGACCCAGTTCCAAAAAAAAGGTCCTTGCGGTGACAATGATAAGTCCTTGGAGATTCATCTAAAATCAATCGGATTAAAAAAAATAGTTTTATAAATAGATAATCCTAGGCCTGATCGAAGGGTTTTTTTTTTGTTCAAATATTAACAAAATGGCGGCCTCAGGAAATGTTTGTCTAGATTTTTGGGAAAAAATCAACAGTTAATTGGTCTTAAAAAAAATCGAAATTTTTGAATAAAAAAAAATCCTTCGATCAGGCCCGAGTTTATTGTGTATTCTAAAAGCTGTATAAATTTCATTAAAATCTACTTAGCGGTTTTCGAGTTACAGTTGTCACCAGTTCAAAAAACATATTTTTGAGAAAAACGCGTTTAAAGTTTCATACTAGATTTACGTACAGAAATACGAATTATTAAATTACTTAGACCGAGTCATCTATTCCTGGGCCATATAATAGTTCTTCAGCCATTGTGGAAGTTTCTAAAACATCAATTTGCTGTTGCCTACGAAGCATTCTGCCTTCCCGAGTGTTGTCGTTGGCGCGCTGATCTGCCACTTTCACAACGTGCAGCATCCATTTTTTAATTATTCGAAATTCAGAGGTGCAACTTTTGGGTACATCGTTTTCAGTATTTTGTTTCAGTTTTTTAGACGATGTACTTCGAACACTTTCATCACGTTCCGCCGTTTTTTGGTTAAATAATGTTTTTTGTTTCTTTGAAAACGACTTATGGATATTTTCAGATTTCCGAACTTCTCTCGAAACTTTTCTCGTATCACGTCCCATAATAAATATAGGTATTTATAAATTTAGGTACTACTACATACACCAACTACATACATTTTTTTTTTTCTGCGTGGGTAGTTGTAGAGGACAGTGCAATAAAATTTTGCTCCATACAATTTTAATTAATTTAATTATTTAAAAGTACTTATTTACAATTATATATGTTTTATTACATTAGTTAAATGTTTTACCTGCCGGTTTTAGTATAATGTTTCCTATTTTTTCTTTTTTTTTCTGCACTTTACACTTTTCACTGCAATTAAGTCACTCTATTTAAATATGGAGTCCACACTGCAAGCTTCAATCGAGGAAATGAGGAACGAGTTTCACCAGAGAATGGCTGCTTTTGAGAACAACCTGAAGACCACCACAAGTGTAACCGATTCATCCGACTTAGCCGTGGAATTTGCCACTTATAAAAGTTTCATCACTCAGGCTCTCACTCTGCTTCAGCAGCAAATTGAAGCATTGACCAACACTGTGGACACAATGGAAATGCAGAGACGTCGCAAGATGCTGTTAGTTCACGGTGTAGCTGAGGTTGCTGACGAAAACTCTGCACAGCTCATTGTCGATGTTGTCAAGAAGCGTCTTGGTGTTGCGGAGTTCCAGGCTGCTAACTTACAACGCTACCACAGGTTGGGTCGACCATCTTCTTCCAAGAAGCCAAGACCCATACTAGTGAAGTTGCAGGACGTCGCTTTGAGGAACAAGCTTTGGTTCAATAAAACCAAGTTGAAAGGTTCTGGCGTAACCCTATCCGAATTCCTCACTAAGAGACGCCACGACTTATTCATGGCAGCTCGCGATAAGCTTGGTGTGACCAATGCATGGACTCGGGACGCAAAGTCTTTGTCGTGAGCGCTGGTGTCCGGCATCGCATAGTGTCGCTTGATCTGCTTAGTCAGATCAACGTTGACACACCTCCTAAGGCGACACCAGTGAAGAGGACCATAGCAGTGCCTAAGACCCGGCGGGCTGCGGCTGCCAAGAAGTAGTTTTATGTTTTGTTGGCAATGTTCGTTCCAGGTAAACTACTCAATCTTAGTTTTTTAATTACTGTGATATTTTTTTCTGATACTTATTCTCTGTTACTTGTTGATGTTGTTTTGTTAGTTGATAACATTTCGTGATTATTTTTTTCTTTTCCACCCGCATTGAATTACTGTAGTAAACAAACATAACCTCAATTCTAGCCGCTATTGTCAAATGTCATCTTGACATTTAGCCGTTGCGTTCGGAAATGACTCCAGTTATTGTTTTTATATTTTAATTTTTAATTATTATTATTCTTTTTTTTTGTTATTAAATTTTAAATGTTTACCTGGACCCTCAACTCTTTGTTAAGCATTTTTGTTTTCTCTTTAGCATTTTTGATTAGTTATATGACTTTTTGTATCTTTTATTACTTTTAGTGACATTGCATAAGTTATAGAATAGTTTATTTATGTTTTGTTATTACAACCGGCAGATGGATATGTAGTTTGTTTTTTTTTGTTATTTTTATTATTTTGTCTTTCTTTTATTTATATTGGTTAGCTTTGAATATTCATTATATTTTAAATTTATTTATTATAGCCATACAATATTCTACAGCGTGATATTGACACCCCCTACATTAAATTAAACCATGAGCATCGCATAGTAAGGGATATTATTTGCACGCATAGGCATTGTCGTAGAAGGAAAAACTAAAAAGTTGATTTTTTAAACAAATTATAAGTCAAAATAATGACATTAAATTTAAACAGCCTATGTTTACATTTACCTGGTATACAGCGTCCGCACGGAGCGGAGCGGCAACATCGCAATATTCCCGCGTTTATGCGAAAACAGCTGACCCGCTAGCACGGGCGGCGCTGCGATCGCGGGAATAATCTTCTCAAGTCACATATTTTTCATAGTAATCACAGTTCACACAACACATAAATACATAAAATTAACTAATTCAAATTGTTGTGTTTTATGCACCAAATCTCTCACAATATGTTCTGAGGGCCATGACGGCGCGGCGTTTTGATTACACTCACCAATCACCATACAACAACAACATATCTGTGTAGTCCACAGTACTATAAGTATTCGTTATTGTATTAAGAATACGCGCAATACAATAATACTGAACAACTTAAATCTACAAAAACTAAAAAGTACTTATAAACACTAATACGAACCCTTAAATAATAAAAAGAACACTTAAACTAACAACTAATAAAAAGTACTTAATTGCAATATGTGTCTCTACCACTTAAACACTTATTTACTTACTTGAACACAAAATACAAATAACAACAGAATTTAAAATACTATCAAAATGGCGATTTCTGCGCGCGCGCGTTTTTGTTTACATTACTAATTGAACGCAGTAAACCGAACACTGAGCGGGCCGCCGCGCCGGCCGCGCCGCCATACATTTATTTATTATTTTTATTTATTTTATTCTTAACTGCACATAAAAAAAGGAAAAAAAAACACTTAAAGATATTACAGATTAACAGAAAAAAAGTACAGATGGCGGTCTTATCGCTCTAGGCGATTTCTTACAGACAACCTTAGGATGGATATAAGAAAAGGAAAACAAGAGAGGATACATTGGATTTGCTAAAAAGTTGAAGATCCCTAAGGATTGATTGGATGGATTGGTTGATGCAGTAATTATTACGTAACTGGATTGGACAATAGTATTTAAAATGAGATACTCTGATTGGCGTAGAAAAATACTTTATGTGATTGGTAGTTTAAAATAAGAGCCGTGACTACAATATCTTGAAATCGATATCGATTATTTGTAGTTTAGTCAAATGTGTCAACTTTACTTTTCTAAGCAATTTTACCCGTAAGTAGTTCATTAATAAAATAAAACAGCAGCGAATGCATACGTGTATTTTGTATAAAAATACGATTTCTTAAAGTGGTTTACTTTGGAAACATTAAATATTGTCAAGTTATTATCATTTTCAGGAAATGTAGTCAGATAACTTTGTATTTTTTTTTTTTTGTTAAGAGGTAAAGCTTTTTGCTCCCCCTTCGATACCCCGGGGAAGCCGAGAAAGGTAAATCAGTGTCTCTGGCCTTCTAGCCCTGTACAAACGCGTGTATTGTGGTCCCTAGCAACACCTACGCCAGCATATCATTATGCTAAAAACCCTCGATGACCGGTTGGGTTTTAATTATTGAAGATGTTCCAAATTATTAAAACCAACCATAAGAAATAAAAACGAAATACCATGATATTTCTGACATAATATTAAGTTTCCAGTCAACTCAAATTAAATAATGTGAGAGATAAAAAATATCGATTAAATGTCCTCGGATAATTTCACAACACTACTTCAAAAATGTTTCGTATGCTGTCACTTTCTTATAATTATACTTCCTCCAAGGGCGAAAAAGGGACAGCATATTATGATATAAAAAGATGTACAATCTGGCAACAAGTGATTATAGTAAATGCAAAGTACAAAAGGAACATGGCGCGTTATGATACGTTTACGTAAAATTGTTTTGAAAATGTTAAATTGAAATATTGCGTGTTGGATTTAAATATTACTTGAAATTGAATGCATATTGTTTAAAAATAAAGCTGAAATAAATTTTATTCTTGTTGCATAGTTTTATTCACGGATTTTTATTTGGACCGATTGTCACGTGCCGAAGAATAGTTTTTTTTTGTTGGTCGATGATTATGATTACAATTAAAGTTTTTGTATTGTGCAATTAAAATGCCTTGTATGTTTGTCCGATATTCAAGACACCTGTTAATCATTAATGTGTATATTGGAATTTGAGAGTGCCTAGTAATTAGTGAATGTATTTGATTAAATGCTTACTAAAAGGTGAACTGTTAAACCCCAGTTAATCATTAGTACTTACTTATAAAATAACGATCATTCATTATGTTCTAGAGTACATTAATAATAATTATTGTAGTGTAGAACATATTGAGTGATCTGTATTTCGCCAAGTTTTATGTTTGCGAGGTCAAAGTTCTTTGTCAGCTGAGCGGCAAAACTACTCGTGCATGTACAGAGTGATCGAAAATTGCGAAATACAAAATCGTGATTTTTGTCAAAACTACCAGGTGGATTTTGATGTAACTTGGTACAATGTTTCCTGGGGTGGTCACGAACATGTGGACAAAATTAAGTAACAGATGTCAATATGACGCTGTATATAATATTATTTTTGAATTCCACAAATGTCTGTGTACAATTATTCTAGTGACAGTGAAGAGTTCTTTTCCGCCTGTAGTGACTATAGCTTTGTCAGTGTTCCATCGCTGGCTGATACTCTCTCCTGCGTGTTCTCTGACGTCCCTAGGAATTTCAATGTGGTCCATTTCAATGCCCAGAGTATTCCGGCTTATTTCCCCGATATGCTGGCTAGTTTTTACTGTACTCATATACATGTTATCCTTGTTTCAGAATCTTGGTTGAAACCATGTCTTTCTTCTTCCGCTTACTCCCTTCCAGGATTCCACCTCATCAGAAATGATCGCACGGCACGTGGCGGTGGCGGAGTTGCAATTTATCTCCGAACTCAGTTCCGATATTCGATTGTTAGCGCATCTCCACAACCTCCACCATCTAATGCTGGCGAACATCTTTTCATAGAGGTGGAATTTTCTCTTAAAAAACTTTTAATCGGTGTCTACTACTGTCCCTCTCTTCGTATTGATTTTTCTTCTTCTTTCGAAACTATTCTTGAAAATCTTGTCCCATCGTACAGTCAAACTATAATCATGGGTGATTTCAATACCTGTCTCCTTAAGAACGACCGTCGTTCTTCCTCCCTTCTAAATACGTTCCAATCCTGCAATCTATCTATCCTTCCTCTTTCAGCTACTCACCATTCCCCCAACAATACTCCTTCTCTTCTTGACCTTATCATTGTTTCCTCCCCAAACCTGGTTGCAAAACATGGACAATGTTCCGCCGACGCTTTTTCCTGTCATGATTTGCTTTACCTTTCCTACCGTGTCCGTTCCCCTAAAGCCTCACCCAAAGTTCTACTGCAACGCAATTTTCGGGGTATGAATCTTGATAATCTTCGCAAGGATGCCGGCAACATTGACTGGAGCTCGCTTCTTGATACAGACTGTGTTGACACCAAGCTGCGTATTTTCAACGACAAGCTGACTGACCTTTTTGATAGGCATGCGCCTGTCAGGCCAATTAAACTGAAACATATACCCTCACCTTGGCTCACTGCTGACATCAAAGAGCTACTTGGTAAAAAAGCGTCCGCCAAGTCTAAATACAATCGTCGTCCCAGCGTGTCCAACTAGTTAAAGTATGTATCCATCCGGAATCACTGCAGTAAGGTGTGTAGAAATGCTCAACGCCGATACATTCACAACTCAGTCGAAAACGATGATCCAGCCAAAGTCTGGAAATTTCTGAAAACACTGGGAGTGGGTAAATCACAACAAGATTCTATTCCCAAATCCATAGATTTAAATTCCTTAAACGTTCATTTTTCTTCCTTGTCCTATTTCGATGTCCTATCGATAGATACTACTAAAGATAACACTATAAAGCATCTTTCTACCCTTCAGTCTCCCGTATGTTCTACTTTTGTCTTACAACAATTCGCCACTTGTGATGTTAAGAAAACCATTAATCTTTTGTCATCAAATGCCATGGGTAGCGACCACATCAGCCGCAACATGATTCTCCCTGTCTTAGACGAAACCCTTCCTATCATTTCCCACATTTTTAACCACTCCATCGCCACGGGGATCTTTCCCACTGCTTGGAAAGAAGCCCACATTATCCCCATTCCCAAAAAATCCAATGGCTCTCTACTTTCTGAGTTTCGTCCTATTTCCATTCTTCCTTTCCTTTCCGAAGTCCTAGAACGTTTAATCCATACCCAACTCAATGATTTTCTCTCCAAGAATAACTTATTAAATCCTCTCCAATCTGGGTTTCGTCCTGGACATAGTACCACTACCACATTGACACATATCACAGATGGCATCAGATCAGGCATGGAGGAAGGCAAGCTGACTGTCCTAGCTCTGCTGGACTTCAGCAATGCCTTTAATACTGTCGACTATGACGTATTACTTACCATGCTACGTTCTCTTAACATATCTCCAATGGCAGTTGATTGGTTTCGTAGTTACCTGTATGGACGCCGGCAACGCATCCGTGTGGAAGAAAGTTTTTCCTCCTGGTGCCCCGTATCTGCTGGCGTACCGCAGGGCGGCGTGCTATCTCCTCTTCTCTTCGCTATCTTTATAAACTCCATTACCAATCTTCTTCGCTCCTCCTACCACCTCTACGCTGATGATCTCCAGATTTATACTCAAGCTCCTTTAGACAGGATGTCGGATGCGATTGCGATAATCAATACAGACGTTCAACATATCTGTAGTTGGAGTAAAGCTCATGGTTTAAAGATTAACTCTTGTAAAACCCAAGTCATTGTTGTCGGCAGCCCCAGGATGATATCGAAGCTTGACTTGTCCCAACTACCAAGTGTCTATTGTGATGGTATCGCGATTCCATTCAGTGACTCCGTCTGCAATCTAGGCATACACATAGACAAATCTTTCTCCTGGGGTCCACAGCTCTCGGAATTAAGCCGGAAGCTGTTTGTTTCCGCAAGGTCCTTGCGAAGGTTACGCAACTTTCTACCCGTTTCCACGAAGATTACGCTTGCGCAATCCCTCCTTCTCCCCATCCTCGATTATGCCGATGTCAGCTATCTTGATATTACCGAAGACCAACTTAATAAACTTGAGCGCCTTCAAAATTTCTGCATAAGATTCATATTTGGTCTTCGCAAGTATGACCATGTTTCTGAGTTTCGTGCTAAGCTCAAGTGGTTACCTATACGACTTCGTCGGAATACTCACATCCTTTCTCTTCTTTACAATATTTTGTTTAATACTCTCACCCCTTCTTATCTTAAAGAACGATTTATTTTTCTTCATGACTCACATTCGAGATCCTTGAGGTCGTCTGAGAATCTTAAACTGAGAATGCCTGTGCACACCACGACATTTATGGACAATTCTTTTACGGTCAAAGCAGTTCGATTGTGGAACGCGCTTCCTGTTGTGGTGAGACAGGCACAAACGCTGTCGTCATTTAAGAGGTTGATTAAAGAGCACTACCTTTCTCCTTAACTAGACTTTAGTATTATTCTCTTAAACTAAATCATTTGGCTATTTATAGTATATATGTTTTTATTCATAATTATATATATATATATATATATATATATATATATATAGACACATATTTATTTATTTATGTATGTATTTATGAATATATATTATATATGTATACTATGTCTGTGTATTTATGTAATATGTTTAATTTCTATTATTAAGCCTTAAT
This sequence comes from Deilephila elpenor, assembly GCA_949752805.1. NCBI lineage: Eukaryota > Metazoa > Arthropoda > Insecta > Lepidoptera > Sphingidae > Deilephila > Deilephila elpenor. Next base: position 14,379,170 of record OX457095.1, read on the forward strand.
TATTTATTAGTTACACTGCCCTCTCTCTTTCCTTCTTTTAAATCCATCCCATGGTTGTCTGTAAGACATTGCTGTAGATCGATAAGACCGCCATTTGTACTTTTTTTTTTTATAGTTGTTACTGTATTGTGTATTTTCATTTTTAATTGTGTACAATAAAGATTTAAATAAATAAATAAATAAATAACCAAATAGCTAGCTACCTGCTCCCGAGCGCTTTGTTATTTGTCAAATAACTCAAAAACGAATTATCAGATCAACTTGAAACTTTCAGATAATATTTTTAAGATATTACACTTAACGAAAATGCAAAAAAAAAAAATATTGATTTTTTGAAAATTCTGACTACTCCTAACCCCTTAATGTTTAATTCTCTGACTTGCACGCTTGATACATTTTTGCCTCTGCACGGTCTTTACGTAGGTTGCGTAATTTTCTTCCCACTACCACTAAGATTGCGCTTGCACAGTCTCTATTGCTCCCTATTCTTTATTATGCCGACGCCAGCTATCTCGATCTTACCGAGGCCCAGCTAAATAAGCTTGAGCGGCTCCAAAATTTATGTATTAGGTTTATATTTGGATTACGCAAATATGACCATGTTTCTGAATTTCGTTCTAAGCTCAAGTGGCTTCCTATACATAGCCGCCGGGATGCTCATATCATGTCTCTTCTCTACAGTACCGCGCTACCTTCAGGAACGCTTTAGTTTCTTGCATACTGCTAATTCACATTTTCTTCGGTCGTCAGACAATCTTATGTTAGAGTTTCCAGTACATAGGACGTCTTTTTATGACCGCTCTTTTACGGTAGAAGCAGTACGGCTGTGGAACGCCTTGCCTCTCTCTATAAAACGTTCGTCCTCTCTGGAAACCTTTAAACTACGGGTAAAGGGTTACTATCTCTCGCAATAGTATAATATCCATACACAATCATGTATATGTATGTATGTATTTGTTATGTATTGTAATATGTAAGTTTATTGTATGCTGAATTTATTGTATATATAAACTTCGGAATATTTATCTATGTATTGTTTATGTAAGTTTATTTTAAATAAAAGGCACCGCCAATGTCTCCTCATTAAAACCTTGTCGAATGGTTGTCTGGAAGAGATCGCTTTTAGCGATAAGGCCGCCAATTGTTTCACCAAATGTAAATATGTTTCTTTTTTTTTTTGTATTTTATGTTGTGTGGTGTAATAATAAAGTGTTATTATATTGTTATTATATATAATTTTAATGGGCAAATAATGTCCAAATATTTTCTATACTTAGTCAAACGACCTTTAATGGAACTCCGTTTGATACATAAGTCCTTTAATTGTTTCACGTTAATATCTTCGCTAGTAGACATTATCGAAATATATAAATATTATATGAAATCAATTAGGGTTTACTGTTAAGAAACCGGTATGCGACTTAATGCAAAAAACGACGGAATAAAATGAGCATAAAACAATAATGCAATTGTCTTAGCTGTCACTCCTTATCGGCGACACTCCGGTACCGGGTGAACATGTGGTGCGCGCAGGTGACAAACGCGTTCAAACTTCTTGTTTTCGTTGTCCCGTGGCGCAGGAGTAAGCAGAGTCATATCACACTGAAACAATTGAATAAAATGCACGTAACTAGGATCTTTGACCATTCAATTGTATTTCTGCCTACACCTCTTATGAAAGCGTGAATTATAATTCAAAACACTAGTAAATATATATTTTCAGTAGTTTAAAATAGCCAGCTAACTTATAAAGCACTAATATTTAAAGATGTTGAGGGTAATTAAAAGTAGGTACTTGTTTTGTAGTTTTACTTTTAAAGTTAATTATGAATAGAAGTAATAATTGTTTCACTGATTTATTTGTAATATTAATGTAGATGTAAGTAATGTACTTTAGTAGTAAATATGACTTGGATCAATATTAAAGTTGATTGAACTAAATGTCTTGGTATGAATTTACTGCCACCAAAGGAGAAGTTACGAGCATCCAGTCCTTGATCAGTGTAGAACTAACTAAAATACGATCGTGTTTCGATAATCGAGACAGTACATTAATAAAGGAGAAAACATGTAATTTATCTGGAATCGAATCTAAATCAATAAAAATGGATACTGTTATTTCTGAACACACAAATCAAACAAAACAACATAATCAGTGCATTGATGAGCGGCAGCTGTGCGTCGATGGGACCGTTTCTAGGCCAAAGTCACACGATCGACCACCCGCGCACGTAAACACGCCGTCTTATCGTGATTTATTTATAAATGAATCTATTGAGACGAGTCATAATGAAATGAACCAGGATGGTTATAAGTTAGTTACACATAAAAAGCGTAAAATGAGGAGCAACATGTGTGGCACCGCCAAGAGACCGACCAAGATACAAATAGCTGAATCAACATCAGCTGTATATATTTCAAGACTAAATAAGTGTACCTCGGTTAATGATATTAACGAACATATTAAGGATATGGGAGAGAGCTGTCAAGAAATTCAGCTATTGATGCAGCACCGAGAGACGAACTTTAACTCATTTAAAGTTGTTATAGCCAAAATTAAGTTGCCCGTATTTATGAGTAGTGATTTTTGGCCTGAAGGGGTACGATTTAGAATCTTTCGCGATAATAATTCGCTTTTGAAGGGACGTAATAACTTAAAATAATTTGGATATAAATAATTCCAATATTAATATAATATCATATAACTGTCAAGGTGTTATCGTCGGTGATATTCAGAAACCGCGGAACTAACAGTGTTTAAAACCGCGTAAGGTAGGTGCAGTGAATTTTACAGGAACGAAGAAAAACATAATATTTACTAAACCACATGACTTTCTATTGTTTAAACTTTTAAATAGTCAAATTATAATATTCTTCTTTGTATTGTAGGCATTAGTTGTGTTAAATATGTATTAATTAATTAGTAAATCGACTTTCGCGGTTTTATTATCACAAATAAAATCAAAATGAGTTTTTTTATGTCACTTACGCGGAATTGTCCGCCGAAATAAAACAAAAGAATACAATCAACATCTTATAATTATTTATTCAGTCAACTTCAGAGTTTAATTTTTGGCACATATTTATCACCGGTACATTAGGTAATCAACAATATACAGGAAATTAACACCATAAATCCCCATAATATTAAAAAAAAAATAGCTCTATATAGCTAAGTATGTTAAACATACCTTGTTGAGAGGGTACTTACTAATTAACAGTTAAAACTAAAAATGAAGAACAAAACGTATAAAAATATTACTTCTGAGTAGAATAATAATTGCACATTGAGGTCTTTGTTAAAAATGAGATCAATAAAACATTACTTTTTCTTAAATGGCAAATTATCGTAAAATTAGTGACAATCTGCAGGTATCACACTCTTTAATTGCTGTAAGTGCTGATACTTACTGTCTAATATAGGCAGTCTAGATGAATACAGGGGAGGTACATTATTAACTACAGCTGAAATAGGTTTTGGTCTCCGAGGAAGTGGGCTGAAATAATCTTTAAAGTGTTTTTTAAACTCTATTGTGCCGTTAGGATTATACTTTAAAACCCTCAGAGCCACTACGCAATCATCTCCAGCAGAACGCCCAGGACGAATGGAATCATAAATTTGGTATTCTTTTAGACTGTAGTCTTTAAAAAAGGTGTAACCTGGTATGGAGAAGGATGCTTCCTGGCTTCTTTTGTAATTGAGGCATACTGAGAAGGAAGAAAAAGTTCAACATTTTTCAGCTTTCTTTCCACTACGGAGTGTACGGAGTCAACCTCCATTTGTGTGTGACCTTTTTCCAGATACTTTTGTGTAATTGTTGTATTTTTGTCTACTGCTAATCTTAGAAGGGCATTAGAAACTATTGAGTTTCTGTTCTGTGCAGTGCAGCCATCCGTCCAGATGACAACATCTCTGCAATCTTCATCTAATAACTTAGTCAAATAATCAATGAAAAATGATGCGTAAGTGGTAGCTCTTAAATCACAGGCGGTTTCGTCGAACCAGTAGCAAGTTACATGACCCGTTGCAATATCGTATAAAGTAAAGTTGTGCACAGCTAATTTGGTCTTAAAGTATAAAGCACTAGCTGATAGCGAAGGGCACAGCTTTACAGCCTGCAAATCAGCGGTCACAGCATGAAGAAGTCCTCTTTGAGCACTTTGCTTGTCACTAAGTTTTTCAGCTCGAGCCAATTCTTTCATCTGGATGTGGTATTGGTAGTTCTCTTCAGAAACGTTGCCGGCTTTATATGAACAACAATAATCACATGCGTCTTTCTTGGGTTGAAATAGTGCAATGTTTTGTTCGTATAAGATGTCACAAAACAACTTTCTTGAAGCCACTGGCTTAGACCTTGATGATGCAAATTCTACGTACGCATTATATAGCTGAGATTTTGATTGAAATAATGGTTCCAGATATTGTTTAGTGGTTGTCATACGGCAGTAATAGAATAGAAGAATAGAATAGAATAGAATAATTTATTTACTGAAATATTTTACAAGATTAATGTATACGTACAAAGATATTCACTAAAGTAACACATACAATAATAATATTATAAATGGCGGTACGCATACAACAATTAAAAATCTTTGTCCTCCGTGCTAGTTAAAACTGTGTTACGGCAGGCCAATGATTTCTTTATCGCCATATGTCATACAGCTTACAATTGTGTGACGAGCGTGCGTCGGTAGTGAACTATTCATTGTAGTAAACGCAAAAAAATACCGATAAAACACTTAGATTTCATAAATTTCTTAAGTACGAAGTTTTTTTTTTTTTTTTGTTATTATTATATATTGTAGCAAAAAAGTTAAACATAGAGAAAAAATTGTTAGAATAAATAAAAGATGCAACTATAAGACACACTTAACGAAACTCTTTATTAACTCTTGCACACAGACATTAATGTTACCAACACAAAATAAAAAATACAACTATAAAAGTTGCCAGAGGTATTACATTGAGTTATACTAACACCCCCCTTCAAGGTAATACCTCATCATATAAACCACACTTATTAATAAATTTACATAACATGATTTTATTTAGGGCTTTTGTAAACATGTCTGCAGTCTGATTTTCAGTTTTAATGTATTTTAGAATTATTTTTCCTTTTTTAATCAACTCTTTAATAAAATGGAATCTTATATCTATATGTTTCAATCTCTTAACACTATCTGTATTAGCAACCATTATAGCACCCTGATTATCACTGAACATCACTACAGGGCAGACTTTCTCAATATTAAAATCATTTAATAGACTTATAAGCCAACAAGCATCCGTTGCAGCCATACTGATTGCTACATATTCAGATTCTGTGGAAGACAGACTAACACTAGTTTGTTTCTTTGAACACCATGAAATCAAACAGTTTGCATACATAAAACAAAAACCAGTTGTTGATTTTCTGTCCCTTAAGTCTCCCCCCCAGTCAGCATCACAATATCCCTTTAAGAAATCGTTGTTACATTTATATATGAGACTGTAATTAATAGTGTGTTTAATGTATCTTAAGACTCTTTTCAGAGCAGTTAACAAGAAGTTGTTTGCTTTATTTTGATATCTGCTTAGAATGGACACAGCTACACAAATATCTGGCCTTGTTCCTAAGGCTGCATAGGATAAGCAGCCTATGATTTGTCTACATTTCTTTTCAAGATTTCTATCAATAACAGAATCACTATTTACTTCTAATAGTTTTATATTAAAGTTAAGATCCATAGGGGTAGACATTCCTTTACAATTTTGCATTTCAAACTTCTGTTAAATATTTTCAAGATATTCCTTTTGATTTAATTTGGTGACTTTATTTTTTAAATCCTGTTTTATCTGTATTCCTAAAAAGTTTGACACAAATCCCAAATCTTTCATCTTAAATTTTTTGCTTAACAATAATTTAAGGTCACATATCACACTATTATTATTACCAAAAATTAACAAATCGTCAACATACAATAGAACATATGTTTTGGCCACACCAGTATATTTTGTATACAAACAAGTATCACTTTGGGATCTTACAAAACCTTTTGTCATTATTACCGAGTTAAATTTATCATTCCAATATTTTGGTGACTTCTTTAAACCATACAACGATTTGTTCAGCTTAACAATATTTTTGTTCCCACTATAAGCACCCTCTGGTAACTCTAAATAAACAACTTCATCAATATTTCCATATAAAAAGGCTCCAGCAACATCCATCTGATAGATAGGTAAATTTAACTTTGTAGCTACTGACACGAATAATCTTAAAGTGGATAATTTTGCCACTGGAGCATAAGTTTCATATGGATCTAATATATCACTTTGTTCAAAGCCCCTAGCTACTAGCCTAGCTTTATGTTGAAAACTACCATTACATTTTTTTGTTTTGAACACCCACTTACTACTTACAGTCTTTACATTCACAGGTTTTTCACAGTAGTCCCAGGTGTTATTTTCATTCAGGTTATCCAGTTCTTTCTTTATGGCTTCTTGCCACTTTCCAGCATCATGCCTTTGCATAGCTTCTTGATATGTTTGAGGTTCATTTGACTGAGCGGAAACACAATGACAGGTATAGAATGAGGTCTGTTTCCTTATACGTCTACTCCTCTGATGTGTTGCTGGTTGGAAGGTTTCATCTTCTTCGCAACTGGAGTCCTCATCACTTAGACACGGCACATATGTACTACTGTCACTTTCTGTAGATAAATCTAAAGTTTCCTCAGATTGTTTAGACTGTTTGTCTTTGCTGATATCTTTCTGCTCCACACTTTCATTGAACTGTGTAACTCCTTCTTCATTTTTCTCTTCACTGGATCTTTGATCCTGACCAATGCCTTTGAGTATATTTGTATCATGTTCTAGCATCAGTGACTGTTCTATGTTCTCCTTGCCTTTTTGTAGAAACACAACATCCCTTTTAATATCCACTCTGTTTTTGTTTGGGAAAAATATCCTATAGCCCTTAACATCTTCTCCATAGCCTACCATAATTCCTTTTTCTCCTTTAGAGTCCCACTTTCGCCTCTTTTCCTTTGGGATGTGAACAAACACAGGGGTGCCAAAGGTTTCCAATTCATTTATATCAAAGTGTTTGTTAGTCCATGTTTCAAACGGGGTTTTGTCAGACTCATTGCTTTTACTGGTTCTGTTTAATACATATGCTGCTGTTTGAATAGCTTCTGCCCATAACTTCTTTGGTAGCCCTTTTGCACAAAGCATTGTTCTCGCTGCTTCAACTAAAGTTCGGTTTTCTCGTTCTGCTTTGCCGTTTTGTTCTGGTGAATATGGCACAGTGGTTTGATGTATGATACCACGTCTAGCAAACAGGTCATGCACCTCTTTGTTTACAAATTCCAACCCATTGTCACTTCGGAAATAGTGTATTTTATTGTTTGTGGTATTTTCAGCTTTATTAATGAAGTTCTCTATGCACATCTTCACTTCATTCTTCCCTTTAACAAAATACACCGACCTGAAGTTGGAATAATCGTCTTTCATGACAACAAAGTATCTGGAGCCTCCCACGGAGGACACCTCCATAGGCCCGCATGTGTCAGCATGTACGAGTTCACATGGCCTAGTTGTTTTTGTTTTACTGGCGCTGAAAGGTAAGCGATGGATTTTGCCTTGTAAGCAGCTCTCACACTTTACCTCTGTATCATCTTTAACTGAAATATTGTTATTTTTGAGAACAGTTTTCACGTGTAGCAAATTTTGGTGTGCTAGTCTTTCGTGCCACTCTTTTAGACTTGTCTGCACATGAGTCATATTTGCTTCTTCGCATTGGTAACGTACGTCTAAGGAGTACATATCGCCGTTACGTTTGGCCAACGCACATAGTTTGTTTTGTTTGTACAATTTACACACGTTATCGTCGGTAATCATAAATAACCTCTATCTGTCACGCAATTCACAGATAATAAATTTGTTTTTAGTTCTGGGACATAGAGAACATTGTCTATGGTCGTATTTATCCACTGCCGCCCGTCATAAACTTGCAGCGCCACCTTTCCGCAACCATGTACACTAATTGCATTGCCGTTTCCGACGATTACAGATTTATTCGACAGTGAGGAATACTTTGTAAACAGATGACGTTCTCGACACATATGTTGGCTTGCGCCAGAGTCTACTAGCCACTGTGACTTTTGAAAATGCTCACTTGAATTCACAACGAATGCGTTACCCGGATTACTGTCTTTGTCCTTGTTTTTTCTAAACCAACATTCACTTTTCAAATGTCCCAACTTGTTACAGTAAAAACACTTTTTCGTTTGCCTATTTCCACTGTTCGAACTTTTATCATTGCGATTACTTCGGCACTCGCTTTGGAAATGTCCCAGTTTATTGCACTTAAAACACTTAACGTTTTTCTTTTCTTTCTTTACGATGAAAGCCGCTGATTGCTGAGGCTCATCTTCTTTGTCTTTTAATCGCTCTTCTTCTATTAGTAATCTTGCTACCAGATTATCGTAGGTTTGTTTACTATCTGGTGCAGACTCCCATGCGGAGACAAAATGTTTGTACTTAATTGGAAGTGACATCAAAACTTTTGTGATGATGAATTTTTCTGAAATGTTTTCTCCCATCTGTTTTAACTGATTCTTTAGTTCTTCTATTTTAGATAGAAATGTGGCCATATCTGTTGCTTCCTCATACTTATACTGAAAAAAGCGTTGTTGAACGATATGTATGCTAGTTTCCGATGTTTGCTCGTATACACTAGCGAGCTTCTTCCACATTTCCGCAGATGTCGAACAGGTTAATATATGCATCATCGCACTTTCTGACATTCTTGTCACCAGCCATGTTTGCGCTTTTGCATCTAGCTTCTCCCATTTTTCTTTTCCAGCTACATCTTCAGGCTTCAAACGTGTACCTTGCACCACATCTAGTAGGTCTTGACTGCGTAATAAAATGATGGATTGAAACTTCCAAACATTCCAATTTGAGACTCCCTCTAATTTGATATGAGAGCCAAGCGTTTTGTTTTCTTCCATTTCGTTGATTTCCTTCCTGCTCGTCCCTTCCTTGTATTACCAAGTAGTTTTCTTTCCCGCCGGCCGGCAACTTAACCTCAAAATACTCCACGTGCCGTGACACCGCCGACAGTGATTTTTCGCGACGCCCTGTGGTGATGTTTACTTGACGAAGCAGTATTTTTAAATTTAATTAAACTACAGGATTATGTGCCTGGGCCCATAACCTGTTAGAATAAATAAAAGATGCAACTATAAGACACACTTAACGAAACTCTTTATTAACTCTTGCACACAGACATTAATGTTACCAACACAAAATAAAAAATACAACTATAAAAGTTGCCAGAGGTATTACATTGAGTTATACTAACAAAAATAATAAAATTAAACGCTAACGAAAAAGATTCACAACTTGTATCTATTTTTTATAAATATGTATGTATATTGTGTATATTATTACATACATATTTTATTTTACCATACCTATTTACATAAATATATATATTATAGATAACACTTGATTGAATACACAGCTACATATAAAATAAATATATTTACATTTTATACCATTTAATTATCATGTATAAATATTATTTAAATATTAATTGAAACAATAAGTTTTTCAGTCTCATCATAGTCCAATGTACATAAATAATCACCTAGCGCCTTTCCACATAGATACTTAGATTTATTTTGAACGTTTAATATTTTATTGATTCGGTTGTATAGTAATGGGGCGAGGAAAGATGCATAACTCTGGGCGAGGCTAGTCCTGCACAAAGGAACGACATATACGTCATGAGTCCTTCTTCTACGTACATTATCAATACGTCGAGGTTGAGAGTGTTGTCTTAAAAGAATGAGTTTTACAAACAATTGCCGTACGGTAAGTACTTGGAATTCATTGTACAAGTCAGTAGTGGGATGTCTGAAACCTTTAAAGTTTAAGACTTTGATCACAGATCTTTGTGTTCTTTCTAGTTTCAAGATCGTAGTCTTTCTAGCTCCTCCCCATGCTACAATACCATATGTTAAAAGAGATTCGCACAAGGTATAATACACCATTTTGTTGACCTTCTCATCCTTCAGGTGCCGAACATTTTTAAAGATCGGTATTAATTTACGTATGCGAAGTTTAAGTGCATCAATATGATGTTTCCAACACAGATTTTTGTCTATAAGAATTCCCAGGTATTTGACACTTTCTGCACGACACAGTGTGTAACAGTCACAAGTAAAATCGGTGTTAATGTTGCAAGTGTGAGCTTTTAGGTTAAAATTTGGACCGGGTTGATGGTTATTGTAAATTGAAAATGTAAGGTATTTAGTTTTGTTCAAATTCAAGGTAAGTAGATTTTTGTTAAGCCAATCAGTAACCATTCGGATTCCCCTTTCAGCCGCATGGCGTGCTTTTTCCCAAGTTGAACCCACAAAAACGATAGCAGTGTCATCAGCGAATGATATAATTTTTCCATTGGGGATATTTGTTCTACAAAAATCATTAATGTAGGTCAAAAAGAGCGTGGGTCCAAGCACTGAACCTTGCGGTACACCAAAATTAATTTTTTGATAAGAACTTTGTATGTCACCAATTTTTACCGACTGAAACCGGTCCTGCAAATAGCTTTTAAGAAGTTGCAGTGGAACATCCCGGACACCGAAAGATTCCAGTTTAGCCAAAAGAAGGGGAACCGAGATAGTATCGAAGGCCTTGGCCAAGTCCAAAAATACCCCGATACATTTTTGTCTGTTGTCTAATAATGCCACTGTATGAGATACTAGACCGTGGATCGCATCTATTGTTGATTTTTTTTTTCTGAAACCGTATTGGTTTATTGAAAGAAGATTATATTTATCTAAATAGTTTACCAACCGAGAGTTGATGATCTTCTCTAGTATTTTAGCCAAAGTGGGTAAAAGAGATATTGGACGGTAATTAGCAATGATGTTTCTGTCCCCAGCCTTATAGATAGGTACTACAACAGATTTCTTGAGAGCCCTTGGAAAGATCCCCGACGACAAACAGACGTTACATAAGTGAGTAATGCATTCACCTAGCAAATCAATGTTCCTTTTGATAAATACAGCTGTTATGTTATCCCATCCTGAGGCATGTGTATTCTTTAATGAAGATACTACTTTTTTAATTTCTGTTATATCAGTTTCTAGAAGAAAGAAAGAATTAGATTGTGCATTATCTGCTTTGTAATTTTGCCCGAGTTGTTCTTGATTAATATTCAACTTTTGTATAATATTTAATGCAAGATCATTTCCTATATTCACGAAATAATCATTAAAACTATTGACCGTTATTTGTGGTGTTGATTTAATATTTAAGATGTCACATTTTTCTTCTTTATTGTGGGATTTATTTAGGTTACCGATACGTTTTATTACATTCCAGGTATTTTTAATATTATTTTTGTTTCTAATTAGATCTGAACGGTAATACTCATGTTTCAAATTATGGAGTATGTTGTTACAGTAATTTCTATAGCGTTTATATGTAAGCTTCAATTTAAAATCAGTTGGTTTTTTTTTGTGACGGCGGTGAAGGGTGTCACGGAATCTCATGCATCTTAATAATCCGGGTGTTATCCAAGGCTGTAATGAGTAATGAGATGGTAACTTCGGTAATAAAGTCAGGTAATCCTTAACAGACGATTTTTTGCTTGTAATGTAATCTTGAGTAGCGGTAGTATTTAAATTTGTTGTAAGTTCTATATTAGAGCGACCATCACCTCTTCCTTCGCCTAACCAATAACGTATAGTCCACTCTTTTATACCTAAAGTAGCTAGAAACGTTTTCAAGCAAACTCTCTCTTTCTTACCATTGACTTGTAGATAGTAAAATTTTGTATTAGAACGTCTAGAGTTATGTCCTTTTTTTCCTCTTCGAACAGGTACTTTGTCAATCATTGAAATCACAAATATATTTTTTTCTTGCCATGACTTACACCAAAAGTCTTCAAAAATAGGTTTTTGTAAATCTTCCGTTAATTTTGAGCAAAACATTACTTTGCTTTTATTACAAAACGCTGAATTGCATTTAGTACCTATTGTTTTTTTAGATCTTTTTTGTTTCTGAATAACATTGTCAATTTTGTTTAAGCCTATGTACTCTTTCCCTAACATTCTATTTTTCTTATTAATTGATACTGCCCATGAACTGCGATCAGCCTTTCTTTTTCTTGCACGTGACTCTTTGGCAACTTCAGGCTCAATTTCTCTCTCCACATACCATTCAACGTTTTCATTAGAAATAGACTCAGATGGAGTAGCAATAGGCTGTAAATTTGTTATTTCGGATAATGGAACGTAATCGGAATCATTATCAACATCATCCGTAGAAAAATAGAAAGCCTCTGGAACATTTAAAATCATCATAGATGATGCGCTAGGGCCAGGAGAAGGCTCAGAAACTGTTGTCAGAGTTTCACAGTATGCAATGCTGTCATGAACTTTTTCGGGTGTAGTGGCAATTGGAAAACATGGCAGTTGCGTCGCTAGAGACGGTTCAATTAATGTTTGAGGGATGTGTAAGTTAGTGTAATTAACTTTATCCAATATGATCTGCTTTTTACGCATAAGTTCGGCGCGACGTTTTGCTAGATCTCTTAAAGTGACAACAGCCACATCCGCACATTCATTTTCTTGCTCCATGATGTAAACTAAAAAAAACAATGGTTTGGTCAGTTACTAGAACTTTTTTTTAAATATTTTATTGACAAAGAAAAAATACATAAACTCTAACTAAACTAAAACTTTAATTAAATAGTAGTTGAATTCTCAAAGATAGGTTCAAAAGTTCCAGAGATAACTTTCTACAAACAGAAAACCTTTACCTCCTATTTTCTATTATTACCTACTAGTAGGGTAGTAGGTATTAGTACAGACACATCTAGTCACCCTCTACTTTTATGATAATAAATACAACAAATTAACCTGAGCTACGAGTAGGTAGATAAATTTTGCAACCGCGTATGTAACAGAAAACGAAAAACGTTATGACAACGAAAAACTGTTTTGAAACCGCGTATCTAACATCGAAATAGTTTAAGATGTTTTCTCAGGGTTAATATTAATATTTCAAATAACAAATTATCCTAATAAGTAACTTAACCAATATAATATATAGTTATAGTGTTCACTTACCAATTCATGCAGCATTTATAATTAAAATCACACTGTTTCACGCACGCTTCGTTAAACAAACACACCTTTCATGTTATGATGCGCAGATACGCGGTTTGGGCACAATAAACAATCACCTGACGTTACGCGGATTAAAAACATTCGATTTTACGGCTTCCTATTGGATAATAGGCCCAGCCATCATCACAGAACGCAGCCAATCACTACAACGAAGCTAAGCCCGCGAAATCTCGATTTTGCTAGTTTTGTAAATACGCGGTTTTAAACACTGTTAGTTCCGCGGTTTCAGAATATCACCGACGTTATCAGGGCAGCTGAGCAGATAAGACAACTTTCTGAAACTGCGGATATTATTGTCCTCCAGGAAACCTGGCTCTGGCCACATGACTTGGATTTTATATACCAAATTAACCAAAACTTTGGTGGTATTGCGAAATCGTCGATTGACACGACAGTGGGCGTTATTAAAGGGCGACCACATGGTGGCTTAGCAATTTTGTGGAACAAAACAAAGTTTACAAAAGTATCAGAGATAGATTGCTCTGGAGACGACAGGTTGCAAGGGGTGCAGATTTCAATAAATATGAAATCCTTTGTCATTTTTAACGTCTATATGCCATGCAATGACCCAGAGAAATTACCGGACTTTACCAATTACCTCGCAAAGATAAGCTCAGCTGTAGAAGAAGCTCAGGTACCGGCTGCTTACATAATGGGTGATTTCAACGCTCACCCGGGGACAATCTTTGGCAACGAGTTAAGTGACTTTTGCGCGGAGGAGAAGTGGATATGTATTGACTTGGAACGAATGCCCCAGGGCACTTTTACTTATGTTAGTGATATAAACGGTAGCTGCAGGTGGTTGGACCACTGTCTGACCACAATGGCTGCTGAAGATTCTATTAAATCTATTAGCGTTATGTATGATGTTGCGTGGTCCAACCATTTTCCGCTAAGTATGGTTTGTGATATAGGTTACGTACCAGAAACTGTTAAAATTTCTAGTCAAAGTGGGAGTAGCAACACATTGAAGGGCGTTTTATGGGGTAAAAGAAGAATAGAACAAATAAAGTCATATCATAAATACTGTGATAAAAGTTTATATAACATAAATACGGAATTGAATTGCTCAAACTGTGATAAAAAAACGACCTGTAATATTAAGAAAGAACATTGTTTATTTATAGAGAACGTATATAAAGATATCGTAGATATTTTACAAACAGGTGCTGTTTTGAGCCCTTATGACAGAGAGCTTTTAGCTATTTATCTCGCTATTAAGTATGTCCGGAATATGATAGAGGGACAAAAATTAGTTATTTATACCGACCACAAACCTTTGATTTTTGCTTTTAAAAAAATAGGTAGTGACAACGAGTTACCGCGTAGAGTAAGGCAATTATTATATATCAGTGAATTTTCTACTGACATTGAACACATTCAAGGTGACAATAATGTCGTAGCGGATGCATTGTCACGAGTCGAGTCCATTTCTGTTCCAATCGCATTAGATTACGCTGATATTGCTCGCGCTCAAAGAAATGACGAGCAACTGACCAACTTGCGTAAGCAGACCGGTAAGTGGAATTTGTTAGATATAGTATTACCGAGACATGACACTAGCATTGTTTGTGATATGTCCACACTAAAGCCTAGACCATACTTACCAGAACAGTTTAGGAGATTAGCTTTTCAATCTGTGCATAACCTTAGCCATCCAGGCATTCGTACTACGGGTAAATTAATAAAATAAAGATTTTTTTGGGTCAACATGAATAGAGACATAAGTGTATTCCATTGGCAAAACGTTTTACACACTTACATGTTGACATAGTAGGGCCATTGCCGATTTCTTTGCACGACTACAGGTTTTTAGTTACAATCGTGGACCGGGCTACAGGCTGGCCGGAGGCCTTTCCGGTAAAAGATATTACCGCGGAGACCGTATCAAAAGTCGTGTATGAGGGTTGGATTTCACGTTTTGGCTGTCCTTTTCAACTTACTAGCGACCAGGGCAGACAATTTGAAAGTTCGCTTTTCAAGGGACTCATTAAGTATTTAGGTATATGTAAAAACCGTACCACCCCTTACCACCCTCAAAGCAATGGTATGGTAGAGAGGTGGCATAGATCGCTTAAAGCAGCTTTGATGGCCAGATTAGATTCGAAGACTTGGGTTGAAGAATTACCTACAGTGTTGTTAGGACTCCGAGCAGCACCGCGCACCGATACTAGTGTAAGTGCTGCAGAGTTAACTTATGGACAAACCCTAAGGTTGCCTGGCGATTTCCATAACAACAACACAGAAATATCTAATTATTGTCAATATGTAAACAACTTACGTTCGTTAATTCGTAATTTAAAACCGAAACCGAAAACACATAAGGATAGTCGCACAGTATTTATGTATCCGGAATTAAGCAATTGCAGTCATGTATATGTTACGGTTAATCTGATTAATTGAAAATTATTAATAATTTTACAAAATTATTAATAATAACCACATGTTTTGGTAAATGTGAATAAACAATCGAAATTTATTACTTTTAGTAGTAATTATTAATAATTCACGATACATATTGGTGAAAGTGATAAAATAAATAAAAACTCAATGTTTTTTGACCAGCAGGTAATTATTTATAATATAAAACACAGTCTTACAATTATATTAATTAGGTATCACTATCCTAACCTTTTTTTTTTTTTTTTTTTTCTCTCGCGGGGAAAATCCCTTTACGGACCATCCCACCCCCGAAGGGGCGAGGGTGTGTCGGACTCACCGGCGCCTTCCGAGCCCAGCGAAGATGTTGTGCCGCCCGTGGATGTGGACGGGCGGCCGCTGGGTCGGGTCCCTACCGTAAATCTACGCGCCGAAATACCGACTAAAAACCCCGCGTCGGCCACCATCGGTGCACTTCAGAGACGGCCTCGGGATACCGTTGATACAGAGCGCGCCGGGACCGCCTCTATGTGCACTGCCGCTGAAGCGACGCGGCATGAGACGCGTGTTGCGTCACGTCTCGGGGGCCGCCAAGGTGGCCCCGCGTGGCCTCTCCGGCGCCGGGTTAGGTGACATCCCGGCGCCTCCTTCGTCTTCTGTGGCGACGAGCGGGATCGGTCTGCTCCCGATCTCGCTCGGCGCTCTCCTTCTGCGACATGACACATTCGCAGAAGGAGAGCATGGCTCGCCACGACCTTTTACTGCCGACCATGGCGGCGACCACGGCCGGCAGCGAGAGGTCTCTTCCTACGACCGCGATGAGAGCGCTGCGCTCCTCGTCCCAGGCTGGGCACTCCTCCAGCGTGTGTTGGGCCGTGTCCTCACGGCAGTTGCCACAATGGTGGCACACGGCGGACTCCTCAGCTCCGGCTACGCGACACAGTTACGCACCGAAGCAACCGTGCCCGGTGAGCACCTGCGTCAGCCGGTATGTCGGCGCGCCGTGGCGCCTGTCCATCCACTGGTCGAGGACAGGTCGCACTGCCGCGACGGTCCTCACGCCAGCACTCGAGCTCTCCAGCCTGGAACGCCACTCCTCCACGGCGGTCCTGCGAAGGGAGGCCAACATGGCCTCGACCTCTCTGGGGACCAGCCTCTGCCCACGCCCGGACGCCTCCTCTCGTCGGAAGAAAGCCGACGAGAGGGTTTTCGCGTCCAGCACCCAGGGCAGAGTTCCCGCCAATACGCAGGCCGCCTCGTGCGAGACCGTGCGGTAGCCCCTGATAATCCGCTGCGCCACCATGCGCTGCGGACGATGCAGCAGGCGGACGCAGCGATCGCCCAGGGACTCGGCCCAAACGGGGCACCCGTAGAGGGCCATGGACCGCACGACTCCAGCATACAAGTTTCGGCAAGGGATGCCAGGACCATCAGTGTTGGGCAGCAGGCGCCCCAGTGCGCCCGCCGCCCTCACCAGCTTCGGCGACAACTCCTCGAAGTGCGCACGGAAATCCCATCGACTGTCGAGGACGAGACCAAGGTATTTCATCCTCGAGCCGACGGGAATCTGTACGCCCTCCACCGTGATGTGGGCCCCAGGCGGAGGCCCACACCGACGAACGTGGAAACACACGGCCTCGGTCTTGTTGAGGGCCACCGTGAGGCCCAGTCGCCGAATCCTGCCCACCACCAGTCCCGTACCGAACGAGGCGAGCAGGGCGGACCTCTGGAATGTCCTGGCCGTCGCTGTCACCAACGTGTCGTCCGCGTAGCAGACGACAGCGACGCCCCGAAGGTTGGTACCACGGAGCACCCAGTCATAGCCGATGTCCCACAGGAGTGGGCCGAGAACCGACCCCTACGGAACACCGCACGACACCGCTCTGCGGTGCCACCCGTCGGCGCCCGGATACACCACGCACCTGTCAGACAAGTACGCGTGCACCAGACGCCGGAGATAGGGCGGCACTTCGTGGTACCGCAGAGCTTCTTCGATGCAGGCCCAGGGCATGGTGTTGAACGCGTTGGCGATGTCGAGAGACACCGCCACCACGACCCTACCCCGGGACACCGCACGCTCCGCTTGTGCCTTGACCCGCAGAATCGCGTGCACTGTCGACCGGCCCCGCCGGAACCCGAACTGGCAGTCCGCCAAGTCCGGGCCCGTATCCTCCAAATGCTCGACGAGGCGCGCGTGGACTATGCGCTCAAAGAGCTTGCACACCTCGTCGAGCAACACGATGGGCCGGTAGGCCGACGGCGAGTCTACGGTTCGCCCCTCCTTGCGGAGCAGGACAAGCTTGCCCGTCTTCCACCGCGACGGGAAGATGCCCTGCTCAAGGCATGCGGAGAAAAGGCCGCGGAGCCTCGTACCCAGCGACTCGACGGCCAGCACCCAGACACGACCGGGCACCCCGCCGAGCCCCGGGGCCGAGTTCTTGCTCCGCAGCCGAAGCACTGCCGCCTCTAGCTCTTGCGGTGAAACCTCCGGGATATCCCTTACCGAAACCAACGACGATGACGCCGGTGGACGTGGCGCCATCGGTGGAGGAGTGAACTCCTCGGTGGCCGGAAACAAGGCCGCGACGACGTCCTCTAAAAGTTCGGTCCGGAGACTCTGTGTCAGTGGGGGCGCCCATGGGCGGAGTTTCCTCAACGCCACACGGTACGGACGCCCCCATGAATCTCTGTCCAGAGACCTCCGGAACTCTACGTTCGCCGCGGCCTTCGCTTGCGCGATGGCCACCCGCAGCGCTCTCTTCGCCTCTCTGTGGAGGTCGAGAAGGTGCCGCCCTTGCTCGTCGTCGCCGGGTCTACGTGTCCGACGACGACGGTGCCTGGCGAGTCGGCGGCGCGCGACCTGGCAGGACGCACGCAGCTCAGTGAGCTCGGCCGACCACCAGTACACCTGGCGCTTCGCTGGGAGGCGGGTGACCCGGGGCATGGCCGCGTCGCAGACTCGCGACATCGCCACCCCGAACCATTCCGCCTCTTGCTCTACCCGCACCGGCCCATCCGGTGCGGGGAGCCACGCCTGAATAATAGCGGCTTCCTTCGCGGCCCAACGTCGGCCGCCCGTGAATCGAGCAGTCGGACCACCTCCGGACTGATGGGTGGAGACCTGGGAGGTCGAGACGCTGTACCGAATGTAGAGATGATCGGACAGCGTCTCTTCCTCGACCAAAACCCTCCAGTCCCGAACACGGCGGGCAAGGGCCGGGGTGGCGAACGTCACGTCCACCACCGAACCGCCGTTGTGCCGCACGCACGTGTTCTCCGACCCCCGATTCAGGACGAACAACCCGATGGAGATCGCCCATTCCTCCAGGGCCTCGCCCCGCGCGTCGGTCACCGACGAACCCCAAGCCAAGGATTTGGCGTTGAAGTCGCCGGCTACAAGCGCGGGGCGAGGCTGGCTGTCAAGCTGCACCAGGGCCCCCAGGCGCGCGAGAAAGCTCTCGAATTCCGCCTGGGACCTGTTGGGAGAGAAATAGACTCCTACTACCCACACCCCTCCCACCAAGACCGCCACGCATCCCGCACCCTTCGCTACTTTTTCGAAGGGCGGAGAGCCGGCGGCGCCCCGGGTGATTACGGCCACCGAGCCATCAAGGTCCCCTGCCCAGTCGTCGCGGGCAGGGACAGAGTATGGCTCGGCGACCACAGCCACGTGGATCGACCACTGTGCCAGAGACTGGACAAGCATGTCCTGTGCTCCTTTACAGTGGTTAATGTTCGCCTGGAGGAAATTAAGCGCCATTTATGTATGGGCGATCTCCAACGTCTCGGGGCGGGACGGTTGCGGCCGCGTCGCAACCTCGGCTCCCACACCGCGTTGAGAACGGTGCGGGACCGAGGAGGCAGCGCAGGTCTTGCCGCCCACCCGATGGTCCGCGGTTTTTCCTGCATCCGCGCAGATTGCGCAGTGCGGGTCCGCGGAACACTCCCGGGCCTTATGGCCCGATTGACCGCAGCGGTAGCAGAGCCCGCTACGGTCGCACTCGCCGGTGCATTGGATCCGCACATGCCCCTTGTGAAGGCAGCGGAAGCAGCGAAGGGGCCGGGCCTCGAGCAGCCGCACTGCCGCCGCCACCCAGCCCATCAGGACACGCCCCGCCTTCACAATTTTCTCCGCCGCCTTCGCTGGGCAGCGGAGCCACACCGCACCCAGGCCCGAACGCTCGTCTCGAATCTCCCCGACCTTAACGTCGTCGGGGGAGCATTCGCCGAGACGGGCGATGGCCGCTGCGACTGCCTCGGAGGTGGCTGAAGCGTCCAACCCCGAGACGCGCAGCTCCGCAGTCTTCACGGGCCGGGAGACGCGAACGTCCTCCTCCGACCCGCGAAAGACCTCCCTCATTTTGGCACTGGCACTTTGCGCGGGAGACGGAGCTGGGGAGCAGCCCTGCGTGGGGCCTGGACCGGCTGTTGGGCCGTCCGGGACTTCTTCTTGCCCCTCTTTGCCACCACAGTCCACGGAGTCTCCGTGGATGTGGTGGGTTGAAGGGGCGGGTGTGGCGTCTGCGACCGAGGTGGGGCGCGCTTCCGGTTGCCTCGCTTGCGCCCGCGGGACTCCCGAGAGGCGACCGGCGGCGGAGCCGTTGAAGCCGCGGTCGGCCGGGTAGTTGGTGCGGGGCGGCGAGCCACCGCAGGGGCAGCTGGTGCGGGGCGGCCAGCGGCCGCAGGGGCAGCTTTCTGCTTCCCCGCTGTTAGAGCCGGCCATGAGGCGGCCGGTATCCCCGCGACGGGTGGCTGCGGCTTCGGGGCTGCCTTGGCCCTAGCCCGGTCGGCAGCCAGCGGAGGGCGGAGAATCGGCTCCGGAGGTAGCCGCATGGCGATCGCCTCTAGTTTGGCGTCCACTTTCGCCATGTGCACCTCCAGCAGCCGCCCCAGGACGTTCGCCCCCGGAGCGCCGGATGCCATCTCAGCCGCAGGCTGCCGCTGCGACCCGACCGTCGCCATCAGGCCTTCTAACATCCTGCCCTGCGTGGTGAGGGCAGCCTCCAACGCCATCACCTTCTGGCGGAGGTCGCGGTTCTCCGCCTCGACCTTGGCGAGCTCCGCAGAGGAGGGCTCCTGCGCCATCGCCAGCAACTCCGACACGCTCTCATTGATGTCCCGAACATACGTACCCTTGAGGTGTCGGGACGTGCGAAAGACGTGCTGGAGCCGCTTTGCCATCCGCGTAAGGGCCTCACTGCGGGTAGCCGGCGGCGCCTCCTTTGGAGTCGGCTTTGTCCAAGGATGCGCCTCCTTGGCCTTCCGCAGATCAGCCTCATCCGCCTCCATCGCCTCGGCCTCTGCGATGCGCTCCTGATCAAGGGCAGCCTCGTAAGCCGCCTGCGCCCTAATGACGGCGTCGTCATCTACTCCCGTGCTCCGGGCTGGAGCCGGGGGTCTTTTTTTTTTTTTTTTTTTTATTATGCTTCATATACAAAAGTATACAAGGCGGACTTAATGCCAGTGGCATTATCTCCCAGTCGACCTTTAGGTGATGTAGAGATGAGCTGAAGTAGGTGTATGAATACTTAAACATAAGGAGAAAGAAAAGAAAAGAAAATATATATACAAGTAGATAAATAAGATATTATATATACAATTACATAAATGAAAATAAATATATATATATAAATTTACATTTATATGCATACATATATACAGATGTATACATGAATATAAATAAATGTGTATATATATATATATATATATATATATATATATATAAATATATATATATACAAGAAACTATTGAGAGGATTCTGCAACTTCTTTGATCCTTCGCATCTGCTTTTTGGTAGCAGCACGAGAGTCCGTTTCCGCCGTACTGCCACCATCGCTCGCCCTCTGCCGCTTCTCCGCAGGACGCGGTCCGCGCGGCCTTGTGCGGCTTCTCTTCGCATGCGAAGAGTCGCTGCTCATCCCGGACTCTGAATCGAAGTCACGGGATGGCGCGTTCCTCTCCGCAGGCGCTCCTGACGCTGAAGGTGCCCGACTGGACGCTTGAGATGCATCCGAGCCTGGCAACCTCTCCACTACCACCGAACAAGATTTTGTGTTTGTTTTGAGCAAACCTAACTTTTTTTTTTTTTTTTTTTTTTTTCTCGCGGGGAAAATCCCTTTACGGACCATCCCACCCCCTGAGGGGCGAGGGTGTGTCGGACTCACCGGCGCCTTCCGAGCCCAGCGAGATGTTGTGCCGCCCGTGGATGTGGACGGGCGGCCGCTGGGTCGGGTCCCTACCGTGATTCTACGCGCCGAAATACCGACTAAAAACCCCGCGTCGGCCACCATCGGTGCACTTCAGAGACGGCCCCGGGATACCGTTGATACAGAGCGCGCCGGGACCGCCTCTGTGCACTGCCGCTGAAGCGACGCGACATGAGACGCGTGTTGCGTCACGTCTCGGGGGCCGCCAAGGTAGGGACGGCGGCCCCGCGTGGCCTCTCCGGCGCCGGGTTAGGTGACATCCCGGCGCCTCCTTCGTCTTCTGTGGCGACGAGCGGGATCGGTCTGCTCCCGATCTCGCTCGGAGCTCTCCTTCTGCGACATGACACATTCGCAGAAGGAGAGCATGGCTCGCCACGACCTCTTACTGCCGACCATGGCGGCGACCACGGCCGGCAGCGAGAGGTCTCTTCCTACGACCGCGATGAGAGCGCTGCGCTCCTCGTCCCAGGCTGGGCACTCCTCCAGCGTGTGCTGGGCCGTGTCCTCACGGCAGTTGCCACAATGGTGGCACACGGCGGACTCCTCCGCTCCGGCTACGCGACACAGGTACGCACCGAAGCAACCGTGCCCGGTGAGCACCTGCGTCAGCCGGTATGTCGGCGCGCCGTGGCGCCTGTCCATCCACTGTTCGAGGACAGGTCGCACTGCCGCGACGGTCCTCACGCCAGCACTCGGGCTCTCCAGCCTGGAACGCCACTCCTCCACGGCGGTCCTGCGGAGGGAGGCCAACATGGCCTCAACCTCTCTGGGGACCAGCCTCTGCCCACGCCCGGACGCCTCCTCTCGTCGGAAGAAAGCCGACGAGAGGGTCTTTGCGTCCAGCACCCAGGGCAGAGTTCCCGCCAATACGCAGGCCGCCTCATGCGAGACCGTGCGGTAGCCCCTGATAATCCGCTGCGCCACCATGCGCTGCGGACGATGCAGCAGGCGGACGCAGCGATCGCTCAGGGACTCGGCCCAAACGGGACACCCGTAGAGGGCCATGGACCGCACGACTCCAGCATACAAGTTTCGGCAAGGGATGCCAGGACCATCAGTGTTGGGCAGCAGGCGCCCCAGTGCGCCCGCCGCCCTCACCAGCTTCGGCGACAACTCCTCGAAGTGCGCACGGAAATCCCATCGACTGTCGAGGACGAGACCGAGGTATTTCATCCTCGACTCGACGGGAATCCGCACGCCCTCCACCGTGATGTGGGCCCCAGGCGGAGGCGAGCAAACCTTTTTTTTTTTTTTCTCGCGGGGAAAATCCCTTTACGGACCATCCCACCCCCGCAGGGGCGGGGGTGTGTCGGACTCACCGGCGCCTTCCGAGCCCAGCGAAGATGTTGTGCCGCCCGTGGATGTGGACGGGCGGCCGCTGGGTCGGGTCCCTACCGTGATTCTACGCGCCGAAATACCGACTAAAAACCCCGCGTCGGCCACCATCGGTGCACTTCAGAGACGGCCCCGGGATACCGTTGATACAGAGCGCGCCGGGACCGCCTCTGTGCACTGCCGCTGAAGCGACGCGACATGAGACGCGTGTTGCGTCACGTCTCGGGGGCCGCCAAGGTAGGGACGGCGGCCCCACGTGGCCTCTCCGGCGCCGGGTTAGGTGACATCCCGGCGCCTCCTTCGTCTTCTGTGGCGACGAGCGGGATCGGTCTGCTCCCGATCTCGCTCGGCGCTCTCCTTCTGCGACATGACACATTCGCAGAAGGAGAGCATGGCTCGCCACGACCTATTACTGCCGACCATGGCGGCGACCACGGCCGGCAGCGAGAGGTCTCTTCCTACGACCGCGTAGAGAGCGCTGCGCTCCTCGTCCCAGGCTGGGCACTCCTCCAGCGTGTGCTGGGCCGTGTCCTCACGGCAGTTGCCACAATGGTGGCACACGGCGGACTCCTCCGCTCCGGCTACGCGACACAGGTACGCACCGAAGCAGCCGTGCCCGGTGAGCACCTGCGTCAGCCGGTATGTCGGCGCGCCGTGGCGCCTGTCCATCCACTGGTCGAGGACAGGTCGCACTGCCGCGACGGTCCTCACGCCAGCACTCGGGCTCTCCAGCCTGGAACGCCACTCCTCCACGGCGGTCCTGCGGAGGGAGGCCAACATGGCCTCGACCTCACGGGGGACCAACCTCTGCCCACGCCCGGACGCCTCCTCTCGCCGGAAGAAAGCCGACGAGAGGGTCTTTGCGTCCAGCACCCAGGGCAGAGTTCCCGCCAATACGCAGGCCGCCTCATGCGAGACCGTGCGGTAGCCCCTGATAATTCGCTGCGCCACCATGCGCTGCGGACGATGCAGCAGGCGGACGCAGCGATCGCCCAGGGACTCGGCCCAAACGGGACACCCGTAGAGGGCCATGGACCGCACGACTCCAGCATACAAGTTTCGGCAAGGGATGCCAGGACCATCAGTGTTGGGCAGCAGGCGCCCCAGTGCGCCCGCCGCCCTCACCAGCTTCGGCGACAACTCCTCGAAGTGCGCACGGAAATCCAATCGACTGTCGAGGACGAGACCGAGGTATTTCATCCTCGACTCGACGGGAATCCGCACGCCCTCCACCGTGATGTGGGCCCCAGGCGGAGGCGAGCAAACCTAACGTAACCTAACCTTAACTAACGTAACCTAATAAGAAGGTCTTCCATTTTAATACGAAAACGGTACTTAAACTCAAAAATTCACAAACTTTTTACGTCAGCAAACAACAAATAACGTGCGCGTGCTTTTAAAACAATAACACCGAGCCAACTAACCCCGCAACCCTTGGACATGCGGCGGGTTTAGGGACCGCCCGCAGATAGGAGTAGGTAGAAAATAAGAACTCAGGGTGATTACGTGGTACAAGCTTTAATATTTCGCATCACCGTCTTACACTCGGTACTGTTGCTGGTGTTATGCAACAAGAGTCACTGGCCTTCTGTGGACACTGATCCGGGTCTTCTGCACGTGGCGGTTTCCGACGACAGCTCGCCGGCAAGGTTGGCTGCCACGTGGCCAGTAGTGGTGCGCAGGTCAGCGGCTCGGCGCAGGTGCGGTCGCAGCACGGGCAGGAAGCGGTGCGGAGTGAAGCCTGAGCACGGCACGCTCCGTGCCGTAAGCAGGAAGAGAATAGATAGCAGATAGGATGAAGAAGTGAAGCACGTGAAGGTGAACCCCAGCGGGTACACAACACGCGTGGTAGCACGCAGTTTATTTTTAGAAAGAGGACGCGAGAGAGGTTACACGCGTATTTATGCGTGCGATGACAGTTCGCACGTTTTAGCTGTCAGAATTGAATCGACCAATCAGCGCAATGGGGGCGTTGATTGGCATAGACAATATGATTATTGATCCATAGACCTAAACTAATCCGGGTGACATTCTACAACGTCACAGCCACTTATTACATTTATCACTACTAGGGTCAAATTATTAATAAAAACCGGCAAATGTGATTAATTTATCACTTTAACCACGACTTTCGGTAATTATTAATAATAATCGATAATTATTAATAATCTTCAATTATTCACTCTTACCGTAACATATACATTCGTAATGATGGTGTTAAAAAATCATTGCAACCACCTTACGATGGACCATTTAGAGTGCTAGATAGAAAAGATAAAGTTTTTGTAGTTCAACTTCTGAATCGCAAAATTAATATATCAATAGATAGGTTAAAACCAGCTTTTCAGGTTGATATAAAAAATAAAAATCACCTAGATACTAGTGGCGGTACTTCCTTACAAGCCCAAAAGCCCGGCTTGCCCTACTTAATACGTATATACTAAATTCTGAACGAAACCATTACATTCAATACAAAACAGTAATTACGAAACATCTACCATTTTTGAATTTACCGCGTTCCGTCGCGGCATGGCGCTCTTCAATGAAGTGCGAGCCGAAGCGCCGCCCGCGCTGCGCAACGCATTTAATAAATTCATTCAATAATTTTAACTCTCACGTTGAACGTAGCTCCACGCATTTTTTAAAAGACGGTACGCGCAAAACATATATCTGCCTTCTTCTCTCTCGTGTGCTTTTACGGGGCTTTTGGCAACGCATGCTATCTCTTTCACACTGACGGGTGAAATGCTACACTCTGGCACTACGAATGTATAGCTACAGATATCTATATATAGCAATAAAGTACTAAACCAAAAGCCCAGCTTTTGACCACAGAATTGTTTTGACTGAACATCGTACATTTGAAGGTCGTCATGTGTAACATTATTTGTTAACTAAATTATATTTATTGTTAATAAATTACGTTGGTTCTTTTTTAAAATTATTTAATCATTTTTGAATACAAATAATGAAGTTTTTATATTTGTTTCATAAATTATAATTGCATGTTGTAATGTTTATTTTTTCGTTTACTAGCAATACTGTACGAATTACTACTAACTTCATAAGTATTTTGACATTGTGCAATTATTGTATAATTTGCAATTATTGTAAATAGTTCGGTTGAAGGTTAATTATTCGTTTTTTTAATGTTATTTAAACTTTTTGATACGAAAACGATTTGTATTGTTTCCTGTGATGGTTTTAGTGTGATGGTGAAAGTGTTCATTGCCGTTATAAAGGTAATTTAATTCAATTATATTGAAACTGGCGCGAAAACTACGCCGAGTTTGTGCATTTCTTAAATTCGTGGTAAATCACAAGAGGCATTTTATCGTTTCAGTTTACTTAACTACGTAATTCGATTTCTAAATGCTCCCATTCATATAGGTTATTAAATTGAACAGTCGTGTTACATATGCTTTTCAAGGGACACTTGTGTATTAGAATGTTTGTATTAATTCTTATGATTACAATGAGTTTGTGGTCCTTTCAAAAGGCATGCTATTACTTGTAATTAAAATTACTTGTAAAAACTTAACCTTAATGTATTTATAACAATTTCTGTCCGCAATTTTGGTTAACTGCGTAGTCAAACACGGGAGCATAGTAGCTATCGTTGTGCTATTGTAATGCCGGGTATTAAAAGTGCTCAGTAGTTAGTGCATTAAAAAGTTACGGTTGCATGACCGCAGGCTATCTATATTTGTATTACTTAATCCTAATATTGTACAGATTGTGTGGTAGGTCTGCCGCCGCGCCGTAAATTCGATTTCGTCGTTCTTAGTATTTTTTGGGCTTCTAAATAAATATGTATTAAAACTAAAATAATATTGGGCTTGCCCTACTTTAAAACCCTAGGCACGCCACTGCTAGATACTAATAATAAACGCAATGTGAACAACAAAAAGGATAATACTACTAGTAGTAGCGATAGTCAAGAGCATAACGCGACTAGAGTAGCGGAGCGATAATAAAACGCTCAGCTACACTACGCGTAGCGGCCGAATAAGTAAAAAACCCGTACGTTTCAATTTGTGAGCTTGGGTAAGTATAACATTCTCATCAAACAGTTCTTTACGTGCAAGTGTATTACGTTTTGAATAATTATATAATTATGGGGAAAGCGGTATCAAAGGAAAAAATTGTTATCGCCCAAAACGGGGCTACTGCCAACATACAGGATACAACTTGGAACAATTATTTTAGTTGGTTTATCGTCGGATTTTTAGTTTTGGGCATAATCATGTATTTTGTGATCAAGCGCTGTATGTCTAAAGCTAGGAGCTGGTTGAATGATCATTTACGAAGTATACAAGTACAAGTTTTGGAAAGTGTAGAGGCAACAAGGGCCAGTTTTCGAAAAGGGAGAGAGCCCAATTCAAGCAAAGTTTCTACTAAACTTGATATTGTGTAAAAGTGTCAGTGTGTTCTCTCACAGTGGTGATACCGAGATGGCGCGTTAGCATTTCGTAAATCTTAAAAAATTAAGATAATGAATATGTTATACAACCTTTATATATTTTTTTATATACAACGAATATTTTGATATTTTGTGATTATAATTTTTTTGTGTAATTTTTTTATTATTATTTTTTTGCTGTATTCAGTATGCGATTGTATTGTATAATGTTATACTTTTGTATTATGTTTTGTTCATCTGTATTAAAAATTGTCCTATGTTTACACCCAAAATAAATAAAATTATTTTTTTTAAAAAGGGGGAGAGTGGTGTAACGGCCATATTGCTATGTAAGCACATTGCATACAGTGAGCAGTGACTCGAGAGTGTTGTGTAACGTGGAGTCCGGCACTGTGTACACGCGTATAACTAATTATGTAAAATGTGTTTCTCTTGTTAATAAACTTTTATACTTTTACTAGTACTATATTATTGTGGGGCACTCACGTACACCCTACCCTAATAATGATGACACCCTAACAAATCAAATGTAGAATTGGATCCCATGATGGTGCAAGCTTCAAACCATCAATAGTTATGCTAAGCACCGATAGTGCTGAAATTCACAACACTATTATGAATTTAAGGAATGGTGGTGCTGCAGATTGGGATGGTATCTCTACTACACTGGTAAAAATGTCAAGGCATGTACTTGTTCCCATATTAGAATATATTTACAATCTTTGCCTACACACTGGTGTTTTTCCCAGAGTATTTAAGCAGGCTATAGTTCATCCTATCTTTAAGAGTGGAGATAGGGCTAGCGTCAATAATTATAGACCTATATCGGTACTAACAATGTTTTCAAAAATCCTTAAAAAATAATAAACATCCGATTAATCAACTTTATTGAAAAATTTAATATTCTATCTAATAATCAATTTCACTTTAGAAAAAATCTATCTACAGAAGACGCTGTAATGAAATTAACGGAAATCATAGCAAAAAATTCTGAAAATTCATATAAAACATTAGGCATATTTCTCGACCTGAGTAAGGCTTTTGACACTGTCTCTATCCCACTTCGGCTGGGGTCTAAAATCGTTTGGCACGAGTTGAGGGCTAAAAATGATTAAAGGTGGTAGGGATTGGTTCCCTGATTATAACGTATCACTCTTATTAAAAGGTAATTTATAGTTTTCGAGAAATTAATTAATAAAGTTTCTAACCTTAAATCAGGTATTAGGTAAAACGGAACGTTTTTATGGGCGATTGACAACTAAATCTTTATTATTGTGTCAAGTATATAGTCTGTGGTTTAAAATGTCGTGCAATACCGTGAAACGGAACGTAAAAACTACGCGATTTGCGTCATGAGTCAGTGTGATTAGAATGTTTTGTTTGTGTTTTTTGCGGAGTTTACGCATCTGCAATAGTGTATAGACTCATGTTTTGTTGTTTTACATGTTTTATAACGACCTAGAAATTATGTTCAGAAGCAAGTTTGTGTATCCACTCTATGGTTAAAATAGGTCGATTCTGCCCCAAAACCGACACGTAGCACCCCGACTTCCACGTAGTCTCTTGTCTACCACCCCTAGAGTGTTTATAAAAAGCCGGAGGCGCGGAGGGAGAGCAGCCCCCGCCCGCTGTAACAAAGGATAGGCAACCGTGCGAGCCGTAGCGGCTGAGGCTGGTCGCCGGAGGCGACCAGCAAGCCGAAGCTGCGGAGGCGAGCGTGGGTGCCTATCCTTTGTTACGCAAGGGCGAAGTGGCTGCACTTCCCGCAGCGCCGGAGACGTTGCAGAAGCAAGTATATTTTGAAAACAAGTGTTTTGAGGTTAGGTTACTTTAATTGGGTTTTCTCAGGAACGGTGCATTGCCTTTTCATGGGAGTAGTACCGGAGGACAGTAGGCATCCTCCCCCTCCCCCCTCACCCCCTCCCAACCCCCATTTCGTGCCAAACGATTCTAGATCTTTACCCCCACTTCTCCTGAATAAACTAAATGACATTGGTGTACGTGGTGTATGCTTTGACATTCTAAAGGACTACCTAAGTGAGCGCTCACAGCGTGTTTATATCGATGACTGTTTGAGTGAAAAGGAATTTTTAACATTTGGTGTGCCACAAGGCAGCGTCCTTGGACCTACCTTGTTTTTAATATATGTTAACGAGTTATGTAATTATCCGCTCCCCAATATATCCTATGACACACAAAAAATGTAAAATGACCCTTAATACTTGGCTCATGACCTTTTCATATGACGACACAGAAAATCTTCTGTGACACACTCACACACAAACACACACACACACACACACACGCACACACACATTCACACAAACGCAGGTTCAATAGTATTAATGATGGCGAGGGAAGGAGAGGTATAATATAGTGAGATGTATATAAATCTACATACATATTATTCTCTCCCTCCCCACCCCCCTTCTGTTCTCTTTTTGTTGTTTTATTATTATTATTTTATTTAAGCTTTAATCATACATTTATTTTAAATTGTTTTGTTATTCATTGTTTTTTTTTTAAATATAAATCTTGTTTTTGTTTTAAGTAATTATGTATGTCTGGAGGTGGGCGTTGCTAACTGCGACACAGTTATGTCTTTAACTACTGCAGCTAGCAACATACTATTGTACTCAGTGCTTGTAAAGTTTTTTTGTCTGAATAAATTATTATTATTATAAATTATTATTATTATAAATTATTATTATTATCTTCTCTATTGAAATTTGGATGTTTTTTAATTTCAATAGCCTCGCGAAACATACTGGGTAGGAAGCGGTGTTCTTTAGCAAGGATTTGGGGTTTATAAAAACAAAGGTAACCCTTGGATTGACTAATCTTCTTGGGCGGCTTGAAGTATGTTTTAATGGAAGCACGCTTCAGGATGTAGCCAATCTTGTCTGTGACTCCTTTGATGTAAGGTAGTATAACCGGGGCCCGTTCAACTGTGGCTGGTTTCACTCGGTTTCTGCGACGGCGGCGTGGAATTTGGAGCTTGTTGTCTCGCAGTACCTGCTTGACGTGTTGCAGCTCAGTCGCCAGGTGTTTCTCATCACAGATTCCTTTAGCTCTCTGAAACAAAGATTTACCCACGGTAGCTAACTGTTTCGGATGGTGGTGAGATTCACCGTTCAGATATTTATCTGTATGGATCTTTTTTCTATACACGGTATGACTTAAGGACTGATCAGGATTACGGATTACTAAAACATCTAAGAAGGCAAAAGAGATTTATTATGTTCCGATTCCATAGTAAATTGAATTTTATTGTTACTGGAGTTGAGGTAATTTAAAAATGCAGTTACTTGGTTAGATGTTAAGATTGTGAAAGTATCATCTACGTACCGCTTGTAAAATCTTGGCGAGACCGGGGCTGTACTAAGGGCTGTCTTCTCGAAGTCCTCCATGAAAATATCGGCAACTACAGGTGAGCCCATAGCAACACCATCCATTTCTACATAGTATTGATTATTCCACAACATGTAGTCAGATGTGAGGCAATGTTTGAGTAATTCTGCATATTCTAGTGGCATGTCATTCTCTGCTAACTTCTTAGTGACAATTTTGATGCAGTCTTGTACTGGTAAGCTTGTAAAAAGTGACTGGACATCAAAACTAACCATTGTTTCATTGTCAGCTAATTGTAGACGTTTAATGTCACTGACAAATTGGTATGAATCCTTCACAGATGCTCTAGTGTTTCCTCTGAGTGGTGAAAGCACTTGTGCTACGTGCTGAGCCAATCTGTAGGTTGGTGTGTCGATCTGGCTCACGATGGGACGTAGTGGAGCATTTTCCTTGTGTATTTTGGGTAATCCATACACACACACATTTGCACACGATGGAATGAGTGACTTAGAATTCAGATCTAACTTCTCGGAGTACTTGATTATTAAAGAGCTGGTGGCCTTTAAAATCCTGTTGGTCGGGTCTGATTTGACCATTTTGTATGTAGTGTCATCCGATAAGAGTTGTTCGATTTTGTTGTTGTAATCTGAAGTATCCATCACTACTGTCGCATTCCCTTTATCTGCACGGAGAACAGTTAAATCTAAGAAACCATTTGCAATGCTATTCTCTAAACAATACAACGCTGAGCGCAGCGCTGTGACAGCGTCGAGACGATACTTTGGTATTCACTAAGCTCCAATTGCGACACTAGCGCCCAAGGCTGCGACGGCCGTGAGTTAGAACTAATCAACGACGAGCAGTTTGACAGTTCTTCGTAGATTTTGGTATTCCCTAAGAAAAAACAGCGTCGAAGACGCTCACAGTCTCGCTCGCAGCCTCGATTTAATCTGTCAAATCTAAAAGCTACGGTTTCTTGTTGGATTTTATTGTTTTGAATAATTTCAACTGTTTTGTTTCTAATATTTATTCCTATTAAAACGGCAGCTTGTTTATTGATAAAAGTACAGTTATTAGAAGAAGCTAAAAAAAAATGACGATCTCAATAAAGCTCGACAGGCAAAACAACTAAGAGAGTTAAGAATGATATCCAGTGATGAAGACTTTATTCATATTTATCGGCTTTCTGAGGATTTAATTAATATATTGGAAAGTGATTTGATATATATAAATATATTTTTTGCGTATTATGTTTTTGGTGCATGTGACGTCACTTACTGGCCTTGCGGAAGACCAGCGTTGGTTTATACCAGCACATGCTGAGCTTGAGCCGTTTTGTTGACAAGCACTGTTATACGAGTATATGTATGTAGTAATTACTTAAAGCTGTAAACCATTGCTTGTAACAAATAAATGTTTCTTTCTTTTTTCTTTCTATGTTATAACCGGGGAGCGATACAAGTGTAAGATAGAGAGTTTTTTTCCACCTGGGAACGGTACAGGTGGAAATAAAACAGATTTAGGTCTAACATTACGGCAAGTCGCGCCGAGCCTGTGCGTCGTGTCGAGCCTGAGCGTCGCGCCGAGCTTGAGTGTCTCGCTGAGCCCGAGCATCGCGCCGAACCTGAGCGTCGCGCCTATCCTGACGGTCGCGCCGAGCCCGAGCATCGTGCAGAGCGCGAGCGCCGTGCCCTGCCCGAGCGTCGTGCGGAGCGCGAGCGCCGTGCTCTGCCCGAGCGTCGTGCGGAGCGCGAGCGCCGTGCCCTGCCCGAGCGACGTGCAGAGCGCGAGCGCCGTGCCCTGCCCGAGCGACGTGCAGAGCGCGAGCGCCGTGCCCTGCCCGAGCGTCGTGACTCTCCTACCTATGTTAGTTTGAGGACAAACTAGGGTCAGGAAAGCCGAATGTTAGATACCATTATGTAATTACTAGTTTAATGTTAGATACCATTATGTAATTACTAGTTTAATGTTAGATACCATTATGTAATCGCTAGTTTTGTAGTATCAGGGCCCTCAATTACAACAAATGTGCACAACATGTATTTTGGGTAACATACGTTAACGATAACAAACCAATTGTCAGATTTATGGATTTTGTCAATTAGAGTCCCTGCGACACTTTTACTTATTTATTGCCTGTTTAAGTAATGTGAAGGACCATTTCAGTTTTTGTTGAAAGCAATATTGTTTAGAGGTCCCACGACACTGTTATTCATTAATTGCCAGCTTGAGGGATCTGAAGTACCAACCTTTATTTTTTGTGTTGAAAGTAATATTTAAGTATACCCCGAGATCATAATGGGTTCCCCTTTTTCTAATATTACACCATTTGTCGCCACTTTTTGTACGCAATAACTTATATTTCTTGATGGCCTGTAAGGCGACGCTAACGTTCTCACAAAGCCGTAGTTAGTACAAAACGATGGTATTTTGCGAGGTACGACACATTCGTCGTTAAACCATCAATTAGTAAAGTTACAGTCAACTATTTTGTACCGAGGCCTTCATATTGTATTTGTTTGTAAAAGTTTAATTATTCTCTAAAGTGATTGTATAGAAATCTAGAATGTAAATAAAGTGTTATATTGGCCGACTCATTTTCTGATTTTCTAATACATGTGTTTACATGAATCCAAATGATGTATGGTAACATTAAGAGTAATAATACGATAAATAGACGCGAAGTAGGTTCAAGGTTACTCCTCGCTAGTCATCTGTGGCGCGGCATGACTCATAAATGCGCGCGGCCGTGTATTTATCGGTACGTTGCACTTTTATGTATAGGGTGATTAAGTTTAATATGTATTTTGGGGATATCTTAAACCATTGTAAAGTTAGTAGTATTCAATGTTTAATCTTGTATACAAGGTTATTATTAGTATACTACAAAGCCGAAAGTAGTTTGTTGAGAATCAGTAACACAATTGAAATAAAACTATTTTATACGGATTTTATCGCGATTTGGTTTAATTTTTCCATTGACCCGTGACCACGAAAGCTGTAAAGTAATCGAAACGTCGGGAAGTTAAAAAATGTAAAAATTAAACCAAATCGCGATAAAATCCGTATAAAATAGTTTTATTTCAATGTGTAACATTCGCGTAAATCTAAGAAACCATCAGTAACACAATCCATTGCACTAAATTTTAACATTTTTTTTTTTTATATTTTCTTGTTTGCGATCTGTTTATATTATTATATTTTAATTGTTTTTTACGGTACGCGTCCAGTGACACGTTCCTTTCCATTCATCAAATCGATCTTAGCAGATCTTGTGGAATTTTTCGTTTGAGTCTCCGTGTCCGCGTTGAGTCGTCCATTAGGTGCTTAGCTAGTACGTTCGGGTGATTCGATATCCTTGTTTTGTACGATTTTATACTGTCTTTAACTTCTTGTATGACTGTCTTAATTTTTAGGTCATGGTGGAGCCTATTGTTGGTTGGAGACTGTCCCGCCCTCACACCCGCCACTGCAACTCCTGTAAGCCAGGATCAACAGTGGCACGCATTTTAATGACACTGAGCATTGAAGCTCAGCGCGTCTCCGGGAATGTCTAACTTGTCTTTAACCCGCAACGAAATCAATCAAAAAGTTAAATTAATAGGAGGAGTTGGAAATAAATGATTGTCCACTTCCCTCCCTAATAAAGCGGGTGACAAAACAATGAACTAAAGAGGTAAATAACCTCGCATAAAGACATTTACAGCCAGAGAAGCCAGCTGTAAAGCACCACGGAATAGTGATTATTACATTTAAATGGGACCTAATATGTAAGCTGTTATACTTGATTCCAATAATAGGTATGGCAAAATCGTCGGAAAGCAAGGAAATTCTTCCTAGTCTCCACAAGATCCATGTAGTATACAACTCCAGATGTTATTTGCATAGTATCTAGCATGGTTTTACGCTCATTCTGCCAAAGACTACACTCCCAAAGTATATGATGCGCGGACTGCTCATATTCGCAATAAGGTGTTGAACATGAACACGCAGGCGAATCAACGAGCTTAAATGAGTACAGTTTAGACTTAAAGTTACCATGGCCCGTAAGAAACTGTGATACGTAATAATCGATATCTAGCCAAGTCTTTGCCAACCGATCACGCACGCATGGAAAATATTGGTATAGATGCCGACCCTTCAAAGATACATCCCATCTATTTTGCCATTCATCTATTATTTCGTTATATACAACTGAGAGCGGCTTAAATAGTCTGTCTACTTTTAAAAGTTCACGTGAATTTAAGAATCTTTTGTCCATATTCTCTCTAGTTGAGTAATACATCGCGGCGCGACGTTGTACCTCCAGGTCGACTGGAAGTACACCCGCTAGGACAGGTAAAGCTTCGGTACTAACAGTCCTATACGCCTTACACAAGAATATCAACGCCAAACGTTGGCTCTGGAGCAATTTCCTTCGCACAGCACCGATAGTAGCCCTATCAGCCCATACGGGGGATCCGTAAGTAATACATCCTAAGTAAGTAGCTCCATAGATGGTTTTTAATGTATTGAAAGATAGCCCCCACGTTGATTTTGATATTCTTGTCAAAGCAAAAAAGTTATTTTTCGATTTTTCCCCGACTTTCTTAATATGTTCAAGAAAGGAAAAATTCCTTTCCAAAATTAGACCAAGATAACAAACTGATTCTTTTTTCTTTACGGTGATATTATTAAATTTAATTCGCGGCGGTGATTTTAAAATTCCTTTTAGAAGTAATTGGAACGTTTTATGTGGTGCGAACTGTAAACGATTTCGATCGCCCCAATCAGATATTAATTTTAAACACGTGTCTGCCATATTTTCGATTCCCGACCTACTGTTTGACTCAATAAGCAAAAGGCCATCGTCCGCATATCCAATCAAAGAACACCCCGACGGTAAGGGAATTGTAAGAAAATCATCGAAGCCTAAATTCCATAAATAAGGACCCAAGACCGAGCCTTGTGGACAGCCCATCGTCAGTGGCTTCGACACGGCATGGTGTCCAAGTTTAAGTTTTGTTGTTCCGTGCAAGAAATACGAGTATATAAGTGAATATATATTTTTAAAGCAACCTCGCAATTTCAACTTAAGAAGCAGCATTGGCCACCAAGCATTGTCGAAAGCACCAAGCTATTGTTGGTTATGTACCATGATGCATTAACTATCATCCGTAGCATTTTTGACTGGAATCGTTGTAAGATCTCGATGTTCGAGTTTGCAGATGTACCCCAGAGTTGAAGGCCGTATGTCCAGATAGGTTTAATTACACTCTTATAGAATAGCAATTTGTTTTCGAGCGAGAGTTGCGATCCGCGATTCAACATCCAGTACATTTTGCGTACTAGTTGTCATTGCAAGGCGTTTAGTATAGATATGCTTCCTCCATGTTAAACGACGGTCAAGGTGCATTCCAAGGTATTTTGCTTCGTCAGCTTGAGGGACTTGAACACCATTTAAATAAACTGGTGGACATGTTTCTCGACGGGTTGTGAAAGTAATTTGGATGGATTTCGTATCATTTGCTTTTATACGCCAGTCTTTAAGCTAGACTGATATTTCATTTAGACTTTTTTACAATTTTTGGGTTGCTATGTCTGGAAATACATGAGATGACAAAACAGCAGTGTCGTCTGCGAAAGTACCGGTGACAACTCCATCGGTGGAGGGAAGATCGGCTGTATAGAGGAGATATAGGGTCGGGCCCAAGACACTGCCCTGTGGCACACCTGCCCTTAATGCATGAAGTGCTGTGACTTCTTTGCCCTGTTTTACAAAAAAGTGTCTATATTCAAGGTATGATTTGATGAATTGATAATAATTGGTTGGGAGAGCCTTTTTGACTTTGTACAAAAGTCCATCATGCCAAACTCGGTCAAAAGCCTGTGAGATGTCGAGAAAAGCTGCGGTAAATTTTAACATACGTTATATTTTATCCCAAAAACATATTAAAATTCCGTCCAGTTGGTTACCGTGTTGATTAATAAAAATCCAGCGCGTGTCGGTCGTTCAACTATGCCTATTAAAGTACTTACACAGCCGGCCGATGCAAAATGCAAGGAGAATCACGTCGGGGTCACCAATTATGTAGCGGTCAGTAGTGTGGTGTAATCACCTATGTGCGGTATGTGGTGGTGGTCGTGTAGTGACGACCCACAAGGTCTCGTGTAGCGAGCCAGTGACTTCGGGTGCAGCGTAAGGGAGCAATTAAACACTCGCAACGTTCAAACGTATATTACGCAGCACAACACAAACAAAAGTACAGTCACAATAAATATCCAAAATACAAGCGTCTTAACACTACACTAATTGTCTACACACTAAACTATAAACTACAACTAAGGAAGGATAGAAAAATCGACAGTCTTTTCAGCGAATACAAATAAAACTATAATATATATGCACAAGCGTGCGGTATGCAGCGGTTAGCGGTACGTGTGCACAGAGCAATAGCGTAAGCGGATCGAGAACGGTGTGTCGCACGGGCGATCGTGAGACGACCGGCCAGCGGCGGCGCGCCGACTGGCTGCGCCGGCGCAGGCCCGGTGACGTCACGACTACCTGAGTTGCCCTATTGTTCCGACGGTCAGCTGGCCGACCGTTATCGCATGTTTCGCTATAATAAATCGGTGTGAGGACTGTATGTGTGTTTGTTGATTATAATTATTTTAATATCGTAAAAGTGTGATGTATGAATGTGTGTGTATAATGTTATGAATGGATGACTGTGTTTAATGTATTGTGGGGTCTCCCCACAACATCTCCCCCCCTCATGCCTCCTCCACGCCCCGCATATGTCCCGCTCGCTTCCTACCGCCACACTACGGCGGTGCGTCTGATCCAATAATTATTAGTAACCCCGGAAGTTTCGGCGCGTACGCATCTTTCGTGATTTTGCATAGACTACTCCGCGCGCCTACCGATTTCGCGATGGCTTTTCGTTACAGCAATGTTGAGTATACAGAGATGGTGCATAGTCTCGCGATTTGTGGTGTTAATGTGTCTGCGGCAGTGAGATATTATGAAGCCGCAAAGTGAAAATGAACTAAAAAACAAAATTGAAAGTGCTTTTAATACAATAAAACAGAACACTTATGTGCTATCAAAATTAGACCGCAATATGCGTAAGCGGGCTCGGCTGTGTATTAGGAAAAGGGGTGAACATTTTGAACAATTACTTAGGTATGTTTAGTTGTTATTGTAATAGCACTGAAGTGGTAAATATTAAGCTGAGTTTCGATTTGTTCTTAACACACACATCCCCTGCAAAGCATCATCTGTAGTGGAAACGTAGCCGTGTTGTTAAAATGTTATTTATAAACGAAACAGTGTAAATATTAACAATGTTGTGCTTATTGGCGCAAAACCCACGGCGCGGCGCGTCGCGGCGCGGCAGGGCGCATGCGCAGCGCACGCTTGTTCCCATGCATTATTCAAGAAATGAGATAGTTATCGTAACCTGTCACGACGTGAGTTTTCATTATTATTATTATTTTTCTATTTTATTTGATCTTTTATACCAAAATCTAATTTGGGTGTTTCGGCTTTATGGTATACAAAAAATAACGTTGTATTTTTTTTTTTTTTATTTAACACACAACAGGTTACAATCATTAATGCAGTAACATCAAGTATGTATACATTATTTTTCTGGACAATAATTATAACCCAAAAACTTGTGTTCCAGTGAGTAATAATCAAGTTACAAGTAAAAATTGGTGATAACAATGAAATACAGTAAAACCAACGAAATACAGATTAAAAAGAAAAACCTTAATAACATGTTAACATTAATAACAACAAATGAAAAAGAATTCTTAAGCTATTAAAAAGAAAGAAAAAAAAAATACATTAAGATAAATACAATAATATGAGGTTACCTGATTTTGATGCATAAATCTCATTGGTCTTTGAGGATATTTTGGATATGCTGTTTATATAAATTGAAATAATTGTTGAATACGTCAAGAAATAGAGTAAGCTTATTATATTCGTTGTATTGTCTACTCATTCGTATGATTGGATTATAGAATGAGGTATTATTGCGAAAAACTTGAAGATAGAACACGTTAGCCTTGCGGCATCTAAAAGTTATATTTATATTTAGATTAGACAGTAATGAGGGAGAATCAATAATTGAATGTAAAATTTTGTATATGTAGGTAAATGAAATCGACTTTTATACGTCTGGACTCTAATGGTAATATATTGAAGTAAGTTAATCTAGCGTTGTACGATTTCAGTTTTCGGTGAAGATTGTGACAATAGCATATTAATCTTAAACAATTATGTTGGACACGCTCAATCCGGTCAATATGTAGTTGGTAAAAGGGAGACCAAATCACAGCGCCATACTCTAATATAGTACGAACTAATGTTTCAAATAAGTAAATTATACTACGCGGGTTTTTAAATTGTTTGGTTAACCGAGAAATGATTCCAAGAATCTGTGAGCCTCTGTTAATAATATAATCGTAATGATCACGGAAGGATAATTTGTCGTCAAATAAAATTCCAAGGTCTTTTGCTACAGTTTTACGATCTAGACCATGATGGAGAATTTTAAATTTAATTTTATTAATTTTACGAGTGAACGAAATGCAAAAACATTTCTGTACATTTAAGATCATACGGTTGACTGAACACCACTCACAAATGAGGTCTAGATCACTTTGCAAAGCAATTGTATCACTAATGCTAGTTATCGCATTGAATATTTTTAAATCATCAGCATACAATAAACAGGGGCATTTCAGGCGGCCGATGAGGTCATTTATAAAAATAATAAATAACAATGGACCTAAATGAAATCCCAGTGGTACACCGCTTGTGATGATTACGGGAATCGACATAGCACCCTTAAGCGATACAAGTTGACTTCTCATATAAAGGTATGATTGAACCCACCGCAATAGTGAGCCGTGTATACCAAATGATTTTAATTTAAAACAAAGTAAATTATGGTTTACTTTGTCAAATACCTTTGAGAAGTCTGTGTAAATAGAATCCACTTGCACGTTTTTTGCAAAAGCATTGCACAGGTAATTTTTGTATTCCAAAAGATTGCTTATAGTTGACCTATTTTTGATGAAACCATGTTGATTTGAAGAAAGTTGAGGCTTCACGTGATAATATATGAAATCGTAGATGATAGATTCAAATAGCTTCGCAAAACAAGAAAGAATACTAATTGGCCTATAATTCTTACAAGATGATTTATTACCATTTTTAAAAACCGGTACAACGTGTGCAATTTTCCAGTGTAATGGAAAAAAACCGAATTGCAAGGATTGGTTGAATATTATATTTAAAGGTTCAATCAGTTCATCAGCACATTGCTTCACAAAATAAGGAGGTATTCCGTCTGGGCCAGATCCTTTAGAAGAGTCAAGTTTTTTTATTTTATTCTTTATTATTAGAGGAGTCACAACGATAGTGCTCAGAGTGCTATTATAGTTATTTCCAGTAACCAAAGAAGGTTCCTCTATGGTGATACTTGCAGTTTCAAACACGGAACTAAAATATTTTGAGAAAAGCTCAAAAATTCCTTTATGATTTGATGCACTTAGGTCACCGTATTTCATGTTTAAAGGAATGCAGTTGCTTATATTCTTTTTGTTATTGTTAATGTAACTCCAGAAAGGCTTCATGTTAGAAGACAAGGAATTTTCAACAGCCGATAGATAGTGATTATAACATTCATTAATTAAGTTCTTACTGCGAGTACGTAATAGAGCAAAAGTGTCATAATCACGGGGATTTTTATATTTTTTGTAAAGCTTATGATACTTTAATTTTTCAGCTATACAACGTTTTAATGCCGGGGTATACCAGATAGGAAAGCCCTTCGATCCGTAGGTTGTCATACAAGTGTTCTCGCGAATAAGTTTATTAAGATGATTGTAAAAAACAGTAACATTAGCATCAATATCCGTGAAAGACAGCAATGAGTCCCAGTCCCTTTGATGTAACTCTTTATTTATCTTGGTATTGTCACATTTGTAAAAGTTGTATCGTTTGAACCTCTTAGTTATACTGTTTACTGTCTGCGAAGGAGACGAAATTATAAAATTGAGAGCGGGATGATGTCGATCTAAACGACTGATGGGGGCAACTTCGGTTACATAAATATTATCTAATGTAGAGAAAACTAAGTCGAGGCATCGATTGTTGACATTAGTAATAGAATTAAATTGCGATAGATTACATAATTGGGAAAATTCTAATAGTAAATTAGATATAACGTCCTAATCGAGGATGGAATGGTACGAAATAAGTCAAGAGATCGAGCCCACGTAATTTCAGGAGTATTAAAGTCGCCAACACATATGAACTGATTAAGA
Source organism: Deilephila elpenor (assembly GCA_949752805.1). NCBI lineage: Eukaryota > Metazoa > Arthropoda > Insecta > Lepidoptera > Sphingidae > Deilephila > Deilephila elpenor. The sequence goes on from OX457095.1 coordinate 14,420,388, forward strand.
GAATCACACTGTGAAATAACATCTTGGCAATTAGTATAGAAATCAGTTAGAAATTTACTCGGTAAGTCTGGAGGTAAGTAACAAAGGCTAAAATGAATAATCCTATCATTCGTTGAATCCGGCACAATGCTTATCCAAATATCCTCAAGATTGCTCTCCCAGGATACCTGGCGTACCACATTAAACTTTTTATTAACGGCAAGAACAACACCGCCGCCTTCTTTTTTATTGATACATGTGGCATGGAGTCGAAAATTTCATCGTCATAAATGCCATCATTGAAGTTGGTCTCCGTCAAGCAAATCATATCATAATTATTATTTAAAATGTTCAGGTACACCTCATTAGTTTTTGTTCTAATCCTATTAACATTTTGGTAATAGATATCCATTATTAACAAAAAATAAAGTAACAAAAAACTCGCTTATTAAGACGACAGGAAACAGACTATAAAAATAAAATAAAAGTAAATCTAATGAGACCTCAGGAGAACGTTTATAATAAAATCAACTAAGGCGAGAGTTTTTTTTTAAAATATCAATATTCGTAATAAAAATTGCGTTACTCGTATCGTTCTTACGTATACATAATCACGACCATATCTTACCCACACATACTTATAATTAAGAGATTTTGCTGTCTTACGGGCATTGGCGAACAGCAATTTGGTCTAGGCTGATAAATGCTCTGCGACATACATTCTATTTGCTTCACCAGCAATTCCCAAATGATGAGAGTTTAGTGGATCATTTGGGTGATTCTTGTTGAAACGATAGACTGCCGATATAAACATGTCTCTTTGTCGGGGAGACGAAAGTGTAACCAGAATGTTACGGGGCCTTTTAGTGGATGGATCCATTTTAATAACACGTCGACAGGCTCGCAGTGTGGTCTCATCGATATTGATATCTAGAAGTTCAGCTAGTTTCTTGAAATGTGCAACGACGTCTTCATTTCGGGATTCAGGAACTGCTTGTATTTCTATATTATGACTTCGCGCTAATTTATCAATAGCTGTGACTTGGGAATCTAATTTTCGCACAGACTCCTTATGGCGCTGGTTTTCGTTTTCTAGCTCGTTAATAATAGATGTTTGGTCGTTTATTTTGGATTTAAGGTTAGCTTGATCGGTTTTAATTACAGCCTGTTCATTCCGAATAGATGACATCGAGTTTATCAAATCACATCTCAAATGTTCAATAGCGTTTGACATCTCTTGTTTCACCATGGTCTTCAAGTCAACCTGTATGACATTACGAAAACTGGACATAAAATTATTCAGGGATTCCTTCAGTTTAAGATCCATCATTTCACCAATTTTCTCCACAGTAATTGAATCTTCTGACAGATTTATTCTTGACTTTTTACCACTCGAGGTACTCGGCATACTTACACTTAGGTCAGAGTTGTCCAGAGACATGTTAATTGACTCGTGTGCCTCAGGCACTTGATGGTGGCGGACCGGGGTATTAGATTTGTTGCGTCTTGTAACGTTGTTGCAGGCAGGACACATCCAAGAGGCAAGATACTCATCGCTTAGCGCTTTAAACTGATCGCTCTTAATGTTTAAGCACTCGTAATGGTATTCCTGTCTACATATTCTGCAGTGCAAAAAGCTATTTGCTTGTAGTGCTAATTTACATGCATTAAAACTCATAATTACTTATTCAAATTCTAGGAAAAAGTACAAAAAATAATAATAAATAAAATAAAATTTGTTGTCCTCTAAGAAGCTAGACTACTATCACTCTTTGCGTGTGACAAGTCTGCGTTGCTTTATCTATGGCGCACAAGACGGTTGTGAGTCAGCAAGTGCGACCGCACGCGAATGTGACGCCTAAGCGCGGGAGTTAACCGTGACAGTCGCGCGTAGGGTTGCCAGGCGTCCGGATAAAGCCGGACATAGTTAGGCTTTTTGATTGCATGTCCGGCTAAAATAAACGGTGTCCGTCTTGTCCGGCTTTTGTTAGGCTTTTTACATTTTGCAAACAAGCGAGCACTGCCGCCGCGCCGCCGAGCGTGGCCGAGCGTAGGCGAGTCGACTACCGAACCGAAGTGCCGCCCGTCGCCCGCTCCCCTGCGCTCTGCCGTGCGGCGTGCGGCGTGCCGATATTGTTCATTCCTCGATTGATAGCGCACGTGCTGTACGGCCTGTACGTTGCGTCGTCAGTTTCTGAATTTAGCGACAATAATTTTGGTAAGTACCTATTATTTGTACTGTACTATTGATGCTACTTCAAAAGGTCTTATACATTTTATAATGTATTTTGTTCATATTATGACCAATCTATTGATAATTTCAACCAACTTTTAAAGTGAATAATACTTTTCCCTGAGTTCTAGATAGTAACATAGTTATTTTATATTTTTATTTGCGTGTAGAAATCTTTTTAAAACAAAAAATTTGAATGAAAAATTCAAACTGTAGGTTTCAAACACATATCGTGCCGCATGGTCCGTGCGCCGTGCGACTGTAAGTAATATGATGACAAACAAATAAAACAGTCATTTTCTTAATTTTCAGATCTCAAAATGCCAAAGAGAAAATGTATTTTTTCAGAAGAATTAAAAATAAAATATAAAATGTTTAAGCCAACAGCAGAACCATCGGAGGTGAAGTGTGAGCTTTGCGACCAGTTAATATCAATAGCCAGTAAGGGAAAATATGACCTTGAAAAGCATTTAAATACCGAAAAACACCGTAAAAATATTAGGACTTCTGGGTGTTCGTCAAAAATAGACAATTTTGTTACAACAAGATCGGGACCAAACAGAGAAGTGCAAGCGGCTGGGGCTACTTTAGTTTTTCACACAGTAAAGCACAATCAGTCATTTAATTCATTAGACTGTACAGTACCACTTCAAAAGTGCCTTTATGCTGATTCAAATATTGCGAAAGAAGTAACCTGTGCGAGAACAAAGGCAGAAGCAATTTTGAAAAATGTTCTTGCACCATATGTTTTAAAAAATATATTGGAGGACTTGTCTGATATAAAATACATAAGCGCTTCGACTGACGCAAGCAATCATGGTGCTATTAAGTTATTCCCGCTGTTAATTCAGTATTTTGACTATCAGAAAGACGGAATTCAGGTTTCCTTAATAGATATACAATCAAAACAAAATGAGACATCCGAAACGATATCTAATTACGTCTATGATTCACTGCGTGACAAAAACCTCTCAGACAAACTAGTGGCATTTTCGGCTGATAATGCTGCTACAAATTTTGGCGGCAAAGACAGAGGAGGACAAAATAATGTTTTCTTTACATTAAAAACTCTAACGAATAATCAGAATATAATTGGAGTCGGCTGTGTTGCACATATTTTTAATAATTCTGTCCACAGAGCTCTTGACTCCTTGCCACTGTGTTTTGAAAGTATTGTCATGCAGATTCACAATCATTTTGCTACATTTACCGTACGTACAGAGGAACTCAAAAGTATTAGCTCAGAATTAGACATTCATTTTAAACAAATACTTTATCATTCAAAGACGCGCTGGCTGAGTCTTTTTCCAGCTATAGAAAGGATTTTACAAATGTTTGAACCTCTTAAGTCGTATTTCCTAAAAACGGAAAAGAATAATACATCCAGAACTTTGAGAGAATTTTTCGAAAACGACCTTAACGAAGGCTATTTGTGGGCTGTTCATTCTTTCATGGCCATTTATCAAAATCGCATCAAAGATACAGAGATGGCTGATGTTTCTGTAAATGAGGTTTTGGAAAACTGTTCTGAGATAATCAATAGCATAGATGCAAGAATTGAACAAGACTTTTGCCCACTGAAAGTGACTTCCATTTTGCGTAAATTCAAAGAAAACAACGAAAATTCTGAACAGGTGACTGCATTTAAAGAGGATATTAAAAACATGTACATTATTGCAGTACAATATTTACGATCTTGGACTGAAAACTTATACAAAGACACAAAACATTTCACATGGGTGACTTTAAAAGATGTTCCTGAATGGAATCAAGTTTCCGATACTATAAGTATCCTATCACAAAACAACGTTAAAATCGACGATAGCAAATGTTTTGACCAACTGCAAAATCTTAAAAGTTTTCTGAATACTAACAAAGAGAACGTTGATTTCAAGAAGCTATTAGCACATAAGAAATGGGTAGCCTATTTTAAATCGATGATAAGTCAAGATTGCTTTTCAGAATTCCTAACTATTTGTCAGTATTACTTTGCTATCCCAGGACATAACGCAAACGTTGAAAGAGTTTTTTCCTTGATAGGTCAGCAATGGACGAAAGAACGCAACAGATTACATGTTGATACTATTGCCAAAATGTTGGTTGTAGAATTTAATTTAAAACATTTGACATGTAAGGATTTTTACAACTACATTTTGAAAGAAACTGAGCTCTTAAAGCAGGTTTCGACAAACCAAAAATATATATAATTATTTTTATTGTGTAACTCACAGAGAAAATGGTTTTTTTTTGTTTTATATTTTAACTTAAAAAGAAGTTATTAATTTTTTTTATAATGGTTTCTTAGATTTACGCGAATGTTACACATTGAAATAAAACTATTTTATACGGATTTTATCGCGATTTGGTTTAATTTTTACATTTTTTAACTTCCCGACGTTTCGATTGCTTTTCAGCTTTCGTGGTCACGGGGCACGAAAAAATGTAAAAATTAAACCAAATCGCGATAAAATCCGTATAAAATAGTTTTATTTCAATTTTTTTTTAGTTAAAAATGTCTTATTTGTTCACAAATGTTTAATTATCTAGAATTTAATTTTATTGTGTAACTCAAAGAGAAAAAGTTTTTGTTTGTTTTATATTTTAACTTAAAGAGAAGTTATTGATTTTTTTTAGTTAAAAAAGTATAATTTGTGCCTTTCTTATTATTTAAGAAAAAATCAAATATGTTGATAAATGTTTAAGTATCTAAAATTTAATTTTGACTGATGACTATTTGACTGATTAATAATAAAGTACCTATCTAAGACTGATTTGGCATTCGATTTTATTTATTATTTCACTAGAAATTAACAAGATTTATGATAATAATCAAAAAGACTTGATTTTACATAAAAAAAATTGTCGTACCTATTAATACTAAGACAAAATCCTCAATAATATAGGGTGTCCGGCTTTTTTAACCAAATGTCCGGCCAAACTGGCTGGTCAGTCCGGCTTTTAGGTTTGGCGACCTGGCAACGCTAGTCGCGCGTATGATCTTCATTTGTTGTTATTCACTAAACACAGCATACCGTCCAACTTAACACAATTGTTTCTTTGCAATCACTCATTTCGCGATCCAAAATATTAATTGTAATGTAATTGAGATTTTTTGTTATCACCACTCACCACCGGTAAAACCACGGTATAGTCCACGTAATATGTTTTATATTTATTAACGAAATACTATTTTAAAATAATATTTTGTTCAGAGCGGACACAAATAGGTATTGAGTTAACGAGTAGAAGGAGGAAGTTGTATAACGTTAATTTCTCACACACAATACACTATGCAATTTTCGAAACGCTAAGCGATTCCACCCAGTGTATACCGCGTTGATACGACAGATGGGCATTAAATTACACTACGTATACTATACGTCCTTAGTATTAATTCGACACGGTACCAAAATTAATAATACCAAAAATGAGATTTTGTTTGTTTCAAGCAAACTAAATAGCCTACAAATAAGAGTAAAACGCAACCATCCTTTGTAAATAAATTTCACTGACCATTGATGAACTGAACTGGCAACGTCGCGCGGGGCGTGTGTTATCGTTGTGTCGTGGCGGTACGCCGGCGCACCGCGCGTAGTTACGTAGTTTTGAAGGTAGTTTTAGATCTAAAATTCGTTCTTCCCAAGCAGCGGGTATTTGCCGCGCTGGCACTCCCTCCTGTTGCGGCACTATAATTTTGTTGTCTCGTATCTTTGTAATGCCAATGTTATTGTGCGGGCGTTCCTGGGGCAATTGTGGCTGTCACCATACCTTTCGCGGTATGTACACAGAGCTAAATCTGTGTTTCCATGGCATTCGCCGTAAATAAAAACCAAGCAGTGTATTCTGACGCAGTGTAAGTTACACGAGGCATTGTTAAACAGTTTAATTATAAACACAAACACAATTTAATTACGTATCCTTGATAATAAAAAAACAGTCAATAACAAAAAAACATTAAGTAATAATTATCCCAAGTTACGTCTCGTCACAATAAAAAAAAATAATGTCAAACTCATTTAGTGTCCTATCATAATAACAATACAAAATCACAATTGTCGGCGCAAGATCGACAAGATAAAAGCGTCGCGGCGCGGCGGCGCAGGAGTTTCCGTGTTACATCCGTTCCGAAAGGATAGCGACGACGCACTAAAATAACAATTTCTTTAGCAAACAATTTTTATTTGTTAAGATGCAATAGCAACTCACTGACCTATTTCTATTTCTTTTACGCGCGGGATGTTTTGCTATGATTTGTCTCTCTCGTAATGAAAGTGCAGGTGTGTATTTATTGCTTCCTTATTTGCATCGCCAACTTTTTAAGTAATTTAGTTGTACTTATTTATGTGACTTGTGTAAGAGCGGCAAAAGCGCGTAGATTTTAGTAGGATCTATCGTTTTAAGGTGTTTGACCTGTGCGTTAGACGTAATCAGCTGTTAGAAAAGCTACATCGTGTTCAAATGGGGCAAAAACTTACAAAATCATTTATGACTAAGCTACTGCTCCTATTTAATAGATTGCTCCTATTTTTAGTACAGAACTTTGAAATGGTACCTAGTATATGCAGTTTAAAAAAATGCCCATCGGTCGTATCAACTTTGTATATACAGCGTGATATTGACACCCCCTACATTAAATTAAACCATGAGCATCGCATAGTAAGGGATATTATTTGCACGCATAGGCATTGTCGTAGAAGGAAAAACTAAAAAGTTGATTTTTCAAACAAATTATAAGTCAAAATAATGACATTAATTTGACATTTACCTGGTATACAGCGTCCGCACGGAGCGGAGCGGCAACATCGCAATATTCCCGCGTTTATGAAAACAGCCGACCCGCTAGCACGGGCGGCGCTGCGATCGCGGGAATAATCTTCCCAAGTCACATATTTTTCATAGTAATCACAGTTCACACAACACTTAAATACATAAAATTAACTAATTCAAATTGTTGTGTTTTATGCACCAAATCTCTCACAATATGTTCTGAGTGCCATGACGGCGTTTTGATTACACTCACCATACAACAACAGTATATCTGTGTATTCCACAGTACTATAAGTATTCGTTATTGTATTAAGAATACGCGCAATACAATAATACTGAACAACTTAAATCTACAAAAACTAAAATGTACTTATAAACACTAATACGAACACCTAAATAATAAAAAGAACAGTTAAAACACAAAAACTAACACCTAATAATAAAGTACTTAATTGCAATATGTGTTTCTATCACTTAAACACTTACATAACACAAAATACAAATAACAATAGAATTTAAAATACTAACAAAATGGCGATTTCTGCGCGCGCGCGTGTTTTTGTTTACATTACTAATTGAACGAAATAAACCGAATACTGAGCGTGCCGCCGCGCCGCTATACATTAGGATTTGCTAAAAAGTTGAAGATCCCTAAGGATTGATTGGATGGATTGGTTGATGCAGTAATTACGTAACTGGATTGGACAATAGTATTTAAAATGAGATACTCTGATTGGCGTAAAAATACTTTATGTGATTGGTAGTTTAAAATAAGAGCCGTGATTACAATATCTTGAAATCGATATCGATTACTTGTAGTTTAGTCAAATGTGTCAACTTTACTTTTCTAAGCAATTTTACCCGTAAGTAGTTCATTAATTAAACAATCTACAGCAGCGAATGCATACGTGTATTTTGTATAAAATTACGATTTCTCAAAGTGGTTTACTTTGGAAACATTAAATATTGTCAAGTTATTGTCATTTTCAGGAAATGTAGTCAGATATCTTTGTAAATTTTATTTTTGTTCAAGATGAAAAGCTTTAAGCTCCCCTTTTGATACCCCGGGGAAGCCGAGAGAGGTATATCATTCCGGATATTGTGGCCGAGCTGGGTCCCTAGCAATACCTACGCCAACATATCAGTATGCTAAAAACCCCTTGATGACCGGTTGGGTTTTAATTATTGAAGATGTTCCAAATTATTAAAACCAACCGTAAGCAATAAAAACGAATTACTATGATATTTCTGAAATACTATTAAGTTTCCAGTCAACTCAAATTAAATAATATTGAGATAAAAAATGTCGATTAAGTGTCCTCGAATAATTTCTCAACACTACTTCAAAAATGTTTCGTATGCTGTCACTTTCTTATAATTATACTTACTCCAAGGGCGAAAAAGGGACAGCATATTATGATATAAAAAGATGTATGATCTGGCAACAAGTGATTATAGTAAATTCAAAGTACAGAAGGAACATGGCGCGTTATGATACGTTTACGTAAAATTGTTTTGAAAATGTTAAATTGAAATATTGCGTGTTCGATTCAAACATTACTTGAAATTGAATGCATATTGTTGTAAAATAAAGCTGAAATAAATGTTATTCTTGATGCATAGTTTCATTCACGTATTTTTATTTGGACCGATTGTCACGTGCCGAAGAATAGTTTTTTTGATGATTATGATTACAATTTAAGTATTTGTATTGTGCAATTAAAATGCTTTGTATGTATGTCCGATATTCAAGAAACCTTTTAATGTAATGCCATTTTGACAGTATTGGAATTTGAGAGTACCTAGTAATTAGTGTTTGTATTTGATTAAATCCTTACTAAAAGGTGAACTGTTAAACCGCAGTTAATCATAAGTACTTACTTATAAAATAACGATCACTCATTACGTTCTAGACTACATTAATAATAATTATTTTAGTGTAGAACATATTGAGTGATCTGTATTTCGCCAAGTTTTATGTTTGCGGGGTCAAAGTTCTTTGTCAGCTGAGCGGCAAAACTATTCGTGCATGTACAGAGTGATCGAAAATTCCGAAATACAATATCGTGATTTTTGACAAAACTACCAGGTGGATTTTGATGTAACTTGGTACAATGTTTCCTGGGGTGGTCACGAACATGTGGACAAAATTATGTCACATATGTCAATATCACGCTGTATATTATATTTAGATTAAACATTAACAATAAAACAATATCGGAAATAAAATATTTTTTAAGTAAAAATCTTGTAAATTCGTCAAAACAGCATTAATATAATGCACCTGAATAAAACATTTATAATGTATAGAATTCTGTATTACTTTATAATACAATTTCTAGTCACTTACAGAAATGATACCTTGTATTGTTTAAATAGCAAATGTGTTGTCATTAGTCGTTTATCGCTACTAGGCACTAGCACCTTTGATTGTATTTTTATATTTTTTTTTTTCTCACTTTTTTCTCTTTTAAACCTTAAAGTTTTCTTTTACTTTTCACGGGACGTGAATAAGTCAGAAAAGGCTGACTGTTAATAATTATTAATTAATTATCATTACGACACAAATAGTGACTGTATGTATCTTAATTTAGTGTTTTTTTTTTTAATGTTTACTCTATGTTTTTCTTGTACATTTTACGGGATGTTAATAAGCCAAGAAAGGCCGATTGTTACCAATGATTAATTAATTATGATTACGACACAAATAGTGACTGTATGTATCTTAATTTAGTGTACCTTTTTCTATTTTTACTCTAAGTTTCTCATTACATTTCACGGGACGTGAATAAGCCAGTAAAGGCCGCTTGTTAACAATTATTAATTAATGTCATGCTATGTAGTGAGCGTGTTTGCATAAAACCTTAATACTAAAACCTTTGCGTAGAAACTCAATATTAAAAAGCTACATGTCAAAAGTACCGCCATTAAGACACGCGCTTCGCGCCAAAAGAACGGAACCGTACTCGGTGACAGAACCGAACGCCTGTGCAGAACGCGCTCATCGTTTTGTATTTAGATGTTCATTTCATTCATTCGGCTTTCGGACGCCGCTAAGAGTGGACGTGTGTCAGTGCTACTTTAAACAAAGTCTATAATGACAATTTCCAAATCTCTTCTGTGATTGGTTATTCCAGTGAATTTCAATTCCTTGTTTCTTCTAAAGTGTTTAAAGCCGTGGACCACTCCCACTAGGCGGTCTAATGAATTAGTGAGTCACTAGGCTCAACTGACGTCACTTCAAGCAACTTGGGATTTTTGATACAAACCTACGCGTTATCGCTTATAAATTAATAAATATTAAAATATTAGTAAATTAAAATAATACTAAAAAAAATGGCTAATATGCAGCGCACCCCACCTGAAAGTAGAGTAATCAATCTGAGTGAGACACAATCAGAATCTGATATAAGTTCAGCCACAATAAGGAATGATTATGGAAACCCAAACCGAAGCAAACGACTTAAACACGAACAATCACCACAAAGCATGGTAGAGTTAACACCGCAAGTTCTCGAAGACAATTTTTTTTTTTTTTTTTTTTTTTAACCTGGCACGGCATAGTGACTGCATTGCACCTGATGGTAAGTGCTAATGCCGTCCAGATAGAGTATCGAATGGTATCAAACGGTAGTCTCATACCATTCGATACAATCATGCCGGCCCGCTGAGATGCCTCTTCACGCTACGGCGGAAGGACCCAGGATTATAGGAAGGAGGGAACACGTGCGATGGCAAACCGTTCCACAGCTTGACTGTACGGCAGAAAAAAGAATTAGAGAACCTTTTGGTTCGCGCCGAAATGGATTGAACAGTCAAGCTATGGCTCCGCAAGCCAGCACGCGTGGTTCTGTTAAGGAAAGGAGAGGAGGGGATTAAATTGAACAATTCCTCAGAGCATTCGCCATGATACAGACGGTAGAACACGCTTAGAGAGGCGACATCCCTCCGTAACTGTAGCGACTCTAAGTTGCCCGTAATGTCTGCATCATTCACAATGCGGATGGCCCGCCGCTGCAATCCATCCAAGGCATCGAGTAAGTACTGGGCGGATCCATCCCAGAGGTGCGAACAGTATTCCATACCCGGCCGAACCTGCGCTTTATACAAGCCGTAGAGTTGACCGGGCGCGAAAAACCGACGCACCTTGTTCAGGACCCCAACCCTGCGGGAAGTGGCAGATATTACGCCCTCGATGTGATTCCTTGGATTAAGATCACAACGGATATCCACACCAAGGATACTCAGGTCATTCCGCATTGAGAGGGGAATACCCTGAAGAATGGGGAGGGGAGAGAACGGGGATTTTTTGCACGTGAACGCACACACCTGGGTTTTCCTGGCATTGAACTCAACCATATTCCTGGAGCCCCATGTAGAAATGAGATCCAAGGATCGATTGAGCTCAATGACAAGATCCTCGCGCCCACTCACAGTGTCGACCCGGCAACCTGGGGACCCATGGCAGTATCGCCCATGAACCGTGCTGTCATCTGCATAGCAATGAATGTTGCCAAGTGACAACATATCATTGATATGCAGAATAAACAGGGTGGGCGACAGCACCGAGCCCTGCGGAACTCCGGCATTTACCGACATGAGCGCCGAAGCGTGTCCGTCAACGACAACACGCATTCTACGCCCATGCAGAAAGCCAGAAATCCACGAACACAAGTTGCCGGGCAGACCGTATGCCGGAAGCTTGGATAGGAGACCACGGTGCCAGACCCTATCAAACGCCTTGGCTATGTCGAGGCTCACAGCAAGAGCCTCGCCACGCCGGTCTATCGCCTCACCCCAGCGATGCAGGACAAACGCCAGAAGATCACCCGTTGATCGGTTGTGACGGAATCCGTACTGTCTGTCACTGATCAACGAGTGATCCTCCAGGTAGCGGACCAATTGAGCGTTTATGATCCGCTCCATGACCTTACACATCACTGAGGTGATAGCGATAGGGCGATAATTGGTAGGGTCTGACCGATCACCCTTTTTGGGGATCGGTTGCACATTGGCCTCCCTCCAAGATTCCGGCACAACACCTGTGCGGTAGGACACTCGGTAGAGGCGTGTCAGTGCAGGAGACAACTCCGCTGCGCAACTCCTTAAAACCACCGCCGGTATTCCATCCGGACCACTGGCTTTCCGCACATCGAGAGACCGTAGCTCACGCCGCACATCACACTGCCTGATGCGAATATCCGCCATTGAGGATCCGCAATCAGGCAGCACCGGCGGGGGGCGGGAACCAGAGTCCCCGAGGCGGGAATTAGCCGCAAAGAGATTTGCCAGTAAGGCGGCTTTCTCTTGCGGCTTGTGGGCCAGCGAACCTTCCGGGTACCTCAGCGGTGGCAGTGCTGGACGGCAGAAGTTAGACTGGACGGCCCTGGCCAAACTCCAATAAGCACGACTGCTAGTTGGGTGATTGGCCAACGCACGCCCAATCCTGCAAACGCGCTGGGCATCTGCTCTAACGTAGGCCTTCTTGCAGGCCTTGGCGGCTCGATTATAGGCTTCCTTGAGGGAACTGATATTAGGATCCTTGTTAGCGCGACCCCTGATCCAAGCGCGATACGCCGCCTGTTTGTCACCGACAGCATCGGCGCATGCCCGATTGAACCAGGAGCGTCCACGGCCCTTACTGGCGATCTCAGAGGAAGGAATATAATATTCCATCCCTAGTCTGATTTCGTCAGCGATAGCGTTGGCACTCGCAGAAGGATCTTTTCCCTCAAAGCAGCGCTGCCGCCAAGGGATAGATGAGAAATATTCCCGCATACCATCCCAATCCGCCGACGAGTAATGCCAGACCCTTCGCTTAACCTGCACGGGACATGGAGGAGAAGCGAACGGTACCGACGACCGAACCAGGCAGTGATCGGAAGTGCCCAGAGGAGCACTAACGGTCACACTATACCCGGCCGGGTGACTCGCCAGCAGAAGGTCCAGCAGAGAAGGCGCATGACTCGCCACATCCGGGATCCTGGTGGGCTGGTTCACCAGTTGTGACAAGTCATGTGTCAGAGCGAATGCATGGGCAGCTCTGCCAGCATGATCGGTCTTGGAGGAGCCCAACCACAACTCATGATGTGCATTGAAATCCCCCAAGACCACCATTTCCGCTGACGGGAACTGCACCTGCGCGTCATCTGCCGCCTGGCTAAGGTACCTGAACAGCCGAGTCGTCTCATCGTCCCCGTTGTGTGACCTGTAGAGGCACACGTAGATGCGGCTCAGAGAACCAAGATCCACGTGCACCCACAGTGCGGAGAAGGAGGGGTCCTCCATGCAGCACAGACGGCGACAGCAGACGTCCGACCGAACATACAAGCATACCCCGGCTTTTGGCTTGAAGTTTCCTTCAAGCGAATAACCGGGGTACATCAGGTAAGAATTGTCGGCCGGACAACGAATCTGCGTCTCCGTCAAGAAGAGCAAAGCAGGCCGGGCCGTCTCAAGATGGTGGTGGACGGCATTAATGTTTGTATGGAGTCCGCGGATGTTGGCGAACTCCATAGTGAACGCGGTGGTGGGGTTATACACCGCTGAAGGACCTGCTTTCTTTTTGTGCACTGTCATGAAGGTAAGGGTTGGGTTCGGTGAAGAGGCATCGAGAAGCCTGTATCAGGGCACTAAGAAGGCCGAACGGGTACAGGGACAAGGGAGTTGGCAGGAGGAGAATTGATCCGCCGGACGGAAGGGCCCCCGTACCCTCCCGGGATGGGCCGCCGGGACCCCACATCCGGTCACCAACCGGCACGACGGACCCACCCAAGATTATGCGCGGCATGGTGAGGCAGCCTCTCGTAGTGGTTAGCTACGATTGGGCCCCTGTACTGTACCGCGGGCGGCCAGCGGACAACCGTTTCTACGGGTCTCCCTGGCCGGCGGGTCAACACTCCTCCCACCGACAGCGTACCGCAAATACCCACACGGCACAACCTCATACCCAGATACAGGCCCCTCGAGAAACCAGGGGAAAACGGGCTGATCCCGGAACGCGACCCCCTTGCGGGGATCACTATGGCGGTCTTTACGCCGCGTTAACGGTGGTCGCTACCCGGGCGGATGCAGGCATCCTACCACCACGAACTGTGTCACTCATTTGGCACTACCCAGGGGTCACGTGTAGGGAAACTAGAGTCAAAGCCTACGGACGCGAGTGACGTTAACCCCCAAATTAGCTATCTGGAAGAAAGAACAGGACACTTGTATCGCTAACATACTCGCCCAACATACTGCCCAAATATCAAAACTGGTATCTGAAATTGGTGAGATTAAGACCCAAAATAATGAAATACATAAGTTCAACGAAAACTTTGCTCAATCAATGTCTTTCATATATAGCAAATTCGAGGACATGAAAAAAGAGATTGACTATTTGAGAGAAGAGCGACACGGACAACAAGCACATATACAATATCTGGAAACAAAGATAACAGACCTTAAGCAACAATCTCGTTCTTCTAGCCTAGAAATAAGAAACCTCCCGCAAGAAATTTCAGAGAATGCGACCAATTTGTCAGAATCTGTATGCAAAATTGGACAAGTGATTGGAATTCCCATACGCAAATCAGAGCTACGTGATGTAAACCGCTTACCTGGGAAAACTTCTAGCACACTACCCCGTCCTATAATAGTGGAGCTAACCAGTGTACAAACAAAACACTTATTTCTTGCTGCCGTCCGCAACTACAATAAAGGGAGAGCTTCTTCTTCTACTTTGGCGTTATCCCGGCCGGTGCCAGGGTCCGCCTTCCGGCTGAGTCTCCTCCATTTCGCCCGGTCTTCGGCATCCTCAATAGTAAGGCCATTGACTCTCATATCTTCCTTGACGACATCAAGCCAGCGCTTCTTCGGTCTACCCCTTGGTCGAGGTCCTGGAATGTTGAGGCTCAGGCACACATTGCCGACGTACTCCTGCGGCTTTCTCAGGACATGACCATACCATCTCAAGCGACATTCTTGGAGTTTATCTGCCACATCGCGGACACCAAGGCTGCCGCGGATGTGCTCGTTACGGATTCTATCTAAACGCGTAACGTTGCACATCTACCGCAGCATCTTCATCTCCGCGACATGGACCTCCTGCACATGTCGCCTGAGGGCAGGCCACGTCTCAGTACCATACAGGAGCACAGGGCGCACGATGCTTTTATAGATGAGGCCCTTGAGCCTCATCGGCATTCGGCGATCGCAAAGTATGCCCGAGACCTCCCTCCACTTAGACCAAGCAGCGCCTATGCGGGCTTTGACGTCAAGGTCGATGTCACCGGACTCATGCAGTACGGACCCTAGGTACTTGAACCTGTCCGTCTTCACGGCAAGTTCGTTCCCTATCATGATGCTTTCCGGGTCCGTACCCCCGCACGCCATGTACTCGGTCTTCGCCACATTTAATTTCAGACCACCGTTCTCAAGCGCTTCCTTCCACCGATTGACCTTGCGCTCCAAAAGTCGCCGGTCCTCCTCCACCAGTGCTATGTCATCGGCGTACATTAACAACCAGGGCACAGGGTCCTGGATGTCCGACGAGATGACGTCGAGCGCAACACTGAAGAGGAATGGACTCAGCGCCGAGCCTTGATGCACACCAATATCAATCGGGAAGGAATTAGTATCACCAACGGCGGTCCGAACGAAGGACTCGGATCGGAGGTACATGTCTCTAATGGTATCAACATAGGCTTCTGGTACCCCTTTTGCCCTCAATGCCCACCAGATTGCCTGACGCGGCACACAGTCGAAGGCCTTCTGCAGATCTAGGAATGCTATGTGCAGAGGCGTCTTCTTCGCCCTGTATGCCTCGCCAAGCATCCTAAGGGCAAATATCGGGTCTGTAGTACCACTGCCAGGTCGGAAGCCATATTGACACCCAGAGACAGCACACTCTTGGCGGAGCCTGGGAATAAAGGGAGAGCTAAAGAGGAGAAATTAAATACCAGTATTATCGGCAAACCAGCAAATTGCCAACCAGTGTACACAGCAGATCATCTCCCAGTTAGCTCAAAAAAGTTATTCTTTCAAGCTCGGGAATTTGCGAGAAACTACGACTATCAGTTTTGTTGGACGTCAAATGGAAACATTATTCTTCGCAAGAAAGAAGGTGACAAACAAATCCTCGTCCCATACGAAAAACATCTGCAAAGCCTGGCAACAAGCAACAAATGACTATTTTAAGTACTCCAAATTATATCATTTAAATTATAGTTTAAGATACCTATACATACACTTGTTAATACACACCGTTTTACTAATATTACTTTCACAACTACAACAAATGGCAACAATCACATACATCTTCTCACATTCGTATGAGTGCAGATTTTATTTCATTCACCACGAAACCTTAACTTTAGAAAAAACAAACTATATACAACAAATATTACAAAACAATATTAAAATATTATACTATTTTATATTCGTTGCGTATTTACGCAAATATACAATGCTTTCTACGAGTAATAAACAATTCCCAGATATCTTTAACACATCAATTACAAACGGTTGTTTCCACATAGATCACTCAAACAAAAAAAAGAAGTAGCTTTTCGTTTCCTATATCTTCGACTAATTTACCTGTTACAAATGGCTATGTTCAACAATATTAATAATGAATTAGAACAAATAAATGTAGGCAGCTCTTTCAACTGTAACCCAGAAGACTGTTTAAAATACACAGTCAGGTCATAAGTATTGTCACACAGTAAAAACTTTTCTTTTAGAATGCTGGCCACAAAAAAGTTTATTGAATTCGAATTTCGAATTGTTCATGAAAATAAAAATGTATACTTTTAAGAATTTTACTCATTTTTAAATATGGAGTGGACGCTTAAACAAGACCGTGCTGCAGTTATTGCGTTGCATCGTTGCGGTTACGCGCCAATTCAAATTTTTGACATACTGAAAAATTTGAATATAACCAAAAGATTTATTTATCGTACCATCAAACGATACAATGAAGACTCTAGTGTAGATGACAGGTCAAGAAGTGGTCGCCCTCGGTCTGTTAGGACTCCAGCACTGATAAAAGCTGTGAAGGCGCCGATTCAAAGAAATCCCAAACGTAAGCAGAAACTGTTGGCCCTTCAGATGGAGTTAAGCAGAACCACGGTGAAAAGGGTGTTAAATGAAGACTTAGGGCTTCGGGCATATCGAAGAAAAACAGTACATCGTTTGAATGCTCGTCTAATGGACCTGAGACTGAAGAGATGCCGCGCTTTGTTGAAGCGGTACGCGGGAAAAAAATATCGGGAAATTCTTTTTTCGGATGAAAATTTTTTTACCGTAGAAGAGAGCTACAACAAACAAAATGATAAGGTGTACGCATACAGTAGTGAAGAAGCGAGCAACAGTATTCCGCGTGTCCAACGAGGTCATTTTCCAACCTCGCTCATGGTATAGTTGGGAGTTTCTTATTGGGGCTTAACAGAGGTACATTTTTGTGAGAAAAGTGTAAAAACTAATGCAGTTGTGTATCAAAATACAGACCTGACGAACCTTGTGGAACCTGTTTCTCATACCATGTTCAATAACAGGCACTGGGTATTTCAACAAGATTCGGCGTCAGCTCATAGAGCGAAGAGCACACAAGACTGGCTGGTGGCGCGTGAAATCGACTTCATTCGGCACGAAGACTGGCCCTCCTCCAGTCCAGATTTGAATCCGTTAGATTACAAGATATGGCAACACTTGGAGGAAAAGGCGTGCTCAAAGCCTCATCCCAATTTGGAGTCACTCAAGACATCCTTGATTAAGGCAGCCGCCGATATTGACATGAACCTCGTTCGTGCTGCGATAGACGACTGGCAGCGCAGATTGAAGGCCTGTATTCAAAATCGCGGAAGTCATTTTGAATAAACTTTAGTGTCATAAGAATCTATGTTTTGTTAAGTTCATTTTGGTATATCAATGGTTACATAATGAATAAACTTGTTTCAATTATTTTATATGAAACATGTGACAGAATTTATGACCTGACTAGGTACATCCACCATCCCAATAGTAATATAAAAATCCTACATCTAAATATACGCAGCATTCATAAAAACTTTGATCAACTAACAGTGTTGCTAAGTTCGATCAAAATTAGTATGGATATACTTATTTTGACCGAATGCTGGCTAACAAAAACTACAAATCTACCAATCCTAAATGGTTACCAGATTTTTTCAACACAAATAAATAGTAATCAGAACGACGGAATTATAATATACTCTGCATTAGACATAGCATGCTCAGTGTCGGAACCAGAGTTTATAGGTGGTAACTGTCTAGTGTGTCAGATAAAACTTGGCTTTGATAGCTATTTATCGACCCCCCATGTTTAATTCGGCGGAAAACTTCGAATACTTGTTAAACAGTCTAAATACTGTTTATGACAATTTGTCTAGTTTTCGAAACATTGCTCTGGTGGGTGACCTGAATGTTGATATAAAGCAAACTAATTATAAAGAACGCAGTCTCGAGTACCTTTTTCTGAATGCATCTCATGGGCTCTTACCCTCCCACCTTTTCTCCACACGATTAGATAGTTGCTTGGATCACGTGTTTCTAAATACCAACTACCCTACCACTACACTCGTATTAGATTCATATACATATAAGTTCAAAGATTTAGCTTTTAACCAAAATTTACCGGCTAAATAATATCTGCGAATGTCTAGCGGCGGAAGGGCTAATTCAGATTCCATAGTGTGAATTGGTGTTGTTTTTATAAAGCCGCCAATGACCCGCATGCATTGGTTTTGAATTTTGCTCAACTTGGATAGTTGTGTCTTAGAACTATTATCAAAAAGGAAACTACCATAATCTAATCGACTGCGTATTATTGAAATATACAGGCGTCTAAGATGTTTCGGATGTACACCCCAGCCAGGGACTGACAAAACTTTAAAGAGATTATTGTATTTCAATACTTTATGACATGTTTCTTTAATGTGTTTATTCCAATTTAAGGAGCGATCCAACCACATCCCTAAATACTTATAATTATCAACTAACTGCAAAGGCGTGGAATAAATTTTAAGTTCAAATGGAGAATTTTTTTATTTTTTATTTATTTATTTTTATTTTATTGCTTAAGGACAATCAGTGGTAATTACATTACATTAAATAAACGTTACAAATACACCAAAAATAAGTTAAATGTATTACCTTTAGTTGCCACAGCATGCATTGACATTTAAGAAAAAATAGAAGTAGAAATTAAAAAAAAGTTAACATATTTAAAACTTATATAAATCTCTCAGCAATTAATAATTTGGAATAACTTATATATTTCTTGACAATAACGCTTATGAAACTAAAAGGAACTTATGTGACTTCAACAGACAGTAAATAGGTTAGAAAAGTTTGTTAGATAAAAATAATTAAAAAGAATGAAAATATAATACTCTTAAATATTACTCTTCAAAGCTTTTATGACCTCAGCTTGAAAACATCTCAAGGAGCTGCCAAAAATGTCGACAGACTGGCCCAAAGAGTTGTAAGCTCTTGAGAGCCTGGGTAAAGCAGAATTGAATCCAAGTTTGGTTCCTGCCCCCCTTGGATCTAACAAACCCATAGGCCGCCGCGGCAAACGGCTGGGGACGCGCAGTGTCACTGACTCCAGCAATGGTGGGCAGTCAATATGGTTTCTCAAAATTTTGTACAAAAATTTCATGTCTAGTAGTTTTCTCCTGTCATTCAAGCTTATCATATTGAAGTAGTTAAGTCTCTCTGTATAAGACCTGACATTTCTTCTAACTCTACTGTGATACGCAAGATGTCTCGTGAATCTCTTTTGGAGGCGTTCAATTCGTAACTGATGTATAATATAATGTGGTGACCAGACTACACTACAATACTCCAATATAGATCTAACATAGGCGTTGTAAAGTACTACTTTCGTGTGTGGATTTTTGAATAACTTGCCGTTTCTCAATATGAAACCAAACATTTTGGATGCCTTTCTAATAATTTCATCTATGTGGGGGAGAAATGTTAACTTCGTATCAAAGATAACCCCTAGGTCGCGAATTGTGTTGATTTCCTGCAACGGCATGTTATTTATTTTATATGCTGTGGGATAGTTATTATGTTTTCTTGTGAATTTCATGTGATGACATTTAGAATGATTTAATGTTAAATTATTCTTAGAACACCAAACTGCCAATTTATGAACATCATTTTGAAGTAACAAACTATCTCCTGGAACTTTTATGGCCTTGCATATTTTAAGATCATCAGCGAAAAGAAATACTTGACTATGTTCAATCGAATCTGTTATGTCGTTGATAAGTATGTTAAATAGCCAAGGACCCAAGTGGGATCCTTGTGGCACTCCTGAACTAGCACTGTACGCAACCGACTCGTAACCTTTAATAACTACATATTGTTGACGATTTTCTAAATAAGATTTAAACCAATTTAACAGTGTCCCATATATACCATAATATTGTAATTTCCTTATAAGAGTATCATGACAGACTCTGTCAAACGCTTTAGAAAAATCTGTATAAACAGTATCGACTTGGAATCCAGCGTCAACAGATCGTATAAGATAATCAGAATAGGCTACCAAGTTTGTATTAGTAGATCTGCAATGGACAAAGCCGTGCTGAGCATTACTGAGATGTTGTTTGAAATGGGATATCAAGTAAGGATACAAGAGCGACTCGAATACTTTGGCGAAAACAGGTAGTATAGAGATGGGTCTGTAATTATCTATGTGTTCGGGGTCTCCAGATTTGTAAATTGGCACCACTTTTGCTCTTTTCCAGATTTCCGGAAACTGCCCCGTGGCTAATGATTTATTGTAAATAAAAGTTAGAGGCTGGCTCAGTGCGGATGCACATTTTTTTATAAAATACGAAGGTATACCATCGGGACCAAAACCTTTATTGGGATCGAGACTTTTTAAAAATTTTGTGGTTGTGGAACATGTAATATGTATTGTGCCTATAGTGTTAATATCGTTCGGACTACTATCAGTCACAGTGTCTGTACTTGGGGTAATAATGGAGCTAGTGTAGGTGGAAGAGAAATATGATGCAAACATATTACAAATACCTGTGCCCTCTGTCGCTATTGTATTATTGAAGCTCATTTTACATGGGTAATCATTAATTGAGTTGTTTTTTTGTTTTATGAACGACCAAAAGTACTTTGGATTAACAGTTATTCTCTCTTCAATATACTGAACATAATTATTATAGCAGACTGTAGTTAATGCCTTACATCTTTTGTTTAAAATATTCAATGAAATACCGTCTAAAGGGTTCTTATATATTCTATATTTGTGTAGTAATTTTATCTTTTCTCTATTTAATTTTATTAATTCTTTAGTGAACCAACATGGATATCTATTATTATGGGTTTTAGTTTTAGGCACATATTGTTTAATAATTTGGTTCAGGACAATATAAAATTTATCTACCATTTCATTGACATTGTCGATTGCACAAATCTCTCCGGGCCAGTCCACTTTATCTAATTCCGTAATTACTCTGTCATAATCAGCTTTGTAAAAGTTATATTTAACATCTCTATGCTTCGGCTCGAGATACTTTACAGTTTGTGTGTGATCGAGATAATTAAAGATGTTTCTAGATTTAGAGAATATGCACACTTTACTCTTAACTGGTGACAGTTCCAGGCCAAGATCAATTAGCAAACTAGTTAAAATATTTAAAGCAGATTGAAGTTTCAAGCAGATATTATTAAAGTTATTGGATGTAGAAAAAATCACAAAATCATCAGCGTACTGCGAAATGTAGACATCTTGGCTAATCATTTTACATATATCCATGGTTACAACATTAAAAAGTAAAGGAGATAACGGATCTCCTTGGGCTAATCCTGTACCAGTTCTTCTGAATATATTGACATAATTAGAATGTGTCTTTGTTCATAATATGTCTTTCGTGTAGAAAGTTGTATATATAATTACAAATTTTTGACCCCAGACCTAATTGATCTAATTTTTTGGCTAATACATGAATATCTACATTGTTGTAGGCGTTATTTATGTCAACGAAGCAACAAACTGTATGAAGGCGACTAGAGAATCCAGACTGAACTTTAGATACTAAATACGTTAAATTTTCTAGACATGATCTTGATTTCCTAAACCCTATTGTATATTCCGAAAATAAACATTGTTTCTCTAAAAACCATTCTATACGATGGTTTATAATAGAATGCAAAATTTTGCACACGCAGGATATTAACGATATGGGTCTAAGTGACGGAGTTGAATCTGCGTTTTGATTTGCTTTAGGTATTGGAATAATAACAATTTTCCGCCATTTTAATGGTACAAAGCCAGTAGAAAGTATTTGGTTATATAACCAGATCAATATATTTATTCCATTGTCGGGGAGATTCTTTATCATTGAAAAGGAAATCATATCATTACCCGGTGCAGTGTCTGTATTTTTCAGACATTTGCGAATTTCTTGTTCAGATATGGATATATCTAGCATAACGTTAGACGAACTGAAAACAGGATAATTATTAGGAACATACATAGGTGCAAGATTTCTTAGCAGATTTTCACAATTATTAGTGTCTATAAAAGGTTTCGGGGATCTTACTCGTTTTATCCATCTCATCTGCCTCCACATTTCACTAGAAGAAGTGACATTGTCTATTCCAGAGCAAAATTTTTGCCATGATTCTCTTTTGGCTTTGCGGATAAGCCTTTTGGAGTTTCCAATATCACTTTTTAACATCACCAAATTTGTTGGTGTCGGGTTGCGTCTAAATACACCCAATGCCCGTCTTCGTTTGGCGACAGCTTGAGATAATTCAGGATTCCAATACACTTTAGGAATAAACTTGCTTGAGGGACTTTGATTAATTTTGATATTAGGAATATATATTAGGAATATATTTATCAGCGGCTTTATTTATCTCGGTTTCAAAATTATTATACGTTCCTTGAAGATAATTTCCTGCAATAATAAAATGATTAAATTTATTCTCTAAGTATTGTCTATATAACTCCCATTTCGCCTTTTTATAGTTTCTCTTGTTCATAGTTATATCGGGAAACCAGGATGTTGTAGTGATTTTAATTATAACATGGTCACTACCAAGTGATTCGTTCATTACACTCCAGTTATATATTATTGCAATATCCGTAGAACATATAGCTAAATCAGGTGAAGATGTTTGTAGAACACTATTTACCATCTTAATTCTCGTAGGATCATCTTTATTAAGAGTCATTAAATTGAAATTAATTAGCGAATCAAATATTTGGTTTCCCCTCAAGTCACTTTTAGGTGACCAGCTGGGATGATGTCCATTCAGGTCACCTAGAATTAGAGTTTTAGTGTCTACTAAACAAAAAATACCGTCCCAATCTTGTTGAGAAGTTCTCGTAGAAGGCGGACAATATTACTATATTTACTATCTTTATAGATGACATAAAACATGCTATTCATAACTCCCACTTCGAATTATATGCTGATGATTTAAAATTGTCTAGAATAGTAAATTCAGTAACTGACCAAAAACACCTTCAAGATGACATTGACAGATTGTGTAAATGGTGTGAGCTTAATAGCATGCAATTTAATCTAAATAAATGTTATCACATAAAGTTTTCGCGCAAAAAAAATAAACTATGCACATCATATTCAATGAAAGGCAAAATTTTGAAAAATGTTAACTTGGTTAGTGATTTGGGAGTTGCAATAGACTCTGAAATGCGTTTCTTTGTACATATAGATAATACAATAGATAAATGCAATAGAATGTTAGCGTTTATAAACCGCAACACGAAAGAGTTCACTTCTATCCCAGCTCTAAAGACATTATACTACGCTTTGGTTCGCAGTAATATAGAATATTGTTCAATGGTATGGTATCCAAACTTTCAAAATAATATTCAACGCATCGAAAATATTCAAAAAAAATTTGTTAGACGACTTACAATAATAACTAAGGTTAGATGTACATTTAGGGATTACTGTGACCGACTACTCTATTTCAAAATGAAACCTTTAAAATGGCGCAGGGATTTTTTGAGTTTGTGTTTTCTGTACAAAATTTTTAATCATCATATAGATAGTCCTTGCTTGCTTAAACAAATAGGCATTAATGTGCCCAGATTGTCTGCTAGAGTTTGTAATTACAAACCTTTTGCTAATAAAAGTAGTCGAAATATTTATGGAAGTAATTCCCCTCTCTCTTATGCGCTTGGAAAATGCAACGAGCTATACTATGTCAATGATATGAACATATTTTCCGTCAAATATCACCCATTTAAAAGAAACCTAAGTTTTGATGTACCTATTTTGTAATATTGAATAATATTGAATAATCGTTACAAATTGATTTATTATATTATTTAGTAAATTTATATTATTAATTGTAATGGTAATATTAACTGTAACTTAGTCATATTTTTATTTGTATTCTTTTTTTAATCCGATTTAATGTTTATTTTTTTTTTTTATTATTTATCAAGATTTTTTTTGTATTCTTCTTTTTTTTCCTATTTAATGTATTTTTTAACTTATGTTTTTGATTGAATTGTAGAGGTACTTAACAGTGTTGTACTTACCTGTAATTTAAAAGCATACATCCAAAATGTGAACTGAATTTTGTAATTGTGAATATTTGTATGTATTTTAGTTGGTAAGGCTAATAAATAAATTAAAAAAAAAAATATATATATGCATATGATTTTCTCTAAATTACTACAGTTAGCAATGTTCACTTTTATAATCTCGATTCCACTGTTGCGACTCTGAATTGGATATATTTGAGTTCTAAGCGAAGTATGTGTTAGGATTGCTACTCCTCCATATCCATCCTCACGGTCTTGGCGATAAATATTATATCCAGTGACTCTGAACTCAGTACTTTTGTTTAGCCACGTTTCAGCCAGTATTTAATAGATTTTCAAATAAAGATAGCTTGTTGTTAATGCTTTGAGAATTCCATTGTATAATATTAATATTAATCAGATTTTTATCATGTTCCATAATGGAGTGTTAAAAGTGATTTAAGGCACGGTAGTTCTGAAATGTATTTGACAATCCAAAATGTAATATGGTCAGCGGCTATTTTCCAAATATTTTTAATTAAATCAAATATCGATGTCGATTCTTTTCTCTCATTGATTACATTTATATTTTTTTCCAGTAGCTTAATGAATTCGTTGCCTTTATTTTCCTTCTTTGTAAAATGCCTCGTGTTTTCATCAGGAATTTCATCCATTTTATTCGAATCACCTTCTGTATCTGAACAATAACATTCCCAGTCAAAATCCACATTCTCATTAATTTTAGTTTTGTGTTTCTTCTTTCTTCTTTTCCTATTTTTCATGTGTGTATTTTCTTGATTTTTCGGAAGTTCTGTAGATTTTTCTTTGGCTACCGACATTGCTGCTAATGAATGCAGTGACGCACTCTGTGACACATCATGTTCATTATTTTTATTCGGAGTTGAAAAATCTTGAGGTGCTAAGGTTTTTGACTACCCCGGAGCTTCACTTGTGCGTGGAACATACAACGTTATTTTTTGTATACCATAAAGCCGAAACACCCAAATTAGATTTTGGTATAAAAGATCAGATAAAATAGAATAATAATAATAATAATGAAAACTCACGCCGTGACAGGTTACGTTAATTATCTCATTTCTTGAATAATGCATGGGAACAAGCGCGCGCCGCGCATCTGCCGCGCCGTGGGTTTCGCGCCAACACACGCACACGCACAACACTGGTACTATTTACACTGTTTCGTTTATAAACAACATTTTAACAACACGTCTGCGTTTCCACCAATGAAATTGTAAGTGTATCTTACACACTTTTTTCTTTTAAGTATACGGAACATGTTTTATTTAATGCTGTGTGATTACCCCCACAGTTGATGCATTTATACGCTGTAGTATCACAATTTTCATGTTTTTGGCCGTATTTAAGGCATTTAATTTTTGTAGACGGACAAGTCTTCTTAGTATGTCCAAATTTCCAGCACCTGGAACATTGTGTGACGGGGAAAGTATAGGGATCAACTTTCACTCGAATTCCATGAATATATATGTAAGGAGGTAAATATGACCCTTTGAAACAAAGCCGTATAGTCTCGCTCTCTGTCCAGCCGTTTCCATCTTGATTTCTTCTATTTAGTCGCTTTACAGAAAGTAATTTAGTCTCGCACGTAATACTTTTTAATAAATCCTCATCCGTACAGTCTAGCTCAACATTTTTAATAATTCCGTATGATATTCCAACTTCATAAGTTCTCTGTATATTCCAACCTTTATCCTTAAACTCCTTACATAACTCAAATTCCTCGATAGTAGATTCCTTTTCCAAAGCAATATCAATTTTAAATGGATTTATATATTTAATTTTTAAAATACCCAATATATTGGTTTCTTAGATTTACGCGAATGTTACACATTGAAATAAAACTATTTTATACGGATTTTATCGCGATAAAATCCGTATAAAATAGTTTTATTTCAATACCCAATATATTGTTGGATGCTAATAATTTTGCCATTGCGAATTGTTTTGGTAACGCTTCTTTGGATAACACACTGACCTGTATTTCATATTCAGCTTCGCTTCTTTGCCTACGTGCTAAACGCTTTCCTGATCTAGACACTAAAGTCCATTCCTCATTTTGATCTAGTTCACTTCGTCGTTTATTGCTTGTTCTAGGAGCATCTATATTCATATTTACTGGAGTGTGTGTACCGTCCTCTTGTGTTGTAAAGTCCTCCATACTTGTATTCGTTGCATCTGGTGTTTCTCGATTTCTCATTGTGTACGCAGGTAGCCGGGCGCGGTGACCCACGCACACATGTTTAATCGTAAATAATAGACCTTATCGCAATTCGCACTGATCGGTTAATTGAACACAGTAAAAAACACGTCTTACTCGGTCCGCTTCCGATTAGAACTGTTCTAATAAACTTATCTTTTACTAAATTTAAAAATAATTCTCTTTGTTCAATTACATCCGCCCTAACGACCACAGATCAATTGTAAACAATCAAGAGAGATTTTCTGAAAATCTCCCGAAAAAATATCTTTGATTTTTGTTAACAATAAATCCTTATTAATGGTGTCACTACTTTGACAAAATTGAAATAAATCATTTACACCCTTTTTCATAGCATCACTTTGCATTATGATACCACGTGTTATAGCACCTAGTGATTTATCGTTTACCACTAAACTACTATGTTTTTCTAAATGTTTTATTTCGTCGTTAATCTCCAAATCGATAAAACCGCATTGTACAATTTTTAAATTTCAGCATATCGAACATTTATCCAGTTTTCAGTATTAAAATATTACAGGGTATTTAATAATTTCAAATGTTCTTGCGAAGCATTTGAATACGTAGGCTCCTTGACGTGGGTAGCCAAATTGAAATCAAAGGATGGAGCCGTCTCGGCGGGCACTTCATTATTAAAGTTGTCAGGAATTACACTATGAGCACTTTATTCAGGCGGATACCACCCCGGTGGCGGGTACACATTAGCCAAAAAGTTTTGGATTTCACTGACGTGTTTGAAAAGGTATTTCAAACCTTTTTTGTTCTTACGTGACCGTTTCCGATGAACAGCTTTGTTTGAAGCGCATGCACGTTTTCTTTTCTTGGTGATTCCTTCGCCTGCCGCAGGATCCGCCACAGGAACATCCTCGTCGCTGGATGTCGATGAAGACGAACCAGAATATTCCGAACTACTATCGTCACTCATTTTCTTTTCGAAAATTACTTTAAATATAGTCGCCACTTATTAATAATAATATTTAAATGTTAAATTAAATACTTTCGAACGCTAACAGCGTTAGATAATTTCGGTACGAAACTTAAGACGCCAAATGAAGAAATATGGGCAAGAGCAAAACCTGGTAAACACTGCCGACCTTTTTTTTTTTTTGTTTTGAGAGGAAAAGCTATTAAGCTCCCCTTTCGGTACCCCGGGGGAGGTCGAAAGGGGTATGTCAGTGTCACTGGCCTTCCAGCTCGGAACAATGCGGATGTTGTGACCGAGCTGGGTCCCTAGCAATATCTACGCCAGCATACTGACTAAAAACCCCTCGTTAATCGTCACACGCATTGTGGGCGGACATCTGGACATCCCAGGGACACTGGACATCCCAGGGCGAAAAGCGCCCCGATTTACGTCCGCATTACCGCACCGCGCAAAACCATCGCTGGTCCTTCAGTGTAGGAAGCGTGGATGACACCCACTTACGCCTATTCTTTGGACGCCCGTTTAAGGTGTTGTGGGCGTCCCTGACAGAGACGAGGCTCCATCATACATCTCGGAGTCGTTTTACGTGAGGGCACACCGCCCCCGCAGTGTGCCCAGCGACTCCGATGACCTCTTTAGGTCGCCTCTTACGACGGGCAGGGAATACCGTGGCGGAATTCTTGCACCCCCGGACCACAGGGCAACGGCGCCAGTTCAGCCGTTTATCAACTGGCGTCTTTGCGGGCGGCGGCTAGCGGGATCGATCCGCTCACGATCCCAGTCAGCACTGGGATTGTCCAGCCTGGAGCGCCACTCCTCCACGGCGGCCACGCGCAGGGAGGCCCGTTTGGCCTCGACCTCTCTTAGGGCTGGTAGTTCCCCTCGACGAGACACTTCCTCCCGCCAGTAATAAACCGACGACAGGGCTTTGGCATCTATGTCCCAGGGAAGCAAACCAGCCAAAACGCAGGCCGCCTCATAAACACTTTTTTTTTTTTTTTTTTTTTTTGTTTCGAGAGGAAAAGCTATTAAGCTCCCCTTTCGGTACCCCGGGGGAGGTCGAAAGGGGTATGTCAGTGTCACTGGCCTTCCAGCTCGGAACAATGCGGATGTTGTGACCGAGCTGGGTCCCTAACAATATCTACGCCAGCATACTGACTAAAAACCCCTCGTTAATCGTCACACGCATTGTGGGCGGTACCGAACATCCCAGGGCGCCCCGATTTACGTCCGCATTACCGCCCCGCGCAAAACCATCGCTGTTCCTTCAGTGTAGGAGGCGCGGATGACACCCACTTACGCCTATTTTTTGGACGCCCGTTTAAGGTGTTGTGGGCGTCCTTGACAGAGACGAGGCTCTGTCTTGCATCTCGGAGTCGTTATACGTGTGGGCACACCGCCCCCGCAGTGTGCCCAGCGACTCCGATGACCCCTTTAGGTCGCCTCTTACGACGGGCAGGGAATACCGTGGCGGAATTCTTGCACCCCCGGACCACAGGGCAAGCCTCATAAACACTGCAGACCTAGCGCCACCTAGCGGAACTACCGACTATTTACTATGGAATTCGGCAGGAAACGGAAGAACGCCATCTCAAATATTGTTTAAAGGCCTCGAATAACGGCGAAAGGACATAATACTTTTTTAACCGTACCATAAATATTATTAAGTATTTTAATTTAATAATAAGCACATGGAATCCTCAGCCGGTTCTAAACTTAATATCAACGTGGTAATAATAATAATAATTAACACTTTATTATACCACCACAAAATCATATTACAAAATAAACAAAACAAAAAGGATAAAACAGACAAAAAAAAAATGGTGACTTAATCGACGGTCTTATCGCTTTAAGCGATCTCTTCCAGACAACCGGGTAGGAGAGGAAACATTGAACTGTTGCTGGCGGTGCTAATTATCTACAATAAACATACATGCACATTACATAGATAAATACCGATAAAAACGAATAAATAAAAGTATAATAAACTTTCATATAATATAAATTTTAAAGTATGATTGGAACATATTATTCCAGTTAGCATATATTAGTAAAACAATCACACATTGAATTTGGTTTTTCTTGGTTTTAGATTACGCCATCAAATTACGTCTGCATTACTTGCTGGTTGCGTTGTAAAAGAGAAGTGGAAAGGGGAATACGTCAAGACCTGGCCAGATTAGATGAGCATCACGAACAACAACAAGAGGACAGATCACAGCCTGAATTAATCAATGTGCCACAACAGCAGCCGCAATTATTTCAACCTGGAGAAATAATATTGCCAAATTATAGGAGGGCTGCTAATTCAAATAACCATTGTGTGTTTCCGAATTGCCACAGTACTACTCTGCATGGTATACCTGCCAATTACGGGCCCAAATAATTAGTCAGTATAGGTATTATTTGCCACATTTAGCTCGCATATGTGCTGAACATTTATCTAGTAATATGTGGGACACATTGTTTGAGTCAAATAATAGCATTGAGACTTTTAGTGTTGACCATATAAGGTACAGGCGCCAAGGAAGGCCCACTTAATTTCAAAAAAATTTAAAATCTTGCAGATAAGTAAAATAATGAAAATACGTAATTAAAATTGTAATATATTTATTTGAGAAACGGTAAATAAAAAAAAGTAGTACAGTTTTAGTAATTTTAATACAAGTTTAAACATTTTTAAAAAACTTGTTAATGGGCTATCTTAGGAAGCTGGCCGCTTAAGATGGCCCGAAAAATATTAATGGAAATTTAAATATTACAAGCACTTCAACATTTTAAAATAAAAATACAAAACAAAAAACACATCCTTCTTATAACATTATTCATAAAAAAGCATAAAATCAACGAGAAATTTAAATGTGGGCTATCTTAAGTCTATCAAACTAAAAAGCAACTATAAAATAAAAACAAATTACTAAATAAAGTCAAATTTGACGTAGAAATTAACTTTGAAAGTAACTAATAAAAATAAAAATAAATCAGTTCTTTTTTCTAAAAAAAAATAATAGTTTAATTTACAGGTGGCTATCTTAGCAATACTGAAAATTAACTTTGAGATCAATCACATAAAACTATACTAAGTAGTTACGCTACTATCTTAAATGGAGTATCCTCCTAACAAAAAATAATCTGTAAAGTATCCCAATCAAAAGTGAATTAACTTAACAGCATAATCACATCTTTAATTGCACTCTGGACATATGAATTGCTCATCATCTTTGGTTAAGCCCACACAATCATCATGATACCATTTTTGGCATGTTTGACATTGACTCATATTATCAAGTTTATCCTCGTTGCATGCATGACAATACCAACCATGTTTTTTAAGTGCTTTAAATTGCTTCTTCTTACTTGCTTTTACCACTTTCTTACTAATATCTTCATTCAGTCTTCTTTCTCTGAGTACTTTTTTTAGGTTCATTCCCTTTTTTTTTGGTTAGTTCTTTTTTTTTACTCGCCTTACCTTTATCACTTGGTTGCTTTCCCTTCTGTGTCTGGTATCTTGTAAAATGCGAATTTTTAGTTGTATCAGCTTCACTTGGTCTACTACTAGTACAGATGACCCCTCCAACTATAGACCTATCTCAGTACTACCTTCATTTAGCAAAATTTTTGAAAAACTGATGCTTCATCAAATTCTAATTTATTTTTCAAAAAATAAAATACTTCATGGTAAACAATTTGGTTTCACTCGGGGTCGCTCCACTACTGATGCTGGTGTGGAGCTTATACATAACATATTTGATGCTTGGGAGAATTCACAGGACGCTTTAGGTGTGTTCTGTGATTTATCCAAAGCATTCGATTGTGTTCACCATGAAATTCTTATCAGGAAATTAAGCCACTACGGTGTAAATGGCGTTGCGCTTGATTTATGCAAGTCGTATTTAAGTAATAGGGTCCAAAGTGTAGATGTCAACGGAAAAAGATCTCCTGGGTCTGTTGTTACTATGGGAGTTCCGCAGGGCTCGATTCTTGGACCCTTCCTCTTTTTAATCTACATTAATGACTTACCTTTTTTTATAAGGGACAACTGTGAGGTCGTGTTGTTTGCAGATGATACTTCTTTATTATTTAAACTGAATCGACATCAACCCATTATTGACGATGTAAACCACACCCTCACAAAAATCGTACATTGGTTTAGCGTTAACAACTTATTACTAAATAGTCAGAAAACTAAATGTGTACGGTTTGTGACTCCTAATGTCAAAAAAGTTAACGCTAACATTCTTTTGAATGGGGATGAGTTGAGCCTTGTGGATACAACTAAGTTCTTGGGAATCACATTAGATCCCAAACTTCAATGGGGTCCTCATATAGTCGCTTTAGCTAAAAAGCTGAGCGCCGCAGTCTACGCGGTGGGTAAGATACGTCAATTGACTGATATTGATACAGCTCGATTGGTATATTTTGCTTACTTTCATAGTCTGATGAGTTATGGAATTTTACTGTGGGGTGGTGCTGCTGACATTAATACCATCTTTGTTCTCCAAAAGCGAGCTATAAGATCAATTTATTCGCTAGGGTCCAGATATTCTCTTAGAGAAAAATTTAAAGAAATAAATATAATGACAGTGGCATCACAATATATTTTTGAAAATTTAATGTATGTCCATAAAAATAAAGAAAACTTTAGAAAGATTAGCGATATTCACAATAAAAATACTAGAAATAAGAACAATTTAGCCTCATAAGACTCCTCATAAGACTCATAAGACCAGACTCCACAGGATCAGCAAGTCTTTTAAGGGTTACTGTATACACTTTTATAACAAAGTTCCCACTCATATTAAAGCCTTAAGTATTGAAAAATTCAAAGTTACTATCAAGCAAAAATTATGCAATAAAGCTTATTATAATTAATAATTTCAGAATATCTAGATGATAATAAGGCTTGGGAATAGTATAGTATAAAATTAATTAAATATATAGTATCTTGAAGCGGAGGTATGAGTGTGCTCTGTATAATTTCATTTATATTAAGTAACTAAAACTATTTTGATTTACTTTGTAAGCGATTTGGATAAGTCATGCTCGGTTAAAAGTCTGTGCTTGCGGTGGCGTCGTGTGCCGGGTCGGTCACTTCCCTGTAGCATGGTTGAGGAGGCTGATGGCTGGCACATGCGTCATACTCGTGAACGGGTGCTGCTTGTGTGGACTGGTCTGTCCGATTTGCTTACTTTGTAATTGATAAATAGATTACTTAACGCTTTTATCATTATTTATTGCGTTGGCAAAACAGAGTATACTGATTTTTCGTTATGGGTTACTTCATTTCGTTTCTCTCAGCCATATTAAATATAAAGTAAACTTATTCGTATTA
Source organism: Deilephila elpenor (assembly GCA_949752805.1). Classification (NCBI taxonomy): domain Eukaryota; kingdom Metazoa; phylum Arthropoda; class Insecta; order Lepidoptera; family Sphingidae; genus Deilephila; species Deilephila elpenor. Next base: position 14,453,426 of record OX457095.1, read on the forward strand.
AAATATATCCTACTTGCAAATCATAACAAGTTATTAATGAACTGCTCTGATTTAAACCAACTTGTAATTTTTGTAATAATCACTACATTGTAAACTGGTTTTGAAAAGAGCAACACTAGAGTTTCTTGCCCGTTCTTCTCTAGTGAAAACCGCTTTCCGAACCGGGTGGTAGTTCAAAAAATGACTGAGTCTAAACAATGTTGAACATTTTAATGGATTCAATAAATTATTTTCATTTCATTCATTTCATTCATTTCATTCATTTCATTCATTTCATTCATTTCATTCATTTCATTCATTTCATTCATTTCATTCATTTCATTCATTTCATTCATTTCATTCATTTCATTCATTTCATTCATTTCATTCATTTCATTCATTTCATTCATTTCATTCATTTCATTCATTTCATTCATTTCATTCATTTCATTCATTTCATTCATTTCATTCATTTCATTCATTTCATTCATTTCATTCATTTCATTCATTTCATTCATTTCATTCATTTCATTCATTTCATTCATTTCATTCATTTCATTCATTTCATTCATTTCATTCATTTCATTCATTTCATTCATTTCATTCATTTCATTCATTTCATTCATTTCATTCATTTCATTCATTTCATTCATTTCATTCATTTCATTCATTTCATTCATTTCATTCATTTCATTCATTTCATTCATTTCATTCATTTCATTCATTTCATTCATTTCATTCATTTCATTCATTTCATTCATTTCATTCATTTCATTCATTTCATTCATTTCATTCATTTCATTTACTTGGTTTAATTTTTTCGCTTGTTGTTTTAGTGCTCTTCACCGTTTTTTCTTTAGCAGTATCAAACAAATCTTTTGTTACTTTCCGGCCTATACAACGAGTAACAGAATTTAATGTAAAAGCCGAAAGTTGTACGTTCAGAATCAGCTACTGAATCGATGTCAACACTTTTTTCTATAGGTTTATTTTTTTTTAATAATTAATTAAAACTAAGTAAATAGCAGACACCCTTTCCTTTCCTTTAATGCACCGAACAAACGAAATTGAACCGTAACTCCAGAGTATAAGGTCTTTTCTAAATGAAATAATAAACGAATACTTTAATAAATCAAATAATAAACAAATATGAACCTTATTTCAACAGTCATAAAGTTCCTTTGAAATACGCAAGCAATCTAGCATTAAACAAACGCACACAACTATAGGCCTGAATAAACGTAATAAGCTACCAAAATAAATAATTACCATATTCTCTTTTCCGCATATTTAACAACGGTTAGACAGAGCAAGATGCAGCTATTGTTTAATGACATTTGAATCCTCCGATAAACGATGGTGCGCGCGGCGGCAATTTAAAAGGTTTGGGCGGTCGGTGTAGGGTAGTTCCGCCAAAAAGTGTGGCGAACGCTTCACGGTGACGGCAAGCGTCGTTTCCACCTGAGACGCTGTCAGGACCTAATTCCACGTGATTACGCACCACGATTAGAGTTTAGCGAGTGGCTATCTGAGAATTGGATCGGTCGCGGCGGGCCCGTGCAATGGCCTCCTAGGAAACCTGACTTGACGCCTCTTGATTTTTTTTTGTGGGGACTTATTAAATCTCTGGTATACTTCAGTGAAATTACTAGTGTGAAGGAATTTAAAAGTAGGATAGTGATTATTCCCAATCTAGTCTTCGTTGTATGATATTGCGTCATGTAATCTATCGGCAATGCAAATAAATAACGCCTGTATCTTGCCTGCCTGTATGGACTAGGTAAAACGGAAGTGGAATTAATAGTATTTAATAACCGATAAATGCAAAAAAAGTCTTGTGTTGGCTTCGTGACCATTACAATGTAAGTTAAAATATTTCGTTTTGTAGCTCAAATAATAATGATATGCTTACACAGTAAATAAATAATAATTTGTTTACAAAACTACCCGGTAATCAGTTATGTAACGGCTCAGAAGGAAATGAGGCAAAATCAAACGTTCTAATGTATTTCACTTGCAATCAAAGTTCACAATTATAAACACAATTTGTCACTTCATACTTACACAGATAGTTACCCGGCGAAGGATGATCGAAAAGTGAGTAGACCACGCATTGTCGCCTTAGAAAAACTAGTGGTGTCACTACTATGTCGATATCGCCGATCGATAATGTCGAGCGACGGATATCGACAAGGATTGTACCACCTATTTGTATTTATATTAAATAAATGTGTTACAGTCGGCCATCCTTTACAAAACGAGTCCCTCGTTTAGGCAGTAGCTTTAAGGTATAAAATTAAAATATTACAATAAATTTGATAATAATCCATCATAATGCTCTAACACAAAATGACAGAAACCAAATACAGTATAAAATATGTATAAAATTAAATATACAATAAATGTGATAATAATACATCATTATGCTGTAACACAGAATCACAGAAACTAAATACAGTATAATAAAATTAGCATTTAATTCTGTATTACTGCTTAATTATAGTGCTGCTGAGCAAGGACTACTTTCTACTTCTACTTTTGCTACTTCTTTCTTCTCTAGTCAGACATCTGCCTCTCATGCCCGCTACGTAACACTCCTGGGCGGCAAGTTCATATGCCTCTCATGCCCGCTACGTAACACTCCTGGGCGGCAAGTTCATATGCCTCTCATGCCCGCAACGTAACACTCATGGGCGGCAAGTTCATATGCCTCTCATGCCCGCTACGTAACACTCACGGGCGGCAAGTTCATAAGCCTCTCATGCCCGCTACGTAACACTCCTGGGCGGCAAGTTCATATGCCTCTCATGCCCGCTACGTAACACTCCTGGGCGGCAAGTTCATATGCCTCTCATGCCCGCTACGTAACACTCATGGGCGGCAAGTTCACATGCCTTTTTTCTATGTATAGTCAGTCTTATCACTTATCTTTCTGAAAGAAAACTATCTAATAAAATATTACATTTTTATATTATTTATTTTATCAACCTCGCGGAGTGCCTTCGGCATATTACATTAATTAATTTCGCTATGCCAACTATAACTTAGTTCTTTGTATATAAATTTTAATCTTTGTTCAATTTTTAATCATTGTAAACATACATACATAATTCATGATTTAATAACACAATAGCTTATTGTGAACCATAACTTAATACTAATCATCATCACTGTTATCACTACTTTCGTTCGAAGAGCAAGCTGGGGCATCATAGCTCAACCACGGAAATATTTTATTACAGGCAATTACGCCCTCATACTTCTGTCCCTTTCTAGTTAACGGAGTGTCTTCTACAATATAGCGGTCATTTGGTAAAACCTTTTTAATTCTATAAGGTCCCTGACATTTCGATTCTAACATTTTAGACTGCCCAGGGGTGTAACTATTACTCTCATTATTCGCAGAAACACTATTCCTTTATTTTCGTGCAATTAGTGGACACGTGGCCCATAAGATTACATTTGATACACTTAATTAAAGGTTTCGGGCATCGAAAGCTTGGATGCCCTATTTCTTGACAATTAAAACATGTAATTGGCTTTGGTTTGTTAAGACTTTTGCCTGAATCACTAGTATTTAAGATGTTATTTGGTAACCGTGAATATATATCTCGACTATTATATCTTTTATCATCAGGCTGTTCCTTAGGATTTGCTTCAATAGTTTTGAAGAACCCGTGAACGTCCTCAGGTTTTTCAAACTTGGCCGCTTGAGCACCCACTCGAACACCCTTATCGCCAATCCCATATATCAAACAATCCACAGCTTGCTTTCCGAAAATCTTACAGCGGTTTAATAGGTTTCGTTTATCAAAATAGTATAACTCTAATGACTCCCCAGGGCGTGCCTTCCGATTAAGCATCTTCGCCAAGAGCTCGGCGTAATTTTCTGTTGCTGGAAAAGATTCTTTCAACATTGTCTTCCACTCACTCCAAGAATGCTTAATCGAGGGCAATCCCTGGTACCAGGTCTTAGCATTTCCAAAAAGCTTAGGCAGGGTATAGTGAACTGTTTGCGTTTCGCTCCAATTATATATTTCAGAACATTCATCAACCTTGTCAAGCCAAACACTAATAGTGGTTTCTTAGATTTACGCGAATGTTACACATTGAAATAAAATGACATGCCACTAGAATATGCAGAATTACTCAAACATTGCCTCACATCTGGCTACATGTTGTGGAATAATCAATACTATGTACAAATGGATGGTGTTGCTATGGGCTCACCTGTATCTCCTGTAGTTGCCGATATTTTCATGGAGGACTTTGAGGAGACAGCCCTTAGTACAGCCCCGGTCTCGCCAAGATTTTACAAGCGGTACGTAGATGATACTTTCACAATCTTACCATCTAACCAAGTAACTGCATTTTTAAATCACCTCAACTCCATTAACAATAAAATTCAATTTACTATGGAGTTGGAACATAATAAATCTCTTGCCTTCTTAGATGTTTTAGTAATCCGTAATCCTGATCAGTCTTTAGGTCATACCGTGTATAGAAAAAAGACCCATACAGATAAATATCTGAACGGTGAATCTCACCACCATCCGAAACAGTTAGCTACCGTGGGTAAATCTTTGTTTCAGAGAGCACAAGGAATCTGTGACGAGAAACACCTGGCGACTGAGCTGCAATACGTCAAGCAGGTACTGCGAGACAACAAGCTCCAAATTCCACGCCGCCGTCACAGAAATCGAGTGAAACCAGCCTCAGTTGAACGGGCCCCGGTTATACTACCTTACATCAAAGGAGTCACAGACAAGATTGGCTACATCCTGAAGCGTGCTTCCATTAAGACATACTTCAAGCCGCCCAAGAAGATTAGTCAATTCCTACCACCTGTCAAGTGTCATATACCTTTGCAAGAACCGGGCGTATATAAAATAGATTGTGACTGTGGCCTCTCTTATATCGGCCAAACCAAGAGAAGCATAGGGACCCGCGTAAAAGAACACATAGCTGACGTCAAACACCGACGCTCAACGAAGTCTGCAGTTGCTGAACACATCGAGGAAGGCTCCAAGCATTACCTTCGTTTTGATAAGCCCCAAATCCTCGCTAAAGAACACCGCTTCCTACCCAGGATGTTTCGCGAGGCTATTGAAATTAAAAAACATCCAAATTTCAATAGAGAAGATGGCTTGAAGCTTGCACCATCATGGGATCCAATTCTACATTTGATTAAATCGGAACCCAAAAGACCAGCTGCCAGACCTCATGACACAGTGAGCTCCTACTGCGTAGATCGGATCGCAACACCTAGTTAACTTTTTAAATTAACTTTTTAATTTAATAATTGAAAATTAAGGGTAGTTTAATTGTGACAGTCACAGAGCGGATGACTAATACCTCAGTCCGCCCCGTGACCACGAAAGCTGTAAAGTAATCGAAACGTCGGGAAGTTAAAAAATGTAAAAATTAAACCAAACACTAATAGTTTGTTCTTTAGACAACGGATTGTATTCTGGTATTACGTTATTAAGAACCGGAAACGTTTCACGACTCCCCGGTTGCCCTTTTAAAATGTTCAAAAACTCCTCAAAGAATTCAGAAGGATCTACTTTTCGTCTCTTACGTTTATTGTACTCATCGATCACACTCGTATTGACTAGATTTGAATTACCGGTAGACATACCTCGCTGGTTCAAACCTGAGCCTGATGGCTTGGGTGTTGCCGTGGATGTACGCTGCTGACGAATCTCTTCTTCTAATGTTCTAAGACGCTTCCTTGTTTCTGATAATTCCCGTTCCTGATCACGTAGCCTGCTGCACGCGCTGACACGATGTTCATGGTGACGACGATCACGTGGAGTGCTGCGGCTGTGGCTTCGGCTCCGCGTCGCCTTCCCTCTCGATCGGTGGCGGCTACGACTGCATGGCGTGCGACTGCGAGACGCTCGCTCTCCTCGCCGACGTCGATCGAAGTCACGAGGCGGGGTAGTTATTTGCCTCGATCTTGGTGTTCTGAGTCTGTTCTGATCGCTCATTGCCTGAAACTCACACATTTAATGATTTAAAGCGATTTACAGGTGTATCAGGTACACGACAAATAAAAATTTTAAGCGGTAGATTGCAAAACGCATGTAAAAAATACCTATGTGAAACTAAAGTGACTTCATTAACATTGTAATAGGCAATGTCATGGTATAATATAAGCGTAGCATTTCATCGTAACTATTAGTATTTAGCAATGAAGCACTCAAATTAAATAATCTATGTCGGTATTTGAAAATAACGGAAAGTAAGAATAAAGTATTCTAATAAGACCTATTGATAGCCAAATGTTATTTCATTTCATCAATTATTCGCCAAGCTGCACTAAATTTTCTAAGTATTTTATGTAAACCACTTATCATTGTCTTATCCGATAAACGGAATTAACACGTGCACTTACTTGTTAGGGGGAAAAGAAAACTTGATATCATTGGCGGTTACTTTTTAACTTTGGCGTGTGGGTTATAATCCAAAAACTATCTGTTTTTGCATTCATCCCACTTCTGAGTTGTAACGGCTCAGAAGGAAATGAGGCAAAATCAAACGTTCTAATGTATTTCACTTGCAATCAAAGTTCACAATTATAAACACAATTTGTCACTTCATACTTACACAGATAGTTACCCGGCGAAGGATGATCGAAAAGTGAGTAGACCACGCATTGTCGCCTTAGAAAAACTAGTGGTGTCACTACTATGTCGATATCGCCGATCGATAATGTCGAGCGACGGATATCGACAAGGATTGTACCACCTATTTGTATTTATATTAAATAAATGTGTTACAGTTACGTACGTAATTAATTGTATTTCGTTTATTGTCGGGCCAGTCGCGTAGGTACTCTATGAATATTGTGTGCGTGTCCGCGCGCGTGTGTATTATACAGTAGTGCACTCTATTCGTAAGATGACCATGTTGCGTGCCTACATTTGGTATAACTAATTTCATAAATAAATAATATTTGTAATCTTCAGAGTACAATTTAAACATTTCTACCATGATTCCAATAATATTTTTAAGTTGGGGTGTCAGAGGTTGTGAATTATTCCTGTTACACGTTGTATAATTCACCGCTTTCCTTCTCGGTTTGTTTTTAATAATAGCGAAATTAGGAGTGGGTATTTGTTTGTGGAATGGTGATTTCTCAGCACATTTTTTCAGTTCTGATAAAGGTTAATTATCTTCCCCATCATCAATTTGACCTTCACTGGACTTAGAGAGTAATGGAAGTTTTCTGAGATTCTCATTTCTATTTTCTTCGTCTGATTCCGATCTATCTATCTATCTATATCAGCCCATATACTTCCCACTGCAGGGCACGGGCCTACTCTACAATCGAGAGAATCGATTGAGAGTGGTTAGGCCATATAGTCCACCACGCTGGCCTAGTGCGGGTTGGCGGACTTACATACCGTAGAAATTCTTTAAAATCGCTACGGTATGCAGGTTTCCTCACGATGTTTTCCTTCACCGTTAAACTGATTCCGATGATGAAGTGTAAATGTTACAAAACTTCGTGACTTTTTTATTTTTTTGGGGATAATCGGTATCATCATAAAAATCCTCATTTCCAGATAAATCTGACGTACTTGATTCCAGACGCGGTATTAAAAGCTGCTTATTTAAGCCAGAGGTGGTAGGGACAGGTGAACAAAACTCTGTACTTCTATTATAATTCTCCAAAACAGATTCTCTTTGAATAGGATCTTGATTTTCCAAGTTGTCCATGTTAAAATCTTCAACGGAAGAGCTATAATCGACTAATTTTTTGACAATAGTTGGAGATTGCGGATAAAATTCAACGTTTTTGACGTAACTATCTTGAAATGAAGATACATCATCATGAATTAAAATTGATGGTGATAAATTCCTGTCCTCTTCATAATTTGAAAACTGTTCATCCAATTGATTATCGAATCTTGGCTCTATTATAGGACTTCCGGAAATAGAATCTCTTGAAGGTGTTGAATTAGAAGCTGAGTCAGGCATTTTTGAGGAGCTTGCAACCTGTGGATCGGGCATTTGTGTAAGCACTGAAGGTGCATATGCTTCCTCCGGAATCGCGCTGGGATCGTACGGGAAGATGCCGGTAGCTTTAAACCCATTGATAATATTGTCCTTGGTCATGCACTTAGACCAAACCTTAGTAAATATTTTCGTAAAACGAGCTTTTGTCAATTTACGTTCTGGATGCTGATATGCATACAACAGAACCTCCTCGTCCCAAAAATGTTCGAACGACTTACTCACCGATTTGTCAAGCGGTTGAAGCTCATGAGTTGTATTTGACGGTAAACAATAAAGTACAATATCATGGGCATCAGCAGCGTCAACGATTCTAGCGTCCTAAATGTGAGGAGGCCCCATCAAAAATAAGTAAACATTTTCCTGGAGATTTATTTTGCCCTAAGTGGTTTATAAAATCAACAAAAAGTTCTGTAGTCATACTGCCCTTTGGAGCCATTTTGACTAAACTTCCAGGTGGTAAATTGTCACAAAATTCTGGTTTCAACCTTTTGCCTTTGAAGAGAATCATAGGTGGCACAGTGTTGCCTGTTGCACTTACACATATAGCGATTGTGACATTTTCTGCATGTTCTTGACTGACAAAGTGCACTCTTTTGGCCCCTTTTGCTGCAAAAACTTTCTGTTGGTGGTGAACTGTTAGACGGCATCCCTTTTCGTCCATGTTATAAAGGCGTTCCGGGTGGTTGGAAATATTCAATTCATCGTAAATGTCTTTTAGGGCTTCAAAATGTCTTTTAACTATAGGCTTATTACGTTTTTGAGCCCTGGCGGGATTTAACAACTGAGCTCTGCGAACCGATATTTCAGGATTACGGTTTATAAAATTTCTGAGCAATTTTTTCCCAGCAATATTTTTTACTTCACTAAAAGAATTTTGTATATTATTAGCTTTGCAAAATTCGTAAGCCTGCTTCCGAACGATTTTGGGTGTTTATGGCATTCCTATTTGTGACAGTCTAATTATTCTTTTGCATAAATCCTTTTCTTCGGCTTTATTAAGAATAGGCACACGACCAGTTATCTTCTCCGTGGAACCAGATTCAATGTGGTTTCTTAATGTGCGCCTGGGTATGTCATATGTTTCAGCAGCTTTCCGCTGTGACATTTGGCCGCTTTTTACTACTTGGAGGGCGGATTTCAACTGTGTTTCTGTCCATTCCCCGCGCTTTTTTTTAGTAGAATTGGAAGGCTCCATTCTTATCTGCGATAAAAATAGTATATTAGAGTTAAATTAATTTAGTATCTAAAACGTATTTACAAAAATTGCACTTCTCAAATCTATATATAAATAATAAGTTCATGCTTTCATCAATTCATGATTTTTTTAAACTTGCACTATTTTTTAGTTGGATTATAATTTATTCAAGATATATTGCATTTCATCATAGTTTCCAAATCATTCACAGACAAGCTTCGTAAAAGCAAGTACATAAATATAGTAACACTAAAATAAAACTATTTTATACGGATTTTATCGCGATTTGGTTTAATTTTTACATTTTTTAACTTCCCGACGTTTCGATTACTTTACAGCTTTCGTGGTCACGGGGCGGACTGAGGTATTAGTCATCCGCTCAGTGACTGTTACAATTAAACTACCCTTAATTTATAATTACTAAATTAAAAAAGTTAATTTAAAAAGTTAGCTAGTATTTGCGATCCGATCTACGCAGAAGGAGCTCACTGTGTCTTGAGGTCTGGCAGCTGGTCTTTTGGGTTCCGATTTAATTAAATATAGAATTGGATCCCATGATGGTGCAAGCTTCAAGCCATCTTCTCTATTGAAATTTGGATGTTTTTTAATTTCAATAGCCTCGCGAAACATCCTGGGCAGGAAACGGTGTTCTTTGGCAAGGATTTGGGGCTGGTCAAAGCGAAGGTAATGCTTGGAGCCTTCCTCTATGTGTTCAGCAACTGCAGACTTCGTTGAGCGTCGGTGTTTGACGTCAGCTATGTGTTCTTTTACGCGGGTCCCTATGCTTTGTTTGGTTTGGCCGATGTAAGAGAGGCCACAGTCGAAATCTATTTTATATACTCCCGGTTCTTGTAAAGGTATATGACACTTGACAGGTGGTAAGAATTGACTAATCTTCTTAGGCGGCTTGTAGTATGTTTTAATAGAAGCACGCTTCAGGATGTAGCCAATTTTGTCCGTGACTCCTTTTATGAAAGGCAATATAACCGGGACCCGTTCAACTGTGGCTGGTTTCACTCGGTTTTTGTGACGGTGGCGTGGAATTTGGAGCTTGTTGTCTCGCAGTACTTGCTTGACGTGTTGCAGCTCAGTTGCCAGGTGTTTCTCGTGACAGATTCCTTGTGCTCTCTGAAACAAAGATTTACCCACGGTAGCTAACTGTTTTGGATGGTGGTGAGAATCACCGTTCAGATATTTATCTGTATGGGTCTTTTTCTTATACACAGTATGACCTAAGGACTGATCAGGATTACGGATTACTAAAACATCTAAGAAAGCAAGAGATTTGTTTTGTTCCAACTCCATAGTAAATTGAATTTTATTGTTAATGGAGTTGAGGTGATTTAAAAATGCAGTTACTTGGTCAGATGGTAAAATTGTGAAAGTATCATCTACGTACCGCTTGTAAAATCTTGGCGAGACCGGGGCTGTACTAAGGGCTGTCTCCTCAAAGTCCTCCATGAAAATTTCGGCGACTACTGGAGATACAGGTGAGCCCATAGCGACACCATCCATTTGTACATAGTATTGATTGTTCCACAACATGTAGCCAGATGTGAGGCAATGTTTGAGTAATTCTGCATATTCTAGTGGCATGTCATTCTCTGTTAACTTCTTTGTGACAATTTTGATGCAGTCTTGTACTGGTAAGCTTGTAAAAAGTGATTGGACATCAAAACTAACCATTGTTTCATTGTCAGCTAATTGTAGGTGTTTAATATCACTGACAAATTGGTATGAATCCTTCACAGATGCTCTAGTGTTTCCTCTGAGTGGTGAAAGCACTTGTGCTACGTGCTGAGCCAATCTGTAGGTTGGTGTGTCGATCTGGCTCACAATGGGACGTAGTGGGGCATTGTCCTTGTGTATTTTTGGTAATCCATACAATTTAGGAGGCTTTGCACACGATGGGATGAGTGACTTAGCGTTCAGATCTAACTTTTCGGAGTACTTGATTATTAAAGAGCTGGTGGCCTTTAAAATCCTGTTGGTCGGGTCTGATTTGACCATTTTGTATGTAGTGTCATCCGATAAGAGTTGTTCGATTTTGTTGTTGTAATCTGAAGTGTCCATCACTACTGTCGCATTCCCTTTATCTGCACGGAGAACAGTTAAATCCTTCATAGATCGCAGGTTCTTTAAAGCGATAAATAGATGTTTTGGAAGATTTGGTTTCGGCACTTTGTTTCGTCGTAATAAAGATGATATATCTTGACGTATCGCCTCCGAATCTTCCTTTTTCAAATTGTTATGGAAGAGACTGTTCTCAACGTTACAAATAATATGTTCATACGGTATCCTACGTGGAGTTACGGCAAAATTTAGACCTCTTGACAAAACCTGTACTGTGTTTTCATCCAATGTATGTTTTGACAGATTAATGACCGCGCGTTGTTTGTCTGCGCCGGAGTGCGTGTTATCTGTGTTAAGGTGCGTTCCGTGCCTGCACTCGGAGTTGTTAGAATTTTTGACATTTGATTTTGATGAAAGTTTATCATATTTATTTATGTGTTTATTTTTGCATTCGTTATATTTAGATGTTTCTCTTTTATTTAATGTGTCCATGCAATTTTTAAAATCAAATGATGATAATACTGTCTTTAACTCATTGGATGATTTTTCGATACAATTATTTATGTAATGTAGGTCAGATTGTGTTTCATGTATGGTAGCTTGTAACAGTTTTTTACTCGCCTGGCTTAGAATTTTAGCGCTCCCTTGTATGGTTTTCTTCGGTGATATCTTCACACACGTGGGGATGAGATTATGATCACGGCATCTCTTCAAGAAATTCAAGGATGATATATTTCTTGCGCGCTTAGTTTTTAAATTCTCCAACCGGCGTATTTTGTTTGCAATTTGCAGTCCGTACTGGTTTGCATAATGGTTTCTTAGATTTACGCGAATGTTACACATTGAAATAAAACTATTTTATACGGATTTTATCGCGATTTGGTTTAATTTTTACATTTTTTAACTTCCCGACGTTTCGATTACTTTACAGCTTTCGTGGTCACGGGGCGGACTGAGGTATTAGTCATCCGCTCAGTGACTGTGACAATTAAACTACCCTTAATTTATAATTATTAAATTAAAAAGTTAATTTAAAAAGTTTGCTAGTATTTGCGATCCGGTCTACTAGTCCCGTCAATTTAGACCAAAAAATGAGAGTGAAGTTACATAAAGTCCCAACAAGCTGAATTTCTGTGAAATTGTTCAAAACATAATTATAAACAATGTCTAGAAGTTCCCCATCATTCCCCTGTAAGGATTTTTTTTTATTCAAGGTCAAAGATAAAAAAAATGAGTTTTTCGCGATTTTCAGCAAAACGGTAAGTTTTATCATAAAAGTACCTCAGACAAAAATTGTAGATCATAAAATTATCTATAAAAAATGTATCAATACTTTTTTTTTACGAGCCACCGTTTCTGAGATATAACGATTCAAAAAGTTATAAAAGTTGTTATCGTCATAATATGCATGAGTACGCCACGATATATATAACAAGATTTAATTCAATGTGCTGAAGTTTTTAAAAAGAGTAATTTAACTCAACAAGAAGTTATTACCAACGGCATCCGCTTTCTTCTTTCTATGTACGGAGCTCCTAAAAAAGCTACCTGTTTAGATAAGCATCGATATGCATGTTTCGTTAAAAATACTAAAAATAAAAAACAAGTTCAATTAGCTTGTCTTCCTCCAACCTCAGTTGCTGCTCACCAACATCTTTTTCTAGTATATTACCAAGTTCAAGTGTGGCTTGGTTATCAGCTAGACCCTACAGACTGGGGTTGGAAGTTGGTCAACAATATATTAGAGCCAGTTCAAATTTTACTTCCACCTGCGCCGGAAAAACTGCTGAACACTATTTTTTGCAACAGCAAAAAGGGATGCAGTGCTAAATGTGGTTGCCAAAAAGTCGGACTGTCTTGTTCTTTGGCATGCACAAATTGTCAAGGCCGGTCGTGCTCTAATATTGAATCACAAACAATGGAGGATTCGTTTGACTCCGACGAAGTATCATGGGATACATCGCTATTGACGCAATTTACTTGCATCCAAAATGAAGATGAAGAAGAAGCAGGAAAAGAAGAACAAGAAGAAGATCAAGAAGAAGAACAAGAATTTGGAACTTACGAATAAGACGAATAAACTTCAACACTTTTTTTTAATTTACATCGCTTTTATCTTTCCCAATCTTTGAAAATTTCCGTTATTTTGCAATAGTTTTACATTAAACAGGATCACAACTGACCCGTGGAGTAGGCCTTCTGGGAAAACCACGTTAAAAAAAACGCGGTAAGTAAACTACCTCATAGGTGGCGTGGAAACGTGTGCATATTATGACAGTTATATCTCAGAAACGGTGGCTCGTAAGAAAAAAAGTATTGATACATTTTTTATAGATAATTTTATGATCTACAATTTTTGTCTGAGGTACTTTTATGATAAAACTTACCGTTTTGCTGAAAATCGCGAAAAACTCATTTTTTTTACCTTTGACCTTGAATATTTTTATTTCCTTACAGGGGAATGATGGGGAACTTCTAGACATTGTTTATAATCATGTTTTGAACAATTTCACAGAAATTCAGCTTGTTGGGACTTTATGTAACTTCGAATGTCTAAATTGACCGGACTATACGCAGAAGGAGCTCACTGTGTCTTGAGGTCTGGCAGCTGGTCTTTTGGGTTCCGATTTAATTAAATGTAGAATTGGATCCCATGATGGTCATCGGCCAAACCAAACGAAGCATAGTGACCCGCGTAAAAGAACACATAGCTGACGTCAAACACCGCCGCTCAACGAAGTCTGCAGTTGCTGAACACATAGAGGAAGGCTCCAAGCATTACCTTCGCTTTGACCAGCCCCAAATCCTTGCCAAAGAACACCGTTTCCTGCCCAGGATGTGTCGGGAGGCGATTGAAATTAAAAAACATCCAAATTTCAATAGAGAAGATGGCTTGAAGCTTGCACAATCATGGGATCCAATTCTACATTTATATTATTATTATTATTATTATATACACTTTATTGCACACACACAAAAAAATACAAATAAAAAGAAAATCACATACATAAAAAGTACAATTGGCGGTCTTATCGCTCAAAGGCAATATCTTACAGACAACCATGGGATGGATTTTAGAAAAGGATTAACAGAGGGCAGTTTAAAGTGTAAGAGATAGAAGTAACACTGAATAATAAATCAAATACAAATAATCTAATAGCTACAAGTAATAAAATAAAGTAAAGTAGTATATACAAATAAATATATGTAGGAGTGAAGAAATATCCGATTAATGTTTAGTAACTAATTGATTTGTGTATGTGTATCCGAGTGTGAGCGAACGAGAAGAGTGAAAGTGCGTGAGGGAAAGGAACGGATGAAGGAGTAGAAACTAGAAAGGAATGAGCAAGACGTGTTGTAGTAAAGACGGAAGACGAAATTAGTAAATAATTAAATTTAAGAAGTTTGATGTATTCTAAGGAAGAAATATATTAGTTAAAGTATTGGTGGTTTGATTGGATTAAACTTCGTCCCCACATTTTGGGGGCTCGTCCGGGATTGAAAAGAAATTTGAAGATAAACCTTACAGGCGACTGGTGCAACGACGTGACGTGGAGGCGAAGTTGAAAATCAAATCACAAGAAGCCTGCACCTCATAAAATAATTCTAAAGATGTCAGAGGAGAAGAATATGCCGTACCCATATTTTGGATGGGATATTATTCCGAAATTTAATGGAGTCGACAAAACGTACTCGGCGACAAAATGGACGAATGATATTGAGGACAACAGAGAAATATTTAATTGGACCCCTCAACAAACTCTTATCATTGCTAGAAGATCGCTAACGGGCACTGCAGAGAGGTGGCTAAAGTCAGAAAAGGTATTCAAGACGTACGAAGACCTCCAAACAGCACTCATAAAAGAATTTCCTGACACGCTCAATTCAAAAGAAATGCACGAGCTTATGGCGAAGCGCAAAAAACAGCCAGGAGAAAGCTACTATGAGTATATGTTAACCATGAAAGAATTAGGCAAACGTGCAAGATTTGCGGATTATGTTGCAATCCAATATATTGTAGACGGCATTCAGGACTACCCCAGCAACAAGGCGATATTATATGGGATTACTACATATCCAGTACTTAAAGAAAGATTAGCAATTTATGAAACGATTAAAAATAAAACTAAAATGGCTGCGGAGATGCCGATAAGAAGTCAAGTGAATTCGAAAAATCGAGAAGTTCAAGGTCGGCGCATTGTGTTTTAAGTGTGGTGAAGGAGACCATTTGGCCAAGGCGTGTACTAAAGGCATAAAGTGTTTCAAATGCAATTCATTTGGACATAAAGGTACGGAGTGCCAGCAAGCGGGAATTTCAAATCGACGAACGGTCACTGAACAAAAATCGATGTGTGTGAAAATTTCGCCGATATAGGGCGATGGTGTCGAGACCGACCGGAGCGACGAAATTGAACAAGTGAACGATAAGTCCAAACTGTCAGTGAACTGTCAATGTCATAGTGTGATAAACGTGAACAACGTAAAGTGTTCGCGTAACAATTGTTTAAAATCAATTAAAGTTGGTAGTACAACTGTAAATTGTTTGATAGATTCCGGTAGTGATTTAAATCTGTTATCAAGTGACATATTTTTTGATCTCGATGTTAATACTTATAATAAAACCAAAGTTATGTTAACCGGTCTTGGTTCCGCAAAAGTTTACGCATTAGGAAATGTTGTTATTAGTGTAGAAATTGATGGATATTGCTATAATGGATGTTTTTACATAGTTCCCAAATGTGTGATGCCGTACAAAGTAATACTAGGTCAACCATTTTTGACAGATGCAACTATATTAATGGAACAAGGTAATGTTACTATCTTGCCCTACAATAAAAATGATGATAATTTTTTGTTAAAATGTTTGTGTACTGTTGACCATGAGCAGGTAGGTTATGTGTCTGATTCCCAGATTCGTGCCAAAGCCCAGGAATTGATAAATACCTATGAACCCCGACAAGTTAAAGAAGCACCAATTGAGATGAAAATTATTTTGAAAGATGAAGTCCCAGTTGCACAACGGCCACGAAGGTTATCCCTTACGGAACATAAGGTAGTAGAAAAACAATGTAATGAGTGGTTACAAGATGGAATTATAAGACAGAGTTTTTCAGAGTATGCAAGTCCACTAGTACTTGTTTAAAAGAAGGATGGTACAACAAGAGTTTGTGTAGATTATCGCCTAATAAATCAAAAGATGGTAAAGGATGAGTTTCCACTCCCTTTAATTGAAGATCATATTGATAAACTGTCTGAGTCAAAAGTTTTCAGTAAATTAGATCTTAAAGATGCATTTTTTCACCTCAAGGTGACGGAAGATTCTATTAAGTATACTGCATTTGTTACACATCATGGACAGTTTGAATTTCTAAGAGCTCCCTTTGGATTATCAATTTGTCCAAAGTATTTTACACGTTTTATTTCAACAATATTTAGAGAGCTGATTTCAAAAGGTCACATACTTATATTTATAGATGATGCAATAATCCCTGCTAATGGATTCCAGGAAGCAGTTGAAAGGTTAGAGGAAGTGTTGAGAGTAGCCTCGAGTTATGGTCTGCAGATTAACTGGAAGAAGAGTGAAGTGTTAACAACCCGAGTTGAGTATTTGGGGCACATTGTGGAAAATGGTGAAATAAGACCTGCACTTGAAAAGACAGATGCTGTCATGAAGTTTCCAGAGCCTAAAACCGTCAAGCAAGTACAATCATTTATAGGATTAGCTTCTTACTTCCGTAAGTATATTCAGAATTTTTCACAGATAGCCAGACCATTGACAGATATGTTAAAAAAGGATCAAGGTTTTATATGGGGTCATGAGCAAAGATGTGCATTTCATATATTAAAAGAAAAGTTGGGTAATGGTCCAGATGCGTTGCCGGCGCCCATACAGGTAACTACGAAACCATTCAACAGCTGTTGGAGATATGTTAAGAAAACGTAGCATACAAAGCAATATATCAAAGTCAATGGTGTTGAAAGCGTTGCTGAAGTCCAGCAATGCTAAGACAGTCAGCTTGCCTTCCTCCATACCCGATCTTATGCCATCCGTAATATGAGTCAAGGTGGTGATTGTGCTGTGACCAGGACGAAACCCTGATTGAAGAGGGTTTAGGAGATTATTTTTGGATAGGAAATCGCTCATTTGAGAGTGGATTAGGCGCTCAAGGACTTTGGAAAGGAAAGGGAGAATAGAGATAGGTCGGAATTCAGATAGTATAGAAGCATTTGACTTTTTCGGGATAGGGATAATATGTGCTTCTTTCCAGGCAGTCGGAAAAGTCCCAGTCGTGATGGAATGGTTGAGGATGTGGGAAATTATAGGCAGGATTTCGTCCAGGATAGGCAGAATCATATTACGGCTGACACAGTCGCTACCTATTGCATTAGACGAAATAAGAGTAATTGTTTTCTTAACATCACAAGCAGCAAATTGTTTGAAAGCGAAGGCCGAACAATTGGGAGTTTTAAGGGTAGAAAGATGCTTAATAGTATTTTCTTTAATCGTCTTGTCAAAGGAAGACGAAGAAGAGAAATGATGGTTTAGAGAATTTAAATCTATGGAATTAGGAATCGAATCTTGTTGCGATTTACCCACTCCCAGTGACTTGAGAAATTTCCAGACTTTAGCTGGGTCTCCGTTTTCAACAGAGTTGTGAATATGTCGGCGTTGAGCATTCCTACACACCTTACTGCAGTGATTCCGAATGGCTACATACTTTAGCCAATTCGACTCATTGGGGCGACGATTGTACCTTGACTTAGCCGATGCTTTTTTGGAGAGTAGTACTTTAATATCATCGGTAAGCCAAGGCGACGGAAGGTGTTTAATTTTAACTGTGCGAACAGGTGCATGCTTGTTGTAGAGTTCAATTAGATTGCAAGTGAAAATACGCACCTTATCATCTACACAATCTGATAGAAAAAGCAAACTCCAGTCGATGTTATCAGCATCCTTGCGAAGATTATCCAGATTAATTCCACGAAAATTTCTCTGCGAAACAATCTTAGGTACGGCCTTAGGAGGACGTAGGCGATAGGATAGGAATAGGAGGTCATGACAAGAAAAGGCGTCTGCGGAACATTGCCCGTGTTTCACAACGTGATTTATTGAAGAAACAAAGATGAGATCAAGAAGAGAAGGAGTATTGTTTGGAGAGTGGTGAGTGGCCGAAAGAGGAAGAGTAGTAAGGTTACAGGATTGGATGGTATTCAAAAGAGAGGAAGAACGATGATCATTCTTAAGGAGACAGGTATTGAAATCACCCATGATTATGGTCTGACTGTACGAAGGGACTAAGTTTTCGAGAATAATTTCGAGAGAAGAAAAAAAGTTGATATGAAGTGAAGGACAGTAGTAAACACCGAGTAAGACTTTATTAAGTGAGAATTCCACCTCCAAGAACAGATGTTCCCCAGCATTAGATGGTGGAGGCTGCGGTGATGCACTAACAATTGTGTAGCGAAATTGTGTTCTAAGATAAATAGCAACACCGCCTCCAACACGTCCAATGCGATCATTTCTGATGAGGTGGAATCCTGGAAGGGAGTAAGCGGAAGAAGATAGACATGGTTTTAACCACGATTCTGAAACAAGGATAGCATGTATATGAGTACAGTCAAAACTAGCCAGCATATCAGGGAAATGGGCCGGAATACTCTGGGCGTTAATATGGACTACATTAAAATTCCTAGGGACGTCAGAGAACTGGCACGAAAGTGTGTCGGCAAGCGAGGGAACACTAACAAAGCTATCATCACTACACGCCGAAAAAAACTCTTCACTGTCACTACTACATTCCTGCACATACATTTGAGGCATTCAATAATATAAAACAAAAATAAATAAATAAAAATTTAAAAATAAATCAAATAATAGTAAAAAGACTTAAAATAATAAAAAAAAAATTAATAAACATCATCCATCTGCCGGTTGTTATTACAAATCGTGTTAATAAAAATCAGATAAAGAAACAAAAAAAAAAGTTAAACACACAAAACTATTCACTAAAATAAAACACATTAATTATTTTCTTATATCCATCCAAAGGTTGTCTGTAAGAAATCGCCTAGGGCGATAAGACCGCCAACTGTACTCTTTAATTTTATCTGTAAAATATTGTATGCCTTTTGTATTTTTTGTGTGTGCAGTAAAGAATAAAAATAAATAAAAATAAATAAATTAAAAAGTAAATGAATCAGATAAAAAAAAAACATATTAATAAGAATCATTTTAGAAAAGAAAAATAAAATAACAAAAAAAAAAGTAAAAAAAGTACAACTAAAAGCTTATGATATAATTTAAGTATACCTATGATATAATAATATAAGCCAGGTAAACAAACGATACACTAACAATAATTAATTAAAGAAACAATAACAGGTTAAAAAGAAACAATTTCTGAACGAAAAACACAGACCAAATGTCAATGTTGTAAGTTGACACTTGTCAATGCGTTGAGGTTATGTTGTTTATTATTTTTATGTGGGTGGACCAAATAAGTAATAACTAAACGAAAGTAGGGCAATAAACACAGAAACAAAATTACGAAAATGAAATGAAAATAAAAGTGAATGTAAAAACAGTTTGCTCAAATAATAATAAACATACGACTAAATTGTTTACCTGGCATACGAGGATAATAAAAAGAGAAAAAAAAAACGAGCACACTACTTCTTGGCAGTCGCAGCTCGCCTGGTCTTGGGCACAGCTATGGTCCTCTTAACTGGCGTCGGTTGGGCAGGTGTGTCAGCGTTGATCTGACTCAGCAGGGCAAGCGACACTATTCGATGCCGAACGCCAGAAGTAATGACATAAACGTTACCATCCCGAGTCCACGCGTTGGTGACGTCAAACTTTTCGCGAGCCGCCATAAAAATGTCATGCCGTCTCTTGGTTAAGAACTCGGACAAGGTCACACCAGAACCTTTAAGCTTGGTTTTATTAAACCAGACCTTGTCTCTTATAGCGACGTCCTGGAACTTGACAAGCATGGGTCTTGGCTTCTTTGATGTAGGTGCACGACCCAATCTATGGCAGCGCTGAAGATCAGTAGCCTTGAAGTCCGTTATACCAAGGCGCTGCTTGACTACACCAACAACCAGCTGTGCAGAGTTTTCGTCGGCTACCTCGGCTACTCCGTGGATGAGCAGCATTTTACGACGCCTCTGCATCTCCATGGTGTCTATAGTGCCGGACAACGCCTCAATCTGTTGCTGTAGGAGATTGAGGGCTTGACTAATGAACGCCTTGTACGTTGCAAATTCTGCAGCCAAGTCAGAAGAACCCGTTGGTGAAGTTGCAGTTGCCGTAGACTTCAGGAGGTCATTCTCAAATGCAGCCATCCTTCTGTGGAATTCATCCTTCAATTCCTCAATTGATGATTTTAAACCAGACTCCATAGTGCGTTTGTTAAATTGGAAAATTATAAAAAAATTGTGAATAGATATTGTGTGAAGTGCAAAGTGGATAGAAGACAGGAGATTTTATATCAACACCGGCAGGTAGTCAATCTAATTGATGTATTTCCACATTAAAACTTGTAGTTAAGTACTTTTAAATAATTAAAATAATTAAAAATATATGGAGCACAATTCTTTACACCCTCTCTTACAACTACCCATGCAGAAAAAAAAAACTTTAATAATAATAATTTAATTAAATCGGAACCCAAAAGACCAGCTGCCAGACCTCAAGACACAGTGAGCTCCTTCTGCGTAGACCGGATCGCAAATACTAGCTAACTTTTTAAATTAACTTTTTAATTTAATAATTATAAATTAAGGGTAGTTTAATTGTAACAGTCACTGAGCGGATGACTAATACCTCAGTCCGCCCCGTGACCACGAAAGCTGTAAAGTAATCGAAACGTCAGGAAGTTAAAAAATGTAAAAATTAAACCAAATCGCGATAAAATCCGTATAAAATAGTTTTATTTCAATGTGTAACATTCGCGTAAATCTAAGAAACCATTATGCAAACCAGTACGGACTGCAAATTGCAAACAAAATACGCCGGTTGGAGAATTTGAAAACTAAGCGCGCAAGAAATATATCATCCTTGAATTTCTTGAAGAGATGCCGTGATCATAATCTCATCCCCACGTGTGTGAAGATATCACCGAAGAAAACCATATAAGGGAGCGCTAAAATTCTAAGCCAGGCGAGTAAAAAACTGTTACAAGCTACCATACATGAAACACAATCTGACCTACATTACATAAATAATTGTATCGAAAAATCATCCAATGAGTTAAAGACAGTATTATCATTATTTGATTTTAAAAATTGCATGGACACATTAAATAAAAGAGAAACATCTAAATATAACGAATGCAAAAATAAACACATAAATAAATATGATAAACTTTCATCAAAATCAAATGTCAAAAATTCTAACAACTCCGAGTGCAGGCACGGAACGCACCTTAACACAGATAACACGCACTCCGGCGCAGACAAACAACGCGCGGTCATTAATCTGTCAAAACATACATTGGATGAAAACACAGTTCAGGTTTTGTCAAGAGGTCTAAATTTTGCCGTAACTCCACGTAGGATACCGTATGAACATATTATTTGTAACGTTGAGAACAGTCTCTTCATTAACAATTTGAAAAAGGAAGATTCGGAGGCGATACGTCAAGATATATCATCTTTATTACGACGAAACAAAGTGCCGAAACCAAATCTTCCAAAACATCTATTTATCGCTTTAAAGAACCTGCGATCTATGAAAGATTTAACTGTTCTCCGTGCAGATAAAGGGAATGCGACAGTAGTGATGGACACTTCAGATTACAACAACAAAATCGAACAACTCTTATCGGATGACACTACATACAAAATGGTCAAATCAGACCCGACCAACAGGATTTTAAAGGCCACCAGCTCTTTAATAATCAAGTACTCCGAAAAGTTAGATCTGAACGCTAAGTCACTCATCCCATCGTGTGCAAAGCCTCCTAAATTGTATGGATTACCAAAAATACACAAGGACAATGCCCCACTACGTCCCATTGTGAGCCAGATCGACACACCAACCTACAGATTGGCTCAGCACGTAGCACAAGTGCTTTCACCACTCAGAGGAAACACTAGAGCATCTGTGAAGGATTCATACCAATTTGTCAGTGATATTAAACACCTACAATTAGCTGACAATGAAACAATGGTTAGTTTTGATGTCCAATCACTTTTTACAAGCTTACCAGTACAAGACTGCATCAAAATTGTCACAAAGAAGTTAACAGAGAATGACATGCCACTAGAATATGCAGAATTACTCAAACATTGCCTCACATCTGGCTACATGTTGTGGAACAATCAATACTATGTACAAATGGATGGTGTCGCTATGGGCTCACCTGTATCTCCAGTAGTCGCCGACATTTTCATGGAGGACTTTGAGGAGACAGCCCTTAGTACAGCCCCGGTCTCGCCAAGATTTTACAAGCGGTACGTAGATGATACTTTCACAATTTTACCATCTGACCAAGTAACTGCATTTTTAAATCACCTCAACTCCATTAACAATAAAATTCAATTTACTATGGAGTTGGAACTAACAAATCTCTTGCTTTCTTAGATGTTTTAGTAATCCGTAATCCTGATCAGTCCTTAGGTCATACTGTGTATAGGAAAAAGACCCATACAGATAAATATCTGAACGGTGATTCTCACCACCATCCAAAACAGTTAGCTACCGTGGGTAAATCTTTGTTTCAGAGAGCACAAGGAATCTGTGACGAGAAACACCTGGCAACTGAGCTGCAACACGTCAAGCAAGTACTGCGAGACAACAAGCTCCAAATTCCACGCCACCGTCACAGAAACCGAGTGAAACCAGCCACAGTTGAACGGGTCCCGGTTATATTGCCTTTCATAAAAGGAGTCACGGACAAAATTGGCTACATCCTGAAGCGTGCTTCTATTAAAACATACTACAAGCCGCCTAAGAAGATTAGTCAATTCTTACCACCTGTCCAGTGTCATATACCTTTACAAGAACCGGGAGTATATAAAATAGATTGCGACTGTGGCCTCTCTTACATCGGCCAAACCAAACGAAGCATAGGGACCCGCGTAAAAGAACACATAGCTGACGTCAAACACCGACGCTCAACGAAGTCTGCAGTTCCTGAACACATAGAGGAAGGCTCCAAGCATTACCTTCGCTTTGACCAGCCCCAAATCCTTGCCAAAGAACACCGTTTCCTGCCCAGGATGTTTCGCGAGGCTATTGAAATTAAAAAAACATCCAAATTTCAATAGAGAAGATGGCTTGAAGCTTGCACCATCATGGGATCCAATTCTATATTTAATTAAATCGGAACCCAAAAGACCAGCTGCCAGACCTCAAGACACAGTGAGCTCCTTCTGCGTAGATCGGATCGCAAATACTAGCTAACTTTTTAAATTAACTTTTTTAATTTAATAATTTCTACGGTATGTAAGTCCGCCAACCCGCACTTGGCCAGCGTGGTGGACTATATGGCCTAACCACTCTCAATCGATTCTCTCGATTGTAGAGTAGGCCCGTGCCCTGCAGTGGGACGTATATGGGCTGATATAGATATAGAATTTAATAATTATAAATTAAGGGTAGTTTAATTGTAACAGTCACTGAGCGGATGACTAATACCTCAGTCCGCCCCGTGACCACGAAAGCTGTAAAGTAATCGAAACGTCGGGAAGTTAAAAAATGTAAAAATTAAACCAAATCGCGATAAAATCCGTATAAAATAGTTTTATTTCAATGTGTAACATTCGCGTAAATCTAAGAAACCATTATATAGTAATACTATATTTCAATAGTCCTAAGATGGCCCGGCTGGGCTATGTTAGGGTATTATACTATGGGCTATGATAGGAAACAACACCCAGGATACATATAATCCAGTAAAAATACAAACACGGTAATAAAATAATAACACTTACCTGTAGTTCGACGATAAATAGTTCAAATATGAATTGTCACCGTTTATATTAAACAGGTTTGCTTTAAATTTACTAATTTTCAAAAAGATTCACATAAAGGAGGTTATAAAACGTGTATCGTCTTGACATGACCGAATGAACTGTCGTCAATCTTCAAAATGGCGACGCGTCGCAAGTGAAACACGCTTGCAATATTGTCTGTGGCACTAGTAGCATAAACCCGCGAAATTTCAAATAATTCGAATAATCATAACTGCATTTTTTTTTAAGTGGGCTATCTTGGGAGCTGGGCCATCTTTGGCGACACTACCTTACAGCATGTATTTTCACTATTTAATGCATACAACCCAACATTAGATTTTGAAAATCTAGAGAATATGGATGACAGGATTTGTAAATATTGGCTGGGATTCACAAAGGCTCAATATCGTGATATTATAACTGAC
Organism: Deilephila elpenor; assembly: GCA_949752805.1. Lineage (NCBI taxonomy): Eukaryota > Metazoa > Arthropoda > Insecta > Lepidoptera > Sphingidae > Deilephila > Deilephila elpenor. Next base: position 14,478,086 of record OX457095.1, read on the forward strand.
ATACCTCAGTTGGCTGCAATAAAAAGGGGGTCCTTAGGTCTTGCAGCATTGCTATTGAAAATGCGTACTGGTGACTCTGACGAGAGAATCTCGTCACTGGTACAAGTGCCACGTAGGACACTGGTAGTGTTAATGGATCAGGTGCAAAATATTTTAATTTTGGAATTTGTTCCAAAATATTTAGGAACCAATACCATAAGCAGGGAAGAATTAATAAGTCGTGCTTTGATAATACCAAAAGGGTTATATGGGGAAAATAAGGTAATAGTTATTTGCGATGGAACATACATATACAACGAGTAACAGAATTAAACGCAAAAGCCGAAAGTAGTAGGTTCAGAATCAGCTACTGAATCCATATCAACACTTTTTTCTATAGGTTTATTTTTTTTAAATAATTAATTAAAACTTAGTAAATAACAGACACCCTTTCCTTTAATGCACCGAACAAACGAAATTGAAACGTAACTCCAGAGTATAAGGTCCTTTCTAAATGACATAATAAACGAATACTTTAATAAATCAAATAACAAACAAATATGAAAATATAAAACTTTTTTTTTTTTCGGCGGTACTTGTTACGTGCACATCGTATTTTGAACTGTTATAAATAAATTTTAATTTAAATAAGCAATATATACTATTTATAAGTAATTTTTATGTATTGTTAAAGTGTAAGATTTGTACCTGCCGGTGACTATTCTCCGTGAGGAAAAAAAAACAACAATCAGGTTTTTCTCATCATTTCAATAATTTAACACACATGGAGTCAATCAAAGAATCCCTGTCGCAGCTGAGTTCCTTGTTTCATGACAAATTTTCTGAATTTGAAGAAAGGCAAAAAAAAATTTCTTCTCCAACATCCAACACCATATCAACCCTTGAAACTGATTTTAATACTTTTAAGAAGTTTACGCTGCAAGCTCTCCGCACACTGCAAACATAACTTGACCTACTTTCAAGTGATAATGATCGCCTTGAAATGCATACTCGGAGGAAAATTCTGCTTCTGCACGGAGTACCAGAAGATCAAAAGGAAGATACCCCTGCTATTGTTGTCAATCTGCTTGTGCAGAGATACAAGTTATCCAATTTTGATTCCACTGGGATTGCTCGTTGTCACAGAATGGGCAAAACTCATCCTGATCGACCAACACCCATCTTATTTAAGCTCTGTGACCAAGTATTACGAAGCAAGATATGGGCTGCAAAGGCCAAACTAAAAGGTTCTGGCATAACTTTGTCAGAATTCCTGACCAAAGCTCGACACGACGTTTTTATGGCGGCTCGGGAGCGTTTTGGTGTCACAAAATGCTGGACTCCCCGTCTGGACTGTTTTCCCCCGGTTTCTCGAGGGGCCTGTATCTGGGTATGAGGTTGTGCCGTGTGGGTATTTGCGGTACGCTGTCGGTGGGAGGAGTGTTGACCCGCCGGCCAGGGAGACCCGTAGAAACGGTTGTCCGCTGGCCGCCCGCGGTACAGTACAGGGGCCCAATCGTAGCTAACCACTACGAGAGGCTGCCTCACCATGCCGCGCATAATCTTGGGTGGGTCCGTCGTGCCGGTTGGTGACCGGATGTGGGGTCCCGGCGGCCCATCCCGGGAGGGTACGGGGGCCCTTCCGTCCGGCGGATCAATTCTCCTCCTGCCAACTCCCTTGTCCCTGTACGCGTTCGGCCTTCTTAGTGCCCTGATACAGGCTCCTCGATGCCTCTTTTTTTTTTTTTTTTTTTTTTTTTTTTTTTTTTTTTTTTTCTCGCGGGGAAAATCCCTTCACGGACCATCCCACCCCCGAAGGGGCGAGGGTGTGTCGGACTCACCGGCGCCTTCCGAGCCCAGCGACGATGTTGTGCCGCCCGTGGATATGGACGGGCGGCCGCTGGGTCGGGTCCCTACCATAAACCTACGCGCCGAAATACCGACTAAAAACCCCGCGTCGGCCACCATCGGTGCACTTGGGAGACGGCCCCGGGATACCGTTTAACAGACGCGTCAGGACCGCCTCTTTGTGCACCGCCGCTTAGCGACGCGGCAACAGACGCGTGTTGCGTCACGTCTCGGGGGCCGCCAAGGTAGGGACGGCGGCCCCACGTGGCCTCTGCGGCGCCGGGTTAGTTGGCGTCCCGGCGCCTCCTACGTCTCCTGTGGCGACGAGCGGGATCGGTCTGCTCCCGATCCCGCTCGGCGCTCTCCTTCTGCAACATGACACGTTCGCAGAAGGAGAGCATGGCTCGCCACGAACTCCGGCTGCCGACCATGGCGGCGACCACGGCCGGCAGCGAAAGGTCGCTTCCCACGACCGCGACGAGAGCGCTGCGCTCCGCGTCCCAGGCTGGGCACTCTTCCAGCGTGTGCTGGGCCGTGTCCTCACGGCAGTTGCCACAATGGTGGCACACGGCGGTCTCCTCAGCTCCGGCTATGCGACACAGGTACGCACCGAAGCAGCCGTGCCCGGTGAGCACCTGCGTCAGCCGGTATGTCGGCGCACCGTGGCGCCTGTCCAGCCACTGCTCGAGGACAGGTCGCACTGCCGCGACGGTCCTCGCACCAGCACTAGGGCTCTCCAGCCTGGAACGCCACTCCTCCACGGCAGTCCTGCGGAGGGAGGCCAACATGGCCTCGACCTCACGGGGGACCAACCTCTGCCCACGCCCGGACGCCTCCTCTCGCCGGAAGAAAGCCGACGAGAGGGTCTTAGCGTCCAGCACCCAGGGCAGAGTTCCCGCCAATACGCAGGCCGCCTCGTGCGAGACCGTGCGGTAGCCCCTGACTATTCGCTGCGCCACCATGCGCTGCGGACGATGCAGCAGGCGGACGCAACGATCGCCCAGGGACTCGGCCCAAACGGGACACCCGTAGAGGGCCATGGACCGCACGACTCCAGCATACAAGTTTCGGCAAGGGATGCCAGGACCATCAGTGTTGGGCAGCAGGCGCCCCAGTGCGCCCGCCGCCCTCACCAGCTTCGGCGACAACTCCTCGAAGTGCGCACGGAAATCCCATCGACTGTCGAGGACGAGACCGAGGTATTTCATCCTCGACTCGACGGGAATCCGCACGCCCTCCACCGTGATGTGGGCCCCAGGCGGAGGCCCACACCGAGGACCGTGGAAACACACGGCCTCGGTCTTGTTGAGGGCCACCGTGAGGCCCAGTCGCCGAATCCTGCCCACCACCAGTCCGGTACCGAACGAGGCGAGCAGGGCGGACCTCTGGAATGTCCTGGCCGTCGCTGTCACCAACGTGTCGTCCGCGTAGCAGACGACAGCGACGCCCCGAAGGTTGGTACCACGGAGCACCCAGTCATAGCCGATGTTCCACAGGAGCGGGCCGAAAACCGACCCCTGCGGAACACCGCACGACACCGCTCTGCGATGCCACCCGTTGGCGCCCGGATACACCACGCACCTGTCAGACAAGTACGCGTGCACCAGACGCCGGAGATAGGGCGGCACCTCGTGGTACCGCAGTGCTTCTTCAATGCAGGCCCAGGGCATGGTGTTGAACGCGTTGGCGATGTCGAGAGACACCGCCACCACGACCCTACCCCGGGACACCGCACGCTCCGCTTGTGCCTTGACCCGCAGATTTGCGTGGACCGTCGACCGGCCCCGCCGGAACCCGAACTGGCAGTCCGCCAAGTCCGGGCCCGCGTCCTCCAAATGCTCGACGAGGCGCGCGTGAACTACGCGCTCAAAGAGCTTGCACACCTCGTCGAGCAACACGATGGGCCGGTAGGCCGACGGCGAGTCTGCGGGTCGCCCCTCCTTGCGGAGCAGGACAAGCATGCCCGTCTTCCACAGCGACGGGAAGATGCCCTGCTCAAGGCACGCGGAGAACAGGCCGCGGAGCCTCGTACCCAGCGACTCGACGGCCAGCACCCAGACACGACCGGGCACCCCGTCGAGCCCCGGGGCCGAGTTCCTGCTCCGCAGCCGAAGCACTGCCGCCTCTAGCTCTTGCGGCGAAACCTCCGGGATATCCCTTGCCGAAACCAACGACGATGACGCCGGTGGACGTGGCGCCATCGGTGGAGGAGTGAACTCCTCGGTGGCCGGAAACAAGGCCGCGACGACGTCCTCCAAAAGTTCGGTCCGGAGACTCTGTGTCAGTGGGGGCGCCCATGGGCGGAGTTTTCTCAACGCCACACGGTACGGACGCCCCCATGGATCTCTGTCCAGAGACCTCCGGAACTCCACGTTCGCCGCGGCCTTCGCTTGCGCGATGGCCACCCGCAGCGCTCTCTCCGCCTCTCTGTGGAGGTCGAGAAGGTGCCGCCCTTGCTCGTCGTCGCCGGGTCTACGTGTCCGACGACGACGGTGCCTGGCGAGTCGGCGGCGCGCGACCTGGCAGGACGCACGCAGCTCAGTGAGCTCGGCCGACCACCAGTACACCTGGCGTTTCGCTGGGAGGCGGGTGACCCGGGGCATGGCCGCGTCGCAGACTCGCGACATCGCCACCCCGAACCATTCCGCCTCTTGCTCGACCCGCACCGGCCCATCCGGTACGGGGAGTCACGCCTGAATAATAGCGGCTTCCTTCGCGGCCTCCACATCGAGGCGCTTCGCGGCCCAACGTCGGCCGCCCGTGAATCGAGCAGTCGGACCACCTCCGGACTGATGGGTGGAGACCTGGGAGGTCGAGACGCTGTACCGAATGTAGAGATGATCGGACAGCGTCTCTTTCTCGACCAAAACCCTCCAGTCCCGAACACGGCGGGCAAGGGCCGGGGTGGCGAACGTCACGTCCACCACCGAACCGCCGTTGTGCCGCACGCACGTGTTCTCCGACCCCCGATTCAGGACGACCAACCCGATGGAGATCGCCCATTCCTCCAGGGCCTCGCCCCGCGCGTCGGTCACCGACGAACCCCAAGCCAAGGATTTGGCGTTGAAGTCGCCGGCTACAAGCACGGGGCGAGGCTGGCTGTCAAGCTGCACCAGGGCCCCCAGGCGCGCGAGAAAGCTCTCGAATTCCGCCTGGGACCTGTTGGGAGAGAAATAGACTCCTACTACCCACACCCCTCCCACCAAGACCGCCACGCATCCCGCACCCTTCGCTACTTTTTCGTAAGGCGGAGAGCCGGCGGCGCCCCGAGTGATTACGGCCACCGAGCCATCAAGGTCCCCTGCCCAGTCGTCGCGGGCAGGGACAGAGTATGGCTCGGCGACCACAGCCACGTGAATCGACCACTGCGCCAGGGATTGAACAAGCAACTGTTGTGCTCCGACGCAGTGGTTGATGTTCGCCTGGAGGAAATTAAGCTCCATCTAAGTATGGGCGATCTCCATCGCCTCAGGGCGGGACGGTTGCGGCCGCGTCGCAACCCCGGCTCCCACACCGCGTTGAGAACGGTGCGGGACCGAAGAGGCAGCGCAGGCCTTGCCGCCCACCCGGTGGTCCGCGGGTTTACCGGCATCCGCGCAGATTGCGCAGTGCGGGTCCGCGGAACACTCCCGGGCCTTATGGCCCGATTGACCGCAGCGGTAGCAGAGCCCGCTACGGTCGCACTCGCCGGTGCATTGCACCCGCACATGCCCCTTATATAGGCAGCGGTAGCAACGAAGGGGCCGGGCCTCGAGCAGCCGCACTGCCGCCGCCACCCAGCCCACCAGGACACGCCCCGCCTTCACTACTTTCTCCGCTGCCTTCGCTGGGCAGCGGAGCCACACCGCACCCAGGCCCGAACGCTCGTCTCGGATCTCCCCGACCTTAACGTCGTCAGGGGAGCATTCGCCGAGACGGGCGATGGCCGCTGCGACTGCCTCGGAGTTGGCTGAGGCATCCAACCCCGAGACGCGCAGCTCCGCAGTCTTCACGGGCCGGGAGACGCGAACGTCCTCCTCCGACCCGCGAAGGACCTCCCTCATTCTGGCACTGAGGGAGTCGGCCTTCGCCTCCGACTCAGGCCCGGGCACCTTGAAGAGATACGCCCCGGTGGCTATCCGCCTTGACTTCAGCCCGGCTGCGATGCCAAGGCTGGCCAGGTCCACCTTCGTCTGGACCTCACGCAGGACTTGTGCGTACGTCACTCCCCGCTTCAACGCCTCCGGCGTCACCGTGAGCGTCACGGCGGCCTTTCGCGGGAGACGGAGCTGGGGAGCAGCCCTGCGTGGGGTCTGGACTGGCCGTTGGGCCGCCCGGGACTTCTTCTTGCCCCTCTTTGCCACCACAGTCCACGGAGTCTCCGTGGATGTGGCGGGTTGAAGGGGCGGGTGTGGCGTCTGCGACCGAGGCGGGGCGCGCTTTCGGTTGCCGCGCTTGCGCCCGCGGGACTCCCGAGAGGCGACTGGCGGCGGAGCCGTCGAAGCCGCGGTCGGCCGGGTAGTTGTTGCGGGGCGGCGAGCCACCGCAGGGGCAGCTGGTGCGGGGCGGCCAACTGCCGCAGGGGCAGCTTTCTGCTTCCCCGCTCCTAGAGCCGGCCATGAGGCGGCCGGTATCCCCGCGACGGGTGGCTGCGGCTTCGGGGCTGCCTTGGCCCTTGCCCGGTCGGCAGCCAACGGAGGGCGGAGAATCGGCTCCGGAGGCAGCCGCATGGCGATCGCCTCTAGTTTGGCGTCCATTTTCGCCATGTGCACCTCCAGCAGCCGCCCCAGGACGTCCGCCCCCGGAGCGCCGGATGCTACCTCAGCCGCAGGCTGCCGCTGCGACCCGACCGTCGCCATCAGGTCTTCTAACATTCTGCCCTGCGTGGTGAGGGCAGCCTCCAACGCCGTCACCTTCTGGCGGAGGTCGCGGTTCTCCGCCTCGACCCTGGCGAGCTCCGCAGAGGACGGCTCTTGCGCCAACGCCAGCAGCTCCGACACGCTCTCATTGATGTCCCGAACATACGTTCCCTTGAGGTGTCGGGACGTGCGAGAGACGTGCTGGAGCCGCTTTGCCATCCGCATGAGGGCCTCACTGCAGATAACCGGTGGCGCCTCCTTTGGAGTCGGCTTTGTCCAAGGATGCGCCTCTTTGGCCTTCCGCAGATCGGCCTCATCCGCCTCCATCGCCTCGGCCTCTGCGATGCGCTCCTTGTCGAGGGCAGCCTCGTAAGCCGCCTGCGCCCTGCCGACGGCGGCGTCATCTTCGCCCGTGCTCCAGGCTGGAGCCGGGGGCCTTCGCATCTATTTTTTGGTGGCAGCACGGGAGTCCGTTTCCGCCGTACTGCCACCATCGCTAGCCCTCTGCCGCTTCTCCGCAGGACGCGGCCTGCGCGGCCTATTGCGGCTTTTCTTCGCATGCGAAGAGTCGCTGCTCATCCCAGACTCCGAATCGAAGTCACGGGATGGCGCGTTCCTCTCCGCAGCCTCTCCTGTTGCTGAAGGTGCCCGACTGGACGCTTGAGATGCATCCGAGCCTGGCATCCTCTCCACTACCACCGTACAAGATTTGGTTTTGTTTTTTGAATTATTAGTGTCCATTTTTGTTCCCACGAGTATGGGGGAAAGGAAGGTCCGCCCAGGCAGTGCCCCCTGTACCTGGGTAAGCCTAGCGTAACCCGCCAGAGGGTCGGCCGGTACTCTGGCGGGGGTCGCACTAGAGACTGAACTGCCCATCAGCCATGCATCCCTTCGCGGTGCGCCGCCGCTTGGGATTCGGGGTACTTTTTATAGAGGCATCCTCCCTCGCGGTCCGGGCGGTTAAGCCAAGACCCTCGGTCCGGCAGGAGTGCGAGACATGACCACAAACCTCACAACCGGGTTACGATATACGACGGCGACCGTGGGAGGGACACTCCCACAGCCCGCCCGGCGGCGGGGTAAGCGCACACCGGGCCCGCCGAGACCTCCGGGACAGAACCGGAGGGTGGCCCAGAGATGGGCCCCACCTAAAAGAAACGACAGATGGAGGCGGCCGCCACAAAAGACAGCGACCGCCAAACCCCCTGCCCTCCCCGTCGGATATTTGCCGTCGGCCATTGAAGTTGCAAAATCGCAACTACGATGACCCACGTTGCCCAGGGTGCACCACGTGGAGGTTCCCGACATTGCACCCCGGGAAGATGCCCTGCTCTATCGACATCAACCCATTATTGACGATGTAAACCACACCCTCACAAAAATCGTGCATTGGTTTAGCGTTAACAACTTGTTACTAAATAGTCAGAAAACTAAATGTGTACGGTTTGTGACTCCTAATGTCAAAAAAGTTAACGCTAACATTCTTTTGAATGGGGATGAGTTGAGCCTTGTGGATACAACTAAGTTCTTGGGAATCACATTAGATCCCAAACTTCAATGGGGTCCTCATATAGTCGCTTTAGCTAAAAAGCTGAGCGCCGCAGTCTACGCGGTGGGTAAGATACGTCAATTGACTGATATTGATACAGCTCGATTGGTATATTTTGCCTACTTTCATAGTCTGATGAGTTATGGAATTTTACTGTGGGGTGGTGCTGCTGACGTTAATACCATCTTTGTTCTCCAAAAGCGAGCTATAAGATCAATTTATTCGCTGGGGTCCAGATACTCTCTTAGAGAAAAATTTAAAGAAGTAAATATAATGACAGTGGCATCACAATATATTTTTGAAAATTTAATGTATGTCCATAAAAATAAAGAAAACTTTAGAAAGATTAGCGATATTCACAATAAAAATACTAGAAATAAGAACAATTTAGCCTCATAAGACTCCTCATAAGACTCATAAGACCAGACTCCACAGGATCAGCAAGTCTTTTAAGGGTTACTGTATACACTTTTATAACAAAGTTCCCACTCATATTAAAGCCTTAAGTATTGAAAAATTCAAAGCTACTATCAAGCAAAAATTATGCAATAAAGCTTATTATGAAATTTCAGAATATCTAGATGATAATAAGGCTTGGGAATAGTATAGTATAAAATTAATTAAATATATAGTATCTTGGAGGTATTAGTGTGCTCTGTATAATTTCATTTATATTAAGTAACTTAAACTATTTTGTTTTGCTTTGTAAGCGATTGGATAAGTCATGCTCGCTTAAAAGTCTGTGCTTGCGGTGGCGTCGTGTGCCGGGTCGGTCACTTCCCTGTAGCATGGTTGAGGAGGCCGATGGCTGGCACATGCGTCATACTCGTGAACGGGTGCTGCTTGTGTGGACTGGTCTGTCCGATTTGCTTACTTTGTAATTGATAAATAGATTACTTAACGCTTTTATAATTATTTATTGCGTTGGCAAAACAGAGTATACTGATTCTTCGTTATGGGTTACTTCGTTTCGTTTCTCTCAGCCATATTAAATATAAAGTAAACTTATTCGTATTCAAATATATCCTACTTGCAAATCATAACAAGTTATTAATGAACTGCTCTGATTTAAACCAACTTGTAATTGTTGTAATAATCATACATTGTAAACTGGTTTTGAAAAGAGCAACACTAGAGTTTCTTGCCCGTTCTTCTCTAGTGAAAACCGCTTTCCGAACCGGGTGGTAGTTCAAAAAATGACTGAGTCTAAACAATGTTGAACATTTTAATGGATTCAATAAATTATTTTCATTTTCATTTTCATTTTCTAGGCACGCGGAGAAAAGGCCGCGGAGCCTCGTACCCAGTGACTCGACGGCTAGCACCCAGACACGACCGGGCACCCCGTCGAGCCCCGGGGCCGAGTTCTTGCTCCGCAGCCGAAGCACTGCCGCCTCCAGTTCTTGCGGCGAAACCTCCGGGATATCCCTAACCGAAACCAGCGACGATGGCGCCGGTAGACGTGGCGCCATCGGTGGAGGAGTGAACTCCTCGGTGGCCGGAAACAAGGCCGCGACGACGTCCTCTAAAAGTTCGGTCCGGAGACTCTGGGTCAAGGGGGGCGCCCATGGGCGGAGTTTCCTCAACGCCACACAGTACGGACGCCCCCATGGATCTCTGTCCAGAGACCTCCGGAACTCTACATTCGCCGCGGCTTTCGCTTGCGCGATGGCCACCCGCAGCGCTCTCTTCGCCTCTCTGTGGAGGCCTAGAAGAAGCCGCTCCTGTTCGTCATCACCGGGTCTACGGGTCCGACGACGACGGTGCCTGGCGAGTCGGCGGCGCGCGACCATGCAAGCCGCGCGCAGCTCTGTGAGCTCGGCCGACCACCAGTACACCTGGCGCTTCGCCGGGAGGCGGGTGACCCGGGGCATGGCCGCGTCGCAGACTCGCGACATCGCCACCCCGAACCATTCCGCCTCTTGCTCGACCCGCACCGGCCTATCCGGTACGGGGAGCCACGCCTGAATGATAGCGGCTTCCTTCGCGGCCTCCACATCGAGGCGCTTCGCGGCCCAACGTCGGCCGCCCATGAATCGGGCAGTCGGACCACCACCGGACTGATGGGTGGAGACCTGGGAGGCCGAGACGCTATACCGAATGTAGAGATGATCGGACAGCGTCTCTTCCTCGACCAAAACCCTCCAGTCCCGAACACGGCGGGCAAGGGCCGGGGTGGCGAACGTCACGTCCACCACCGAACCGCCGTTGTGCCGCACGCACGTGTTCTCCGACCCCCGATTCAGAACGACCAACCCGATGGAGATCGCCCATTCCTCCAGGGCCTCGCCCCGCGCGTCGGTCACTGACGAACCCCAAGCCAGGGATTTGGCGTTGAAGTCGCCGGCTACAAGCGCGGGGCGAGGCTGGCTGTCAAGCTGCACCAGGGCCCCCAGGCGTGCGAGAAAGCTCTCGAATTCCGCCTGGGACCTGTTGGGAGAGAAATAGACTCCCACTACCCACACCCCTCCCACCAGGACCGCCACGCATCCCGCACCCTTCGCTACTTTTTCGAAGGGCGGAGAGCCGGCGGCGCCCTGGGTGATGACGGCCACCGAGCCATCAAGGTCCCCTGCCCAGTCGTCGCGGGCAGGGACAGAGTATGGCTCGGCGACCACAGCCACTTGAATCGACCACTGTGCCAGGGATTGAACAAGCAACTGCTGCGCTCCGGCGCAGTGGTTGATGTTCGCCTGGAGGAAATTAAGTTCCATCTAAGGATGGGCGATCTCCATCGCCTCGGGGTGGGACGGTTTTGACCGCGTCACAACCCCGGCGCCCACATCGCGTTGAGTGCGGAGCGGGACCGAGGAGGCAACGCAGGTCTTGCCGCCCACCCGGTGGTCCGCGGGTTTTCCCGCAGCTGCACAGATCGTGCAGTGTGGATCCGCGGAGCACTCTCGGGCTTTGTGACCCGGTTGACCGCAGCGGTAGCAGAGCCCGCTGCGATCACAATCAGCCGCGCACTGCACCCGGACGTGCCCTTTGTGTAGGCAGCGGAAGCATCGCATCGGTCTTGGCTCGAGGAGCCTAACTCCCGCCGCCACCCATCCCACCAGGACACGCCCTGCCTTCACTGCTCTCTCCGCCGCCTTTGCTGGGCAGCGGAGCCACACCGCGCCCAGGCCCGAACGCTCGACACGAACCTCCCCGACCTTGACTTCGTCCGGGGAGCACTCTCCGAGACGAGCGATGGCCGCTGCGACTGCCTCGGGGGTGGCTGCGGCGTCCAACCCCGAGACGCGCAGCTCCGCAGTCTTGACGGGCCGGGTGACACGCACGTCACCCTTCGACCCGTCCAGAGCCTCCCTCATTTTCGACACGAGGGAGACGGCACCTCAAAAAGGTAGGCCCCTGTGGCCACTCGCCTCGACCTCAGCCCAGCTGTGATGCCAAGGCTGGCAAGGTCCACCTTGGTCTGGACCTCACGCAAGACGTGCGCGTAGCTTACTCTCCGCTTCAACGCCTCCGGCGTCACCGTGAGCGTCACGGCGGCTTTGCGCGGGAGGCGGAGCTGGGGAGCAGCCCTGCGTGGGGCCTGGACCGGCTGTTGGGCCGCCCTGGGCTTCTTTTTGCCCCTATTGGCCACCACAGTCCACGGCGTCTCCATGGATGTGGCAGCCTGCAGGGGCGGGTGCGGCGTCTGTGGCCGAGGCGGAGCGCGCTTGCGGTTGCCCCGGCGTCGCCCGCGTGACTCCCGACCAGACACCTGTGGCGGGACCGGTGCAACCGCTGTCGGCCGGGCTGCTGCAGCCGGTCGGCCAGCGGTCGCAGGGGCAGCTCCTCTTTTTCCCGCTCCTAGAACGGGCCACAAAGAGGTCCCCGCGTTAGGAGGCTGCGGCTTCGGGGCTGCCTTGGCCCTAGCCCGGTCCGCAGCCAGCGGAGGACGAAGGATCGGCTCGGGAGGCAGCCGCATGGCGAGCGCCTCAAGTTTGGCGTCCACCCTCGCCATGTGTGACTCTAGCAGACTCCTTATGGCGTCTGCAGTCGGTCCGCTGGCTGCTGCTGTGACCGGACCGTGGCCAACAGATCTTCCAGCACCTTCGCCTGGGCGGTGAAAGCTGCCTCCAGAGCCGTAACTTTTTCGCGGAGGGCACGGTTTTCCGCCACCACCCTTGAGAGCTCCGCCGAGGGCGGCTCCTCCGCCATTGCTAGTAGCTCCGACACGCTTACATTCAGGTCCCGAACGTACGTACCCTTGAGGTGTCCGGACGTCCGGGAGACATGTCGGAGCCGCTCCGCCATCCTGGTGAGAGCCTCCCTGCGCGTAGCCGGGGCTACATCCTTTGGAGCCGGTTTCGTCTTGGGATGAGCCTCCTTGGCCTTCAGCAGGTCGGCCTCTTCCGCCTCCGCCTTCTTGGCCTCGGCGATGCGCTCATCTTCAAGGGCGGCCTTGTACTCCCTCCGCACCCTGTTGATAGCGTCGTCCTCCGCGCCCAAGCTCCTCGCTGAAACCGAGGGCCTCCGCTTTTGTTTCTTGGTGGCAGCACGGGAGTTCGTATCCACCGTACTGCCACCATCACTGGCCCTCTGCCGCTTCTCCACAGGACGCGAACCCCGCTGCCTTGTACGCCTTTTCTTCGCATGCGAAGAGTCGCTGCTCATCCCGGACTCCGAGTCGAAGTCACGGGATGGCGCGGGCCTCTCCGCAGGCGGTCCCATCAAGGATGTTGCCCGACTGGACGCTTGAGAAGCGTCCGAGTCAAGCAACCTTTCCACAACAACTGAACAATCTGTAATGTTTTTAACTTTTTTCATATTGTTCCCACGAGTATGGGGGAAAAGCAGGTCCGCCCAGGCAGTGCCCCCTGTACCTGGGTAAGCCTAGCGTAACCCACCAGAGGGTCGGCCGGTACTCTGACGGGGGTCGCACTAGAGACTGAACTGCCCATCAGCCATGCATCCCCTCGCGGTGCGCCGCCGCTTGGGATTCGGGGTACTTTTTATAGAGGCATCCTCCCTCGCGGTCCGGGCGGTTAAGCCAAGACCCTCGGTCCGGCAGGAGTGCGAGACATGACCACAAACCTCACAACCGGATTACGATATGCGACGGCGACCGTGGGAGGGACACTCCCACAGCCCGCCCGTCGGCGGGGTAAGCGCACACCGGGCCCGCCGAAACCTCCGGGACAGAACCGGAGGGCGACCCAAATGGAGGGTCTCGCCTGTAACAGCGACCGCCAAACACCCTGCCCTCCCCGTCGGATATTCGCCGTCGGCCATAGTAGTTGCAGAACTGCAACTACGATGACCCACGTTGCCCAGGGTGCACCACGTGGAGGTTCCCGACATAGCACCCCTCCTCGATGCCTCTTCACCGAACACAACCCTTACCTTCATGACAGTGCACAAAAAGAAAGCAGGTCCTTCAGCGGTGTATAACCCCACCGGGTGTAGTGGATTGCTCGCGTTGCAATTTGTCAGTCGACCAGCAATGGTGACATTCTGCAAATAATTCGTCGGCAATGCATAAACTCTCTTCCAGTGGCTCCAAGTAGCTGTTTTTTCAGCGGCCACACCCCGGAAACCGCGTCGACTCGCGGGCTAAACCTGGAGGAGGGGGCTCGGGGACAACATCACTCGAACTTTTCCGGTTATCCCTCGGACTTGTGTCTTGGCTTACAGCAGTCCGCTTCCAGCGGCAAGACTCTCAGGCATCCGCAGGAAGGCCTCAAGGCAACAATAGGGGTTTCGTTATTGTTTGCCAAACTGCCGCGTCTGGCCTCCCTCCGGTCGTAGCGGTTCTCCGTTCCATCGGGTCAGGGGAGGTCGGACGAGAGAGTGCTCTTGCGTTTGCGCGTGCGCCTGAGCACTATAATATCTCCTGCGTATCTGACCGCTTATGTTTTATAAGGACTCCGATTTGTAAAGACTGATGGCGACAGGTTGCGGTAGAGAGGTTTGGCTTCGATGCAAGCTGAGCTTTGTCCAAGACCTGCACATCAGCGGCCCTGGGGGTGTGAGTACACGCCGTGGTCGTCTTCACTCTGAGCTGGGGTGACAGAGTGATCTCGGCAGCACCCAGGGCGACAAAGCAGCCTTATTTAGGGGAGCACTGCTTTCCCTGCTCAGCCAGGGAGGGGGTTAGAAAAGGTACTCTAAAAAAAATGCTCGCCCCAAAGACTCAGGACTGTAGTTACCACGGCTGCGTCTGCATCACTTTACTCGTGGTCGACAAAAAAGCAAGAATAATAAAAGCATCAACACAAATACCTTGATTTTTGGAGCCTGGAATGTACGTACCCTTCTGGATCGTGACACCAGTGCCTGCCCTGAACGGAAGACAGCTATAGTTGCTCGGGAACTTCGTCGCTACAATATCGATGTGGCTGCTATCAGCGAAACACACCTACCTGACGAAGGTGAGCTGACCGAGCACGGCGGTGGCTATACTTTCTACTGGAAAGGAATGACTTCGTCTGAACCAAGACGTTCGGGAGTTGGTTTCGCGGTCAGGAATAGTATGGTCGGGGGCCTCCAAGAATTTCCAGTGCACATATCGGACCGTATTACCACCTTGCGCCTGCACTTGGATCGTGACAATTACCTTAATGTCATCAGTATCTATGCGCCAACGCTAGATAAATCTGATGACATTAAAGATAAATTTTATGACAATCTCACGCAATGTCTCTCCAAAATACCCAATAGTGAACGCATCCTACTTTTGGGAGACTTTAATGCCAGAGTTGGCCGCGATTACGAAGCCTGGCCAAAAGTCCTGGGCCATCATGGAGTAGGCAACATGAACTCGAACGGCCAGCTGTTACTTAGTTTATGTGCTCAATTCCAACTAGCAGTTACAAACACTATGTTTCGCCTCTCTGCTAAGCACAAAACTACGTGGATGCACCCAAGATCAAAGCATTGGCATCTCATCGACTATGCCATCGTGAGGCAGCGAGATATCTCGCAGGTCCAAATCTCCCGCGTTATGCGCGGTGCACACTGTTGGACAGATCATAGGCTAGTCATTACTAAACTGCAACTTCGATGTCGACGCCCCTGTAGATCGAACAGAAAAAAGCCTATCAGTATGGATGTGGAGAAACTAAAAAATAGTGAGGTCAGGAAAGCTTACCAGCAAACTCTAAGCTCTAAACTATTGCCCTCCAGTGACGCCGGTGTAATTGAAGCTGACTGGACAACTTTAATGTCTTCTGTACAAGATGTGGCCATAAACACCTTAGGCCTAAAGGTTAGAAAGAATGAAGATTGGTTCGACCAAAATAACGAATTGCTCGTTGAAGCAATAACCAAACACAGAAAAATATTACACAATAAAGCTAATCACATTACAGGAAATAGTACACACATGCAGATAAGAAACAGTGACCAAAATCTTCGCAAACTCGCAAGAGAAGTCAAAGATAAGTGGTGGCGTGACAAGGCTGATTATATACAGTGGCTTGCTGACAGTAATCAGATGGGAGAATTTTACAACGAACTTCGCAACCTTATTGGCAGTACTAGTTTTATAAAAGTTCCGTTGAAGCCAGCTTATGGCAATAATCTTTTAAAGACCAAAGATGAAGTGCTTAGACGGTGGGAGGAGCACTTCAATACTCTTCTGAATATAGACCGAACAGCAGATTTATTATATATCCGTAGTCTACCTCAATCACAAACTGCCAATGAGCTTGATGTGGCCTTGTCCCGAAACGAAGTTGTGTCTGCCATAAAGCAGCAACAAAATAAGCGCGCGGTTGGCGTAGATTTTATACCGGGTGAACTGCTGAAATGCGGCGGTGGTGAGTTGCATTCTAAGGTCTGGGAAATGTTCGCTCGTATGTGGGAGGAGGAACAGGTCCCTAAAACTTTTAAGTTGTCTCGCATTAAAGCCCTGTATAAGAACAAGGGTGACCGAGCAGATTGCAACTCATACCGAGGTATTTCACTCCTCTCAGTTCCTGGAAAAATCTTTGCTAGAGTTTTACTCAATCGACTTAAGCCACTCTCTGAACGGATCTTGCCTGAAACCCAGTTCGGGTTTCGACCCGACAGAGGAACTTGTGAGGCAATTTTTGCAGTCCGACAACTTCAGGAAAAGAGTAGGGAACAGGGCAGATAGCAGAAATCTCCCTATTAATAGAGTCATAGTCTCCTTTATTGTAAATATAACAGGTACGAGGTGCCGGTTTTAAAGTACTAATTTCAAGAAAATCGGCAATTATTAAGAGTGCAGGGTGAAACTCATCAATTGTAATAAGAGCGTCCTCGCATTTCTGAACTTGTATAGAAGTGTTTGAAAATACTAGATCTAAGGATTTGTTGAATTTATTAGTCACCCCATTGAATTGACGGAGGCCAAGAGTACACATCTCGTCTGTAAGCAGGTATTCGTCATTAGTGTTGACATTTGTCGGAAGTAATGCAAAGTTATGATCGTCATCACGAACCCAAGATATGTTGCTCAAATTAAAATCTCCCAATATAATAAATTTATCAGAGGAGTTACTTGCGGTTGCGTCCGCTAGTTTTGATAGGAAGTTGGAAAGTTGTCTTGTGAAAGAGAGACCCTGATTTTGCTGACACAGGTAAACTACACATAGGTGTAGTTTGATGCGACACCGTGACTCAGACAGGCGAAGACGCATAGTCAGCCAAAGATCTTCAGCTGTAGATTGCATAAACGGCTGAGATTCTACGGGAATATCTCTATGCGTAGCTATCAACACCCCCCCGCCTCGCGTTTGACATGTTAAATTGTAGTCACGGTCTCTACGCCACACAATGTAGCGGTCATCAAAAACCTCAGAGTTTATGAAACCTTCCGTCAGCCACGTTTCGGTAAGGATAATAATGTCATAAGAGTTAAGACGAACTTGACGACGAAAAGATTCAGTTTTAGAGCGGAGCCCACGTACATTTTGGTAATAGATGTTTAAATTCCGTCCATAATTAGCCATTAAATATAGCATCCATAGCAGCATGATAGTCTGTAACGTAGACATTATATCGTTCAACTCTACATACGTTACGGGGACAGCAATTCAAAAAGCAAAGTAACATGTAATAGCATCTAAAGAGCAAACAAGCCAAACAGCACAAATAAATATTAAAATAAGAGTGAGAGCGATATTTTGTACGCACTCTTTGGATACAACGGGGTAAATTAACAATACAGGTGAACAATCGATTTGAACAAAAGCAATGGACATGGTTGCCAAACCTTTTACAAATTATTATGATTTTACAAATTATTATGATTTTACAAATTATAATATGAATATGAATGAAGCATGGAAGCAGAACATCAGTTGGCTTTATATAAAAGCGAAGCATTGCGGGAATACATTTTAGCATAATATAAGTTAGCAGTAGCAAAAATATGTGAAGCAAAATAAAAAAGTAGACTAGATTATTTTGTTTAAATCAGCCTACTTTGATATTATAAATACACGCGATGTATCGTTTTTACGTACGTGAATTTTCCCATGCTTCACCCAAATGTAGTTATAGTTTTTGTCTTTACAAATCAATTTGGAGTTATTTAGTAACTTCTTTGACTCTGCATTGATATGGTCATTAATGTAAACTCGATGACACTCGCCATGAAAACCGAGACTGCCAGTGGACAGTTTCTTATCAGATCGGGCAGTTGAAATAAACTCCTCTTTAATATACCTGTTAATGAAACTTACAATTATGGGCTTCTCCTTAGAGTTATGAGAAGGTATACGCGTAATGAAATTTATCTGCGTTTTCGGAATACTGTAATTAATATTCCGCGTAATTGAATCGAGTATCGCAAACAAATTTTCATCTTTTTTTACCGGGATGCCCTTAATCTCCACATTATTCTGACGCGATCTTTGATCGAACGTTGACAGCTCTTCTTGGATCTTACCAATGTTAGTTTGCAGAGCTTCGGTTGATAGGCGAAATTTCTCCAGATCGGTTATCCTGTGATCCAGGTCCGATGCTTTGGTGCCAAATTCATCAAGTTTGGCACCGTTAAACTCGCAGGAAGCTCTGAGTTCAACAATTTCATTCTTGAGTGCACGAACGTCTTCTGCCATGGCGGGCAATGTCGACAGCTGCCGTTTTAGGTCACGAATTTCGATTAGTATAGTTTCTAGCGATGCTATTTCCGGGGCTGGCGGGGTAGGGGGTGGGGCTGGGGACGATAGCCGACACGATGGACAATTCCACTGCGCTTGTCTCCCGGCGCCTAGCTTTCTCCATCCAGCTTCCGTGATATTCGCACATGCAAAATCCAGGTGAACTTTACAGTTGCCGCACTGAACGCCGTCATTGAAATTTGAGTTACACATAGCACATCTCATTATGATTACGTTTATTAGTGTTGGACACCCAATAATTAACGAAGCGATGGGGTGATAGAGCAAGCTTATTTCGTCAGCGCAGGCGACCTGTGAGTTGGCCTAACTCCCAGCGATGTCTCGTTCAACGACACACGGCTCGCCGACCGCAGGTTCAAGACCTGTCCACACAGCGACTCTTTTTCCAAATATTTGTATTTGTCCACACGGTTTGAAGTACGAGTACACACTGAGTTACAGCTGTCTATCTCACTCGAGCTCCTCCCAGTAGGCGTAGACAACAGGTAAAGACACTACGAGTGCGACAATGAATTGTCCAAAGATGAATATAACCAATCACAAAGCCGAACTTGCAAAAAAATATTAAATTCGCGGAAACAAGTGTCACACGTCTGTTCACTTTGGAATACAAGAGCATACTGATTTCTTCCATTTCTTCCAAATACCACTAAGATTGCTCTTGCACAGTCTCTCTTGCTCCCTATTCTTGACTATGCCGACGCCAGCTATCTCGATCTTACCGAGGCCCAGCTAAATAAGCTTGAGCGCCTTGAAAATTGTTGTATCAGGTTTATATTTGGATTGCGCAAATATGACCATGTTTCTGAATATCGTATTAAGCTCAAGTGGCTTCCCATACGCCGTCGCCGGAATGTTCACATCCTGTCTCTTCTCTACAGTGTTCTGTTTAATCCCTCAGCTCCGCGCTACCTTCAGGAACGTTTTAGTTTCCTACATACTGGCAATTCACATTCTCTTAGGTCATCAGAGAATCTGACATTGCAGTTTCCAGCACACAGAACGTCGTTTTATGACCGTTCCTTTACCGTTGAGGCAGTCCGGCTGTGGAACGCTTTGCCTCTCACAATTAAGCGATCGTCTTCGCTGGAGACATTCAAACTGAAGGTGAAAGCTCTCTATCTTTCGCAATAGCTTCATGTCCGTTCTCAATTATATTTATAATATTAGTATGTATATATGTATGTTTATGTATTATATTATATGTAAGTTTATTATACTTTTATTTATTCGTTTTTATCGGTATTTATCTATGTAATGTGCATGTATGTTTATTGTAGATAATAAGCACCGCCAGCAACTATTCAATGTTTCCTATGCTACCGGCAGCCCTATTACGTATTTTGCAATTGCGAAAATTGTGCGATAATTGTACAATTTTTGCTTTAAAATCGCTAATATATTCTGTCTAATGAAAGCTGAGAGTGCAAAATAGCGGGAAATTTAAAAAATATAGCGCTTACAACCCCGAGTGTACTAGGAAATACATAGTTGATACTTGATGATTTTTAATTTTAAATATTGTATATACAAAGATTTTTTTTATTCAACGTATTTTTAATTTATGATTTATTTATATTGAGTAAGGACACCTAAAAATAAAAGTGTTTAAAATTGATCCTAAAAGAGAGATATTTTCTTAGGGGCCACTTAAAATAACTTAATAATTAATATCACAAATATGAGTCAGACTCATGCGTAGAAGGTCTTGTACTTTACACTATCGAGTTATACTATATACATATAACTACAAGTGTAACTGTATAATTGCAAAAAAGTACATTATAATCGCAATCATTTCATTTAGGTTTATGGTTCTGACAGAAATATACATGTATTATGAAACCTTGCTTCAAATTCATCATTATCATCGTCAACGAGAATTACCTTGCAAGATTTCTCAACAGATATAAGGACAAGGAATTAGGAAGTGATCCTGTAAGAGTGACTTATTTCTGTCTTCAGTACGGAACCCTCAAAATTAATACAGCGGAACTGCTAAAAAATACATATATTCAAAGTAAATTAATCATCATAATCAAAATCAGATTCTAAAAATTCTACTCCATCTAATGAGTCTCTACTAGTGTCACTTGTATTGTCATCATTCACATTAATAATGAATGATTCTAAATTAGAATCTGTTATTCTATCTTTTTCTTTGTACATATTTTCGATATTTATTACGTGATTTACGCATTTTCGCCAGTCATCAGGAGTAACATGTGAAAATGAATCAATTATCAATTTTTCCATATCTGCCGATTGTAGTCCAACATTTATGCTAGATATATTGCGTTTCACTAAACTCCATATCATTTCAATTGGGTTTAAGTCACAGTGATATGGCGGCAAATTCAATACTTCATGGCCATGTTTTCTTAAGAGCTCTTCCACTTCATACAGAGGTGCAGGCTTATTTTTGTCGACAAGGCAAAGAAGTTCAGCTTTTGTAAAAAAATCTTCAAATGGAACTTCATTAGCATTAAGCCAGTTCTGGATATCCACTTTTAAATTTTGTGCCGTGGGAGATTTGTTTATTTGCTTTACATGATAACTAGCATTATCCATCACAACAACACAGTTTTTTGGCATATTGGGAATTAGTTTTTGTTCCAACCACTTCATGAAATTACATGAATTCATGTCGTGGTGGTAATCCGCTAATTTCGATTTCGTACTGAATGTCAGTAGAGCGCCGGGTATGAAACCTTTTTCATAACCTGCATGCACAATTATATACCTTTTGCCTAAGGATAATTTGTCGCTGACACCACTTACAGAGGGGCCCTGCCAGGATTTTTTAACTTTATAATTTTGATGAACATATGTCTCATCTACAAATATTATGGGTTTGTTTTCAGTCCTTTTTTTGGCAAAAGTTCGAAGATAGCGATGACTCCGAGCAGCTATGTCATAGCGTTCTATGAGTGTGGATCTCTCACTAGAATTTTTCTTGAATTCGAATCCATTGCGCAGTAATATTTGTCGAAGTGTTTCCACACATCCAGTGAAATTAATTGATTCTCGGAGTTCTGCAACTAAAGATCTCAGAGTTGGTACACATCGTTTTACTATGTAGTATTCATTAATTTTATTCCGTATAGCATTTGTGTCGAAGCTATCTAATTCAGAAATGGTTCGTTTGTGCGGACGTTTCTTGCCTGGTGTATTCCACTGTCCATTGTTGACAGAACCTTCTTTTTTTATTCGCCACAGTGTGCTTAAACTGAAACCTGAAATAACAAATAATAATATGATTAAATAACAAATTATAGAAAATAAATTATTTTTGCATCTGCATACATAATATGTGTGTAATTATAAATTAATAATATAATTAATTGATTTAATTTACCAGTCAACGATGATATTTTCTTTATGTATTGCGTTTCGGAGGACATTTCATCGGATTGTTCCAAGATTTTTAGACCCTCAATAGAGTTATGAAACACCTGCAACTTCTCTTGGGCGTCGCTAATAATTTCGGCTAAAAAATATTGCAATAAATTAAAAACTGAAATGAACAGACAAATTTTATTTTATTTGAACTAAAATAATTTCATTTGAATTATTAAATAAAAAGTATCAAAATGACTACAAGCCCTTACATGCAATTTCGGAAATCGTTGACAACAATCGTGATTTTTCACATAAAACGGTCTCTTTTTCGCTTTTCACTTCTTCATACTTATTAATCATGTCGTAAAGTAACTTTCTCACTCCGCTTTTAATTATTTTAGGCATGGTTTAATGTCGAAAACTACGAAAGTATTCACAAACTGATATTAGAGAGGTTATGTATACAATCACTAATGTCAATGGCGTTAAATTGTTGCCAGTGTAAGAAAAAAATAAATCACTCTCAGCTTTCGTTAGACAGAATATAACGTCAAATTCGTATTATCTAAGAGCAATAACAAAGCAAACACTTTCATAGCACAGTGCTGCCTCTGTCGAACAATCGGTTAACTAAAATAGCATTCAATCTCTATGGACACGGCAAAATTTGGTATTACGTATGACTTTTAAGAGAGATCGAAGAGCAATCAGCGAACAAATTTAACTGTCAAATCGCAATTGGTAAATGAGTGATTGTTTGGTCGATCGCTAAGATCGTAACGCAGTTTATTAACAGTTTTGAGTTCATTTTTAAGTGTTTGTGTTCCCATTTGTACTTGTTTGAAGATGGCTCGTTCAATTTTGTTGTTGGAAGCTATGAACGAGGAAATTAGGCGGCTAGAAAACCGTAATACATCTTCTTTGCGGCGCAATCTTCGAGATGATGCCAAAGTCTTGGATATGCCTGATAATGAATTCAAAGCTCATTATAGGCTCTCCAAGGAACTATTTCAAGATTTGTGCAATGAATTACCGCCTTTTATGTCGCAAACACGAAGAAAAACAAAAAAATCGGTAGAGTGTAAAGTGAGTACTTATACCTATTTTTATAGTTCTGTACATTTCTGTCAGTTGATTAATAATCTTAATGTTTCATTTTTGAAGTGAAACTTCTTTATCGGGGTTGGAAAAAAATTTAGTGTAACATTTTTTCGTTACGCGCCATCTTTTTGAAGTGAAACTTCTTTATCGACGTATGGGAGAAATTTTATAGCAATGTCAAAAAATTGTAACGTTTTTGTGTTACGCGCCATCTTTATTTCTAAGTCACATTTTTCCGATACGTGCCATATTTATTTATTTAAAGCTTCATATTTGAAAGTATAACGATAACAATAATAGTAATAATTCTATTATAATTAATGAAAAGCTATCATAATCTAAGTAGCAATAAGGTGAAATAATTGTATTATTTGTATCCTTGTCTATGATAATAAAAGCCTTTTGCTTAAACTTTATTTAATTTAGCTTTATTTTACCAATTCTGTAAATTTGTAAATAGTAGATCATTTTTCGAAAAATGATGTCATAAAGAAGTTTCACTTCTTACGTGTGTACACTAATACACACACACATTTTTTTTTTTTATTATAGGTGCTAACAGCACTCTCCTTTTTCGCCACAGGCTCATACCAAAAACCTGTAGGTATGAGCTACTTACATAAATAATAAATAAATAAATACACCCAACAGTCACATACATAGTCCTGACCCCACACTAAGATCGAGTCTTGTGTCGTGGGTATCAGAAGCTACGAGAGACTTTTCGGTCTCACAAACACCCAGACCCGAAACAAATACCTGTGGATCACACAAATATTTGTTTCGGTGCGGGGATCGAACCCGCGGCCTCTCGTTTCACAGGCGGCGTCAAACCAACTGCGCCACGGAGGCTGTCACATGGTCTGAGCCAAGCCAGTGTCTCAAATTCGTTGAATGAGGTGACGAAAGCTCTGAATTCAAGAGAAATCTTAATGAAACATATTCGTTTCCCTCAGTCACGGCAGGAAAGACAAATAATTATAGATGGGTAAGATGCAAATTATTATTATTATTTTTTTCTTTTTTTTTTATATACATCAGCAATCAGTCACAAGACTATAAGCGGATATGTTGTGTGTTGTTTGTTTTAAAGGCGAGGAGGCCAGTGCCTCGTCTGCCTATTTCGTAATAATATGTCCTTCCTCTTTAGTCTTTTCGTAGTTACTGGAGGATTTAGGAGTTGAGTTGCTAGTGTGTTAGGATGACCTGATAATCGTTCAGCATACTTTTTAATAAGTCTCTCTATTTCAGATTGTGCTGTTGGCACATTGAGGTGTTCATGGATCTCACTGTTTCTGGAGAACCATGGTGCATTTGTTATGGTACGCAAAATGTTGTTTTGGACTCGTTGTATGCACATTATGTTGCTTTTGCTGGCAGAGCCCCACAATGGAATGCCATAGGTCCAGATTGGTTTCAGTATTGTGTTGTATATTAACAGTTTGTTATCAACTGACATAATTGAGTTTCTGCCCATAAGCCACTTCAAGCTCCTGAATTTGAGGTTAATTTCGTCTCGTTTTTTGCAAATATGGTGGGTCCAAGTAAGTCTTCGATCTAGGTTAAAACCTAAGTATTTGACAAACTCCGACTGCGGCATTATATCTGTGCCAAGTTTAACTTGTGGACAATTTCCTCTTCGTAGAGTGAATGTTATGTGGTTTGATTTTTGAGCACTTGCCCGGATTCGCCATTTTGTGAGCCACGCATGTGTCCTATCTAACAATCGCTGTAGCCTATTGCTAGCCTCACTTGGGTCTTTATCACTCGCAAGGTACGCAACATCGTCGGCATATGTGGCAACAACCACGTCCCTAGATGTTGGTAGGTCTGAAGTAAATATATTATATAACACAGGACCAAGTACTGATCCCTGAGGTACACCAGCTTCAATTTTGCGTAAACTAGATCTTGCATCTCTCTGCTTCACTAGAAAGAACCTATTATCAAGAAAGGATTTGACAATAGGGTAAAGAGAGTGAGGAAGTTTGTCTTTTACTTTATATAATAGACCTTTGTGCCAGACTTTGTCGAATGCTTGTTGCACGTCCAAAAAAGCCGCTGAGCAATACAGTTTTCTTTCAAAACAACGTGTTATTTCGTGATAGACTCTGTGCATTTGTTCTACAGTAGAGTGTTGTTTCCGAAATCCGAATTGGTGCTTGGGAACAATGTCACAGCAGTCCATGTGTTCTTTTAGACGAGTCAAAAATATTTTTTCCCACAACTTTGACAGAACAGGCGTGAGGCTGATTGGTCGATAAGACGAAGCCTCGTGAGGAGGTTTTCCAGGTTTATGGATCATTATGATTTCAGAGATTTTCCAGAGCTTAGGAAAGTATGCTATACGGAGAGTTGCATTAAATAATGAAGCAAGAAGAACTATGCATTTTCTGCGTATTTTTTTCAATACTGTGGGAGTAATTAGGTCGAACCCAGGGGCCTTCTTGGGATCCAGTCGTCTGATTTCGGCTGCTATTTCTTTTGGGGATGTGGGTTTGATTGGTAAGCACATCTGGAAATCTTTGAGAATAGCATCGACGTTAAATTGTTCACCATTAACTTCATTTGGTTTGAAAACCTTTTCCAAGTGATCAGCAAATACTTCAGCTTTTTTAGCGTCTGTTCTCGCCCACGAAAATGAGGATTTAAGTGGATAAAAGTGTTGTTGTGGTTTTCCAGTAGATTTTGTTGCCTTCCATATTGATGTTTCACTTTTTCCCAGAGGCGACATGTTTTCTAGAATGTTCCGGAGCCTAAAGTTTGCTGACACCTGAAGTAACGTTTTCAGTTGTTTAGCAGCCCGATTATATGCAGTTTTGTCTGCTCGATGATGAGATTGCTGCCAGATGCGTCTTAGCCGTCGTTTTTCCACCAGCTTCGCTTTAATCTCAACTGATTGAGGCGGTATAGCAGACGAGTGGTATATGTCAGGTGAGTTCCTCCAGGCAGATACTTGAATCAAGTTAGTTATGTATTCGCAAGCATTGTCAACGTCTTCTCGAGTTTTTAAAGGAATATTTAACTGGATATTGTCGTCAAGGTAACTTTGAAAGCCCCGCCAGTCAGTCTTTCGATTAGTTAAGGACTCTGATGGCTCAGTAGTATAACTGTAGTGCTTAAAGTAAGAATTACCGGCGTGTGATCCGAAGATCCATCTAAATTTGATTCAACAGAGCAATATAGGTGACTAATGCCTTTGGTTACAAAAAAGTCCAACAGGTCCGGTAGTTTTTTGTGGTCAGTTGGCCAACTTGTTGGTTCACCGGAAGATATCGGCAACAGGTGATGGGCGTCTAGGCAGTCTTTTAGTGAGCGGCCTCTTGGTAGCGTGACTCTGGATCCCCAGTACGAGTGTTTTGCGTTCCAGTCTCCTCCCGATATAAATTTGTTGCCTAGATGGGCAAAGTAGTGTTCGAACATCTGCTGGGTAATTTTGTGTTTGGGCGGACAGTAGATTGCAGATAGCGTGATCGATCCTGTGTAACCATTAAGTGTGACTGTCGTAGCTTGAAGGTGTTGAGTAGCATAGTTTTCTTGCACAGTATGTTTAATGTTGGATTTTATCACTATTGCGGTGCCCGCGTGAGCTTTGCCATCACCAGGATGAGGAGTGTGATAGATATTAAATCCTTTCATTCGGTAAGAACTGTTTTTAGTGGCATGAGACTCAGAGATGAGGACTACATCAAGTTTTTTGGCTTTTATCACCTCTTCAAGTTCCAGTAAGTTAGACGATAGTCCGTTAATGTTCCAAGTTGCTATTCGCAGGTTAATTAAGAATGCAATTTAGTGACAATGGTAGTCAGGAGGTTCAAAAGGACGCCAATTTGTTGTATAAGCTGGTCTATTTTTTCTGATTGTTTAGTAATAATCTGTTCTATGTAGAAATTTTGTTGTGAGTTGTATATGGGATCAGGGCAATCATTTGGGTTGGGTTTATTAGCAGCAGCTTCAGAGTATCTTTTCTTTACTGTTTGTTGTCGGATCAGCGGTTCTGATGTGGATCTTGTAGTTGTTGTGGTTTTGTTTGGAGTTTCGCATTAGTAGGAGGTATAACATGGTTTGGTTTGGTCTGTTTACTTTTTCTGCTTATAATTTCCTTGTACACCTGGCAACCTTTGTAGTTAGCTGGATGGTCACACGAGCAAAGAGCACACTTGGCTGGAGTATTACGATCTTTTTTTAAGCAGTCTGCGGTTTTATGTCCTTCTCCGCATTTCACGCATCTGTACGGTCTCATGCAGTTGTTTTTAGAATGACCATATTGCTGACAGCGCTGACATTGGACAATCGTCGTTGATTTGCGAGGATCTTCTATTATGATTTTGTGGTGGTAAATAAACTTCAACGCAAAGTTGTGCATGAGAAGCGATGCAGAGTTGAAAGTGGGGCAATTTGGACATGGGCAACGGAACCCCAGGGGCCAGAGGCTGGCCGACTTTCTGGAGAAAGAGGGACTCTTTGCGATGAACTCTTTTTTCCAGAAGCCGCCTCACAGGAAATGGACCTGGCTGAGTCCTGACGGTTCTACGAGAAACGAGATAGATTTCATCTTGACGACGAATAGACAGATGTTCAGTGATGTCTCTGTGATCAACAGGGTGAAAACCGGCAGTGATCACCGAATGGTAAGGGGCTCATTGAATATCAATGTCCAATTAGAAAGGCGTCGCTTGATGAAGTCTACGCTCCGACCTACTCGTGCCCATATCCAAAACCCCGAGAGCTTTCAACTTGAGCTGGCAAATCGCTTTGATTGTCTCAAAGAAATCTTTGCAGTGGACGAGCTAAACAGCGGTTTGGTAGAAGCTGTCCATACGGTGGGATCTAAGTATTTTAGACCTCGCCGTAGAGATAGACCACAAAAACTCTCGATCCACACTCTTGACCTCATGGCCGAACGTCGATCTATGGCGCTGCAGTCTTCCGATGACGCCGAAGCATATAGGCAGCTCAATAGACGGATCTGGAAATCCTTGCGACACGATGTCCGTGCTCACAATACTGTGAGCATTAAAGAGACAATTGAGCGGAATGGAGGGTCCAAAGTGTTTGCAAGAGACTTGTCTATTGGGCAAAGCCAGTTGTGTAGGCTGAAGACGGACGGCGGCCGCGTAGTGTCGACGAGGGCAGAGGTTTTAAGGGAGATCGAGAGGTTCTACGGACAGCTTTACACCTCGGTTGCCGAACCTACTGTTAGCTCGGCCGAAGACCCGAGAGCCGAGTTGATCCGACACTTTAGCGATGATATCCCGGACATCAGCCTGTGTGAAATTGAGATGGCCCTGAAGCAGCTTAAGAACAACAAGGCGCCGGGTGAGGACGGAATCACTTCAGAGCTTCTGAAAGCGGGCGGAGCGCCGATACTGAAAGTCCTTCAGAGGCTCTTCAATTCCGTTCTCCTCGAGGGATCAACGCCAGAGGCATGGAGCAGGAGCGTGGTGGTACTGTTCTTCAAAAAAGGTGATAACACTTTGCTGAAGAACTACAGGCCCATCTCGCTCCTGAGTAATGTCTATAAGCTGTTTTCGAGGGTCATCACAAATCGTCTCGAACGCAGGTTTGATGACTTCCAGCCTCCCGAACAAGCCGGTTTCCGAAAAGGCTTTAGTACCATAGACCACATTCATACGCTTCGGCAAGTTATACAAAAAACCGAGGAATATAACATGCCGCTTTGTTTAGCGTTTGTGGACTATGAAAAAGCCTTTGATTCGATCGAGACCTGGGCTGTGCTAGAGTGTATCCAGCGATGCCACATAGACTATCGGTACATCGAAGTGTTGAAGTGTATATACAACAACGCCACCATGTCGGTCCGAGTACAAGATCAGAGCACGAAGGCTATTCCACTAAAGAGAGGCGTGAGACAGGGAGATGTCATATCTCCGAAACTGTTCACTGCCGCGCTGGAAA
The DNA here is from genome assembly GCA_949752805.1 of Deilephila elpenor. NCBI lineage: Eukaryota > Metazoa > Arthropoda > Insecta > Lepidoptera > Sphingidae > Deilephila > Deilephila elpenor. Next base: position 14,506,747 of record OX457095.1, read on the forward strand.
ACGCCTTCAAGCTCTTGCAGTGGAAAGGATTCGGCATAAACATCAACGGCGAGTATATCACTCACCTTCGATTCAGGTGGCGCGTCCTGCCGGACGCGTCGTGTAGTGACCATCGCCTGATTGTGTACGAGTTCTTGCCTAGAGTGACACAGGGTCCGGTACATATAAATTGGAATTTTAGATATAAGTCTATAGGTGCCAACTGGGATTTATTTAGCTCTTTATTTGCTCAGCATGCCAGGGACTTCACTCGCGATGATCTGTCAGCTGAAACTTGTGCCGAGATTATGTCGGACACGTTTACGTATTGCGCGGACGTTACCATTGGTCGAGGTCCCATCACAAAGACTCGGAGGTGTGATTGGTGGAATGACTTACTAGTCCAACTGCGTCGAACTTTTCGCAGAGCGCGTAGGCGGTTTAACGGGCTTAAAAAACGCCGTATTACAGGGGAAGCAATTACATCTGCTTTTAATGAACTAAAAGTTGCCAGATCACATTATAGAGCGGCTGTACAAAAATCGAAAGGCAATTTATTACGAAAAATTGTAGCCCGGTTAGATAGTGAAGGTCCGTGGTCTCTTTTATACCATGAGTTTAAAGCTAATAGGTCAATCAATTTGGCTTATATTGAGAATATAAAAATTAATAACAACTACACAACTGGCATTGAGGAGACAACGGAAGCTTTGTTACAATCGTTAATACCGGACGATAATGTTGGGAATGACACAAAATACCACAAGCAGATTAGGATGTGGGCCGCGGAACTGCCAAACTCTTGCGATTCAAATCTCTCATCATTTGATGAATTTAGTGAAATAGTTCGATCTTTGCCCCTAAACAAGGCTTCCGGTGATGATAAAATATCCAACAAAATGATCAAAGAAGCGTGTAAATCGGCCGGCAATGCAGTACTAACTGTTTTTAATCGATGTATTGCTGAAGGGGTATTTCCGCGAGTCTGGCGTACCGGTTTCATTCGGATAATACCCAAGAGTCTCAAATCTCCTCAAGATCCTAAGTCTTACAGACCCATTACACTCTTGCCGTCGCTAGGTAAACTTTTAGAACGTCTTACCGTCCCTCGATTGCTACCAGGTGGACCAAAATTCCATGAAAAACAGTTCGGTTTTACTATGGGTAGGTCAGGTCGACTATTGACGCGGCAATTTCGGTTAGGAGAAGAGTAAGTACATCGATACGCAAATATGTACTCGGTATTTTCCTGGACATCTCCGGTGCTTTCGACAATGCTTGGTGGCCAATGCTGCTTCTTAAGTTGAAATTGCGAGGTTGCTTTAAAAACATATATTCACTTATATACTCGTATTTCTCGCACGGAACAACAAAACTTAAACTTGGACACCATGCCGTGTCGAAGCCACTGACGATGGGCTGTCCACAAGGCTCGGTCTTGGGTCCTTATTTATGGAATTTGGGCTTCGACGATTTTCTTACAATTCCCTTACCGTCAGGGTGTTCTTTGATTGGATATGCGGACGATGGCCTCTTGCTTATTGAGTCAAACAGTAGGTCGGGACTCGAAAATATGGCCGACACGTGTTTAAAATTAATATCTGATTGGGGCGATCGAAATCGCTTACAGTTCGCACCACATAAAACGTTCCAATTACTTCTAAAAGGAATTCTAAAATCACCGCCGCGAATTAAATTTAATAATATCACCGTAAAGAAAAAAGAATCAGTTTGTTATCTTGGTCTAATTTTGGAAAGGAATTTTTCCTTTCTTGAACATTTTAAGAAAGTCGGGGAAAAATCGAAAAATAACTTTTTTGCTTTGACAAGAATATCAAAATCAACGTGGGGGCTTTCTTTCAATACATTAAAAACCATCTATGGAGCTACTTACTTAGGATGTATTGTTCCGGTTGAACATGAAATTCATAGACTGATTTGTAATAATATGTTATTCTTTGAAAGGTTTACAATAGTTATTTATTAAAGTGTCGAGTCGGTGAATAGGCGCGCGGGCTTTCCCGCGCGTGGATCTTAGGCGACTGGCGAGGCGGCGCAGCGATGCGGCGCACGCGGCGCCCCGGCGCCCCTCGCGGGCGGCTCCCTCCCGGCACCCGGCACCTCCCCGCAGACCTCTCGTGTCTTAGCGGACGCGACATACTCCCGGCGCTGGAACGCTTCACTCGAAAGGGTTTCAGGATTCGGCAGGGCCACGATACGGTTGAGCGCGCGTCGTATCACTCCTCCTGCTGTGGCAACGTCTGCGACGCGGACCACGCCGTCACGTCCTGGGAACAATTTAGCAACACGGCCGAGGCGCCAACACAATGGCGGGGTGTCCTCCTTTAGTAGGACTAAGTCGTCTTCTTGAAGACTGTCTGATCTTGTGCGCCACTTGGTTCTTGTCTGCAGTTCTGCAATGTAGTCGCGGCTCCAACGCTGCCAGAAATGTTGCTTGATCTGCTCCAGGCGCTTAAACCTGTCGAGGCGGTTCATTTTAATTTCTTGAAAATTAGGTGATGGCAGCGAAGTTATTGGTCTACCAATCAAAAAGTGGCCCGGAGTCAAGGGATAATAGTCGGCGGGAGAGGAACTCAAAGGGCAAAGAGGTCGACTATTAAGAATGCCTTCTATTTGTGTAAACAGGGAAGATAATTCTTCATAAGTTAAATGCGCGACACCCAATACTCTAGTGAGATGAAATTTGGCAGATTTGACGCCTGCTTCCATTAGACCATTGAAGTGAGGAGCGTATGCAGGTGAGAAGCGAAACTCAACTCCTTCGTTGGCAGCAAAATCAATGAAATTATGGGCATTGCACTTTAAAAAATTGTCTAACTCTCGAGAAGCAGAAACAAAATTGGATCCATTGTCGCAGAATATTTGCCTTGGCTTGCCTCTTCTAGATATAAAGCGTTTTAAGGTTAAAATGAAAGCGTCCTTTGACAATTCGCTCACCGCTTCCAAATGAATGCATTTGTATCGAAAACATATGAAAATACACAAGTAACATTTTGTAATTTTGCAGCCGCGGCCCTTGCGGTCAGTGATCAAAAATGGTCCGGCAAAATCAGTGCCTACTGTCACAAAAGGAAAATCTGGAATAAGTCTTTGGGCGGGAAGGTTTCCCATTATATTTTTCATTGTTTGACCCCTGGAGCGTCTGCAGGTCGTGCAGTTGTTTACAACGCGCCTTGCCAGATTTCTACCACCGATGGGCCAAAAGCGCGCTCTTAAAGAACATAGTAGAGCCTGGGGACCTACATGTAATAGCCGTTCATGCTCTTGTTGAAATAAGATTTTGGTAAAATAGTTATTAGAACTCAATAAAATAGGATGTTTCATATCAAAACTGTATTCCGATGCTTGAATTCTACCGCCTACTCTAATTATTTTATCATGTAAAAATGGATTGAGTCCAGATATATTTGATTTGGGATTTAATGTATTTCCCTTTAAAAGTATGTTATATTCCTTAGAGAATGATTCTAACTGTGAAATATATATTAGTGAATACAAAGCCTTGTCTAGTTCTGGTTTAGTTAAAGACCCAGTCGTTTTAGATGTAGAATTTTTACAATTGTTAGCAAATCTGTGCATGTATCCTACTACCCGTTGCAAATTTCTTAATTTGGAATATTTATGAAAGTTTATTATTGGCAAATCTGAATGAGAAATAGTGACTGGATGGGCCTTTACTTCTGGCAAATCCTTTAATTCAATGGTTTCTGGTTTGCAAGGCCATTGAGACATAGGCAGTGATAAAAACTTAGGACCATGCCACCACAAGTCACAACTGGCAACCTGTTGAGGATTAACTCCACGAGAGAGGAGGTCAGCTGGGTTATGTTTAGTGGGCACATGACGCCATGAATCTGTTTCTGATAATTCTTTAATAGCAGCGACACGATTGGAGACAAAGGTTTTTAAATTGGAAGAACCATTGCGTAGCCAACCAAGTACCACGCTAGAATCTGTCCAATAGTAATGTTGCAAAATATTGCGTCGCAAAGCTTGGGTAACCGCCGAAGACATTTCAGCAGCGAGTAGTGCTCCTGAAAGCTCGAGGCGAGGTATTGTGATAGGGTTAGATGAAGGAGCTACGCGAGATTTGGCACATAGAAGATGGACGTCCACCTTTCCCTCTGCGTTAGTAGATCTAAGGTACAAGCATGCGCCATAAGCGTGTTGAGAGGCATCACAAAAACAATGCATTTCGACTGAAATTGAGTCTGCAATAGACGTCCACCTAGGTATGGACAGCATCGAAATAGACTTAAGACCTTCAACAAATTGCTTCCATGGTTTAACAACTTGGCTGGGTGCAGGATCATCCCAGTCAAGTTTTAGTGACCATAAGGTCTGAATTAGAATTTTAGGAATTATAGTACACAATGATAATAAGCCCAATGGATCAAAGATTTTAAATGTGGAAGATAAAATAGTTCTCTTTGTAAAAACTTGAGAGTGTTCCTCAATTGCCGGAAAGTGAAGAGTATCTGTGGAGGGATTCCAGTCCAGACCAAGTGTGTTTGTGGACTGGCTCAGTGCTAATTTTCCACTAGACTGAATTATGTTAGAAGAAAGCACGGATGGCAAATTAGAACGATATTTTCGCAGATTAAAACCACCTTTAGTAAGAGTCAGGTGTGTTAATTCTTGTATCATTTGCAATTGGTGTTCATCGTCGCTGGATGTCAGCAAATCATCAACATATAGGTCCTTTTGTATAATAGTTTTTATTAAATCATTGCAGCATTCCTCGCCTACTTGCCAGAGGCACCTAGTCGCGAGATAACTAGCACTAGCAAATCCATACGTAACGGTATTAAGTCTGAGCGTTTGTAAAGGTTTATCTTCCGCGTTTCGCCATAGAATCAGCTGCAAGTTTCGGTCAGACTCGTGTACCAATACCTGTCTATACATTTTTTCGATGTCAGCAGATAGTACATAGCGGCCTAGTCGAAACCGAATTAAAATATTAAAGAGAGAGTCTTGAACTGTAGGACCTATCATTTGTATATCATTTACTGACAACCCGGATGTGGTACGAGCGGATGCATCGAAAACAACACGAAGACGTGTGGATTCACTGTCCTCACGAATAACCGGGTGATGTGGAACAAAATAGCTATGCTTAGGTTGATCATTTTCTGAAATAGACAAATGTCCTAGTTGAGAATATTCTTCAATGAAATTTGTATATGCGGCCTTAAGCTTAGGCTGCTTACGAAAGCGGCGTTCAAGATTAAGAAATCTCTGCTTGGCTATGAAATAAGAATCACCCAAGCACTCTGGATCCTCTATGAGAGGTAGCCTAACACTAAATCTACCCAGTTGGTCACGTTCAGTGTGCTGGTAAGAAATGAGCTTCACAAGCCCTTTCCTTATCAGTAAGAAGTGGCCTTTGTGGCAAACTTTCAATTTCCCAGAATTTTTGTAAATCATTGTGAAGATCTACTAAGTTAGTGTTGTCTGCACTAATGGCAAAATTACATTTAATTGAAGACTTGGCGTTCACACCGCTGCCAAGCTTAACATTATGTATGGGTCCTGTCACGGTCGCCACTTTATGTTCCGGTTGAACATGAAATTCATAGACTGATTTGTAATAATATGTTATTCTTTGAAAGGTTTACAATAGTTATTTATTAAAGTGTCGAGTCGGTGAATAGGCGCGCGGGCTTTCCCGCGCGTGGATCTTAGGCGACTGGCGAGGCGGCGCAGCGATGCGGCGCACGCGGCGCCCCGGCGCCCCTCGCGGGCGGCTCCCTCCCGGCACCCGGCACCTCCCCGCAGACCTCTCGTGTCTTAGCGGACGCGACATGTATTACTTACGGGTCCCCCGTATGGGCCGATAGAGCTACTATCGGTGCTGTGCGAAGGAAATTGCTCCAGAGCCAACGTTTGGCGTTGATATACTTGTGTAAGGCATATAGGACTGTTAGTACCGAAGCGTTGCCTGTCCTTGCGGGTGTACTTCCAGTTGACCTGGAGGTACAACGTCGCGCCGCGATGTATTACTCAACTAGAGAGAATATGGACAAAAGATTTTTAAATTCACGTGAACTTGTAAAAGTAGACAGATTATTTAAGCCGCTCTCATTTGTATATAACGAATTAATAGATGAATGGCAGAATAGATGGGATGTATCTTTGAAGGGTCGGCATCTATACCAATATTTTCCATGCGTGCGTGATCGTTTGACAAAGACTTGGCTAGATATCGATTATTACGTATCACAGTTTCTTACGGGCCATGGTAACTTTAAGTCTAAACTGTACTCATTTAAGCTCGTTGATTCGCCTGCGTGCTCATGTTCAACACCTTATTGCGAATATGAGCAGTCCGCGCATCATGTACTTTGGGAGTGTAGTCTTTGGCAGAATGAGCGTAAAACCATGCTAGATAGTATGCAAATAACATCTGGTGTTGTATACTACATGGACCTTGTGGAGACTGGAAGAATTTCCGTGCTTTCCGGCGATTTTGCCATACCTATTATTGGAATCAAGTATAACAGCTTACATATTAGGTCCCATTTAAATGTATTAATCACTATTCCGTGGTGCTTTACAGCTGGCTTCTCTGGCTGTAAATGTCTTTATGCGAGGTTGTTTGCCTCTTTAGTTCATTGTTTTGTCACCCGCTTTATTAGGGATTAGGGAAGTGGACAATAATTTATTTCCAACTCCTCCTATTAATTTAACTTTTTGATTGATTTCGTTGCGGGTTAAAGACAAGTTAGACATTCCCGGAGACGCGCTGAGCTTCAATGCTCAGTGTCATTAATATGCGTGCCACTGTTGATCCTGGCTTACAGGAGTTGCAGTGGCGGGTGTGAGGGCGGGACAGTCACCTTCGATTTGCCGACGATATTGTAGTCTTGGCAGAATCGCTGGAGAACCTTAGCACTATGCACGAAGACCTAAATCGAGTCTCCCAACAGGTGGGTCTTAAAATGAACATGGACAAAACGAAGATCATGTCGAATGTCCATGTTGTGCCCACCTCTATTGGAGTTGGGGGCTCGACTCTTGAAGCTGTAGACGAATATGTCTATTTAGGACAAGTGGTCCGGTTAGGCAGGTCCAACTTCGAGAGAGAGGTCAATCGTCGAATCCAACTCGGTTGGGCAGCGTTCGGGAAACTACGCGACGTCTTCTTGTCAAAAATACCTCAGTGCCTCAAATCGAAAGTCTTCGATAGTTGTGTGTTGCCAGTGATGACATACGGCACCGAGACGTGGCCTCTCACTATGGGCCTTATTAGGCGGCTCAAAGTCACTCAACGAGCTATGGAGAGGGCTATGCTCGGGGTTTCCCTACGAGATCGAATCAGAAATGAGGAGATCCGTAGGAGAACTAAAGTAACCGACATAGCCCAACGGATTAGTAAGTTGAAGTGGCAATGGGCGGGGCACATAGCGCGGAGAACTGATGGCCAATGGGGCCAAAAAGTTCTCGAATGGAAGCCACGTAGCGGAAAGCGCAGCGTAGGACGTCTACCCACAAGATGGTCAGACGACCTGATAAAGGTGGCGGGACGTCGCTAGATGCAGGCTGCCTCCAACAGGTCACTGTGGAAATCGTTGAGAGAGGCCTATGTTCAGCAGTGGACGTCCTTTGGCTGATGGATGGTGGTAAATAGACGTTATATCTTTGACAGCTTTGTTGTTTTCACTTGGTTCGAGATTTAAAAAAAATGTTAATGTTGGAGTTTTGTTTGGACTATATCGAGCGTTGATGATTTCACCACGCACTTTGTTTCCAGTAGCTTCTATTGCCTCTTTTATTTCGCAATGAGGTGTGGTGTAATGGAGTTTCCTTATCACTATGCGATATGGTTTCTTGTCTCTCTGTGTAAATGTATGGCCTATTAAGCCTTTCTCCCTTATTTTTGTAATGACTATTTTGTAAGTTTCTGGGCAGTCAACTAGAATGCGTAGCAAGTTTTTGTTTACTATTCTTATTTTAAAGAGGCTGGGAATGCATACTGACTCAATAAGCTTAGAAAGTTCATTGACATCTTCAATGCCATATAGGACAATTGGAGGAAGTTTACTTATTTTGGGGTCCTTCTTGGAACCATCAGATTGATCCAGTGGTAAAGAGTTAAACCTGTTTGACACCGCTATTGAGGCTGTATTTGGGGGGGATTCACTGGTTCGTTTTCGCTTATTAGTGTTGGGTATGCGCTGCCAGGGTGGTGGAACTTGTTGGTTCGAGGACGTATCCGTTTCGTCCAGCTTATCGCTTGAATTATTTCCTTGTTGATCAGGATTTGTTACATCCTCCACGAGAGTTGGACGTGTTTTGTGGAATAGTCCTGGGTGGAACACTTGTTGAGTGAGAGTTTTTTTATTTGATTTGGTAGGGTTATTTTGATATGATTCGTTCATGATTTATTCCCACGAGAAGGGTCGGGATAAAGGGTCGCTTACAGGGTGACGCCCATTCCTGCAAGAGGGCACAGTCCGACGATGTTAACCTGTCACATCGAAGTTGGTGCTAGAAACTGGAATCCCTCCAGCCATTCATCCTTTCGGCGCAGTCCTCACTTTAGGATTAGGGTAATTTTTTATTGAGATTGTCTTCCTCGTAGTCCGGGCAATGAAGCCGAGACCCCCAGCTTCATGAGACATGACCAAAAAGACCGGGCTGTTGTGGTCATTTCCTACCGCCAACAAGGACAAGTTTTTACGCTTGCTAGATCGGGTTATTTACCGCCGCCCAAGACTCGGCGTTGTTACTCATTTAGCACCACCCAGGGGACACGTGTAGGGTGTTCTTGCCGAGACAAGGTGGAGTATCCTACGGACGCGAGCAACATTGCCCCCCAAATTAATAATAGGTATAAAAATGTATTTTTTTAACTTAAAGTACAATTAACAGACAAACTAAATTTATTTTAGATTTTCAACCAAATTTGGATTTCCTGGCTGTGTGGGTTGCATTGATTGCACTCATGTAGCTTTAATACAGCCAAATGACCATCCTGAAAGATTTTTTAATAGAAAACATTACCACAGCAGAAATGTTCAAATTGTAAGTTAAAATAATGCATACTATGCACATCTATTAATATTTAAAATGATTACTGACTATGAATATATATTTTGTTTGCAGATATGCAACAGTGATTTAAACATTATTAATGTGGATGCATCATTTGGTGGGGCTACTCATGATGCATATATTTGGAGAAACAGTGAAATACAGACACATATACAGGATCTTCAAAGCAGAGGAGAAAGCATCTGGTTATTAGGTATGTAATTAGCTATAATAATTTTGATATCCATACATATTAAATAACTTAATGTGGTGTTAATGAGAAAAAAAATCAATTGTAGGTGACTCAGGATATCCACTGCGACCATGGCTTTTAACCCCAATTGTGGATGCAGAAACTGGTTCTGCAGAGGCACATTATACCAACATTCACTGCCTCTCCAGGAATACAGTTGAGCGTTGCATTGGAGTATTAAAAGCACGTTGGAGATGTTTGCTAACACACAGAGTGTTGCATTATGATCATCATATGGTAGCTATGATCATCAATGCCTGTGTTATTTTGCACAACATCTGCAACAGACATGGGCTGCCTGTTCCTTATTTGGCAAATGAGGAAATAGATGGAGACTCCAATAACCAGGTGTCAGCTTCATCAGATGAGAATAGAGAGCCTGATGAGCTCCAATTGCTAGCAAGGGGACGACAACAAAGACACAGAATGGTCCAACGTCTGTGGTCTGCTAGGCAGTTTTTTAATTATAAATATATTTTTTCTAATTATATTGTATTGTAGTTTTAGAAACTGACCAATATATTTTTATTGATCACTCTCTTAAGCTTATACAATATACATACATATATTTTTTGTTTTCCCATAATAATAGATTATTATTTTATTCTGTTCTAGTATAGATCTACATGTAATTAAGTTATTTATTAAGTATATTAGTTATCTTAGTTATTAAATAAGTATTTGTAAACAAAATTAAAGTTTAAAGCCCTCTTTAATATTAATTTGTATGTAATTCTCTTTAATATTATTTTGTAAGTTCTCTTTAGTTTTAATTTGTAATTTCTTACATTTGACATTGTTTTGTGTTTTTAATATTATGTAATTTGTATTTTGATATTTATTTGTAAGTTGCCTATAATGTGAATTTGTATTTGTAATTTCTTACCCTTTGACATTGTTTTGTGTTTTAATAACAACCATTTTATTTGAAATTAATCTGAGAGAACATAGTTCCATTAGTGTCCTATTGACATTTTTTGAATTTCTGTTTTGTTGTTTGTAATTTCATATTTCATTTAGATGTTTTGTTTTTGTTCAATTATATTTCCTATAATTTATGTTAGCTGTGTCCTCCTGTGTTTAAAGAAGAAAATGTTTATAATATGTATGAAACTAAATGTATTAGTTAAAGACCAATAAATAAATAAAATATATTTTTAACTTATTATGTTTTATTTTTTGTTAGCTGTGGTTTCCTACAATATGGAGATCCTTAAATAAGTAAACAATATATTACTTGGCATGTTAAGAATAAAAAGTGGTGTAGCACTTAATATAATTATCTGCACAAAGTAAATAAAAATCTAAGTTTATGAGTTAGTTTGCAGGAAGGAATTTCTGGATATACTTGAACTGATATTAAAAATTATTTTATCAATAGAAAGCTACATTGTTTACTGAGTGACATAAACTTAATGTCTTTCTGATGATTATTATTGTGAACTGTACAATACTAACTATAAAAATGATGAACACCTGTGATGTTAGCAAGGATCAGCTTGTTATAAAATTAAAACATTTTTTAAATGTATATAATTTATAGTATATTTAAAAAAAACATAAATGATAAAAAACAACAATTTAATTCTAAAGAAATATTACACAAAATAACACCTACTAAACCACCTAGGTAACACTAGAAAATATGTGCACTGAGATGTATATTAATTTATTAAAGTTGCAATTGCAAAGTCATTAAACCAGGCAAATCTGTATCTTAAAAAGCTGTCCATGATAAGATTGCATATGTAAGTATATTTACTATTGACACAACAAGTCCTCAACATAAAATGGGCAAAGTACCAAACATCACAATATTACATAGAAGCTTTTTTATATCATCTATATACAATATTAACATGTGATCTATATAATATAATATATTTTTAATGTTAATGTCTTTCAAATGTTATTTATTGATGTAAAAAATAAATACCCCTAAGGGCACAAAGGTCCCACGTCTGAATAGATCTGAAAAGATATGTTCAGTAACGAAAAACAGAAAATCATAGATATATACAGGGTATATCAAGACCGCGACCGAAAACGAAGGCAGGTGATAGTTTTAGCGGCTACAGACACAATGCAACTAAAAATTTTGCAAAATAAGCGACGGATTATTTTTTAATTTTTTTTAAAAATCATCGTTTTTGATGGGTAAATACCTAGTTTTTACAAAAATAGTAATTTAAACCCTTACGTACCATTGCGTGTTTAAAAATTAAGCGATGTACGTCATTATTTTAGAAAAACTATGTTTAATCACTCAAATACGACGATATGTAAAAAATAACAAAAAAAAATATTGACCTTTTTTTTGTAAAATTTTTACTTGCATTGTGTTTGATATCACTAATACTACCTCCTGGCTTGGTTTTCGGTCGCGGTCTTGATATACCCTGTATATCACTATAGGTTACTATAGGCCCTTTCGCCACTGGCGCCTTAGGGCCGTCGCCCAACCGTACCCTACCCTAACGCCGGTACTGTATATGTTACCATCAGAACCTTAAGATGTGGGTGGCAACATATCCTTGGACATTAATAAGGCATGTGCCACCATTTTAAAGTCCTCTGCTTGCATTTTAGAGGCTTCTGCTTGCATGTGCAAAGCTTTTGCCATAATGCTGGTTGCATTGGCTGAAGCTTCTGCTAGTATGTAAGATGATTCAGTCATAACGCCCATGGCATTGGCAAAAGCTTCTGCTTGTTTTCGCGAAGATTCCGCCATAATGCTGGCAGCATTGGCAAGTTTAAGCTCAGCTTCGACTCTGTTCTTCTCCAAGTCCTTAACCCATTCAGGATCAATTCTCGATTGAGTTTCTGAAATAATAATTTTATTGTTATTTAAAGTACTTATACCTTTACAATTACGTATTTTAATTTATAAATATTAAGATACTCATCCTTGGCTGATTTAAATTATTTGATTTATATTGTGGCCTTTTTGTCCTGTCTCTAACAGGCCGACTGACAGGGCTCTCTAATGCTGAAAAACAAATTTCAATTTGTATTAATTGTACAAGTAACTTTTAAACATTGCAATGAAACAATAATATGTACTAAATTATTCTAAAATAATATTAAAATTTTACCTTCCAATAAAATTTGTATTATGCTTCCAATGACGTCCGAAGTCCCTTATGAGAGTACGTCGATTCTTTCTCCTTGCCTGGTCGCTAGATGTCACTAATTTCGCCACCTAGATGCACCTACAGCGCCACCTACCGTTTTCAGGCTGCATCTAAACCACCCACCAAATACAAGCCGCCCTCTATGTCATTGTACGGCTCATAATGGTCTAGCCCCAGGAAGACATTACTGGGACTTCGGACGTCATTGGAAGCATAGTACAAATTTTATTGGAAGGTAAAATTTTAATATTATGCGTTCCGTTTGACGTCCGAAGTCCCTTATGAGAGAGTGTTTGTTATCTCCTGGTAGCTTGTATTTTTGGTAACGATTTTAAATTAAAACGCAACAATGTGATTGAACATATAATGTAATGTAAATGCATATTGACTTAGATGCTAGGTATAAATCAAAATATTTCTCTGTATTATGAATCAGTTTGAAAATATTGCGATAAAGATTTTTCTGAACTAATTTCTCTATTAGACTTATTGATTTGTTTCAGATAAAACTTTTTAAAAGTACATTCATGCTGCCAATTAGCTTTAGCTAGGATATCATTAATGTGGTAATTTTCTACCCAATTTAAAGATGAGACTGCTGATCTACAACTTCCCGCTGAAGCCGGAATACCAGCTTCAGCTAGAAGCCTCTTTATCCAACCCCCAATCATAGCTGCAGTAGCTGGCCTTGTAGGACTTCTAGTTGCTAAGAATAAATTAGTAATATTTTCCCGGATCCCTCGCGTCATATTTACTAGTGTTCTATATCAGCCCATATACGTCCCACTGCAGGGCACGGGCCTACTCTACAATCGAGAGAATCGATTAAGAGTGGTTAGGCCATATAGTCCACCACGCTGGCCTAGTGCGGGTTGGCGGACTTACATACCGTAGAAATTCTTTAAAATCGCTACGGTATGCAGGTTTCCTCACGATGTTTTCCTTCACCGTTACTACTACTAGTGTACGTAACCAATATACTGCATCGATGCCTTTATCCGGTGCGGCCAAAAATGTCCAGCTAGATTGTTGATATGAGGATGAATCAGTTTTCGACCCGAAAGCGGGGTGTAAAGTAATAGAATCAGTGCTATCTATAAAATGTTGACTATCAGTATGTAAAAGAGTAAGATCGTGTACTCTACGGCCAGAAGATAATAGTAAAATAGCAGCTGTGTGTCTAGATACTTGATATAAACTATTTAAATTTACATTGTAATTCTTTAAGCATCTAATCAAAATCCTTGCATCCCAAATCGGTAATTGAGAAGGCGCCGGTCTTGCCACGGAAATAGCTTTCAGTATGTGTTTTACTATCGGGTTTGCAGTAATTTTACCATCAGACATTGTTTCGCAAACGGATGCAATAACCGATTTATGAACAAGAATCGTTCTGTAAGAGAGACCACCGGTCAAAAATAGATAACCGAGATACCTAGCAACGTTTACTGGTTCCGGTAAACGAAAATTAATGCTATTTTCTTGGCAAAATCTCACCCATCTACTCCAAATGGGGGCATAAGTCTTTATTGTAGACTGTCTCCAACACGATGACAATAACTGTTTCTCTTGCGGCGTCCATGTATCCGTCAGGGCATCCCACCCGAAATGAGCCAGGCTTCCAGGTGTAACTTGCCGACTTGTGCCGGCGGTAGCATTGTCGCTGTCTCCACCAGTGTCTTCTCCAGATTTCTGAGTTTCACGGGACGTTTCAGAGCACGATTCTTCAGGTCTGGCCTCCAAAAAGGCTTCGTCCACCTGGGTGCTATTAGAATGTACTTGCCTGAGGCTGAATTGAGATGATCCAGTACCCTGGGTATTAGGCTGGGCGGCGGGAACAGCCATGCAAGTCGGAAATGCCAGGATCTGCTGAACGCGTCGTGATAGTAAGCGTTCGAGTCTGACAAGTCTAGCGAAACATAGTTTGCTACGACATGTGCTGTTTTTGACGCAAAGAGGTCTAGGTCTGGCGTGCCCCACATGCCGAACAGTCTCGATGTTTCCTCGCCTGTGAGGTGCCACTCGGCGGCGGCACGATTTCGTGAGAGGTGATCTGCTTCGTTGTTGCACAGGCCTGGTAGGTGGTGAGGCCGAAGCACAATGTTGAGGTGGTCCACCAGTTCCAGCAGCTGTTGGGTCAGATCTAGCAATTGACGAGATCGTGTTCCTCCTTCGTTTTTTATATAGGACACGACTGTTTTGTTGTCGCTCTGAAGAATCACTGTAGAATTCTGGAGCTCCATTGCTTTGGCTGATATAGCGGCTATCACAGCATACATTTCCTTCAGATTGCAATGCCATTTTGCCTGGTGTTGCTCGCATAGGCCTTTTATCATGTCGTTGTTCACCAGGGCTCCCCATTGAATGTCCGACGCGTCGGTGATGACGTGGTTCGTCGGCATTCTTTGGAGATGAATAGCTGACTTCTGACTGATGTTCTCCATCCACCATTTTAGTTCTGTATGTACCTCTTCTGGGTACTGAATCTGCGATCGTGGACACTTTCTGAGTTTGTTGCTGTGTCGCTGCAGTAAGCGGCAATGCAACCTTCCCCGGGGGGTGATGAAGGTTGCAAAGTTGAGATGACCTAATAGGCGTTGCGCCTGTTTTAGGTTCCAACTGCCTGCTTCGAGTCGTATTCGCAATATCTGACGAATTCGTTGTATTTTCTCTGAGTGTAGGAACTTTGTATTGAATTTGGTGTTCCATGTGACTCCCAGAAAATCGATTTGCCTCGTTGGTGTTGTTACTGACTTCTCTATATTTATCCACTAACCCAGGCTGCTCAAAAACTGTATTGCGATTTTTATATGTGCTGTTGGCGTATTTTTGTCCTGATGTACTATCAGATAATCGTCCAAATAGACCACTAACCTCAGTCCTTTTTTGCGGAGTATTTCTGCGGTCCAGTTCGTTACCGAGGCGAAAATCCGTGGCGCTGCTGCCAGACCGAACGGCAGACACGTCATCTGTAGCAGTTGACCTTGATAGCTGATCCGGAGAAACCTTCTATGTGGATCTTTTACTGGCAGGTGGTAATAAGCCTGACTTAAGTCCAGTTTCACCATCCAATCTCCGTGTTGTAGAAAATTTGGCATTTGGTGATGGTGGAACAGATGGAAATGCCTTGGTTTCAAGTACTGATTTAATGCCTTGAGATTGAAAATTGTTCGACTTTTGCCGTTGGATTTCGGAATTACGAATAGAGGCAATATAAAAGACGGTGTCAGGGGAGCCGGCTCTAAGACTTCTAACTGAATTAAATTTTGAATTTCGGTTGACATTAACTGAGATGTTGGAGTTTGGTACTTTGTTAAAACATCTGAAGTTGGGAGAACTAATGGGGGTGTCTTGTTGAATGGTATTCTGAGACCTGTTATCAATTTCGATATTGATTTTGGTGGATTGAAAAGAGCCCAAGTGTTTTGAAAGCGTCTCAGACAGCCGCCTGAAAACCCTGTCGAGTCATTTATTTTTATATCCCGATCTTCTACCCTCTGTCTTATATTTTCTCCCTCCCCCCTCTTCTTGGCTGAAGAGTTATTATGAATGAATCGTTCGGAATCCTTGTTTTAGGCCCGTTTGGGTTTGTAATTGTTATTCGGCTGACTCCGAAACAACTTTGCGTCAGCAAAGGAGGTCGAGGGCTGTGGCGATTTTGCCCGGGTTCGGGTAGAAGATGGGGACTGTTTTTGTAATTTATCTACTCCGCCAATTTTCTGTAAATATGTTGACAACTGACCGGAGTCAAACATGTACTCGCAAGACGGCAGAATTCTACTCAGATCCTCTCTCATATATTTATCTTTTAATTTTTTAACTATATCTCTACGGCGCAATTCTAACACTTCGGCTCGTTTCCCACAAATCACCTGTAGTATATCGTGAGATATTGTCTTATATTCAGAATCATTACCAAATAACTGGTTTAACTTTTCATAAATAGAGGACGCATTAAGCTGAATGTCCCTAGAAGCAGACCAATCAACTAGATTTTGTAATGCCAAGTTTACGGCTTCATTTTGGGCCAAAAATGCATTGGATAACGCTGCAAAACTACGTTCCATTTGAAACCAGCGTAACGGGGCGAAAGGATCCTCCAGACGTCGCAGCTCCTCATTTACTCTTAATTCGGTAAAAGCCGGAAAAGCCGCGTACTTTTTCTGAACGTCTGTATACCTAACCGCGTTCCAATCAGGTGAGTCAAATCTTTGCATAACCTTAATTTTTTCGACACGTGCGCAATTTGCTTTTGGTACGGCCGGTTCTTTGACAGCAACGTCCAAGTTGACAATACTACTCGCATCTAGTTTGGGTGGATTTAAAAACTGTTCATTAGATATTGGTAGCGAACTGTCCGGCAAAAGCGAAGTATGTGGCATGCTGTTGCTATTAGCTAAAGGCATTTGCGCGTTTAATGGTGGGGCCTCCGTAGATGTAGCGAATTTTGCCGTTAAAATACTATTCAAATGACTCACCAATTGTTGTGACAAAAAGTCAAACCTTTCCTCCAGATCCCGTGAACTGGTACGCCTCTGGCGTTTCCTTGGTGGCCCTTCTTGATCCGACGAACAATCCGAAGAACTATCACTATCATTTGAATTAGGTGCGATAACCTCCTTATCACTCATTTTTTCCAAATAGGTAAGGTAACGGAAGAAAAACTAATAATGTTTGAATTTAACTTTCTACTTAAATCTCGAAAGCTAATTAAAATAATATAAATTTGCGACAAAATTAATCTAATGTAATAACTAAAATATAGATTTTTTCGTAACGACCATGTGCTCGGTTCGAAAAACGACGCAACAATGACATAGAGGGCGGCTTGTATTTGGTGGGTGGTTTAGATGCAGCCTGAAAACGGTAGGTGGCGCTGTAGGTGCATCTAGGTGGCGAAAGTAGCAACATCTAGCGACCAGGCAAGGAGAAAGAATCGACGTACTCTCATAAGGGACTTCGGACGTCAAACGGAACGCATAAAACCAGTGTGTAAGGTTGATCTAGGTATTTGCTGAGTAGCCATTGTAGAACAGCTTGGAGCACCCTCAGGAAGATTTGAGATAGCTGTAAATGTTTTAAAAAACATAATAATGTGTATGATTTAATTACCTAATCAAATAATTCATATCTGTCCCAACAATTTGTTATAACAAAATGTTATACTATATAACAGGAGTGATCCTAAAATTATTAAAACAGAAAGTTCTGTAAACTTACAATATTATAGAAACTTGAATCTGCACATCATTAACAAGTTTATAAACAATACCCTTTACAAAATACTTACAAATATTGCTGGTTTGTCCTCTTGTTGATGGGGATACTGTTTGTAGATGTGGAGCACTTTTTGTTTGATTTTCTAAAAAAATATAAAACAATTTGTTCATTAAATACACTACTGAACTTAAGTGAGGGCTTGATATTTAAATTATCTACCTTCACAATATAGCAAAATATCAGAAATATCATTATTGCTCTGATCATTATCCTCTGGTAAATTAATTGGTGTACACTCCACACATGGATACAATAAAAAAATAAATAAATAAAGAGGACAATATTTATACTTAATGTTCAATCCATATTATGATAAGCATATAAATATAGATTAAATTTTGGAAATAATTATACTTATATTCAATCAATCAATAGATTTGAATGTCTGTACGTTAGTTCACTCCAAAAAAGCTGAACTGACCCATGAAATTTGGCATGGAGATTTTTATCTTAATATTCAGACAGGATTGGGATCTGTTAATACAATAAAATATTATATATATATATATATATATATATAAGGAAACAATTACATTACTTACATTATTAAATATTGGGACTCTGTGTTCGACATCCCCAAACACAGCTTGTTCTCCAATGATAGACAGAATTTTTTTTGCGAAGTATCACCATATTTCTAACATGAACCCGGAGCAACAGTTTATGCCTCAACAAATATTTGCATAGTGTTCAATGCAATATCCGTCTTAATACACTCCGCCACTTCGTTGTCCTGGAACTTGAAACCAGAGTCATATCTGTAATCAGTTAGTGGATCTCCATTAATCGTAAGTTTTTTATAATAATCCCATGGTAATGAATCCACAAGGTATCCAATTTACTATTTAATCAAGGTGGCTTGGGATCCTGGAATAATAAACAAAAGACCCAATCCGTATACATTGTTTGGAGCCTAATATTGACGGTGGGTCATTTTGTGTTTTTTTTTTAGATCATGGATGATATTACATTTGTCACGTTTGTTGGGAGATGGCAATTCAAGAAGCTAATAATGCATTCGTCTTTGACAAAAATGTTGAGCAACAAGCAGCTGGTTCATCCCACCAGGAAACCCATGCAAGGGCACGATATCAAAGTAATGTTGCTGTCCCTGCAGATTTCTTAGATTCTATAGTGATAAGACAAGATGAGGAGTAAATACATTTAACATATTTTCTTGTTTTATTTTAGTGACAACTGCTTGGTATATTCCTATTCTAGCACATAGGGAGAATTTTTTAAGGTGTGTATGGAAGACCAAATTCGAAAATATGAAAAATACTTATAGGAGTCTCGGGCCCCATTTTGATAAAAAATAAAATTGAATATTTGTGTTTTTGAAAATCAATATTCTAGCGAGGAATCGAACCTGATGTTTAAAAAAAATCTCATTCTGTATTCGCTTATGCTTCTACTTGCTAGCCGCTAGGAAGGAGCAAATCCTGCGAAGTAATGACATACCTACGGCGAACTAATGGAAAGAGGTCATTTTTAGCAAAATACTACATTTTTTCTTATTATCTTAAGGTAACAGGTATGGTGTACACCATATTCAAAGGTTAATTAGATTTATGACAAGGGAAATTATAGAGCTTAGTAATAACTAAGCGAGCATTATGATTTAGTGCGATTTTCTTCCCAGTTACTTGCTAACCATAATACCACCATACATTAGGTATATTTGACAATGACATTATAAAGTGCTATATTTTATTAGTTCGAACCTAACCTTTTTTAGGTTAGGTAAGGTTAGGTTACAAATTATGAAATAATTAAAATCTCCGGCTTTACAAGAATATTTTTTCAACTGCGCATCATTCCTCAAGCACTAAAGAACAAAATAACCTATATCCCAGCTGTGTACAATATTTTTTTTTGTCAGGTCCGAACATGTATGGGACGTGACCGATGTTCTTTGAAGTGGATTGTGCCGGCCCTACGATTTTTTCAACACTGGGATGAATAAAATAGGAATAGAGTCGAGAGGGTCATTTTTTACCTACTTTAAATTTATTTTTATGTAACAAACATGAAACAACGCATGATTTATCATTTAAGTTTGACCACAGTTTGACGGTTCAATAACAATATTTACTAAAAATAGTTCCATTGATTGCCTCTTGATTGTTATTGGCGCTAGTATCGTAGCAAAAAATGCATATAATTCGCTTAGAGCGATCAGCGAGCGATAAGCAAAAAAATTGTTAGGTGATACCAAAATTTTAGACAATTTGCAATCGATGGCTGTCCCTTTGCTTTTGCTCTGCGATTGTTTGATGTTTCGTCGATTGCTGAATTATACGTAATTGCCTAGCCGGTTGTCTGGAAGAGATCGCTTAAAGCGATAAGACCGTCGATTATGTGACCATTTTTTTTTGTCTGTTTTATCCTTTTTGTTTTGTTTATTTTGTAATATGATTTTGTGGTGGTACAATAAAGTGTTAATTATAAATTATTAAATATGAACTTTATTTCGACAGTCATAAAGGTCCTTTCAAATTCGCAAACAATCTAGCATTAAACAAACGCACAAAACGATAGGCCTGAATAAACGTAATAACCTACCAAAATAAATAATTACCATATTCTCTTTTCCGCAAATTTAACAACGGTTAGACAGAGCAAGACGCAGCTACTGTTTAATGAAATTTGAATCATCCGATAAACGATGGCGCGCGCGGCGGAATCTTAAAAGGTTTGGGCGGTCGGTGTAGGGTAGTTCCGCGAAAAACGTGTGGCGAACGCTTCACGGTGACGGCGAGCGTCGTTTCCACCTGAGAAACTGTCAGGACCTAATTCCACGTGATTACGCACCACGATTAGAGTGGCTATGTTAGAATTGGATCGGTAGCGGCGGGCCCGTGCAATGGCCTCCTAGGTCACCTGACTTGACGCCTCTTGACTTTTTTTTGTGGGGACTGTAATGGTCACTATTTATGATATGTGCAATGTTTATACAAAACATTAATAATTATAATATCGGCTCGTTTCTCCACACAACGTCTTCGCACCGTTCCCGCCATTCGCATATATTGCGTTCTCTTTTACCCTCGGTTTGCGTTGTGTCAAGTTCGAGACGACAGATGCACAGAGTATAAATATATCCATACACTACATCCCTCCCTTCTTATTGTTTTAGGAGGTTATTCAATATGCAGCGCATTGAATACGTTTAGCAACAGTATTTACTTATTGCTTCAAATCTTTTGACACAATGAAGATGATTTATAATATTTTTTTATAAATACAAAAGTAGGTAATTTACTTTTAAATACAGTACATGTGATGTGTTATTACATTATTCAGATTGCTCATTCAGTTTGTTTATTTCAGCTTTGGTTATTTTCCATTAATTTTTATAACTCGGTATTCTCCCTTCGTTTTTATCAGATGCACCCCAATTTGCTCAACTGTCTCAGTTTCATCATTCCTATACTTATATTTTTGGTTTGTTCGTTCATATCCTTAGTTATGGTTTATTCCCCATATCTAATTTGTAACTTATGGCCCGTCTTCTTATGTCTGCATATTCCTTACCTATCTTTTCCTTTGTCTTTATTTCTCATCTCCGCGTCTTTCGACTGTCAAGTCCTACATCATCGGTCATTTATTGTAGAACTGTCTCCTAAAAATAAATCGAGATATCTTTCCCGTAAAGGTATGAGGCGTTGTTAAATACTTAAGTAGTTAAGCGCTTAAGTATGTCCCGGTTTGCCTTTCCACTTCTTCGTCTTATCATAGCCAAAACTTTAAGCATTGTATATTTCTAATGGCCATGTAAAGACCACCTCAATCTATTACTAGTATATAAAGCCCAACACTTTGTTAGATTGAACGCGCTAATCTCAGGAACCAGGTATACTCAATACTCATAAATGAAACTTTTTAAGATATGAAACGCTGATTGTTAAGGTGTCCCAACCTCCATTATATGTATTTGTGTTTGTAACTTATTTATTTCAAAGCAACACCCTTAAAGGTTTTGTAATATTTGCTACATGCAGGATCAATTTTCAACATAATTTATTGATGCCCAAAACATTATAATTCAATATAGTTGTCAGTGCTGCATCATGTACAGGTATTTCAATTAATACATCCTTTCACTCAGGAAACGCAGTATTCACTAGTCTCTTTCTCAGTAACATTAATCTTGAGTACTACAAGATAACTAACAGTAAATCGCCCTCAGGTATTCAATGTTCCGTTTTAAATAACATATAACATATTTTCAATAACATAAAAGACGATTTGTCTTATTTTATTAGACAGATATATTTCTGCTTGAAACGCACTTAATAACTTTAAATAAGTACTGTCGTAAGCCCAATTTTTTTTTATTAATGTTAATATTCTGTGCCCTAACTACAATATGACCATCCTATATCTACTAACATGTTTGTCTGTTATTAAGTTATTGTACGAACGGGGCCTATTGTGTTTTTTCCATTGACTTATACTCCACCGATAGACGAGACACGTCATAGAAACAAAGTGCCCCCGCATTTTTAAAAGCACACTACCGACATTTAGTTCATTGACTGGGTCTATTAAAAAAAATGCAACTTCAGACGATTAGCCTTCGGTTCGACGGCGAAAAGTCTAAATAAATTACATATAAACGTATCTGCCATGGCGTACTGCACTGTCACTGTCACTAAGCAGACTGCTTCAAGTGCGGCGCATACACCGCAACTAGGTGGGACACATTTTGCGCACTGAACGTCCTATCTAGTGTAACATTGATATCGATGGTTTTTCGCTTCCCATTTTACATCTCACGATAGCCTCACTGTCTTAACAATAAGTCTGTATTTTTTCCTTTTCTGTTATATTTGTAGTTTCTTTCTAGTTTCTTGTGACTCCTTTTCCTTTGTCGAATTATTTCCTGTCCTGATTTTGAATATGGTTCAATACTCCACATTTTAAAGAAATAAGTCTCTCTTTTTTTTTTTTTAGCTGAACCTGTTACATCGCGGGCATAATAGTTAGTTAAGTAAAGCTTTGGAATTATCCGCTCTTTTCATCTCCGATTTCTGTTTTTAGTAGATTTCGAAGTCTGTTTAATAAGCGATTAAAAATCTTGTATCTATGTTTCAAATGCTTTGTCCGTAAATAATCTTTTTTTTTTCATTATTTCATCGATAATAATTACATCTTTGACTTTATATTTGATCGCTTGTTGTCTATAATGTCTTATATGTTATTTCCGTTTCACACAAAATGCTTGTTTTAAACGTCTAAATACATGTCTTTCGTATATTTTACTTTGCTTCGGTGCGAAATATATGTCTAATTTATTTATCACTATTCCAAAATGTTGTCTATTATTATCGTCTAGGGGTGTGTATACATTTAGTATGTGTATTGTATATTTTCTGTAATTAAAAATATAACACATAAGCTCTTGTCTTAATCTTGGTAACGATACCAGCCGCCCCTCAATTTACATAATAAGTATATATCTAAACATCTTTTCTTATCAACCCACTGAATAGCAACTGAGCCTACTTCCCCTTCACATCCAAGTTTGTCCAAAGTGTATTGCAATTTGCGCTGCGCCATACTCTAATGCTACCCGCCAACTATCAAACACAATTCATGTATGTTTGTACATCTTACTAAATTTAGTAACTCACTATATTGTCGGAAATTTCTACCAGCTTGGTATGTTTCGCAATTTAATGCCATTTTATACCTTTATCGCAATCTAATGCCAATTTTCTATACAAATAGTTCCAAAATTTAAAGCTTATGTCCTATGCACGTTGCCCTCAATGTAATGCCAATGTTCTATGCTCATATTTCACAACTTAATGCTCTCGTATTGCCAGCAATTTAATGCCATTGATATACAGGGTATCTCAAGACCGCGACCGAAAACGAAGCCAGATGGTAGTTTTAGTGTTTACAGGCACGATGCAAATAAAAATTTCACCAAAACAGCGACAGATATTTTTTTTGAATTTTTTAAAAATCATCTTGTTCGGATGGTAAAAACCTAGTTTTTGCGAAAATAATAATTTAAACCCTTACGTACCATTGAGTGATGAAAAATAAAGAGGTCTGCATCATTATTTTAGGAAAACTGTAATGTAGTGTTAGAGAGAGAAGTGAAAACAACAAGTTTCAATTACCAACTGGGTTTATTATAATATTAAACTTATATTTATAGTTACAATTTCCTGACGTATGCGTTTATACATGTTGTGTCCCCACAATATTCCCCCCTTTAAAAAAATTTTTATTGTATAAAATTTGGCGACAATTTGGAAATAAATTTATTATAACAATGTGCAATATAGCTTAACAATATGTAGTTGTTTACACAGCTAGTATAATATGATTACATACCTACTAAGTGCATATGATAACATCGTTACATATAATATTTCATACACAACAATAACTTTTACTTTTGCTCTTTTTCGTTGAATCTTATATATTTACTTACAATTTTATCCTAACAGTATGTATATAAAATAATAAAAGGTAAGTATATAAAAAGGTTGTAAAAGAATGTAAAATGTAAAAAGTAAGAAAAGATTAATTAATCCTGTATAAACATAATATAGTACCTGTATAAACTTGTATACACTATAACACTATTACACAATATTACGTCCTGGTGTCTGTTGTTGAGCCATTGGTATGTTACTCATACTGTGCCACACTGCTATTTATTTTCTGATTATTTTTTGAAAACCTCGTTTGCATTTCTTGAACATCATATATGCAATATAGATAGCGACTATGATGCCGATTACCACGATTATCATTCCATATTTATGTGCTACTTCCTCCAAATGCGCATTAGATGCATTGTTTGCTCCATTTTGCGCAATGATCACTTCTTCTGTTTTTTTCTCAACACTGTATGTTTTACCCATTTTGATTTTATATAAAGTTTGAGTGCTAATTTAATAGTAATGAGTGCTTGGGTTCACGTTTCGTAAAATAATGTTAAATAAAATACATGATATTATGTATAGTAGCAGCTTTACATTTTTGATGGTTCAACAAAAGACACTGTTATTGGATCTCATAATAAACATCTAGTATAACATTTCTTAGATACTAATTATATTATTCGAGTTTGCTTATGCATTTTAGTTAATATTAGTAAAATTATAGTTTTTTTGGTTATTTTATTATAAAAATCTAACAGGTTTTTTTATTACTCTTCCACTTCTAGTTTTATTTATTTTGCTTTCTTTATTTTCTACTGATACATTTTCTTTTAACAAATATGCTGGTTTTAATCTATCTATGGAAACTGATAAAACTCTGTCTGCCAATTGAATTTTATAAACTTTCTCTGATCTTTCCAATATTTTATAAGGACCTTCATAGGGACATACCAATGATCTTTTTATAGTGTCGTTTCGCAAAAATACATGAGAGCAGTCTTTAAGATCGGAATGTACGAAAAATGATTTGGTGTTATGAGATTTGTCGCTAGTTGCTTTATACTGTCGTATCGTATCTCTAATGTTCTGTACTACAGTGTACGGATCATAATTATTACTAGTCTCTATAAAAAATTCTCCTGGTAGTCGTAGGGATCGTCCGTAAACCATTTGCGCGGCACTTACATTGGTTTCTAATTTTATGGCTGCACGAAGTCCTAACATTACACTAGGTAGTTCGTGTGTCCAATTTTTATTACCATTTAGTCTTGCCATTAATGATGCCTTTATACATCTATGCCACCTCTCCACCGCGCCGTTACTCTGCGGATGGTATGGTGTTGTTCTAATTTTTCTAACTCCTAGGTATGCCATTAATGTAGCGAATAATTTACTTTCGAACTGCCTGCCCTGGTCACTGGTGAGTTTAACAGGACAACCAAATCTACATATCCATTCCGTATATAACTTATTTGCTACTGTTTCTGCTGAAATATCCTTAAGCGGATATGCCTCTGGCCACCCTGTTCCTCTATCAACTATCGTTAGGCAATATCTGTGATCATTCGAGGTTATGGGAAGAGGACCTATTAAATCAATATGTATATGATCAAATCTATCAACTGTTTGAAATTTACCATAATTGGTAATAGTATGTCTATTAATTTTAGCTTTTTGACATTTTATACACGTTTTTGTCCATAGCCCAATGTCACGATTCATGTTTGGCCACCAAAATTTTTCATTAATCATCTGGCGTGTCGTGCGTACGCCTGGATGACTAAGATTATGTAATGAATAAAATATGTCTTTTCTAAATTTTTCGGTTACATAGGGACGTGCATTGTCCTTAGATACTTCGCAATATATTGAACTACTTGTATGTGGTATATGTATCTTTTTAAATTGAAATTTAGGATCATTTAACAATGTTTTAAGTCGACAGTCATTACTTTGATCTAATGCCAATTCCTCATAGTCAACAACATTTGATGTACATGCTACAGTCTCTATACGAGATAATGCGTCTGCGACTACATTATCTTGTCCACTAACGTGACGTATGTCAGTTGTGAATTCACTTATAAAAAGTAATTGCCTTATTCGTCTTGGACTTTCTTTGTTGTTGTTTTTACCTAATTTTGAAAATGCAAAAATAAGAGGTTTATGGTCTGTAAATATGATTAATTCGTGACCTTCGAATAGGCTTCTGAAGTATTCTACAGCTAAAAATATTGCAAGTAATTCTCTGTCGTATGTGCTGTAATTCTTTTGTGTGTCTGTTAATTTTCTAGAAAAGTAACCTAAAGGATGCCATGTGTCGTCAACATATTGTTGCAACACTGCGCCTACACAGTTATTTGATGTATCGGCAAAAAGTGCATATGGCACGTTGGTTACTGGAAATGATAACGTCACTGCTTTCGCAAGATTGTTTTTGCATTCTTTGTATGCTTGCTCAGCGTCCGGTGTCCAATCTATAATTGTTTTATCGTTTTTTTTAGAGTTATGAATGTAATTATTTAATATTTCTAAGTATTCCATAGCTTTAGGTAAATGACTGCGATAGAAGTTAATCATGCCTAAAAATTTTCTTAATTGACTAACATTTTGCGGTTTCGGATAATCTATAATTGCTTGCACTTTGCTTTCTAAAGGCTTAATACCTGTTTTGGTGACTTTATATCCTAAAAATTCAATATTAGTAGTTTTAAAAGTACATTTTTCAAGATTAATAGTAATGCCATAATCATTCAAACGTTGAAATACTTTTTCTAAATGTTCGTTATGCTGTTCTGAGTTTACTGAACTTATTAATATATCATCTGAATAACAGTACAAAAAATCTAAGTTTGATAAAACGGTGTTAGTCATAAATCGCTGAAACGTTTGTGCAGCTTTTCTTAAGCCAAAAGTCATGCGTTCGAATTCATAAAGACCAAATGGTGTTGTAATAGCTGTTTTGCAAATATCATCCGGGTTAATTAGAATATTATGATAAGCTTTTTTTATATCTATTTTTGAAAATATCGTTTTATTAGCTAGCATATAAGTAAAATCCTGCAGGCGTGGTATAGGGTACCTATCAGGTTTCGTTACTGCATTTAATGCCCTATAGTCACCACACGGACGAATTTGTCCGTCCTTTTTTGGGACTAAGTGTAGTGGACTTGCCCAAGCTGACTTTGATGGTCTACATATACCTGCTTCTAACATGTTTTTGAACTCCTGTTTAGCTATTTTATATCGCTCTGGGGCTAGCGGTCTAGGTTTACAAAAGATGGGAGGACCAGTGGTATCAATATAATGATATACTGTGTGCTTTGGCGTTTCCTTGAATGACATGGGTTTAAGGATATCTGGATATTTTTTTAATATATCAAATATAGGATGATCATTTCGCAAAGTAGAAATGGCAAGTGTATGCTGGTATACGATCGTTCCATGGACTACCAAGTTTGTAATTTTATCTATTAAGCAATGACCATTAATATCGATAATTAATTTGTGATAATTTAGAAAATCTGCCCCTAGTATTGGTTGTTTAACGTCACATACAATAAATGTCCATGTGAAAGGTCTTCTTAATTTTAAATCTAATGTAAGTGTCTTGGTTCCGTACGTATTTATTTTTGAACCATTTGCGGCAAAGAGTTTATAGTCACTATTATAATTTAATTCTTTTTTATTTCTTACAAAACATTTTGGCAAAACAGAAATACATGCACCTGAATCTACTAAAAATTTTATATTATAGTTTTTATCACTTACAATGAGGCGGTGGTCCTTGACTGCACAACCTCCCGCTACTGGTTGCACTTCTTTTAGTTTCCCTGCGTTTGTGCTGTCGGCTGAGTTTTCCAGTTGCACGGCGGCACGCATTTTCTAGCTCTGCTCCTGAACCTGTGGTGATACACGCACAACCAGTTTGGACTCTCCGGTGTTCGACGTGACCTGGAATGAGATCGTGAACGTGAGTATCTCCTGTAACCACTTCTGCTCCTATATCCTCTTCTATCCACGTCTAATTCTTTTATTTTCAGGTTGATCTTCGCTATTTCCGCCATGATTGCAGCTACGTCTAAGAACGTCGAGGTTTCCGCACGAGTTGGAGTAACTTCGCTGACCTGCGCAGGTGAGTGATTTTCCATGACTTTGTCAGCTATTGCGGCTAATTCTTCCAGATCCTTCGCAGATGTGACAATGAGCACGGCTCTGACTGATGCAGGTAAGTGTCCTTGCCATAATATTTTTAATGTGTCATTTTCAATTTTGCCTCTTGCTAATTCCTTCATTCTTCGCAATAATTGGCTTGGTTTTTGATCACCTAGTTCAATTTCCGATATTAATTTTTGTATTTGTCTTGTTTCAGATTCTTCATATATTTGTAATAGGCGATTCTTAAGTGTTTCAAATTTGTTGTTCTCCGGGGGATCTGCCACTATGTCTGCTACTTGTTGAATCACATCCTTGCTCAGCTTTGCCACCACCATGAAATATTTATTTGCGTCTGATGTCTTTTGCGGCGTCAAAATAGCTTCTACTTGGATGAACCACAGCCTAGGGTTTTCCGGCCAAAAATCTGGTATTTTGCTTGCCACTGAGAGAGTGGATATAATTGCTGTTTCTTCTGTCTTTGGTAATACGGTTGGAGTTGGCACTGCATACTGCGGGTTCATTTTTCTAGTGCACGGATTCACAGTACGTGTATTATACGTGCTGTCGTGACGCGTTCGGGGTCACCACTGTAATGTAGTGTTAGAGAGAGAAGTGAAAACAACAAGTTTCAATTACCAACTGGGTTTATTATAATATTAAACTTATATTTATAGTTACAATTTCCTGACGTATGCGTTTATACATGTTATGTCCCCACAAAAACTATGTATTTATCACCCAAATACGACGATAAGCAAAAAAGACCAAAAAAAAAGTTGTCGATTTTTTTTGCGAAATTTTTACTTGCATTGTGTCTGAAGTCACTAATATTACCACCTGGCTTCGTTTTCGGTCGCAGTCTTGATATACCCTGTATATTTATCACAATTTAATGCCAATGTTCTATACACATTGCCCGCAATTTAATGCTATTAATAAACATTTACCGCAATTTAATGCCAATGTAGTCAAAGCTACTCCCAATTTAATGCCAATGTAGTCAACGCTACTCGCAATTTAATGCCAATGTAGTCAACGCTACTCGCAATTTAATGCCAATGTAGTCAACGCTACTCTCAATTTAATGCCAACGCTACTCGCAATTTAATGCCAACGCTACTCGCAATTTAATGCCAACGCTACTCGCAATTTAATGCCAATGTAGCCAACGCTACTCGCAATTTAATGCCAATGTAGCCAACGCTACTCGCAATTTAATGCCAATGTAGCCAACGCTACTCGCAATTTAATGCCAATGTAGTCAACGCTACTCGCAATTTAATGCCAACGCTACTCGCAATTTAATGCCAAAGCTACTCGCAATTTAATGCCAACGCTACTCGCAATCTAATGCCAATGTTATGGCGCCTATACACCATTACCAATCATGGGGCACGACGCGTTCAGCAATCTTCGACACAATTATTGCATATCTTCAGACGAGCGTGTTCAGGAGACGCGTTTTACACGTGTATTAAACTACACGTTCCGCGCTTTGATATACTGGAGCCGTTGTTGCTTCATCCAATAAATGCGCTAAAGTTACTAAGGGTGGGAAAATTAAGAAAATGATTAATTATTAGGCATGACATATTAAATATGAAACTGATTCTTTCACTCGTATATAACAATTCGTAGTTTTACGAATTCGACAGGATACTAAATTGTAGATGAATCGCCAATACACAATGGTTGCAAATAAAAATTAAAATGCAGGGCTCTCTACTTGAGCTAAAACGCACGTCGCACAAGGTACCACCTTAGAACAGTCAATTGTCAATTTTACATTTTTCAGCCAAACTCAGCGTCCCATGATCAACTAATGAACAAAAGTCTCAATGCGTCTCGTCAGGTGCCCTTTTTTTTTTTTTTAAATGGAAAATGTACTTGTTTTCGTCCATCACCTATGCTGGACCATTGCGTATACGAGCTATAACACCCGGGACTGGAACCCGAGAGCTCAGCTTTGCAACCACGCCGCAATACAACTGTGCCATGTGCCACCGAGGCAGTCTTTCCACCTAGATTCTAGTTACCTGTATTCCTGCCACTTAAGGCTAGTTTTATATATTAATTGTTATAATGTGAATTTACAATGCCAATATATTTATAATGTTTAAATTTTCATTTCATTTCCTTCCCACCGAGGCAGTCTTTGCACCTATATTCTAGTTACCTGTATTCTTGCCACGTAATGCTAGTTTTATATATTATTTTTTATAATGTGAATTTACAATGCCAATATATTTATAATGGCAAAATAATATTATTTGTGTATTATTTATTTATTCATACCTGCAACTCTTAAGGCATTACAATTGATGCTTCCTGAGTCCCACCATCACTGAGATGAATTGCCCTGCGACGCCTCTATTGGCTGACAAATCTAGATGGCTTAGAAATAGTCAATTGAGTAATTAAAAACAATATGTCTGTAAATTAAAACTATTTGTAATTAAACAAACTGCACACAAACCCATATATTAATATAAAATAAAAGATATGAAACTCTCCATGTTCCTCCTATAGAAATAATTAAATTAGAAATTAAAACATAAGTGGTATATTACACAGTATAGTGGTAACATATTATAATTTTACAAGTCAAAACAAATGTCTTCTTCCTTTATTTCTACAGAATTTAAGTTGTAACAATAATATTACATGTAACCATACTAATAGTACAGTACCAACTCATTTTGTAATCTCTCCGGTTAGATATTCATCAATACCAATTACTTTCACCAAAAATCCATTTAATAATAAAATAAATTAAATTTATTAGGAGTCAATGTAATAGCAGTCCCACATCTATCAATTTCCTGTTTGTTTGCTTGATAAATGACTGGGATCAACATGTTTTATACTTACAAAGTAAAATAAAATAAATTACCCTCCGGCCTGAGTCAAAATCACTACTCACCTGTGTATTTGATTTATATCACATATAGGCACTCAATCACTATAAAACGTGAAATATGATCTAGAGGAGTGTGGATTAGTTAATTTTTAAACCACAAAACAATATACTGAGCCCTATGTAACCACGCAACTGCCTCAATGTAATTGAGAATTACTGCTTAAAACAAAATCACTCCAACCTACTATTATTTACCTCGTCGCCACATGTAATGGTCACTATTTATGATATGTGCAATGTTTATACAAAACATTAATAATTATAATCTCGTTTCTCCACACAACGTCTTCGCACCGTTCCCGCCATTCGCATATATTGCGTTCTCTTTTACCCTCGGTTTGCGTTGTGTCAAGTTCGAGATGACAGATGCACAGAGTATAAATATATCCATACACTACAGGGACGTATTAAATCTCTGGTATACTTCAGTGAAACTACTAGTGTGGAGGAACTTAAATGTAGGATAGTGGAAGCGTTCCAAAAAGTTAAGAGTGACACTAAGTTTTAGATAAATTAAATGACTAATTACGCAAACGTGCATTGAGATGTATTGAGGGCTGGACTTTAGTTTATTAGGCCACGAGTTTAGGGGTGAAAGTGATAAAAGGTATTAGGGATTCGGTCCCTGATTACAACGTTATCACTCTTATTAAAAGGCAATGCATAGTTTTCGAGAAATTAATAAAAATAGTTTCTAACCTCAAATCACACTTTAGGTAAAACGGAACGTTATTATGGGCGATTGACAAACAAATCGATAATATTATGTCAAATCTATAGTCTGTGATTTGAAAATTTGTGAAAGAATGGTGAAACGGAACGTAAAAAATATGAGTTGCGATAAGTGTCAGTGTCATTTGTTTTGGTGTACCAACTTTGTGCGTAAAATAGGTCGACTTTGTCCCAAAACCGACTTGGGGCACCCCGACTTCACGTAGTCTTTTGGGTACCACCCCTAGAGTGTATATAAAAAGCCGGAGGCGCGGAGGGAGAGCAGCCCCCGCCCGCTGTAACGAAGGATAGGCAACCGTGTGAGCCGTAGCGGCTGAGGCTGGTCGCCGGAGGCGACCAGCAAGCCGAAGCTGCGGAGGTGAGCATGGGTGCCTATCCTTTGTTACGCAAGGGCGAAGGGGCTGCACTTCCCGCAGCGCCGGAGACGTTGCAGAAGTAAATTTGTTTTGACAACAAGTGTTTTGAGGTTAGGTTACATTAATTGGTTTTTCTCGGGAATGGTGCGTCACCTTTTCATGGGAGTGGTACCAGGGGACATGGGACACCCTCCCCCTCCCCCCTCACTCCCTCCCAACCCCGATATCGTGGCCTAATAAACTAAAGTTTTACCGTTAAAATATTTCGTTTTGTAGCTCAAATAATAATGATAAGCTTACACAGTAAATAAATAATAATTGGTTTACAAAACTACCCGGTAATCAGTTACGTACGAAAGGACAATGCCAGATTCAGGCTTAAAATACTTTTTTATTTTAAATACCGCGGACAAGCCATATAAATACGTGAACGATTATATTAAATTGTTCCATTTATTTTAATGTACTAATTGTATTGTGGGAACAATACAATAAACAAATAATATATTAATGATGAATTAACGTTAACCGACTTCCGACTATCATTTAAAACCAGTGTGGTAATAATATAAATTCAAATAAACTACAAATGAATCGATACTCGATATCGATTTGGTTGCAAAAATGGCAATGTATGTAATAAAACTAGTAAGGAATTTATTATATCCGATTATATCCAGTAAACTACTATTTTATAATTAAAAATTATTAATAGTACTTTATGCAGGCATATATACGCTTAAACATTGGGCTACTATCGATTATAATCGATTAGTAGAGTTTTCGACATTTCGCCAAATGGCAACATTGCGTGCGTAGTTTCAGTTGTCGTACGTCGGCTTTGGTGCGCGGTAACAGAAAACAATGAATTCAAAAGTTTTACGTTAAGCATTTGCAACTTCTACGCTGTTTTACAACCTTATTAACCATAAGGATAAAGGACATCGAGTGGGCATTTGATTTGGTTATTTTTAGAAACATGTCGAAATCCCGCTGTGTCAATAGGCTATTTGACAACATTGAAAATATACTACGATTTGTAGCCATCCTGCCAGCCAATGGGATAAAAAAGCATATTTCACGATAATTTGGACTAAAATATGTTTATTTGCTGCAAAATACACGTAATAAAATTGATTAAAAAAATAAATTTTGTCTGTAACCAGAACGCCTGTGATTGGTTACAGCTCTCGTGACGTCATCCCGCAGTAAAGAGCTCTCTCGATTCATTCATGTAGTTCTGTGTTAGTTGTTATAGTTCGCGACTTGTGTTTTCTGGGTATTAAATTCGATTTTTGAGGTGTTTTTGCAATAGTTTTCTAAAAAATCTTTAAACTTATGGCTTTAATTTGGGGGTGAGACTCAGAATGGAGTCAAATTTTGTACGAGCTGATAGCAGCAACCTATCTAATATAGATGCGTTTATGGTTGCACTTTTCTATAAAAATAACGCTGATTACTATGCTGAGGAACTTAAAATTTAAATAAAACAATACTATGTACTATGTTTTATTTTCATAACAATTATTTAATAAGAGGATCCTGCAAATTGATTAAGGCACATGCAATAATAATAACATTATCTAGTATATTATGAAGTATTTTCTATTAATCACATAGTATGTTTGAGACACTGCACCTGTTCAATATTTTAGTTAGTATCTTTATTTTTGTTAGTATCTGTAACATTACTATCAGAGTCGGTAACCCTTGATGATGATGTAGGTACAAAAGAAGACAAATGGCTTGTTTCACAAGAAATATCACTATATGTATTTTCATCTTCAAGAACAATAATCCTCTTAGCTGCTTTAATAACTCCAGCCTGTGAAGGTTGAAGGTGCTGTGGGTTAATTTTAAAAGGTGAAGTGAAACGAGATGTTGTAAAAACTTTGAATAGTGAGGTAGAAATTGTTTTATTTTGGCATATTGTTTGCACAGCCTTACTCCTATAATGTATAATCACTTTTCTTGTTACTTGAACAGATTTATCCATAGTTTTGATATGGTCAGTGATTTCTTTATCTTGGGGTTTTGGTAATTCTGAAAAGAGAAACATTCAAAGTTAATTACTTTGTTTAAAAATGTTTAATGATAACTTAATTAATTGTATTATAATATTATAATCTATGTATAAATAAAAGTCTATGTTTGCCCTCTATGTATTCCAACCATAGATGTAGTATAACATAGATCGGCAATGTGAAAGAGATAGAATGATTTAAATCATACATTAAAGCGAGATGCATGATGCGACCATGCGTTTACACGGAGAGCGTTCTATGGCGATTTGTGTGAAAATATCGCTCCTTGAATACAAAAGGGACACAAATCGAAATCCATAAATTTTACAGGACAGCCAAAACAAATTTTTGAAACTGTTTTTTTATAATATTTCATATATTTATAGATTAAATATAAGATGTTAATATATCATTAGATGCGTATTTTTTAGCTCTATCTATCTACAATATAAACTTTGTAATAGCTGTTACCTATTAAGAATAAAACGCATAAAAGTCCCTTTTGCATTCAAAATTTGAACCAATATTATAAAAAATATGTCAAAAATGAAACACAGTTTTACAAATAAAAATGGTTTATTGTACCTTTTTGGTCAAAAACCGTATCAAAAAGTTTAATCTTATTACTAAGTAAAAACATAAGTGAATGGACACCAGGAAAACATTGTATTAAACAATCTAAACTAAAAAATCTTAACTTATTATTAAGTAATATAATTGAGATCAACTTTGTACGTAACTATTATTCAGTAAAATTAAACATCTCTCTAAAACTATTATATTTGTAAGAATAATAGAAAAAACAAGAGATAAAACTGTAATAATCATTATCAAAATATACATAAAATAACCATATTCATTAATAAATTCTCTATAAAACTCAAAAAATAATCAACTGACGACACTAATTTGTCTCATTTTAACATTAATAATTTAAACAAAACAAAATACGAGATCAGTTCTAAAGGCACATAATTATGTAGCAAAATATTATAGCTTAAATGTAATAATACTATTGCACAATAACAATCTAAGTAGTCTTACAAAATCACAGTTATAAACAATTTAAGGCACTTTTTACGTAAACTATTTTAAGTTACAATTTATAATCGTTATTTATTATTGTTATGTAAATGTGTGTATGAAAATTATAAGTATTTATTATCAAAAGGAACTTTTAAAATTAATTATTTTAAATATTATCACAATTAGGTATCTATTATTAAAATTACAAATTTTCGTAAAAGCTTTGGTAATACTTAGGAATGATATTTTTATCAATAAGTTTAAGAATACCCTGTTTTTTAGTTTCAGTTATTTTAAGTTTTTGTTTGTACAGTTTTTTTTGGCACTATAGGATTAGCAGACCTTCTTTTTGTCAGCGTGGCTACCGAGGTAAATCCTTCAGTTTCGTAAGAAGTCTTGAAGAAAAATGTGTTCTCATAATCTCGATGGACTTTAATAGTTTTTATATCAGCCCATTTGACTTTTTGTCCATCTAATTGCCGACAGCCAAAGATTTTAAATCCAAAAAACTCTCATGCGTAAGTTCGTGAACAACGAAGGGTCTTCCTTTCTTCTTTGCAGTTTTAATAAGGGTTATATACTGATCCGGCACATAAATGGGAGAAGATTTTAAAGCATTCGAAATGTTGCGTTGAATTAGAGAGTGAGCAGCATCTCCTTCATTTTGAGTGTGACCTTTTATTAAAAAATTATGAGTAACACTCCTCAACTTCGATAACTCATTTATGGCGTATTGGTACGTTGCTAACATAAATTTATTTTTATGTTGGCCACAACAGTTGTCGCTGTAAAATACTACGTCAAAATAGTCAAAAGCTTTCTCATTCAAATTTTTCAAGTACGCGAGCACACATGATCCTATTTCGTTAGCACCACGAGCTCCTGCACCTTCATGCCAAACGTAGCAGTTCGTATTATTTGAACCCAGTTCAGTAACAGTAAAATTCAGCATATTCAATTTTGAAATATAGTAAAAACTAGAGACTTCGCCTTGCGGACAAGGCATCACAGCCTGTAAGTCATACGCACATACTATAAAATTATCGCTTATATTTTTTTTTATCATTTTCCTTTTGAGCTCTGGCTAAATCTTTTTCTTTCAAATGGAGATCATATTGTACTTGTAAAAGCGTTTTAGCTTCAACATTTGCGAAAGCTGTGCAGTCTTCACACTGGTCTTTTTTGGGTTTCCAAAAAGAAATGTTAAAGTCATTCACGAAGATATTATAGTACAGTTTATAAGAAAGATAACCTTTACCTTCAGCTTTACATTTATCGACATAATCACGATGCAAAGTAGCAATAGATCGGCTTCCTTCAATATACTCACGCTTAGAGCGAGCGCGACAGTAGTGACTCTCAATCCTGGGGATGGAGTTAATGTGTTCCTTTGCCCTATCCTTCAAAGCAGCATCCAATTTAAATTGATTGCCATGTTTTCCTCGGTTATCTTGCATTTTAATTCCAGTAATCGATCCAGAACTTTTCTTTACAACAGTCCGTATGCTTTTATCTGATATAGCAAGTGTATTCATAAAGAATAACTTGCATACTCGAATGCGTTGATCGATTTTCGTGAAGTACCTAATATGCGTGGTTTAAGTTTTGGCGGGTACTACCAACACGGATGTACCGATACTTTGGCTCAATGTTTGTCATATGGTTGTATATAAATTGCCTCTGAAATTTTAAATCACCAGTGTCCCAATAGGCATTAAATATGGCTAATCGTTCCTCAAATGAAAATACGTTTTGACATTTAAAGAACATCGGTCACGTCCCATACATGTTGGGACCTGACAAAAAAAAAATTGTACACAGCTGGGATATAGTTTATTTTGTTCTTTAGTGCTTGAGGAATGATGCGTAGTTGGAAAAATATTCATGTAAAGCCGGAGATTTTAGATTATTTCATAATTTCTAACCTAACCTAAAAAAGATTAGGTTCGAACTAATAAAATATAGCACTTTATAATGTCATTGTCAAATATACCTAATGTATGGTGGTATTATAGTTAGCAAGTAACTGGGAAGAAAATTGCACTAAATCTTAATGCTCGCTTAGTTATTACTAAGCTCTATAATTTCCCTTGTCATAAAACTAATTAACCTTTGAATATGGTGTACACCATACCTGTTACCTTAAGATAATAAGAAAAAATGTAGTATTTTGCTAAAAATGACCTCTTTCCATTAGTTCGCCGTATGTCATTACTTCGCAGGATTTGATCCTTCCTTGCGGCTAGCAGCTTAAGCGAATTGTGTAATAATACAGAATGTGATATTTTTTAAACATCAGGTTCGATTCCTCGCTAGAATATTGATTTTCAAAAGCGCAAATATTCAATTTTATTTTTCATCAAAATGGGACCCGAGACTCCTATAAGTATTTTTCGCTATTCTTCATATTTTCGAATTTGGTCTTCCATACACACCTTAAAAAATTCTCTCTATATGCTAGAATAGGAATATACCAAGCAGTTGTCACTAAAATAAAACAAGAAAATAATTAAATAATATTTAAATGTATTTACTCCTCATCTTGTCTTATCACTATAGAATCTAAGAAATCTGCAGGGACAGCAACATTACTTTGATATCGTGCCCATGCAAGGGTTTCCTGGTGGGATGAACCAGCTGCTTGTTGCTCAACATTTTTGTCAAAGACGAATGTATTATTAGCTTCTTGAATTGCCATCTCCCAACAAACCTGACAGATGTAAACATCATCCATGATCTAAAAAAAAAACACAAAATGACCAACCGTCAATATTAGGCTCCAAACAATGTATACGGATTAGGTATTTTGTTTATCATTCCAGAATCCCAATCCACATTGATTAAATAGTAAATTGGATACCTTGTGGATTCAGGGATAATTATAAAAAACTTACGATTAATGGAGATTCACTCACTGATTACAGAAATGACTCTGGTGTCAAGTTTCAGGACAACGAAGTGGCGGAGTATAATAAGACGAATATTGCATTGAACACTATGCAAATATTTGTTGAGGCATAGACTGTTCATGTTAAAATATGGTGATACTTCGCACTTTAAACCAAATCACAAAGCGTTATCGTTATCCAATGTTCAATCGCACAAGGTCGTCAGAAATGCAAGGGTCTATCGGAGTCCGTAATCAAAGCCAAGTCACAAATATAATAATATACAGAGAATTAACAGAAGTCGCAAATCGGAAATCACAAGAAAGCAGAATGTTGACAGCCCGCAGAAAAGTCACGTGTGTCATAGAGAATACCTACACTTTATTTTTAATTCAGCACTACCTTCAACGCTGCAGTTAAAACCTTATTTTAAAACAAAGTATGACTGATGGAACGCGCTCATATGCGTTCAATATTATTAAAAACACTTTAAGTATTTCTTTTTTTTCCCGGTGTTTAAAAATAAATGGAAATATGCATTTTCATTCTAATAAATTATACTATTTTCTGATGTACCATTCATAACTGGTCGCGTTCATGGTCCATTATGGCCGATGTTCTTTACACATAACTGAACAAACAGGTCCCATATTTTTGGCAGTAATCATTTTTTTCGATTTAGACATAGTTGTGTGTTCCTTCCCGCTATTGATCAGAGTCTTGGTTTTGTTTCTTTTCCATGATTCTGAATTAGCTTTTCTTTTCCGACTAAGACGCTGAGGATCCACGCTAGCTGGTTCACTGCCAATGCTGGGTGACTGAATATTCACGCTGGGTGACTGATTATGACTGATGGATGGCTGTGTTTCTATATTAGGCGACTGAGTATCAAAATTGACTGGCAGATTATCATTGATGAATAAGTGAGGTTCTACACGAGAAGGGTGGGGTGAAATACAAAATGGTTTGGCAATTACTTATGACTGTATATCTCCTTCGGAATCAGAAGATCTTTCATGACTAGGTAGAAAGTTGGGATCTTCAACACTGTCATCTGAAGAAAAATCTGCAATTGATGAACTACTGGATGTTGATGATCGGCTGGAATTGGTATCAGAGTCATTATCACAGTCGCTTGAACGGCTACTCGAGTCTCTACTACTCTGTTCAACAACTATTTTTGGCCTATTTGTGTCTATGGTATTCGTTACACAGCTTACTTCACTGTCTTCATCCTCTAATATTGATAGGTTAAGGTCAGGTTGACTGTCTGCTATAGAATTTGTATCTGAAGAATCGATGGGTAACGTGACGGGTAGACTGAGTGCAGCTGGAGTATTAAAGAATTTTTTATTTTGCACATTATTATTGTGGCCAGGTAATGCGTGAACTTTTTCCGATTCTTGAACGGAGGTTGCCATATTCAACATTTTTCGTGCTCTATTCATTTTGTCAATCTGTAAAAAAAAACATCTTTAACGATTTATAACTAAAAAACATAAAATACCCACAATTCTATACATATATTATACAGTCCTTAGTACATACACACAATCAAATACATAACAATCCCTAATATGACATTTTCAATACTAATTTGCCAGGAATAACACCTTAATTATATTTAACAAATTTAAGCTACCACCTCATATTTAACATTCAAATTCACAGTCAAATTCACAGAAAATATGGGGCAATGCATCTTAATCACATATTTTTCAACATTTACGAATATCTACCCATATTATTATAGGTCCCTATAAACACTCTCTGATATTATTTAAAAAACTTTAGATTTGTGACGAAAGCTACAGGGACAATCGCTTCAATTTAGTTTATATTACTAATTTACAAACAAATAAATACATTTGTATGATTTTTAAGTTAAAAATCACTGAAGTAATAAGAATAGAAAAAAAATAAAATCAAAATGGTAATTTTTGTTTTTAAAATTGTAACGAAAACTAAAATTATTATCATGCAAAACGGCCATATTTCTGGCCTTCCCATTCTAGCACGCTAAAAATAAATATTTATTCCGCTGTAATTTAATGCAAAAGGGACGTATTTCAAAATATGCTACTGTTGTATTATAAAATATAATTATACTTAACTAATATTGGATTACAAAAAGGACGCATTTCAAATATGGCAATTTTGTATCACAAAATATAATAACAAATACTAATGTTAGAATGCAAAACGGACGTTTTCCAAAACATGGCACTTTTGTATTATATAATATTATGGTTACAAATACTAATGTTAGAATGCAAAACGGACGTTTTCCAAAATATGGCACTTTTGTATTATACAAAGTTGATACGACCGATGGGCATTTTTTTAAACTGCATATACTAGGTACCATTTCCAAGTTCTGTACTAAAAATCAATTAAATAGGAGCAGTAGTTGAGTCATAAGTGATTTTGTAAGTTTTTGCTCCATTTGAACACGATGTAGCTTTTCTAACAGCTGATTACGTATAACGCACAGGTCAAACACCTTAAAACGATAGATCCTACTAAAATCTACGCGCTGTTGCCGCTCTTACACAAGTCACATAAATAAGTACAACTAAATTACTTAAAAAGTTGGCGATGCAAATAAGGAAGCAATAAATACACACCTGCACTTTCATTACGAGAGAGACAAATCATAGCAAAACATCCCGCGCGTAAAAGAAATAGAAATAGGTCAGTGTGTTGCTATTGCATCTTAATAAATAAAAATTGTTTGCTAAAGAAATTGTTATTTTAGTGCGCCGTCGCTATCCTTTCGGAACGGATGTAACACGGAAACTCCTGCGCCGCCGCGCCGCGCCGCTTTTATCTTGTCGATCTCTCGCCGACAATTGTGATTTTGTATTGTTATTGTGATAGGCCACTAAATGTGTTTAAGAAATTATTTCTTTTTTTTATTGTGACAGGACACGTAACTTGGGATAATTATTAGTTAATGTTTTTTTGTTATTGACTGCTTTTTATTGTCGAGGACACGTAATTAAATTGTGTTTGTGTTTGTAATTAAACTGTTTAACAATGCCTCGTGTAACTTACACCGCGTCAGAATACACTGCTTGGTTTTTATTTACGGCGAATGCCATGGAAACACAGTTTTAGCTCTGTGTACATACCGCAAAAGTTATGGTGACAGCCACAATTACCCCAGGAACGCCCGCACAATAACATTGGCAGTACAAAGACACGAGACAACAAAAGTATAGTGCCGCATAACGAGGGAGTGCCAGCGCGGCAAATACCCGCTGCTTGGAAAGAACGAATTTTAGACTTAAAACTACCTTCAAAACTACGTAACTACGCGCGGTGCGCCGGCGCGCGGCGTCTCGCCACGACACGACGATAACACACGCCCCGCGCGACGTTGCCAGTTCAGTTCATCAATGGTCAGTGAAATTTATTTACAAAGGATGGTTGCGTTTTACTCTTATTTGTAGGCTATTTAGTTTGCTTGAAACAAACAAAATCTCATTTTTGGTATTATTAATTTTTGTGCCGTGTCGAATTAATACTAAGAACGTATAGTTTATGTAGTGTAATTTAATGCCCATCTGTCGTATCAACGCGGTATATTATGTTTACAAATACAAATGTTAGAATGCAAAACGGACGTTTTCCGAAATATGGCACTTTTGTATTGTAAAATATAATCACTCTTACCTGAAAATTTGAATCCAACACAGACGTATTTTGGATTGTGGCACTTTTTCACGCAACCGACGTGCGTTTGCGTTGAATCTCCGGGCGCAACTAACAAAATGGCGGTTTTGCACTGACATTACCTATGAAAGTGAGCTAATGCAAAAATGGCGGTAAGTCAGTGCAGCCATAACATAAGCAAAAATGATGGGGGTTTTTTTTTCATTATAAAATATAGTCATTGAAGCTATATACTCAAACGAAGTCGGCAGTGATAGTATTAGCCGGAAAATGTTACTTCCCTTATTAGACGAATTATTACCGGTCATCCTACATATGCTCAACTTTTCCATTACCTGCGGCTGTTTTCCTTCTATTTGGAAAGAAGCGCAAATCATCCTGTAGCGGAGCTACTTTCATTTATATATATTTAATTTAACTTTTTATTAAAATCATTATTTATAATTATTAAAATTAAAACTATTCATACAAACTACATGCTGATTATATTATACCATTCTGTAACATTCACTTCTATAAAAAAATTTGTATTAAAAATAAATATTGTTCAACGAACGGACAGACCGGCTCGCTATAATAAAATGTTGTATATAGTTAGTCAGGGCGCTCTCGGCCGACCGCCCGAGCGGTGGCCGAAGCGGCCCCGCCGAGCCGAACGGATACCGCGCTGCGCACACGCAGTCGCCCGGCCGCCAGTCTGCTCCCGACCGCTTTGACGCGCGACGCATGACGCTCGATTCTTTCCGCTTTGCTATCAGCTGTTCGATTGTCTTACTAGTTTACGTGTTGCTTATTCTTACTGACTTTCTGTGCTTACTACTGTCGCCTTTTCTCCTTCTTTCTTTCTGTGTGCTGTATAAAATAAACTGTTTCTTGTGTTCGTGTGTTTGGACTGATTTATTTTTATGACGACCCGGCGACCCTAACGGACACTTGATTGACCTGCACGCACTACATTAAGCGATCCTACACCTGATCGCCAATCCCTACATTGGTGACCCCGTGAAGAGCAAGACCATGAGCGACAGCAGTACCGACACACCAGCCACCGCCGGTTCACGAAACGGTGGAAACGTCACTACCCGCCGAGTGAAGAAAATGCGCCCATCACCTCGTGAGGATGTCGACGTCGAGGTACCAGCAGTGCCCAGAGCTCGGTACAACCTGAAGGTACCACCGTTTTCCCCAGAGGACCCAGAAATATGGTTCGCGCTACTGGAGGGTCAATTTGAAAATTTCGACATAACGGATGACGTCACAAAATTTACGCAAGTCACCATCAACCTTGACCTAGTTCACGCAAAGGCGGTGAAGGACATAATTGTGAACCCTCCAGCGCGAAACAGGTATGAGCGGATTAAGACGGAGCTGATTCGCAGACTGTCTGCTTCGC
Organism: Deilephila elpenor; assembly: GCA_949752805.1. Classification (NCBI taxonomy): domain Eukaryota; kingdom Metazoa; phylum Arthropoda; class Insecta; order Lepidoptera; family Sphingidae; genus Deilephila; species Deilephila elpenor. The sequence goes on from OX457095.1 coordinate 14,550,035, forward strand.
ACGAGAAGAAGGTGAGGCAGCTGCTGACACATGAGGAGCTGGGTGACCGGAAGCCATCCCAGTTTCTGCGCCATCTGCAGGACCTAGCCGGACCATCCGTCCCAGCTGACTTCATTAAGACCATCTGGTGCCAGCGCCTACCAAGCAACGTGCAGACGGTGTTAGCTTCGCAGCCAACCCTCACGCCGGAGCAGCTTGCCGATCTCGCTGACAACATCCAGGAGATCGTCACGCCGTGCAATGTTGCGGCAGCGTCGTGTCACACTACCCACCACGGCCCGTCGAATGAAATCGCCGAGTTGAAACGGATGGTGCAGCAACTGGCACTGAAGGTCGAGGAGAACAGCCGCGCATCCCAACATAACGCGGATAGATCCAGACCACGGCAAGGTTTCCCGACGCATCACCGTTCCAGATTCCACCAGCGGTCAAGATCGAGATCACGGTCCAACTCGGACTACCGTAAACACCCGCTGTGTTGGTACCATTATAAGTTCGGGAACGCAGCGCAAAAGTGTGTAAAACCGTGTGCCCATTCGGGAAAAGAGTAGGGCAGTCTGTATCCGCGGCCGACGCCTGCCCTACTAGTGGTCGCTTATTTGTAACGGATAGTCGTAGCAAAATTAATTTTTTGGTAGACACCGGTAGTGATGTTTGTGTTTTTCCACGTTCATTAATTAAAGAGCGGCGCGTTAAAACTAATTTTGATTTGTGTGCCGCCAACGGTTCAATCATAAGTACCTACGGTTACACTAATATTTTATTAAATATAGGCTTGCGCCGTGACTTTCCCTGGCGATTTATTGTAGCCGATGTAACGCGAGCGATAATAGGCGTGGATTTCTTATCTCACTACAATTTAATTGTGGATATTAGAAACCAGCGACTTGTCGATGGACATACAACGCTATCCACCACGGCTTCACTCGCGGATTTTTCCAATGTGTCTTCGGTGAAGGTTATGTCTGGTGATTCGATGTATCATGCTACACTAGCACAATATCCCGAGATCACTCGACCTCCCGGTACTAACACACATAACACGACAAAACACAGTACACTACACTATATCCGCACTACACCTGGACCACCTGAGTCTTGCACACCACGAAGGCTAGCGCCCGATAGGCTTAAAATTGCCAAAGCCGAATTTGAAGCCATGTTACAGATGGGCACCTGTCGACCCTCAGAGTCTCCGTGGTCATCTCCACTACACCTGGCGCCGAAGAAAACTGGCTGGCGACCCTGTGGAGACTATCGCAGATTAAATGCACGCACCATCCCGGACAAGTACCCGATACGCAACATCCAGGACTTCTCACACAGCCTAGCGAACTGCATGGTATTTAGCACCCTGGATCTAACTAGGGCCTACAACCAAGTGCCAGTTAATCCCTCCGATATAGAGAAAACTGCCATCACAACACCTTTCGGCTTATACGAGTTTCCGTATATGACGTTTGGCCTTCGCAACGCCGGCCAAACGTTCCAACGGTTCATCGACGAGGTGTTGCGAGGGCTAGACTTCATATACTGTTACATCGACGACATACTCATATTTTCACCCGACCCCAAAACCCATGAAAGACACCTTCATGAGGTTTTCGGTAGGTTGCGGGATTATGGCGTCATACTAAACCCTAGTAAATGTGTGTTCGGCGTGTCAAAAGTCAACTTCTTGGGGTACGAAATTTCTGCCGATGGCACTAAACCCCTACCTGAAAAGGTAGATGCCATTAAAAATTACCCTCAGCCCAAAACCGTCAGGGAGTTACGGAGGTTCTTGGGCATGCTTAACTTTTATCGGAGATTCATTCCAGATGCAGCCCAACAACAAGCGCTCCTGAACGCTCTCCTGACAGGCTCAGTGAAGGGCTCACATCCGGTTACCTTCAACAAGAAGGAACTGGAGGCCTTCGAAGCTTGCAAACAGGGTTTATGCCAAGCTGCTATGTTGGCACACCCTGACAGCAATGCGCTGTTGGCCCTCGTAACTGATGCCTCCGATACTGCTATCGGGGCGGTGATACAGCAGCTGAAGTTAGGTAGGTGGCAGCCCCTCGCGTTCTTTTCGCGAAAGCTCAGTCCCACACAGGCAAAATACTCGCCATACGATCGAGAACTCTTGGCGATATACGAGTCTGTCAAACATTTCAGGCATATGGTCGAGGCACGCGACTTTGTGATTTACACCGATCACAAGCCGCTTACGTTCGCCTTCTCCTCCAGGAAGGATAATTGTTCACCCAGGCAGTTTCGGCACCTCGACTTTATTTCCCAATTCTCAACGGACATCCGACACATTTCGGGTAGGGATAATGTGGTTGCCGATCCGTTATCGAGAATTGAGGAAATAGTGCAGCCGATTGATGCAGAAGTTTTAGCGGCCGCACAAGGCAATGACCCGCAGCTGAAGCAACTTCTCAATGGCCATACTTCACTGCAACTTAGTGAGGTGAAACTGCCTGGTACTAATACAATCTTGTTTTGTGACGTAAGCGGCACTAACCCTCGACCTTATGTCCCTGAAATTTACAGGCGACAGATCTTCGAGTCGCTCCACAGCTTGAGTCACCCTGGAGCCAAGGTATCTATCAGGCTGGTGAGTGACCGTTATGTTTGGCCAGGAGTCCGCAAGGATTGTCGTGAGTGGGCTCGCAGCTGCCTTGCGTGCCAACGATGTAAGATCACGAGGCATGTTTCTGCGCCGTTAGGCACCTACAAATTACCACCGGGCAGATTTCAGGTCATCCACATTGACTTGGTTGGCCCATTACCACTGTCATCAGGTTATCGGTACTGTCTCACGGCTATCGACCGTTTTACTCGTTGGCCTGAGGCAATACCGATAGCCGATATAACCGCCGAAACCGTGGCGAAGTCACTACTGAGTGGGTGGATTTCGCGCTTCGGGTGCCCTGTCAAAATAGTCACTGACAGGGGACGACAGTTCGAGTCGTCACTATTTAAGGCACTGTCAAAAACTATAGGCTTTGTCCACAGCCACACGACAGCATACCATCCAGCTTCAAACGGCATGGTGGAAAGGTTCCATCGGCAGCTTAAGGCTGCCATAACCTGCCATGCAGATAGCTGTTGGGTAGAATCACTTCCTCTAGTCCTATTAGGAATCAGGACAGCCTTTAAAGAGGACATAAAGAAGGCCATAGCTGTGCCTAAGACGAGACGAGCAGCAACCACCAAGAAATAGAGTGTAGTTTGTCTATATTGATTGTTTATGTCGTCCAGGTATTTGTTTTTTTAGTTACTAGTATTAGTTTTTGTATTACTGTCCTACTTCAGTTTAAATTGTTACCTAACTAGTTAATTAACTTTTCTACAATAACTCTTTATAGTTTAATATTATATTTTAGTCTCATAACAACTTTTTATCCACCTAAATGTAGGTACATCGTAACTAAACACAAACCTAACCTTTCTAATGACAATTGACATTTCATATGTCATTACTGACAGGTTGTGTTTCGTTCTGAAATCTGTACAACAAATGTCTGTCTAGTTATGTTTTTATCTTTTTATCATTATATTTCTTAATTCATTTACCTGGATAAGCATAGTTTATTTCTACATTGTTACATTGTATTAATTAATCTTAATCTTTAATTTTTTTTTTTTTTTTCTTCTTTTTCTTTGCAATGTGTTAAATATTTTTAAAACTGTTTTTACAATTATTGGGTTTTGCCTACACTGCCGGCAGATGGATTGTTAATAGTTAATTTGTTTTATATATATATATATATATTTTTTATTGTCTATATTTATTTTTATTATAAGCTACGGCTTTTATATATATTTATATATATATTTTTTGTTAAGTATATATTTAAGTATTGTCTTTAATCACATTAATGTCTGTGCACAACTATAATAGTGATAGCGAAGAATTCTTATCAGCTTGTAGTGATGACAGCTTTGTCAGTATTCCCTCACTTGCTGACACTCTTTCATCTCAGTTCTCTACCGTCCCTGGGAATTTTAATGTGGTTCACTTCAATGCCCAAAGTATTCCGGCCCATTTCCCCGATATGCTGGCTAGTTTTGACTGTACACATATACATGCTATTCTTGTTTCAGAATCATGGCTTAAACCATGCCTATCTTCTTCTTCTTACTCACTTCCTGGGTTCCACCTCATCAGGAATGATCGCACTGAACGTGGTGGAGGGGGTGTTGCTATCTATCTCCGTACGCAATTACAATATTCGATCATTAGTGCATCACCGCAACCCCCGCCACTAAATGCTGGTGAACATCTTTTTGTTGAGGTGGAATTCTCCCTCAAAAAACTTCTTCTCGGTGTTTATTATTGTCCCTCGCTTCGCATTGACTTTTTCTCATCCTTTGAAATTATTCTCGAAAACCTAGTTCCTTCGTACAGTCAAACCATAATCATGGGTGATTTCAATACCTGCCTACTCAAGGCCGATCGTCGCTCTTCTTCCCTCTTGAATGTTATCCAATCCTGTAACCTTTCCATTCTTCCGCTTTCAGCCACTCACCATTCTCCAAACTGTACTCCTTCCCTTCTTGACCTTATCCTTGTCTCTTCCCTAAACCACGTCGCGAAACATGGACAATGTTCCGCCGACGCTTTTTCCTCTCACGATCTCTTATTTTTGTCCTACCGTATCCGTCCTCCTAAATCCATACCTAAAATCCTCCTGCAGAGAAATTTTCGGGGTATGGATATTGATAGCCTTCGTAAAGATGCCGACAGCATTGACTGGAGTCCACTGTTCCTTACAGATAGCATTGACGCTAAAGTTGAGTTATTTAACAGCCAATTAACCACACTGTTCGATAGACATGCACCAGTCAAAGCCATCAAGGTGAAACACCTACCAACGCCTTGGCTCACAGCCGAAATTAAAGACTTACTTGCCAAAAAAGCGGCAGCTAAGTCCAGGTACAACCGACGCCCTAATGAAACAAACTGGCTAAAATATGTAGCTATACGGAATCACTGCACTAAGGTGTGTAGGAACGCTCAACGCCGACATATCCACAACTCTGTCGAAAACGGAGACCCAGCTAAAGTCTGGAAATTTCTTAAGTCATTGGGAGTGGGTAAATCTCAACAAGATTCAATTCCCAAATCTATAGATTTAAATTCTTTGAACCATCATTTCTCCTCTCCGTCCTATTTCCCCAGGACGATCAAAGATAACACTTTAAAGCATCTTTCTACCTGTAAGACTCCCGATTATTCTTGTTTCGTTTTCAAACAATTTGCTATGTGTGATGTTAGGAGACCCATTTCGCTCATTACATCGAATGCAATGGGAAGTGACCATGTCAGCCGTAATATGATTCTTCCTATCCTGGACGAAATCCTTCCTATTATTACCCATATCCTAAACCATTCCATCTCCTCAGGGATCTTTCCGATCGCTTGGAAAGAAGCCCACATCATTCCTATACCGAAAAAACCAAATGCCTCTCTACTTTCCGAATTTCGTCCTATTTCCATACTTCCATTTCTGTCCAAAGTCCTTGAACGCCTAATCCATAGCCAATTTAATGGTTTCCTTTCCAAAAATAGCATTCTTAATCCTCTCCAATCTGGATTTCGTCCCGGACATAGCACTACTACTACTCTGACTCATATTACGGATGGCATTAGGTCAGGTATGGAAGAGGGCAAGCTGACAGTTCTAGCGTTGCTAGACTTCAGTAACGCCTTCAACACTGTTGATTTCGATGTATTACTTGGCATTCTGAGTTCTCTTAACATATCTCCAATGGCGATTGATTGGTTTCGAAGTTACCTGTATGGACGTCGGCAACGCATCCGTGTTGAGGAGAGTCTTTCCTCCTGGTGCACTGTGAATGCTGGCGTCCCTCAGGGCGGCGTGCTATCTCCTTTACTCTTCGCTGTTTTTATCAATTCAATTACTAATCATCTTTGCTCCTCCTACCACCTTTATGCAGATGATCTCCAAATCTACACTCGAGCACCCCTGGACAGGCTAGCTGATGCAATTGCGGCAATTAACGTTGACATCCAAAGCATCTGTGATTGGAGCAAAGCCAATGGGTTGAAGGTTAACCCATCTAAAACTCAGGTCATTGTTGTCGGCAGCCCCAGGATGATTTCTAAAATAGATTGGGATCTGATACCCTCTATATACTGTGATGGTATCATTATTCCTTACAGTGATACTGTCAAAAACCTTGGTTTGTATCTTGATAAATCCCTCACCTGGGGCCCGCAGCTTTGTGAGCTAAGTAGAAAGTTGTTTGCTTCAGCACGGTCTTTGCGAAGGTTACACAATTTCCTACCCGTTACCACGAAGATTTCACTTGCGCAAACACTTCTTCTCCCCATCCTTGATTATGCAGATGTCAGCTATCTCGATCTTACCGAGAACCAGCTTAATAAACTTGAGCGTCTCCAAAATTTTTGCATACGCTTCATATTTGGCCTTCGCAAATATGATCATGTTTCCGAGTTTCGTGTTAAGCTCAAGTGGTTACCCATACGACTTCGTCGGAATACTCATATCCTTTTTCTTCTTTACAATATCTTGTTTAATCCGTTAACTCCTTCATATCTCAAAGATCGTTTCATATTCCTGCATGATTCACACCAAAAGTCCCTGAGATCGTCAGAGAACCTGAGGTTGAGAATGCCCGTGCACTCTTCGACGTTTATGGACAAGTCTTTCACTGTGCAAGCTGTCCGATTATGGAACGCACTTCCTGATGCAGTAAGACGGGCACGAACACTGTTGTCCTTTAAAAAAATGGTTAAAGAGCACTACTTGTCCCTTTAACAGCCCAATTCATCGAGTGAGTGATTGTTCATATTTTTATTATATAATATGCTATAATTGTGTGCACTTATGTGTATATATAAACGTATGTATTTATTTATGTATATATTATGTAATATATATGTTTATTTATTTATTATATTAGTATGTTGCATATTTTATATGTCTGATACTGTGTCACTTGTTTATTCGTATATATATGTGTATACGGAGCATCTATTAAATATTATTTTTATTTTATAGTTATTATTAATATGTTTTTAATAAGCTATTGGTGCACTATTGACTGCCCTCTCTTTTATCCTTCTCTTATTTCCATCCCAAGGTAGTCGGTAAGAGATTGCCTCGAGCGATACGACCGCCTTTTGTACTATTATCGAATGTAATGTTTTATTTGTTAAGCTTAAATATAGTGTACAATAAAGGATATAAATAAATAAATAAAAAAATAAAAACATCTTCCGCCGAATTGGTGTATGGAGAGACATTGCGCCTTCCAGGAGACTTTTTTCTTCCTCCTGATAATGAGGCATACGACCTGTCGGACTATGCAAGTCGTTTGCGTTCGATGGTAAATAGGCTGAAGCCTCCTCCAGCGTCACGACATGGCAACCATCGCTCCCCTTTTATTTTTAAGGACCTGGCTACATCATCCCATGTCTTCCTTCGAGATGACACTGTGGCCGGTTCCCTTAAGCCTGCATATACAGGGCCTCATGAAGTCCTCCAAAGAGGGGACAAAGTTTTTAAAATTAATTTAAATGGCAGGTCAGTTACAGTGTCTATAGACAGGTTAAAACCTGCCTATACAATGCACGACACACGGACATACACACATACTTCAAACACACAAACTAATACTCCACATATACATGAAGGTAACAACACTCATACACCACATTCACACATTCACACTCCTACATACACCACACATCAACATACGCCCGACGCCGAAGACAACATTGTCAAAACCACGAGGTCGGGGCGTAGGGTAAGATTTCCCGACTATTATCGCCCGTAGAGACGGTCTCTAGGGGGGGGTGGTGTAGCGGAGCTACTTTCATTTATATATATTTAATTTAACTTTTTATTAAAATCATTATTTATAATTATTAAAATTAAAACTATTCATACAAACTACATGCTGATTATATTATACCATTCTGTAACATTCACTTCTATAAAAAATTTTGTATTAAAAATAAATATTGTTCAACGAACGGACAGACCGGCTCGCTATAATAAAATGTTGTATATAGTTAGTCAGGGCGCTCTCGGCCGACCGCCCGAGCGGTGGCCGAAGCGGCCCCGCCGAGCCGAACGGATACCGCGCTGCGCACACGCAGTCGCCCGGCCGCCAGTCTGCTCCCGACCGCTTTGACGCGCGACGCATGACGCTCGATTCTTTCCGCTTTGCTATCAGCTGTTCGATTGTCTTACTAGTTTACGTGTTGCTTATTCTTACTGACTTTCTGTGCTTACTACTGTCGCCTTTTCTCCTTCTTTCTTTCTGTGTGCTGTATAAAATAAACTGTTTCTTGTGTTCGTGTGTTTGGACTGATTTATTTTTATGACGACCCGGCGACCCTAACGGACACTTGATTGACCTGCACGCACTACATTAAGCGATCCTACACCTGATCGCCAATCCCTACAATCCCTCTTCCTAAAAAGCCCAATCCATCCTCATTTTCTGATTTCCGTCCTATTTCTATTCTCCCTTTTCTTTCTAAGCTCTTAGAACGTCTCATCCATCAGCAACTATCCACCTTCCTCATCTGTAATGATGTATTAAATCCTTTCCAATCCGGCTTCCGTCCCGGCCACAGTACTGTTACAGCGCTAGTCAAAATTACTGACGACATTCGTTATGGCATGGCTGACGGTAAAGTAACGATATTGTCACTGCTTGACTTTAGTAATGCGTTTAATAATGTAGACTTCGATATTCTAGTAAATCTCTTGCATTCTCCTAACATATCTCCAACGGTAACTGACTGGTTTCGTAGTTACCTGTATGGACGCCGTCAACGCGTACGCCTCGATGATACATTCTCAACTTGGTGTTTTACGACTGCCGGTGTCCCTCAGGGCGGCGTTCTATCTCCTCTACTTTTTTCACTTTTTATTAATTCTATATCTCTACAATTGACTTCTTCCTACCACCTTTATGCAGATGATTTACAAATATATACACAGGCACCTTTAGAACATCTCTCTGAGGCCATACGGAACACCAATGATGACTTGGGTAAAATTACTGACTGGAGCAATTAATATGGTCTCAGAGTTAATCCAACGAAGACCCAAAGTATTATTATCGGTAGCTCGAGGATAACCTCGGGGATTGACTGGCTTAATCTCCCTCAAATAACATTTAATGGAACTTCTATTCCAATAAGTGATTCAGTCAAAAATCTTGGCGTTGTTCTTGACCGAGATATGTCATGGAGGCCGCACCTTGCTGAATTAAGTCGTAAACTTTATGCTTCCGCTTTTAATTTAAGGAGACTTCGTAATTTTCTGCCTATCGCCACTAAGATTGAGCTTGCACAATCTCTCTTACTTCCCATTTTAGACTATGCTGACGCTACATATCTGGATCTAACCGAAGAGCAGCTGAATAAACTCGAACGCTTGCAAAATTTCTGTATTAGATTCATTTTTGGTCTACGCAAATTTGATCATATATCTGAATATCGTAGGAAGCTGAAATGGTTACCTATCCGTCTTCGCCGGAATACACACATCTTATCGCTCTTGCACAGTATACTCTTCAATCCTACAGCTCCTCAATACCTCAAAAACCGTTTTGAGTTTCTCCATAATACCCATTCCAGATCCCTACGTTCCTCCAATACCTTACAACTTAAAACTCCTGCCCATTCCTCCCAGTTTTCCCACCTATCCTATACTGTGCAAGCAGTTCGACTTTGGAACGCACTGCCGATCGAGATCAGACGCGCAAAATCTGTATACCGTTTCAAAAACCTTGTTAAGAACCATTATCTTAGCAAAATCACTTAATAATATATATTTTATTTTTCTTCCCTCTTTTGTCTGTATATTCTATCTTTAGTATATTATGTATTATTTTATTTGTATTTATTTAAGTATTAGGATATTAGCCTTATTATTATATATATATATATATATCTTGTATATTTTCTTTGTTGTGTACCGCCACCAACTTCTGATACTATCCATACAAAGGTTGTCTGGAAGAGATCGCTCCAAGCGATAAGACCGCCACTTGTAATACCATTTTTGTATTTTCATTTTTTTTTTGTTCTGTAATTTACTTCAATGTATTGGTTTACAATAAAGAATATTGTATTGTATTGTATTGTATAGTCGGGTTAGGTGTCATTTTTGCAATAAAACGATTTTCATTTTTTTTTAATTGTGGCCCTTTTGTATTCAAGGAGCGATATGTCATTTAAGCGAACGACAAATTTCACTTATTTTCTTGATTTATTTAATATTTCAGTACTGAGCTACTTTTATTAAATGTAATTTATTATGGTGAGTTGTCCAGTGCCTGGATGTGATTGATTTTAGTGTAAAAACCCGAATAATCATAGTTTTTCATAAGATCGTATCACTTTTTTCAATGTTGTTTAGTGACAATATTATAGAATTGTAAGACAAACCTTGTATGTATATCGGTAGAACAGAATGTCCTTATAACCTCAAAATCGATTGAAAAACCTTGAATAAATATTTATTAGACTTTCTCAGCAGTTTTTCTTATCAGATTATTGTATAGGAACAGCAGCTACATTTTTATATAACTTTTTTATTAGTAAACGCTCCACATTTCTATCAACTAAAATCATGTATAGGAATCTGCCATTGTCCTTTGCATAGATAATACACTATATAGGAAATAGATATGCCACTCTTCAAAAATATTGAGGTAAAAAAAAATTTACTCTGCTGAGCGCGAGATGTCGCTGGAAATATTCTGTTTTAAATAAAATCCGCCAGATGGTGCTGCATATGCCTTTTTATTATCTAAAGAATGGAGGGGTCATAAGTCACGACAATTCGGCACCAGCTCATCGTTTTGTATCCAAATCCCAATAATTTCATTTTAAAACGAAGAGAACTGGTACCAATTTGCCGTATTTAAAAAAACAGCACGTTTGCAATAACATTATCTTTATTTTTACCCGACATAAAAACGGACATATCATTTTGTTACAATTGCGCAATGTTTGCATGTTTGTCTATGTCGATGTTTCAATAATCCTCATCCTCCATCCTCCCTAATCCTCCATCTTCCACAACAGTTATTAAATAAAACGATGGAATTTTTAAAATATATATACTCGTATATACATACATATAAAGTTATGTATACACACTTTATACTTTCACAGTTTAATAGAACCACATACGCACACACATACATATCACGCTCACACACTCACACACCCAAATTTTTGTAAAAATAATTATATTTTAACTGGTTTCTCAAGACACAGGCAACGCCTAATTTGAGGACCCTTGCAATATTCTTTATGTACAATTATGTACAATAGATAGGCAAAATTTCATATGTGCATGTATATACATATTATGTCTTTTTGTATGTTTGTTTCTCAGGATAAACTAGGTGACTTTTCACATTTAATTTTGTTAGAATAAATAAAAGATGCAACTATAAGACACACTTAACGAAACTCTTTATTAACTCTTGCACACAGACATTAATGTTACCAACACAAAATAAAAAATACAACTATAAAAGTTGCCAGAGGTATTACATTGAGTTATACTAACACCCCCCTTCAAGGTAATACCTCATCATATAAACCACACTTATTAATAAATTTACATAACATGATTTTATTTAGGGCTTTTGTAAACATGTCTGCAGTCTGATTTTCAGTTTTAATGTATTTTAGAATTATTTTTCCTTTTTTAATCAACTCTTTAATAAAATGGAATCTTATATCTATATGTTTCAATCTCTTAACACTATCTGTATTAGCAACCATTATAGCACCCTGATTATCACTGAACATCACTACAGGGCAGACTTTCTCAATATTAAAATCATTTAATAGACTTATAAGCCAACAAGCATCCGTTGCAGCCATACTGATTGCTACATATTCAGATTCTGTGGAAGACAGACTAACACTAGTTTGTTTCTTTGAACACCATGAAATCAAACAGTTTGCATACATAAAACAAAAACCAGTTGTTGATTTTCTGTCCCTTAAGTCTCCCCCCCAGTCAGCATCACAATATCCCTTTAAGAAATCGTTGTTACATTTATATATGAGACTGTAATTAATAGTGTGTTTAATGTATCTTAAGACTCTTTTCAGAGCAGTTAACAAGAAGTTGTTTGCTTTATTTTGATATCTGCTTAGAATGGACACAGCTACACAAATATCTGGCCTTGTTCCTAAGGCTGCATAGGATAAGCAGCCTATGATTTGTCTACATTTCTTTTCAAGATTTCTATCAATAACAGAATCACTATTTACTTCTAATAGTTTTATATTAAAGTTAAGATCCATAGGGGTAGACATTACTTTACAATTTTGCATTTCAAACTTCTGTTAAATATTTTCAAGATATTCCTTTTGATTTAATTTGGTGACTTTATTTTTTAAATCCTGTTTTATCTGTATTCCTAAAAAGTTTGACACAAATCCCAAATCTTTCATCTTAAATTTTTTGCTTAACAATAATTTAAGGTCACATATCACACTATTATTATTACCAAAAATTAACAAATCGTCAACATACAATAGAACATATGTTTTGGCCACACCAGTATATTTTGTATACAAACAAGTATCACTTTGGGATCTTACAAAACCTTTTGTCATTATTACCGAGTTAAATTTATCATTCCAATATTTTGGTGACTTCTTTAAACCATACAACGATTTGTTCAGCTTAACAATATTTTTGTTCCCACTATAAGCACCCTCTGGTAACTCTAAATAAACAACTTCATCAATATTTCCATATAAAAAGGCTCCAGCAACATCCATCTGATAGATAGGTAAATTTAACTTTGTAGCTACTGACACGAATAATCTTAAAGTGGATAATTTTGCCACTGGAGCATAAGTTTCATATGGATCTAATATATCACTTTGTTCAAAGTCCCTAGCTACTAGCCTAGCTTTATGTTGAACACTACCATTACATTTTTTTGTTTTGAACACCCACTTACTACTTACAGTCTTTACATTCACAGGTTTTTCACAGTAGTCCCAGGTGTTATTTTCATTCAGGTTATCCAGTTCTTTCTTTATGGCTTCTTGCCACTTTCCAGCATCATGCCTTTGCATAGCTTCTTGATATGTTTGAGGTTCATTTGACTGAGCGGAAACACAATGACAGGTATAGAATGAGGTCTGTTTCCTTATACGTCTACTCCTCTGATGTGTTGCTGGTTGGAAGGTTTCATCTTCTTCGCAACTGGAGTCCTCATCACTTAGACACGGCACATATGTACTACTGTCACTTTCTGTAGATAAATCTAAAGTTTCCTCAGATTGTTTAGACTGTTTGTCTTTGCTGATATCTTTCTGCTCCACACTTTCATTGAACTGTGTAACTCCTTCTTCATTTTTCTCTTCACTGGATCTTTGATCCTGACCAATGCCTTTGAGTATATTTGTATCATGTTCTAGCATCAGTGACTGTTCTATGTTCTCCTTGCCTTTTTGTAGAAACACAACATCCCTTTTAATATCCACTCTGTTTTTGTTTGGGAAAAATATCCTATAGCCCTTAACATCTTCTCCATAGCCTACCATAATTCCTTTTTCTCCTTTAGAGTCCCACTTTCGCCTCTTTTCCTTTGGGATGTGAACAAACACAGGGGTGCCAAAGGTTTCCAATTCATTTATATCAAAGTGTTTGTTAGTCCATGTTTCAAACGGGGTTTTGTCAGACTCATTGCTTTTACTGGTTCTGTTTAATACATATGCTGCTGTTTGAATAGCTTCTGCCCATAACTTCTTTGGTAGCCCTTTTGCACAAAGCATTGTTCTCGCTGCTTCAACTAAAGTTCGGTTTTCTCGTTCTGCTTTGCCGTTTTGTTCTGGTGAATATGGCACAGTGGTTTGATGTATGATACCACGTCTAGCAAACAGGTCATGCACCTCTTTGTTTACAAATTCCAACCCATTGTCACTTCGGAAATAGTGTATTTTATTGTTTGTGGTATTTTCAGCTTTATTAATGAAGTTCTCTATGCACATCTTCACTTCATTCTTCCCTTTAACAAAATACACCGACCTGAAGTTGGAATAATCGTCTTTCATGACAACAAAGTATCTGGAGCCTCCCACGGAGGACACCTCCATAGGCCCGCATGTGTCAGCATGTACGAGTTCACATGGCCTAGTTGTTTTTGTTTTACTGGCGCTGAAAGGTAAGCGATGGATTTTGCCTTGTAAGCAGCTCTCACACTTTACCTCTGTATCATCTTTAACTGAAATATTGTTATTTTTGAGAACAGTTTTCACGTGTAGCAAATTTTGGTGTGCTAGTCTTTCGTGCCACTCTTTTAGACTTGTCTGCACATGAGTCATATTTGCTTCTTCGCATTGGTAACGTACGTCTAAGGAGTACATATCGCCGTTACGTTTGGCCAACGCACATAGTTTGTTTTGTTTGTACAATTTACACACGTTATCGTCGGTAATCATAAATAACCTCTATCTGTCACGCAATTCACAGATAATAAATTTGTTTTTAGTTCTGGGACATAGAGAACATTGTCTATGGTCGTATTTATCCACTGCCGCCCGTCATAAACTTGCAGCGCCACCTTTCCGCAACCATGTACACTAATTGCATTGCCGTTTCCGACGATTACAGATTTATTCGACAGTGAGGAATACTTTGTAAACAGATGACGTTCTCGACACATATGTTGGCTTGCGCCAGAGTCTACTAGCCACTGTGACTTTTGAAAATGCTCACTTGAATTCACAACGAATGCGTTACCCGGATTACTGTCTTTGTCCTTGTTTTTTCTAAACCAACATTCACTTTTCAAATGTCCCAACTTGTTACAGTAAAAACACTTTTTCGTTTGCCTATTTCCACTGTTCGAACTTTTATCATTGCGATTACTTCGGCACTCGCTTTGGAAATGTCCCAGTTTATTGCACTTAAAACACTTAACGTTTTTCTTTTCTTTCTTTACGATGAAAGCCGCTGATTGCTGAGGCTCATCTTCTTTGTCTTTTAATCGCTCTTCTTCTATTAGTAATCTTGCTACCAGATTATCGTAGGTTTGTTTACTATCTGGTGCAGACTCCCATGCGGAGACAAAATGTTTGTACTTAATTGGAAGTGACATCAAAACTTTTGTGATGATGAATTTTTCTGAAATGTTTTCTCCCATCTATTTTAACTGATTCTTTAGTTCTTCTATTTTAGATAGAAATGTGGCCATATCTGTTGCTTCCTCATACTTATACTGAAAAAAGCGTTGTTGAACGATATGTATGCTAGTTTCCGATGTTTGCTCGTATACACTAGCGAGCTTCTTCCACATTTCCGCAGATGTCGAACAGGTTAATATATGCATCATCGCACTTTCTGACATTCTTGTCACCAGCCATGTTTGCGCTTTTGCATCTAGCTTCTCCCATTTTTCTTTTCCAGCTACATCTTCAGGCTTCAAACGTGTACCTTGCACCACATCTAGTAGGTCTTGACTGCGTAATAAAATGATGGATTGAAACTTCCAAACATTCCAATTTGAGACTCCCTCTAATTTGATATGAGAGCCAAGCGTTTTGTTTTCTTCCATTTCGTTGATTTCCTTCCTGCTCGTCCCTTCCTTGTATTACCAAGTAGTTTTCTTTCCCGCCGGCCGGCAACTTAACCTCAAAATACTCCACGTGCCGTGACACCGCCGACAGTGATTTTTCGCGACGCCCTGTGGTGATGTTTACTTGACGAAGCAGTATTTTTAAATTTAATTAAACTACAGGATTATGTGCCTGGGCCCATAACCTGTTAGAATAAATAAAAGATGCAACTATAAGACACACTTAACGAAACTCTTTATTAACTCTTGCACACAGACATTAATGTTACCAACACAAAATAAAAAATACAACTATAAAAGTTGCCAGAGGTATTACATTGAGTTATACTAACAAATTTAAGCATAATCAAATATGGCTCAAGAGTTTTCAAGATATAAATTGTTTAATGCTGCAATTTCTATAATTCTTAGTTAGTATTATATTTGTTATGTGTAATCTACGGGTTTCCTCGTGTGCGTAAATAATATATACATGCACCACTGATAGAAATTAAGGACAATTCTATAATATATGCTCCATATTTAACATGATTTTAAAATGCAAAAATCAAATTGACAATGCAAGAAAATTCTTACATTAAACACAATTTTTAAATTATATCGAAAAATTGCCCGAGCCCATCCGGGTATTTAGCAAACTCCAAATGAAGAACAAAAGTAAACCACGGAGGAAAAGATTCTTGCATTATCTATGTACAAACAAAGTGGTTAGGGCTCATAACGTCCTCAGACGTACACACCATTTCAAAATAGCACTTCCAGAAACACTTCCTAGGCGCCATTGTTGTTCTTGAAATATCCAGTAAAATAAAGCCAATTCGGAAAGCAAGTATGAAAATCCAGTAATAGGAAGCCGAGGTCAAACGCAAAAGATATCAAACAAGTCCAGTTAAAAGCCAAAGTCGCAAAATTATAGCTATTGAATCGCAGTAGTACGCACACGAAAGTTTTCGAAAAACTTGTGTCAATTTTTTACACAAATTGTAAAGAGGATATGTACATAAATTAAAAAATGTAAAGAATGATATTAAATGGTTACAGTAATAAATAAAATATACTTGATTTTTTTATATTAATAAGGAAAATAAATAATTATAAAAAAGCAAGACTGCTTATTTTGTTTATTATTTATACTTCTAGTTTTTTAAATTTTTTGGCACTTGCCGCGACATCTAGTAATACTTTAACAAAAAGATCATCAGGTTGGACCCGTGGTTTGTGTCTAATGCATTAAAGATGGCTCCACAAGTAGGGTAAACCACCCAATTGCTGGCACTCGACTAATTTATTGGCTCCTTTAAGTTATTTATCAATAATAAGGTTACCAGTATCCGAACACAGTATAATCTCTTAGTAATCAATAGTAGATTTAACGTTCTAAAATACTGGACCACAGAAATATCTCCTTTTCAAAAATGGCGTCGCGATGAAAACATGTTTGTAGTGCTCGGACTGGCATAAAAAAGTAACAATATACTCTGTGTTTTTGCTAAGGTAAGAGGTTCACTTATCTCAATAACTTTCGTAAATCTTAAGAGTTTTGGTTACAGATACTGTTCAATTCAATTATTGAGTTGTTTAACTTCCTTTTCCAATCATGATTTTTAATGTTTAGGCCATTTTTTTTTTTTGCGGTGCCATCATCTGGTACGTGTAATATGAATCAAACCGTTTTATTGGCACACAAATTGGTTTCGGCAAATCAAAGATTACCTTGATTTAAATAATTTATTTCACATACTTTCAGACCCAGGACGTGTGTTTAATGGAGACGAAACAAATTTTGTGTTGTACCCAAAAATAGGTGTCGTTTTGAGTTCAAAAGGAGAAAAGAACGTATACGAAGTTGATCACGCCCAGGCCAAAACTTCTTTGACGGTTATGTTCATTTTTTGTGCAAACGGTAGTCTTACACCACCAATGGTGATTTATCCTTATAAAAGACTGCCTGCAGAAATAACTTCGCAAATTCCTATTTATTTGCAAGTTCCTATTCCTTGGAAAAATAAATACTATTTTCATTATTAATATCAGTGTTTTATTGGGACATGTGTTCAAATTAATTTTTCAATTACCTACTATGTTATGTACATAGGTCATGTACAGTCACCAACAAAAGTAGCTGAACACATTTAAAACGCCAAAAGTCATACACACATTTAGCAACAGAAGTCGGTGACGAGTGGCGGCCACAAAATTTCATGAACACCTTAAAGGTTATTAAAGTTGATGAACAGCAAAAGCAAAAAAAGTTATTGAACAGCAAAAGCAACAAAAGTTGATGAACAGCAAAAGCAACAAAAGTTGATGAACAGCAAAAGCAACAAAATTACTGAACACTTATAAAAAGTAAGATTGCCGTAGATGTGTTCACC
This sequence comes from Deilephila elpenor, assembly GCA_949752805.1. Lineage (NCBI taxonomy): Eukaryota > Metazoa > Arthropoda > Insecta > Lepidoptera > Sphingidae > Deilephila > Deilephila elpenor. The sequence goes on from OX457095.1 coordinate 14,568,034, forward strand.
TACTTTTGTCGCGTTGTTATGTATTTATTTTTAAATTTTATTTCACATTTTCTTTTTTGGTTTTTCTCTGCACTGACATATTGTATTCTATTTTGAGAAATTATTATGTTTGCAGAGTTTGTCGTGTTCGTCTGTTATTGGCAAGTGTACTTTTATTGAACAATAAATTGTTAAACATCTAATAATACGCACCTAATGTTATTGATATCGTGCTGTTGGTGTTCCAAATATAGTAAATACATGAAATAAAACACATAAATATTTATTTGGGGTCTTGTTCCGTGTATAATAAATAATAATGTATAACAATATTGGCAAAAAATTGTGTATGTATAAGTGTTATTTCAATTTTGTTTGTACCGACTTCGTGTGTACGGTTTGGGTACTAATTTAAAAAAGTAAATTTATAAATATTTTTTTAATTGACCTACTTCATCCCACTACTGGGCGAAGATCTCCCCCCTGTTCCTCCACAATTCGCATTCTAACGAGATTTCGGGCCACATGGGCTCGAAAGCATCCAGGTCGTCTCGCCAGCGTTTTTAGGTCTACCGCGGCGTTGTCGACCATCAGGTATCCATTGGGTAACGATATTTGCCAAACGCTCTGGATGCATTCGAGTCACATGGCCTGCCTAGTTCTATTTAAGGAGTGCTGTTTTGCTTCCCACGTCTGCCACGCCGGTTTTTAAGCGAATTTCGCTGTTTCGCACTCTGTCAGTCCGCCTTATTCCAAATTTTGGATCAAATGTAGTTTGTGAGTGTTTACGTAGTATTGTACGAAGAATAAAGAGCTGTCGAATAGTCAGGACTTTACATTTACAGTATAGTTCACTTGTGGGGAATAAAATAGGTTTACGGGTCATTACTTTTAGAACAGCTCTTTGAGCTGTCTCGAGTCGGATAATCATACTTTTTGAGCAGTTTCCCCAAACAGTAACACAGTAAGTGCAAATTGATTCAACTAGGGCATAATAAACGTTCTTTAATAATGAGAGGGTCATGATGTCCCTTAGTATTTTAAAAACAAATATAAGCTTTCTAATACGGGGGACAACTACGTCAATATGTTTCTTCCATGACAAACAACTGACTACCATTACACCTAAATATTTTATAAAGTCTAAACGTAAAATTTTGTGACAATGGCATGATGTAATGGTAGGATTACGGCATGTGTGCCCAATTATAGAGTAATTAGATGAAGGTTTTGATGATTTTTGGGGGCCGAATGTAATAAATCCAGTCTTTCCTAAATTCAGAGTGAGTAGATTGCGCGAGAGCCATCCGGTCACCTCTCTCATAGCCAGCTCAGCGGAAGATTTTGCTTCAGACCAATTTTTACCATGAACAATAAGAACAGTATCATCAGCATATGATAATACGGTACAGTTAGGAAGAGGGAAATTGCATAGGTCATTGACATAAATAAAAAATAGAGTAGGTCCAAGAACACTACCTTGTGGCAAACCAAACTTTATGGATTCCTCATCACTCAGATAGTGATCTATAAGAACACGTTAAGTGCGGTCATGTAAGTAATCGTAGAGAATGTCAAAACAGGCACCGCGCACCCCAATAGAGTTTAGTTTATCGAGAAGTAATGGGATGACAAAATCTCGATGAGAAAGTTCTCGTATTTTTCGACAGCAAAACTATAGTACGTTGGCGATACTATACGTCAAAAATTATTCCTGCTGCCACTTTTCATACATTTCTAAAGTAAAACTATCGTTAAACTACTCGCTAACTATACTATAGTATCGTAAACGTTTCCCGCTGTCACATTTTAGTTCCAAATACGCTCACAATGGCGCTGTTTAAATTCCCATACAAAATTTTACTATTACTATTCTATTACGATACTGCAAAATGTTCCGGCTAGGGGTACTGAGGTAGGGACTACTAATATATTAGATGTATATCTTACACACTACACTACAACTAGGAACAGTCAATCAGTACTACACACTAAATTGTTCACTATAAACAAAGAAGGCGTGAAGAAGAACGTCCAGAAAGCGTATAGGAATTCAAGCCTACTTTTAAGTTACTTTCAAGCAACTACAGAGACACTCAAGCCTCGCTGACCGTGCGCACCGTGCGTGATTCGGAGCCGAACTGCCGGCAGCGGCGCGTCGGCTCAGGTGCGTGTGACGTCACAGCTACCTGAGTCGCTGTGCGGCGGTCGGCTGGTTTGCCGTTGTACAATTTTTATTTGTTATAAAATAAAGTGGTGTGAATGCGTGTGTGTATGTAGGTATGTGTGTGTGTATGTGGCTTGTCGCCACAACCTTGCATACTTTTTTTATTATTATTTTATGTTCTTGAATACTCAAGCCAAGTGAGAGGACTCACTCTAAAAAGGATGGCCGAGCTGTTAGATTCAATATTCTACTAGATATAATATAACGTACTGATTTATTATGTAGTAACATTAAGTGTATTGATGATTTGTTTATTGTAAATTATATTAGATTTAAAAGGGTATATTATGTCAAATTGGTGTCATAATATGTATATGTAATAAATAATGTCGGCATTCGGAAACAAGGCCTGATATTATTAAGAGGGTTGGTTTCGAAGAGGCAATTGTGTGTCAAAGCTAGTTAAGAAAATTGATGATTTGTTTATTGTAAATTATATTAGATTTAAAAGGGTATATTATGTCAAATTGGTGTCATAATATGTATATGTAATAAATAATGTCGGCATTCGGAAACAACACCTGATATTATTAAGAGGGTTGGTTTCGAAGAGGCAATTGTGTGTCAAAGCTAGTTAAGAAACTACATTAAAAGTGATTAATTTTGGAATACAAGTGTTTTCTTGAAGTGTTCCTTCAAACGTATGTTAAAATTTTGTGCAATGGATTGTGTTACTGATTTTCAACAAACAAGTACCTTGTATACAAGGTTATTATTAGTATACTACAAAGCCGAAAGTAGTTTGTTGGATGGATATAAGAAAAGGAAAAAAAAAGAGAGGGCAGTCTAGAATTTAAAGGACACAAGCTCCAATAAAAAAAACTAAAAATAAAAAAATAATAAAAAAATGTAATTGAATTATTTATAATAATATATACACAATATTTATTTATTTATTTATTTAAATCTTTATTGTACACAATTATAAATGAAAATACACAATACAGAGAAAACAAAAAAAAAAAAAAGTACAAATGGCGGTCTTATTGCTCTACAGCAATGTCTTACAGATAACCATGGGATGGATTTAAAAGAAGGAGAGAGAGAGGGCAGTGTAACAAATAAATAATTTAAGCTTAATAAGTGAAATTAAACATATTACATAAATACACAAACATAATATACATACATAACATATAATAATAAATACTTATATAAATAGATAAATATATATCTGAATTCAGATATACCGCGTTGATACGACAGATTGGCATTAAATTACACTACATATACTATACGTCCTTAGTGTTAATTCGACACGGCACAAAAATTAATAATACCAAAAATGAGATTTTGTTTATTTCAAGCAAACTAAATAGCCTACAAATAAGAGTAAAACGCAACCACCTTTGTAAATAAATTTCACTGACCATTGATGAACTGAACTGGCAACGTCGCGCGGGGCGTGTGTTATCGTCGTGTCGTGGCGAGACGCCGCGCGCCGGCGCACCGCGCGTAGTTACGTAGTTTTGAAGGTAGTTTTAAGTCTAAAATTCGTTCTTTCCAAGCAGCGGGTATTTGCCGCGCTGGCACTCCCTCCTGATGCGGCACTATACGTTTGTTGTCTCGTATCTTTGTACTGTCAATGTTATTGTGCGGGCGTTCCTGGGGCAATTGTGGCTGTCACCATAACTTTCGCGGTATGTACACAGAGCTAAAGCTGTGTTTCCATGGCATTCGCCGTAAATAAAAACCAAGCAGCGTATTCTGACGCGGTGTAAGTTACACGAGGCATTGTTAAACAGTTTAATTACAAACACAAACACAATTTTAATTACGTGTCCTCGACAATAAAAAACAGTCAATAACAAAAAAACATTAACTAATAATTATCCCAAGTTACGTGTACTGTCACAATAAAAAAAAAGAAATAATGTCTTAAACTCATTTAGTGTCCTATCACAATAACAATACAAAATCACAATTGTCGGCGCGAGACCGACAAGATAAAAGCGGCGCGGCGGCGCAGGAGTTTTCGTGTTACATCCGTTCCGAAAGGATAGCGACGGCGCACTAAAATAACAATTTCTTTAGCAAACAATTTTTATTTGTTAAGATGCAATAGCAACACACTGACCTATTTCTATTTCTTTTACGCGCGGGATGTTTTGCTATGATTTGTCTCTCTCGTAATGAAAGTGCAGGTGTGTATTTATTGCTTCCTTATTTGCATCGCCAACTTTTTACGTAATTTAGTTGTACTTATTTATGTGACTTGTGTAAGAGCGGCAACAGCGCGTAGATTTTAGTAGGATCTATCGTTTTAAGGTGTTTGACCTGTGCGTTATACGTAATCAGCTGTTAGAAAAACTACATCGTGTTCAAATGGAGCAAAAACTTACAAAATCACTTATGACTCAACTACTGCTCCTATTTAATTGATTTTTAGTACAGAACTTGGAAATAGTACCTAGTATATGCAGTTTAAAAAAATGCCCATCGGTCGTATCAACTTTGTATATGAGACATTTCATGGTATTTTAACAGAAAAAAAAAAAAAAATTCAGTCGAATTGATTACCTCCTCTTTTGAAGTCGGTCAAAAATAATGATTGTGTTTATTTCAACACAGATACGTAAACACAAGTAAATAAAGATAAATCGTCATATTTGAGAATAATTTTATTTGACAAGTTTTGTAGAGCATTGAAATGAAATGAAATGAAAATATTTATTGAAATGAAATGAAATGAAAATATTTATTGGACCCATGAAATGTCATACATTATTTAGATTCAGTCACTTTTTTCCACTACCACCCGGTTCACAAGGCTGTTTTCGCCAGAGAAGAACGGGCAAGAAACTCTAGCGTTGCTCTTTTTAAAACAAGTTTACAATACAATAATTATACAGAGGTTGCAGCGCAGTTAAATTCAGAGCAGTTCATAGATAATTTAGAAGAATAATGATGAATAGTGTTATTGGTCAAGTGATTTTCTACGGTTGAGTTAGGTAAGTAAAGTCACCCAGAACGCGGAATCAGTACACTGCTTCACCAAAGCAATGAATAGTAGTAAAAGTTTTAAAGCAATTAAAAGTTATCATTATAAGCAAGTCGAGCAGACCAGTCCACACAAGCAGCACTCGTTCACTAGTATGACGCATGTGCCAGCCATCGGCCTCCTCAACCATGTTACAGGGAAGTGACCGACCCGGCACACGACGCCGCCGCAAGCACAGACATTTAAGCGAGCATGACTTACTCAAATTGCTTACAACTACGATGAAATCGAATGAACTAATTATTACATCACATCTATATCAAACAATGCACATCCGGTTAGGGGACTTATATTATGTTATGTTCCCAAGCCTTATTATCTTCTAGGTAATCTGAAATTTTATAGTAAGCTTTATTACACAACTATTGCTTAACAGTGGATTTAAATTTGTTTATACTTAAGGCTTTTATGTGAATGGGAATTTTATTATAGAAGTGTATACAGTAACCCTTAAAAGATTTGCTGATTTTGTGGAGCCTGGTCTTATGACTGACTAGATTATTTCTATTTCTAGTATTTTTGTCATGAACATCGCTTAACTTTTTAAATTTCTCTATATTTTTATGGACATACATAAGATTAGTAAATATGAATTCAGATGCTACTGTCATTATGTTTATTTCTTTGAATTTTTCCCTCAGAGATTGTCTGGAGCTTAGCGAATAAATAGATCTTATGGCTCGCTTATGGAGAACAAAGATTGCATTAATGTCAGCAGCACCACCCCACAGCAAAATTCCATAACTCATAAGGCTATCAAAGTAAGCAAAATAGACCAATCGAGCCGTATCAATGTCAGTCAATTGGCGAATCTTGCCCACCGCATAAACTGCAGCACTCAGCTTTTTTGCTAAGGCAGTTATGTGGGGACCCCATTGAAGTTTAGGATCCAATGTGATTCCCAAGAACTTAGTAGTCTCCACAAGGCTCAACACATCCCCATTCATAAATATGTTGGCATTAACTTTCTTTACATTAGGTGTCACGAACCGTATACATTTCGTTTTCTGACTATTTAATAATAAATTATTCACGCCAAACCAATGGACTATATTTGAGAGAGTGTGGTTTACATCGTCAAGGAAAGGTTGATGTCGTTTTACTTTAAATATCAATGAAGTATCATCAGCAAACAACACTACCTCACATTTGTCCCTTATAAAATAAGGTAAGTCATTAATACTTACTTACTTACTTCTACTTAGGCGTTATCCCGGCCGGTGCCAGGGTCCGCCTTCCGGCTGAGTCTCCTCCATTTCGCCCGGTCTTCGGCATCCTCAATAGTCAGGCCATTGACTCTCATATCTTCCTTGACGACATCAAGCCAGCGCTTCTTCGGTCTACCCCTTGGTCGAGGTCCTGGAATGTTGAGTCTCAGGCACACATTGCCGACGTACTCCTGCGGCTTTCTCAGGACATGACCATACCATCTCAAGCGACATTCTTGGAGTTTATCTGCCACATCGCGGACACCAAGGCTACCGCGGATGTGCTCATTACGGATTCTATCTAAACGCGTAACGTTGCACATCCACCGCAGCATCTTCATCTCCGCGACGTGGACCTCCTGCACATGTCGCCTGAGGGCAGGCCACGTCTCAGTACCATACAGGAGCACAGGGCGCACGATGCTTTTATAGATGAGGCCCTTGAGCCTCATCGGCATCCGGCGATCGCAAAGTATGCCCGAGACCTCCCTCCACTTAGACCAAGCAGCGCCTATGCGGGCTTTGACGTCAAGGTCGATGTCACCGGACTCATGCAGTACGGACCCTAGGTACTTGAACCTGTCCGTCTTCACGGCAAGTTCGTTCCCTATCATGATGCTTTCCGGGTCCGTACCCCCGCACGCCATGTACTCGGTCTTCGCCACATTTAATTTCAGACCACCGTTCTCAAGCGCTTCCTTCCACCGATTGACCTTGCGCTCCAAAAGTCGCCGGTCCTCCTCCACCAGTGCTATGTCATCGGCGTACATTAACAACCAGGGCGCAGGGTCCTGGATGTCCGACGAGATGACGTCGAGCACAACACTGAAGAGGAATGGACTCAGCGCCGAGCCTTGATGCACACCAATATCAATCGGGAAGGAATTAGTATCGCCAACGGCGGTCCGAACGAAGGACTCGGATCGGAGGTACATGTCTCTAATGGTATCAACATAGGCTTCTGGTACCCCTTTTGCCCTCAATGCCCACCAGATTGCCTGACGCGGCACACAGTCGAAGGCCTTCTGCAGATCTAGAAATGCTATGTGCAGAGGCGTCTTCTTCGCCCTGTATGCCTCGCCAAGCATCCTAAGGGCAAATATCGGGTCTGTAGTGCCACTGCCAGGTCGGAAGCCATATTGACACTCAGAGACAGCACACTCTTGGCGGAGCCCGGACTCGATGATGCGTTCGAAGAGCTTCATGGTATGACTCATGACCTTAATGCCACGATAATTGCCGCATTCCTGAACACAGCCCTTTCCCTTGTACACAGGAGTAATCACACTCAACCGCCAAGGGTCAGGCATTTGCTTGGTATCCAGGATGCGGTTAAATAACGCAGCGAGAAGGTCCACACCATGAAGTCCCAGCGACTTCCACGCCTCAATCGGGATAAGGTCAGGCCCCACCGCTTTCCGGTTCTTCATGCGACGAAGACTACAGAGAACTTCGTCAGGTGTAATAGGCGGCACAAGACCCTGGTTCGGGGGCAATTCAGGATAGGACACTCTCAAATGTAGGGTGTTAAATAAATCGTGGAAGTAGGAGCGCCACCTCTCCTTCACCGCGCCAACCTCACATACCAAAGCGCCTCGGGAATCCTTGACACATCGACATTTGGTAATATCGAGTGTCGCCTTTTCCCGAGACTTAGCGAGCCGATAGACCATCTTTTGACCCTCCGCGGTCTCTAGCTTCTCATACAGAGGAGACAGAGACTCGTGTCGGGCCTGAGCCACGGCTCGCTTTGCAGCGCGTTTGGCGAGGTTGTACGCAACGCGGTCTTCAGGAGAGTTAGTCGCTTGCCACTTTTTGAATAGTGTCCTTTTCCCGAGAATTGCTTCCCGAACTGTCCCACTCCACCACCAAGTCTCCCTGCCAAGGATGCGGCCACCTTTAGTGGTTCCGAGCTTGGATTTCGCAAGGGTGGTGATTGCTGAATGAACCCCACCCCACAGTTCCCCCACGTCCTTGGTCCCCATACTATTTTCCAGTAGGGGGATCAAAGCATCGCGGAAACCCTGCCTAGCAGGTCCATCCAGCAACCACCACTTTATCCTTGGTGGTCGGTACTCGGCCACTTTGGGTTTCGGTGTTACCTTGACATCCATAACAAGAAGACGATGCTGTGTCGTGAGACATTCTCCCGGGATAACCTTGCAGTTGGTCACTTTGCTGATGTGGCATCTCCTTAGGAGCAGGTAGTCGATTTGTGTTGAGTGGGGCCCGCTCTTGTATGTAATGAGGTGTTCGGGTTTCTTTTGGAAGAACGTGTTCACAACGGCCAGGTCTGACGCGAGACAGGCTCTGAGAACTGAGTCCCCCTCTGCATTACGTGCGCCAAAACCATAGCCGCCATGAACACGCTCATTCTCCCGTCGATCCTCACCTACATGCCCATTCAGGTCCCCACCCACCACAATGCTCTCGGATTGGGGCAAATTGCGCATAGTGTCGTCGACAAGGGTCCAGAAAGCTTCTTTCTCCGCCTCCGGACAACCCGCCTGCGGGGCGTAAGCGCTGATCAAGTTGGTAACAACCCCCTCGATCATGACTTTAACCCGCACAAGCCGATCACTCCGTCGGTCGACTTCAAGAATACTCTCCCGGACGCTCGGCGACAACACTACGGCAACCCCGTTCCGGCCAGTAGGAGATCCACTGTAAATCAGCTTATAACCCTGCCCGATATCCCGAGACTTGCCACCCTTCCATCGCGTCTCTTGGAGAAACGCGACATGCACCCGACGTCTCTCGAGAACATCTGCGAGCTCTCGGCATTTACCGGTGAGAGAGCCAATGTTCCATGTGGCGAAACGGAGCTTGGTTGGTACTCGCGTCTTTAGCCGCGCCCGTACCGTGCGCGGTAGCCCTTGCCCACTTGTCACAGGCTTAGGGCGATGGGCCTGCGCGTCGTTATGCGGCGACGCCCTAGCCGTACCAACAACGTTTCTTTGTGCCATCCATGATATGACGGAGTTTTGGTATTACGTGGGGCGACCCGCCGTCTGACCCCCACAACCCACAAAATTGGGAACCAAAGTTTCGCCATTGCCTCGTTGGTAAGGTCAGCAGAGTGTACCGCGAGCAGGTGAGGTTGGCTTTGATCCTTAGTTCTTGGTGGACCACATACACTCCAACTCCAAGGTAAGTCATTAATATAGATCAAAAATAGAAAGGGTCCAAGAATCGAGCCCTGTGGAACCCCCATAGTAACAACAGATCCAGGAGATCTTTTTCCGTTGACATCAACGCTCTGAACCCTATCACTTAAGTATGATTTACATAATTCAAGAGCTGGACCATTAATTCCATAGTGGCTCAATTTCCTGATAAGAATATCATGGTGAACACAATCAAATGCTTTGGATAGATCACAGAATACATCTAAAGCATCCTGAGAATTTTCCGAAGCATCAAAAATGTTATTTATAAGCTCCACACCAGCATCAGTAGTGGAGCGACCCCGAGTGAAACCAAATTGTTTATCATGAAGTATATTATTTGTTTTAAAATATCTTTGTAATTGTAATAGCATCAATTTTTCAAAAATTTTACTTAATGAAGGTAGTTCTGAAATAGGTCTAAAATTTGAGGGGTCATCTGTACTACCAGATTTAAAAAGAGGTATGATCTTGCTAAGTTTCATTTTATCAGGAAATATGCCACTATCAATACAAGTGTTGAAAACTATAGCTAGCTGGGGTGCTAATACAGGTATTACAGATTTGAGTATTTTTGTAGAGATTCCCCAGAGGTCACATGTATTTTTAATATTTATTAATTTAAACGTTTTTATGATGTCCATACTGTCAACGAAATGGAATGCAAATGAATCCCCACACCCAGCCACACTTTCCTGCAGTAACTTATCAGCTCAGGAAGGAGATGAATTTAAGTTTTTTGTTATGGAAACTGGTATATCTGTGAAGAAGTTTTCAAAAGCCCTAGCTACTTCTATATCAGAGTTAATTATATTATTATTAATATTTAAGCTAAACTCGGTGTCACGAGGTTTAGCTCTCCCAGTTTCCTTATTAATTACACTCCATGTCATTCTAATTTTATTTTTGGAGTTTTTTATTTTATTTTTCAAATATAGTGACTTAGCTTTATAACAAACTTGTTTGAATAGTTTTGAATATGTTTTAACATAATTTTTAAATTTCTCGCTATGATTATATGTTTTTTCAGAATAAAGATCATATAATTTCTCTCTACTTCTGTGGATACCAACAGTGGCCCAATTGTTGAAGCAGGTTTTTTTGGCTGTGGAAACTGACCTGGATATAAAGATTGATTCAAATTCCTTACAAAGTATGTCAAATACAGAATTATAAAGAATATTAGGGTCGTTACCCTGTACAAGTATATTGAATTTATCTAATAATTTATATCTCAATTTCTCTAACCGGGTCTTTGTTACTGGAACAATGTTAAGTTTTTCAATGCAAGTTTGCTGGAATTCACCTATAAATGTGACTAGTTGTCCACAATGGTCAGAATCTAACTTAGTAATAATCGATTTATTAATAGGCACTATATCAGTGAACACATTATCTATACAAGTAGCGCTAGTGTTGGTTATTCTAGTTGGCTCCAAAAATAGATGGACTAAACCAAACGACCAAAAAAGATTTATTAACCTTCCAGTCATAGCAGATGTTTCTAACATATTAACATTGTAATCGCCTCACACCAATAATCTTTTATTTGTTTTACTTAGTTTCCTCAATGCATCTTCAAGTATTAATTCAAAGTTATCATACAATGAGGCAGGCGGTCTGTATACACTTACAACTATGAACTGCTCTGACTCTATACATGACATTTCTATTATTTGCTCCACACTCACTATATCCTTACGTTCTTTAAATTTAATATTCTTATTAATTAATATTAGTGAGCCACCATGTATAGCATTTTTTCTGCAAAAGTTGCTACCAACTATATGGTTTTTTAAATTGAACATGAGCTGTTCAGTTCTCAGCCAATGTTCTGTGAGACATAGTATATCAATATTTTGACAACTCATGAACAATTCCATTTGTAATTCTTTACCTAGCATGCCCTGACTGTTTTGATGCACTAGGTTGATTATATTTCTGTCACCCATATTGTAAACACTATTCGAACTAATGGGTGGTGATGTATTTATGTAATTAGAAATATTATTTAATTGTATATTATTAATGTCTCTTATATTTGGTAATTGTGATTTCTGACAGCAAGAGGTGGACTCTATTGTCTGACTTACTAATTTAAATAATTTTTAGAAATACTATTAGGAACAGATACAGGTGTATCATTCCCTGTCTTAAAATATATCAACTGCTCAATAGAAGCAGGAGGAGTAGCCAAGCTTTTGGCTTTGTCTGATATAATGGAACATAGCAATTTTGCTATATTATGTCTTTTAATAAAATATGGATTAATTTTTATATTGAAATTGAACTTACTATAGTAAGTATTCATGTCAATTTTGGTAAATTTACTATTATTTGTATTAAGGGCGTCATTCAAAATATAATTTAACTTAAATCTAATATTTTTTTCCACGTGTGACAATCTCTTTTCATAGGGGAATGCAAACATTACAATATTCTTAACATTTAAAGATGTTAGTGTGTTAAGACTCTTTGTATACTGGCGTGTGTTTACATTACCCCTGTCACCAATCATAACTATTTAAGTTGAATTTTGACTGAATTTATACTTTATTATTTTTTCAACAATTTGTGGGTAGGAAAGCCCTGGCATACAAAAGTTTACAACTTTTTGTCCTGTCCTATTAATTAACACTTGACCTAACCCTTTCCCAATATTGTCGCTAAATATTATAATGTTTTCTTTTTCTACAACTTTATTTGTGGTACTGGGAGATTTCAAAGAAAATTCATTATCCTTTTGCGGTGTTAATGACAGTTTGATAGAACGATCGCAGTTGCAAGTATAATTGTTCATTAATGAATTAAATCGTTCTGTATTGTAATGACATGTCTCCACTAAGTCATTTAGGGCTAAGACATGTTCGCTTATTATTTATAATAATATCTAATGTTCTATTGTTTTATTAGAATGACAGCCTCCGTGGCACAGTTAATTTGAAACCGGCTCAGAAATGGTAAATTACGCACACGAAATATTAATTAATATTTAGCAAATATCAATAGTGAATAAATAAAGTGAAGTAATAACTGTTATTATAGAATTGATGTTATGCTACGAGATTATAAAATGAAGTGAAACCTCTATGGTCATTGACTATTTTTATCGACATAATATTATTGATCGAAACTGTCAATCAATCTCTAGCAAATGTTGGTTGAAATTATTATAAATTCACGTATATGATATCATTTTATATAGGCAATGGATGCTTTCTACGCATTTAAATAATGAATAAGGACATTCTGTTCTACCGATATACATACAAGGTTTGTCTTACAATTCTACAATATTGTCACTAAACAACATTGAAAAAAGTGATACGATCTTATGAAAAACTATGATTATTCGGGTTTTTACACTAAAATCAATCACATCCAGGCACTGGACAACTCACCATAATAATTTGCTTTTAATAAAAGTAGCTCAGTACTGAAATATTAAATAAATCTAGAAAAATGTTCGCTTAAATGACATATTTTCACACAAATCGCCATAGAACGCTCTCCGTGTAAACGCATGGTCGCATCATGCATCTCGCTTTAATGTATGATTTAAATCATTCTATCTCTTTCACATTGCCGATCTATGTTATACTACATCTATGGTTATACCAAATATAGGCGCGCAACATGGTCATCTTACGAATAAAGTGCACTACTATATAGTACACACGAGCGCGGACACGCACACATGTCCACAGGGCCTATTCACACGAGTACCTACGCGACTGGCCCGAACGCCGCGCTGCGCCGCGCCGGCGGAAACAGCCGACAATAAACGAAATACAAATTTCGTACGTTAATGATTATATGTATATACAACGAGTAACAGAATTAAATGTAAAAGCCGAAAGTTGTAGGTTCAGAATCAGCTACTGAATCGATATCAACACTTTTTTCTATAGGTTTATTTTTTTAAAATAATTAATTAAAACTTAGTAAATAACAGACACCCTTTCCTTTAATGCACCAAACAAACGAAATTGAAACGTAACTCCAGAGTATAAGGTCTTTTCTAAATGACATAATAAACGAATACTTTAATAAATCAAATAATAAACAAATATGAACTTTATTTCGACAGTCATAAAGGTCTTTTCAAATTCGCAAGCAATCTAGCATTAAACAAACGCACACAACGATAGGCCTGAATAAACGTAATCCATCCATCCATCCATTCATCCATCAGCCAAAGGACGTCCACTGCTGAACATAGGCCTCTCCCAATGATTTCCACAGTGACCTGTTGGAGGCAGCCTGCATCCAGCGACGTCCCGCCACCTTTACCAGGTCGTCTGACCATCTTGTGGGTGGACGTCCTACGCTGCGCTTTCCGCTACGTGGCCTTTTTGGCCCCATCGGCCATCAGTTCTCCGCGCTATGTGCCCCGCCCATTGCCACTTCAACTTACTAATCCGCTGGGCTATGTCGGTTACTTTAGTTCTCCTACGGATCTCCTCATTTCTGATTCGATCTCGTAGGGAAACCCCGAGCATAGCCCTCTCCATAGCTCGTTGAGTGACTTTGAGCCGCCTAATGAGGCCCATAGTGAGAGGCCACGTCTCGGTGCCGTATGTCATCACTGGCAACACACAACTATCGAAGACTTTCGATTTGAGGCACTGAGGTATTTTGGACAAGAAGACGTCGTGTAGTTTCCCGAACGCTGCCCAACCGAGTTGGATTCGACGATTGACCTCTCTCTCGAAGTTGGACCTGCCTAACCGGACCACTTGTCCTAAATAGACATATTCGTCTACAACTTCAAGAGTCGAGCCCCCAACTCCAATGGGAGTGGGCACAACATGGACATTCGACATGATCTTCGTTTTGTCCATGTTCATTTTAAGACCCACCTGTTGGGAGACTCGATTGAGGTCTTCGAGCATAGTGCTAAGGTTCTCCAGCGATTCTGCCAAGACTACAATATCGTCGGCAAATCGAAGGTGAGTGATATACTCGCCGTTGATGTTGATGCCGAATCCTTTCCACTGCAAGAGCTTGAAGGCGTTTTCCAGCGCGGCAGTGAACAGTTTCGGAGATATGACATCTCCCTGTCTCACGCCTTTCTGTAGTGGAATAGCCTTCGTGCTCTGATCTTGTACTCGGACCGACATGGTGGCGTTGTTGTATATACACTTCAACACCTCGATGTACCGATAGTCTATGTGGCATCGCTGGAGAGACTCTAGCACAGCCCAGGTCTCGATCGAATCAAAGGCTTTCTCATAGTCCACAAACGCTAAACAAATAAACGTAATAACCTACCAAAATAAATCATTACCATTGTGGCGCCCCTCCACATACACACACGGAAGCAAAATATATAACGGTTCACCAGCTGACCGCCGGCCGGAGCTCAGGTAGTCGTGACGTCACCGGGCCCGCGCCGGCGCAGCCATTCGTCGCATCGCAAGTCAGTCGGCTTCTGCTCGATGCGCGCTTCACACCGTACCTATCGCTTTCGCTTTGCCTTACGTACCGTGCGCCTTTGCATATTATTTTATTTCATTTGCTATTTATAAGACTGTCGCTTTCCTCTCCTTCTTAGTATTTAGTGGACTGATTTAGTGTGTAGTGTAAAGACTTGTTTTAGTATTAGTGTAGTGAATAAGACTTTAGCCTTAGTGACTTTGTACTTTTCCATTGTGACTTTTGTGTGTACAATAAAATCTGTGTACGCGTTGTGTGGAGCATTTTATTTCCGCCGCTTCCTGCATTATAGGCTCTGCCTACCGCACACGTCACATGTCGACACACAGCCGTGTCGATTACAGGCTACCCGCGTATCCGACTTCTCGGAGAATACGCTTACCTACACCAACCACCTACACCCTCATCTACCTCTCCACACCATGTTCTCTTTTCCGCATATTTAACAACGGCTAGACAGAGCAAGACGCAGCTATTGTTTAATGAAATTTGAATCATCCGATAAACGATGGCGCGCGCGGCGTAATCTTAAAAGGTTTGGGCGGTCGGTGTAGGGTAGTTCCGCGAAAAACGTGTGGCGAACGCTTCACGGTGACGGCGAGCGTCGTTTCCACCTGAGAAGCTGTCAGGACCTAATTCCACGTGATTACGCACTACGATCAGAATGGCTATCTTAGAATTGGATCGGTCGCGGCGGGCCCGTGCAATGGCCTCCTAGGTCACCTGACTTGACGCCTCTTGACTGTTTTTTTGTGGGGACGTATTAAATCTCTGGTATACTTGAGTGAAACTACTAGTGTGGAGGAACTAAAAAGTAGGATAGTGGGAGCGTTCCAAAAAGTTAAGAGTGACACTGAAGTTTTAGATAAATTACGTGACTAATTACGCAAATGTGCATTGAGATGTATTGAGTAAGGTGGTGGACATTTGGAACATATTTTAACAACAAGTCGCCGTATGAGTGCTATTTATCATGTAATTTAATTTTGTTTTTATTTTTTTGTTATTATTTCCAATCTAGTCTTCGTTGTATGAATACAAATTACGTACGTAACTGATTACCGGGTAGTTTTGTAAACCAATTATTATTTATTTACTGTGTAAGCTTATCACTAGTATAACTACCGGCACGGATCTTGAGCGCTGGTCGTTACTTGCGCAGATGTTGATTTTTGGGTCTCTTTAGAGGTATGATGAAGTAAGCGGGCGGGGGCATTATCGCATCGGCCAGTGATTGGTTCACTACGCAACGCCATATTGTTGTTATGCCTAATTCATTCATTGCGTTTGTTCAATTCATTCATTTATTTTGTCCTTTAGTTAACGATGCGCAAAGCAATACCCACTCTGTCGCCGAGCGCTCAAGATTCGTGCCGGCGGTTATATTTGAGCTACAAAACGAAATATTTTAACTTTCATTGTAATGGGCACGAAGACAACACAAGACTTTTCTTGCAATTATTTATTTATACTCTTTATTGTACATAACAAGTTACATAGGAATGAGATACAAATAAAAAATTAAATAGTACAATCGGTGACCATATCGCATTGAGCGATTTCTTCCTGGCAACCTTTGGATGAACTGGAATTGTTGGATTGAAAAATTGGGCTTGACGTGCAACAAGAGTACATTTACAAAAATAATACATTTATATATATACATATACATACATACACACATACATATACATACATACATATACCCATATTTACATATACTAATATACAATATAACAGACAATTTAACCCGGCGTCATTGAGGTTGGGTCAAAATTACCCGGCCAGTTTATAATTTCTAATATTTTTGAAAGTATGCGCGCGACGTTGCCGTCCTTTGCAGTAGCTGGAGCCAATAGCGTATTCTAAACGTTTTCGATGTGAAATCAGTTCGGCGGCGACTGTGCAGGGAGCTGGACGTGTGTGATTTCTAAAAAGGTAATTATGACCCATCCTCACAACACACGTAACAATTACGCGCCATTTTTAACTAATCATTTATTACTATTTTTTATGAGTTCTTTGTGTTTATTTCAATTCTTTTTTGCGATTTGCTTCAAGTTTTGTTGATTTTGTTTTTGTTATTTTGTTTTTGTATTTTGTTTTGATTGTTTAATTATTTTGTTGTTTATTTTGTTTGTCAAAAGGTACTTACTATAAAATACAATGGAAAGAGAAAATCAACGTATTTTAGCGCTTTTAGAGGAGTCTGATTCGGATAAAGATTTGCTTGATGATGGAGAAGAAGTCGAAGAAGAAGATCATGTTAGTGTACGCAGTAAACCAAGTGATACAGAGCAAGAATGTTCGGATGACAGTTCGGTTTATAGTGACGACGATATTCCGCTCTCTGAAATAGGAGTACAAACCAGCTCAAACCGTGCGCCGTTGACGCAGGAAGACCATCCAGTATCACGGTCACGTTATCTTGGTAAAGATGGTACAGCGTGGCTAAAGACACCTTTTCGACAGAATGTAAGAACTAGGGCAGAAAATATAATTACCCAATTGCCAGGTGTAACACAAGAAGCAAAGTCTGCTACTTCAGAGTTAGAATGCTGGGGCTTATTTTTCAGTAATGAGATGTTGCAGAACATTTTGAGATATACTAATGTACGTATCCAAAGATCGCGTGTGCTGGGCCGTGTCCTCATGGCAGTTGCCACAATGGTGGCACACGGCGGACTCCTCCGCTCCGGCTACGCGACACAGGTACGCACCGAAGCAACCGTGCCCGGTGAGCACCTGCGTCAGCCGGTATGTCGGCGCGCCGTGGCGCCTGTCCATCCACTGGTCGAGGACAGGTCGCACTGCCGCGACGGTCCTCACGCCAGCACTCGGGCTCTCCAGCCTGGAACGCCACTCCTCCACGGCGGTCCTGCGGAGGGAGGCCAACATGGCCTCGACCTCACGGGGGACCAACCTCTGCCCACGCCCGGACGCCTCCTCTCGCCGGAAGAAAGCCGACGAGAGGGTCTTTGCGTCCAGCACCCAGGGCAGAGTTCCCGCCAATACGCAGGCCGCCTCATGCGAGACCGTGCGGTAGCCCCTGATAATCCGCTGCGCCACCATGCGCTGCGGACGATGCAGCAGGCGGACGCAGCGATCGCCCAGGGACTCGGCCCAAACGGGACACCCGTAGAGGGCCATGGACCGCACGACTCCAGCATACAAGTTTCGGCAAGGGATGCCAGGACCATCAGTGTTGGGCAGCAGGCGCCCCAGTGCGCCCGCCGCCCTCACCAGCTTCGGCGACAACTCCTCGAAGTGCGCACGGAAATCCCATCGACTGTCGAGGACGAGACCGAGGTATTTCATCCTCGACTCGACGGGAATCCGCACGCCCTCCACCGTGATGTGGGCCTCAGGCGGAGGCCCACACCGAGGACCGTGGAAACACACGGCCTCGGTCTTGTTGAGGGCCACCGTGAGGCCCAGTCGCCGAATCCTGCCCACCACCAGTCCGGTACCGAACGAGGCGAGCAGGGCGGACCTCTGGAATGTCCTGGCCGTCGCTGTCACCAACGTGTCGTCCGCGTAGCAGACGACAGCGACGCCCCGAAGGTTGGTACCACGGAGCACCCAGTCATAGCCGATGTTCCACAGGAGCGGGCCGAGAACCGACCCCTGCGGAACACCGCACGACACCGCTCTGCGATGCCACCCGTTGGCGCCCGGATACACCACGCACCTGTCAGACAAGTACGCGTGCACCAGACGCCGGAGATAGGGCGGCACCTCGTGGTACCGCAGTGCTTCTTCGATGCAGGCCCAGGGCATGGTGTTGAACGCGTTGGCGATGTCGAGAGACACCGCCACCACGACCCTACCCCGGGACACCGCACGCTCCGCTTGTGCCTTGACCCGCAGAATCGCGTGCACTGACGACCGGCCCCGCCGGAACCCGAACTGGCAGTCCGCCAAGTCCGGGCCCGTGTCCTCCAAATGCTCGACGAGGCGCGCGTGGACTATGCGCTCAAAGAGCTTGCACACCTCGTCGAGCAACACGATGGGCCGGTAGGCCGACGGCGAGTCTGCAGGTCGCCCCTCCTTGCGGAGCAGGACAAGCTTGCCCGTCTTCCACAGCGACGGGAAGATGCCCTGCTCAAGGCACGCGGAGAAAAGGCCGCGGAGCCTCGTACCCAGCGACTCGACGGCCAGCACCCAGACACGACCGGGCACCCCGTCGAGCCCCGGGGCCGAGTTCTTGCTCCGCAGCCGAAGCACTGCCGCCTCTAGCTCTTGCGGCGAAACCTCCGGGATATCCCTTGCCGAAACCAACGACGATGACGCCGGTGGACGTGGCGCCATCGGTGGAGGAGTGAACTCCTCGGTGGCCGGAAACAAGGCCGCGACGACGTCCTCCAAAAGTTCGGTCCGGAGACTCTGTGTCAGTGGGGGCGCCCATGGGCGGAGTTTCCTCAACGCCACACGGTACGGACGCCCCCATGGATCTCTGTCCAGAGACCTCCGGAACTCTACGTTCGCCGCGGCCTTCGCTTGCGCGATGGCCACCCGCAGCGCTCTCTTCGCCTCTCTGTGGAGGTCGAGAAGGTGCCGCCCTTGCTCGTCGTCGCCGGGTCTACGTGTCCGACGACGACGGTGCCTGGCGAGTCGACGGCGCGCGACCATGCAAGCCGCGCGCAGCTCTGTGAGCTCGGTCGACCACCAGTACACCTGGCGCTTCGCCGGGAGGCGGGTGACCCGGGGCATGGCCGCGTCGCAGACTCGCGACATCGCCACCCCGAACCATTCCGCCTCTTGCTCGACCCGCACCGGCCCATCCGGTACGGGGAGCCACGCCTGAATAATAGCGGCTTCCTTCGCGGCCTCCACATCGAGGCGCTTCGCGGCCCAACGTCGGCCGCCCGTGAATCGGGCAGTCGGACCACCACCGGACTGCTGGGTGGAGACCTGGGAGGCCGAGACGCTGTACCGAATGTAGAGATGATCGGACAGCGTCTCTTCCTCGACCAAAACCCTCCAGTCCCGAACACGGCGGGCAAGGGCCGGGGTGGCGAACGTCACGTCCACCACCGAACCGCCGTTGTGCCGCACGCACGTGTTCTCCGACCCCCGATTCAGGACGACCAACCCGATGGAGATCGCCCATTCCTCCAGGGCCTCGCCCCGCGCATCGGTCACCGACGAACCCCAAGCCAAGGATTTGGCGTTGAAGTCGCCGGCTACAAGCGCGGGGCGAGGCTGGCTGTCAAGCTGCACCAGGGCCCCCAGGCGCGCGAGAAAGCTCTCGAATTCCGCCTGGGACCTGTTGGGAGAGAAATAGACTCCTACTACCCACACCCCTCCCACCAAGACCGCCACGCATCCCGCACCCTTCGCTACTTTTTCGAAGGGCGGAGAGCCGGCGGCGCCCCGGGTGATGACGGCCACCGAGCCATCAAGGTCCCCTGCCCAGTCGTCGCGGGCAGGGACAGAGTATGGCTCGGCGACCACAGCCACGTGGATCGACCACTGTGCCAGAGACTGGACAAGCATGTCCTGTGCTCCTTTACAGTGGTTTATGTTCGCCTGGAGGAAGTTAAGCGCCATTTATGTATGGGCGATCTCCATCGTCTCGGGGCGGGACGGTTTCGGCCGCGCCACAACCTCGGCAACCACGCCACGCTGAGAGCGGCGCGGAACCGAGGAGGCGACGCAGGCCTTGCCGCCCACCCGATGGTCCGCGGGTTTCCCGGCAGCTGCACAAAGCGTGCAGTGCGGGTCCGCGGAGCACCCTCGGGCTTTATGGCCAGGTTGACCGCAGCGGTAGCAGAGCCCGCTACGGTCACACTCGTCGGTACAATGCACTCGGACGTGCCCTTTGTATAGGCAGCGGAAGCAACGCATGGGACGAGGCTCAAGAAGCCGCACTCCCGCCGCCACCCACCCCACTAGGACACGTCCTTCCTTCACCACTTTCTCCGCTGCCTTAGCTGGACAGCGGAGCCACACCGCGCTCAGGCCCGAGCGCTCAGCGCGTACGTCCCCGACCTTTATGTCGTCAGAAGAGCACCCGCCGAGACGCGCGATGGCTGCTGCGACTGCCTCGGAGTTGACTGAGGCGTCCAACCCCGAGACACGCAGCTCCGCAGTCTTGATGGGCCGGGTAACACGAACGTCCTCCGACCCGCAGAGAACTTCCCTCATTTTCCCGATGAGGGAGTCAGCCTTCGCTTCCGACTCGGGCCCAGGCACCTCAAAGAGGTAAGCCCCGGTGGCGGTCCGTCTCGGCCTCAGCCCGGCCGTAATGCCAAGACCGGCGAGGTCTATTTTAGTTTGGACCTCACGCAGGACCTCTGCATACGTCACTCCCCGCTCTAACGCCTGCGGCGTCACCGTCAAAGTGACGGCGGCTTTACGCGGGAGGCGGAGCCTGGGAGCAGTCCTACGTGGGGTCTGGGCTGGCTGTGGAGCCACCAGGGACTTCTTCTTGCCCCTCCTAGCCACCACAGTCCATGGAGTCTCCATAGATGCGGCGGGTTGAAGGGGCAGGCGCGGTGTCTGCGACGACTCTCTGGGCGGGGCGCGATTGCGGTGCCCCCGCTTTCGCTTGCGCGATTCTCGAGGGGCCGCTTTTGGCGGTCTTGGTGCACCCGCGACTGGCTGAGCTACTGCAGCAGGCCGCATGGCGGCTACAGGGGCTACCCTTTCCTTATTTCCCCCTAGGGCCGGCCACGATGTGCCCGGTGTCCCTGCAACAAGAAGGGACTGCGGCCTTTGGACAGCCTGGGCTCTTCTCTGGTCAGCAGCCAGCGGAGGCCTAAGGATAGGCTCTGGAGGCAGCCGCATGGCGAACGCCTCAAGTTTGGCGTCTACCTTCGCCATGTATATTTCTAGCTGGTTCCGAACTGAGGATTCCACCGACTCAGTCGCCGGCCGCTGCTGCGACCGCACCGTAGCCAGCAGATCCTCCAAGATCTTCGCTTGGGCGGTGAAGGCCGCCTCCAGCGCCGTCACCTTCTCACGGAGGGCACGCTTCTCCGCCTCGACCTTAGCTAGCTCCGCAGAGGCCGGCTCCTGCGCGATCGTCAGCAGCTCTGACACGCTCTCGTTCAGGTCCCGTACGTACGTGCCCTTAAGATGTCGGGACGTCCGAGACACATGTTGGATCCGCTCCGCAATTCTAATGAGGGCCTCGCTGCGGGTAGTCGGGGCTGGTTCCCTAGGAACCGGCTTCGTCCATGGAAGGGACTCTTTGGCCTTCATCAGCTCAGCCTCATCTGCCTCCAGCATGGCGGCCTCAGCAATACGCTCCTCATCAAGAGCGGCCTCGTACGCCGCTTGCACCCTGACGACAGCGTCGTCCTCCACGCAAGAGCTCCGCGCTGGAGTTAAAGACCGCCGTTTTTGTTTTCTTTTGATGGCAGCACGTGAGTCCGTCTCCACCGTGCTACCACCATCACTCGCCCTCGGCCGCTTTTCGGCAGAACGGGAGCTCCGTTGCCTAGTGCGGCTTATCTTGGCCTGCGATGAGTCGCTGCTCATCCCGGACTCCGTATCTAGGTCACGAGGTGGCGCGGTCCTCATCGCGGGCGGTCCCATCAACGAAGATGCCTGACTGGAAGCTCGAGCAACCGAGTCGGGCAGCCTCTCCACCACCACTGCACATTCCGTATTAAAAGATTTTATTTTGTCTGTATTCATGTTGTTCCCACGAGTATGGGGGAAAGGATAGTCCACCCAGGCAGTGCCCCCTGTACCTGGGTAAGCCTAGCGTAACCCGCCAGAGGGTCGGCCGGTACTCTGGCGGGGGTCGCACTAGAGACTGAACTGCCCATCAGCCATGCATCCCTTCGCGGTGCGCCGCCGCTTGGGATTCGGGGTACTTTTTATAGAGGCATCCTCCCTCGCGGTCCGGGCGGTTAAGCCAAGACCCTCGGTCCGGCAGGAGTGCGAGACATGACCACAAACCTCACAACCGGATTACGATATACGACGGCGACCGTGGAAGGGACACTCCCACAGCCCGCCCGGCGGCGGGGTAAGCGCACACCGGGCCCGCCGAAACCTCCGGGACAGAACCGGAGGGCGACCCAAATGGAGGGTCTCGCCTGCAACGACAGATGGAGGCGGCCGCGACAAAAGACAGCGACCGCCAAACCCCCTGCCCTCCCCGTCGGATATTTGCCGTCGGCCATTGTAGTTGCAAAATTGCAACTACGATGACCCACGTTGCCCAGGGTGCACCACGTGGAGGTTCCCGACATAGCACCCCGGGTAATATTGACCCACCTCAACGTCCGTGTAACTGTTTCCTACCACAATGACGCCGGGTTAAGCATAAGTTACATAATACATATATACATACACCACCTACATATATACTAAGAAATACAAGATAATATAATATAAATAAAACATGTTCTTTTAATTAAGAAGGGATAAGTAGTGATCTTTGACTCGTGCTTTAAAAATGTTAAGTGAATTAGCAAGTCTAATATTTTGAGGTAAGGCATTCCACAACCTGGTTGCTTGAACAGAGAAAGATTTGTCTAAGTATACTGTGGTGTGGTTTGGTATATACAACTTAAGATTTTCTGATGATCTGAGGGATCTCGCATGTCTTTCACTGAGGAACTGAAATCGATCTTTAAGATATGAAGGAGAGGAGGGACAGAATAATAC
This sequence comes from Deilephila elpenor, assembly GCA_949752805.1. NCBI lineage: Eukaryota > Metazoa > Arthropoda > Insecta > Lepidoptera > Sphingidae > Deilephila > Deilephila elpenor. The sequence continues at coordinate 14,591,683 of OX457095.1, forward strand.
TTTATAAAGCAAAGAAAGTATATGAGCATTCCGACGAAAGCGAATTGGTAACCACTTGAGCTTACTGCGAAATATTGAAACGTGATCATATTTACGAAGTCCAAATATAAATCTTATACAGAAATTTTGAAGCCGCTCAAGTTTGTCTAGTTGGTCTTCTCTGAGGTCAAGATAGCTGGTATCGGCATAGTCAATAATTGGTAGGAGAAGAGACTGTGCAAGCGCAATTTTAGTGGTAAACGGCAAGAAGTTCCGGAGTCGTCGCAAAGATCCCGCTGCAGCGAAAATCTTGCGACTCACGGCCTGTATTTGGGAGTTCCACGACATTTTAGGATCCATTAATATCCCTAGGTTTTTAACGTACGTCTCTCTAAAAGGGACGATTGTTCCATCGAGAGACACTTGAGGAACTCGAGTCCAGTCCAATCTTGAAATCATTCTGGGGCTACCAATAATAATGACCTGGGTTTTTCCGGGATTTACTTTAACACCATAAGATTTACTCCATTTGCATATTTCCGATAGGTCAGCATTGATTGTCGCTATAGTTTCCGACAACCTTGCTAAAGGTCCCTGCGAGTAGATTTGGAGATCATCTGCATAAAGATGGTAGGATGAAGTAAGTTTTTGAGAAATTGAGTTTATAAAAATAGCGAAGAGTAAAGGAGACAAAACGCCACCCTGCGGAACACCGACTGTAGTATCGCGCCAAGATGAAAAGGTGTTATCAATACAAACACGTTGTCGGCGACCAAACAGGTAAGTTTGAAACCAATCAATTACAGTTGGAGATATGTTTAGAGAGCGCATAATACCAAGGAGAATGTCAAAATCCGCAGTATTGAAAGCGTTGCTAAAGTCTAATAGTGTAAGTACTGTAAGATTTCCACTCTCCATCGCAGCCCTAATATCGTCTGTAACATTGATCAGGGCAGTGACGGTACTATGACCAGGACGGAAACCGGATTGCATTGGGTTAAGGAGATTGTTTTTGCAAAGGAAAGAATTTATTTGATTATAGGTAAGTCGTTCGAGGACTTTGGATAGGAAGGGAAGAATTGATATGGGGCGATAATCGGAAAAGGACCCGGGATTAATCTTTTTAGGTAAAGGGATCACTTGGGCTAATTTCCACGAATGTGGAAACTCCCCACAGGATACAGAAAAGGTGAGGATGTGACAAATAATGGGTAGGATTTCATCAAGGATAGGAATGATCATTTTACGGCTAAGACCGTCACTCCCGACCGCACTAGACGATATGGACAGTATGCACTTCTTAACATCACAATCGGAGAATTTGCTGAAGACAAAAGGCGGATATGTAGGAGTTGGAAGAGAGGAGAGATTATTCAAAGTCATTTCTTTAGCTGCCCCATCACAATAGGGCGAATTGGAGAAATACTGGACGAGCGACTCGATGTCTAAATCATTAGGACAAGAATTCTTACGTGTCTTCCCAACCCCTATGGAGCGAAGAAATTTCCATACCTTTGAAGGATCTCCGTTTTCAATGGACTGATGGATATTTTGGCGTTGTGCATTCCTACACATCTTATTGCAGTGATTCCTTATAGCTACGTACTTTTCTCTATTGTCAGCTGTGGGTTGGTATTTTAACCGGGCTTTGGCTTTAGCTTTAACATTTATTATATTCTTTATTTCGTTTGTAAGCCAAGGAGCCGGAAAATGCTTTACTTTTATGGCACGGATAGGAGCATAAATATCATAAAGTTGAAGCAATTTAGATGTAAAAATGCTGACCTTATCATGAACTGATGGAGATGCAATGAGAGAACTCCAGTCGATAGTACTAGCAGCCCCACAAAGATCTGTTAAGTTCATTCCACTAAAATTGCGTTGCAGAAGGATTTTTGACTTTGCCTTGGGGGGACGAATTTTATAGGAAGTGGAAAACAAGTCATGGTGAGAAAACATTGACGCTGAGCATTGACCATGCTTAATAGTATAGGAGCTAGCAACGTTTTCGAGAAAGAATTTTAGGTCAGCTGATTTTGTGATATGTTGTCTTTCTTGCACTTTCGGTTAGAATCTGGGCTATCTGGCTGGCGGTAGCGGTTGCGTTCTTTAGTGCGCATCCTACCTGTCCAGGTAATAATCCTGGATTTTAAAAACATTTTAGAAGGCGTAATTTTTAATTTTTTGTTTTTAAATAAGTCTACCTGACATACTTTTTTTATTGCCAGACATTTTTGACAATGCTAACTATGTGCCATACGCGATTTTTTTTTTTTTTTTATAAAAATTTCAAAGTATTTTATAATGTCTGTAATTTTAATATTATGTTATTTAAAGATAAGAAAAACTTAAAATAAATTTGCCAGACATTAATTCGATTGTTAAGTCTTGAATTAAAATGAAAAAGTCATGAAAAGTATTGCAGTATAATGCTATTAGTCCGACAGAGACAGCTGAAGGTGCGAGAGATATAGACAACGACAGTGGCGCGACAGGCAAGTTTGCAAGATGGCGTCAGTCTAATGTCACATGTTTGTTTTTGTTTTGATTTTAATGTTTATTTTTTAATTTGACTACAATGGCCAGTGATAAAATAAAATGTGTTTTTTGTAAAGGACATAACGATAACATATTAATACTTTTCGTAAGTGATAAACTAAAAAAATGTCAGCAAGTTTTAAGTGTACGTGTGAAATATAAATTAAAGTACAGTAACATTGAGCTGCCCACGCAAATTAATAAGACAGATGGATATCATAGGCAATGTTATAGTAGTTTTACTGCTTTAATGGCAAAATACCGTGATTCATCATCAGAAACAGATTATGCCAGTAACTCCACTTCACTCACTTTGTCACCGAGTACTCCAGTAGATATTAGTGAAACTATTCCAAGAAACGTAACTCAAAGCTTCTACAGTGAGGTTGCTTCTTCAAGTTTAAACATTCAAACAAAATCAGGAGATTTTAATTTGAATTTGAACAGTAAAATAACTCCAGAAGATGTTGCTCCTAGTTCAAATAACCAGAGCATATCAAGACATCCTGATTTAGATTTTAACCGTGAGATATCATCAGAAAATGCTGCTTCAAATTTAGATAGTCAGACAACGTTAGAAGATGTTGCTTCCAGCTCGACTTGTGATTTAAGTATCAATGAAACTAACGTTTTTTAATGAAATTCCTGACACTAATATTGAAGATATTGGAAAAGAACGACAACTCAAAAATGATTGCTTTTTTTGTGATAAAGATCGTAATGTAGTGATATTGTATATGATTATTTATTTTATTTGTTAAACAAGCTGTGATAAGTTTATACAGAGTTGGTAGACATGTGATAGGCCTATACTGTGAGGGATTGGATGTGTTATTACTTTTGGGTATCATGTACGTTATACCTTCCGTGATAAATTTTGGTAGTTCTTGTTGACCTTTTATAATATCTGTTATGCTTTTAGCTAATATATCATGAAGAATGGAAAATTTCTTATACCAGAAGTTATGCAAGCTGTCAACTCCCGCCGCCTTCCAGTTTTTCATTTTTTTAGTTGCTTCATCTATGTCATCTACTGTAAACTCGGAAAATTCCATTTGATTTATATTTTCCCATTTATTTTCTTCTTCGTGTATCCATGCTGCACTTTCATTGTGGTCTCCATGATTTTTCCAGATTTCAGCCCAGTAGTTTTTAAGTTCATGGGATTGAGGTACACCATCAGGAATAATTCTATCGCTGAAAATCAGCGCTGTCTTACCTATTGGTTAGACAGCACCTCATGCTGAGTCGGTGTCCAGATTTGGCATCACATCGCTTTCGCATGCACAAAAAAATTTTTAATTGTCATATTTTTTCTTTTTTTTTTTCCTTAAAGTTCTCACATTATTATTTGTTGCTTACTAAATATTTGTTTTTGTACATCTTATTGTATATGTTGATGCCAAATAAAATTGTGTCTATTGTGTGTGTGTCTACTGTTATTTCTAATTTTTCTATAAAACCCTTTTTCGTTGTTATTAAACAACTTATTATCTTCTTTCCTATTTAGAGCTTTTAAATACCGTTTCAGCCTCTGTGATTTTAATGCTAACTTTTGTTTTAGTGTGTCTAAGTATTCAACTGGCCTAGAGTTATTGTTTTCATGGGAAGAATGCACTTTTACATTCTTAAAAATTTTTTCAACTGCCTTTATAACTTTTTTAGATCTGTTATTCTTTACATATTGAGTTAGTCTGCCAATATCGGCCCTTAAATTCTTAATATCGTTTTCTAATCTGACTTGCCAGGGTGGTTTTTCTGATAGTGATTTACGAGCTTTAAATGAATTATTTTTATTTCTTATTTTATATCCTATATTTTCAGATATTACAAGTGCACTGCAATAGATCAATGTATGAATTTTAATTATATCGGAATCAATTGTGTAAAATTTACAAAGAATATGTTTATTAAAAACGTCAACAAGCCTATACAATTTTTTACTTTCTTTCAAACGGGGTAACTTAGGACGAGATGTAGGGTCTGTACCCTCATACTGAGTTAGTGCGGTTTCTAACTGGTCTATGAGTTCCTGTGTAGAAATATCTGTATTAGCATCATCAGAGAAAGAAAGAAAGAAAGAAAGAAAACTCATTTATTAGTCACAAATAAGATGACGCACACACTCGTTTAACATAAATTTATATATATATAACTAACAACAAAAAGAAAATAAAAAGGAGTTTGTACGTCGCATAAATGTGACACGTAGGTGACCACTCAGCTTATTGTTGCACTGCGACGCGAGCCACAGCGCAACGCTGGTTTTCAGTGGTCACCTTGAGTGACATGCGAACGCCAGCCTACATACTAACATAAATTAAAACATATTGTTTAATTACTACTTAAAAAAAAAAAACACTAAAAAAAAAATACAAGTCATAATAAGGAATAATAACAAAGGAAACAAGTAAAAAATTAAAAAAATAATTAAAAATAAAAACCTACTACACAAACAGTACAACACATACAAAGATAAGGCAAAAAATAATAACTAATATAGTTTATAAATACAATTGTAATAATGAACTCAAGTAACGAAATAACAAGCCTTGGATAATGCTCTGTCCCGCTTCCGCTCGCTCAACACATCAGTGAACCCGCGCCGCGTCGCCCGCGCCCAGGCCACGCGAGCCTTAGCATTGCACAATAGTAATAATTAGTGCAAAATGCTCTCTGCAGTCTGCATTCGTCCGACGACGGGGCCGTGAGAGGACGTTCTTTGCCAATTACAATGCGTAAAACCTGAGTCGTGCGGCTAGTGCGACGCGTCGCAAACATGGATTGTTGAAAGCATGGCTAATTGTCCTGGCGAGTCAAAAGTACCACCAAACTGTATAGCATAAAATGACTGTCTCCGGTAAGTGCAACTTGCGTAATAAAAATATGGCATTAATATGAAATATTAAATATCTAATTAATTAGCTTTAGTAATTGTCTCGAGGAAAAATAAAATAAAAAAACACAAACAAAAATAAACAATAATATTCATAAGATAATGAAAAAAATTTTAAAGGTGAAAACGACGTGAAAGGGACAATTTGGTAACTAATAACGTAAAAAAGACTAACTATCCGTCCTGGAGGAGCGCTGCCACCCGCCGCGAGGACACTATCACGCCTCGCCGATGATTCACAAACATTAGGTAAATAGGACATAGATATAGATATAGATATGCATACAAATATATTAATAATACCATATTTTATGTAATTACTTAGTTTTGTTGGAAGTGCTTTTGTTCGTATAATAAATGTTTTCTAATATGTAATTTAAATGTATTTTTTGTTTTTAGGAATCTCAATGGCGGCGGAAGATCGTTCCAGCAGCGGGTGGCCGCAAATCTGAAACATCCTCTAAAGGCGGTAGTTTTAAAGCGGGGCATCGACAGTGGGTTCGACGTGGAACGAGTGGGGTAATTGTAATGCTCTTGTCGCCACGATAGTTTGCTATACAGGTATCTCGGTGTGTGTGACTTTATAATTGGGTATTTTACTATAAGAAAGAAAACATCTAAAAACTATAAATGTATATAGTAAAGCATTAAGCAATAAGTATATGTTAATTTCAGTTTTTATTTCCAATGAATACATTTTATAATTCGTTTTGAAAATTTCAATTTTTTTATCTGTCCTAAAAATATGTGAAACGGCTGCCGCCATGATGGATAACGATTCTACGTCATTCCGTAAGTAGAATACCCCCTCCGGTGTCCAAGAGCTCATACAAACACAGGTTGTTTACTGGTTGAGTGACGTATCATTTTAAAGGAACATGGCGCCTAGCGTTTTCACATATTTGCGCGCATAAATTTAAAATTTAAATTTTAAATGGTTTTTTATTGGACTTGCCGAGCGAATAAAAATTTGATATTTTTTTAAATAGTTTCTTAATCTTAGGAACAACTTAAAAGACTTTTTGAAAATGGGTAGAATACCCAATTCCGAACATTAATGTCGCTAAATGCATTTTCCTGCGTGCCGCCATTTTCAATATGTTGTTACAATTTAAGTATGGCGTAACATGGTTTCTCCGGGGAATATCAAAACAAAACCGGGCACAGGTCGCTGTCTTTTGTCGCGGCCGCCTCCATCTGTCGTTGCAGCCGAGACCCTTTATTTGGGTCGCCCTCCGGTTCTGTCCCGGAGGTATCGGCGGGCCCGGTGTGCGCTTACCTCGCCGCCGGGCGGGCTGTGGGAGTGTCCCTCCCACGGTCGCCGTCGTATATCGTAATCCGGTTGTGAGGTTTGTGGTCATGTCTCGCACTCCTGCCGGACCGAGGGTCTTGGCTTAACCGCCCGGACCGCGAGGGAGGATGCCTCTATAAAAAGTACCCCGAATCCCAAGCGGCGGCGCACCGCGAGGGGATGCATGGCTGATGGGCAGTTCAGTCTCTAGTGCGACCCCCGCCAGAGTACTGGCCGACCCTCTGGCGGGTTACGCTAGGCTTACCCAGGTACAGGGGGCACTGCCTGGGCGGACCTTCCTTTCCCCCATATTCGTGGGAATATGAGTTCAAAATCAATTTTTTTTAAAAAACATGTTCTGTTGTTGTGGAAAGGTTGCTCGACTCGGACACTTCTCAAGCGTCCAGTCGGGCAGCATCTCTGATGGAACCGCCTGCGGAGAGGCCTGCGCCATCCCGTGACTACGATTCGGAGTCCGGGATGAGCAGCGACTCTTCGCATGCGAAGAAAAGGCGCACGAGGCAGCGGGGTTCCCGTCCTGCCGGAAAGCGGCAGAGGGCCAGTGATGGTGGCAGTACCGTGGATACGGACTCCCGTGCTGCCACCAAGAAACAGAAACGGAGGCCCTCGGTTCCAGCGAGGAGGTCGGGCATGGAGGACGACGCCGTCGACAGGGTGCGGAGGGAGTACAAGGCCGCCCTTGACGATGAGCGCATCGCCGAGGCCAAGATGGCGGAGGCGGAAGAAGCCGATTTGCTGAAGGCCAAGGAGGCCCATCCCAGGACGAAACCGGCTCCAAAGGATGCAGCCCCGGCCACTCGCAGGGAGGCTCTTACGAGGATGGCGGAGCGGCTCCGACATGTCTCCCGGACGTCTGGACACCTAAAAGGTACATACGTTCGGGACCTAAACGTAAGCGTGTCGGAGCTGCTATCAATGGCGGAAGAGCCGCCCTCGGCGGAGCTTGCAAGAGTGGAGGCGGAGAACCGCGCCCTCCGCGAAAAAGTGACGGCTCTGGAGGCAGCTTTCACCGCCCAGGCGAAGGTGTTGGAAGACCTGTTGGCCACGGTCCGGTCACAGCAACGACCAGCGCATGAGCCTGAGCCTTCGGTGAACTCAGGTGGACTGAAAGCGGAAGAAATAAAGAGCCTGCTGGAGACACACATGGCGAGGGTGGACGCCAAACTTGAGGCGCTCGCCATGCGGCTGCCTCCCGAGCCGATCCTTCGTCCTCCGCTGGCTGCGGACCGGGCTAGGGCCAAGGCAGCCCCGAAGCCGCGGCCACCCGTCGCGGGGACACCGGCCGCCTCATGGCCAGCTCTAGGAGCGGAAAAAAGAGGAGCTGCCCCTGCGGCCGCTGGCCGTCCGGCTGCAGCAGCTCTGCCGACAGCGGTTGCACCGATCCCACAACAAGTGGCTGGTTGGGAGTCACGTGGGCGGCGCCGGGGCAACCGCAAGCGCGCTCCGCCTCGACCACAGACGCCGCACCCACCCCTGCAGGCCGCCACACCCATGGAGACTCCGTGGACTGTGGTGGCCAGGAGGGGCAAAAAGAAGTCCCGGGCGGCCCAACAGCCGGTCCAGGCCCCACGCAGGGCTGCTCCCCAGCTCCGCCTCCCGCGCAAAGCCGCCGTGACACTCACGGTGACGCCGGAGGCGTTGAAGCGGGGAGTTACGTACGCGCAAGTCCTGCGTGAGGTCCAGACCAAGGTGGACCTAGCCAGCCTCGGCATAACAGCCGGGCTGAAGTCCAGGCGCATAGCCACCGGGGCTTTCCTCTTCGAGGTGCCCGGGCCCGAGTCGGAGGCGAAGGCCGACTCCCTCATCAGTAAAATGAGGGAGGCCCTTCGCGGGTCGGAGAAGGACGTACGCGTCTCCCGGCCCGTGAAGACTGCGGAGCTGCGCGTCTCTGGATTGGACGCGTCAGCAACCTCCGAGGCTGTCGCAGCGGCCATCGCCCATCTCGGCGAGTGCTCCCCAGACGAAGTCAAGGTCGGGGAGATTCGCGACGAGCGCTCGGGCTTGGGCGCGGTGTGGCTCCGTTGCCCAGCAAAGGCAGCGGAGAAAGTGGTGAAGACGGGGCGCGTCCTCGTCGGATGGGTGGCAGCGGGAGTACGCCTACTTGAGCCTCGGCCAATGCGCTGCTTCCGCTGCCTCTACAAGGGGCACGTCAGAGTGCAGTCCACCGGCGAGTGCGACCGCAGCGAGTTCTGCTACCGCTGCGGTAAACCGGGCCATAAAGCCCGAGAGTGCTCCGCGGACCCGCACTGCGCAATTTGCGCAGATGCCGGAAAACCCGCGGATCACCAGGTGGGCGGCAAGGCCTGCGCTGCCTCCTCGGTCCCGCACCGTTCTCAACGCGGTGTGGGAGCCGGGGTTGCGACGCGGCCGCAACCGTCCCGCCCTGAGGCGATGGAGATCGCCCATACATAGATGGAGTTTAATTTCCTCCAGGCGAACATCAACCACTGCGTCGGAGCGCAACAGTTGCTTGTTCAATCCCTGGCGCAGTGGTCGATTCACGTGGCTGTGGTCGCCGAGCCATACTCTGTCCCTGCCCGCGACGACTGGGCAGGGGACCTTGATGGCTCGGTGGCCGTCATCACCCGGAGCGCCGCCGGCTCTCCGCCCTTCGAAAAAGTAGCGAAGGGTGCGGGATGCGTGGCGGTCCTGGTGGGAGAGGTGTGGGTAGTGGGAGTCTATTTCTCTCCCAACAGGTCCCAGGCGGAATTCGAGAGCTTTCTCGCGCGCCTGGGGGCCCTGGTGCAGCTTGATAGCCAGCCTCGCCCCGTGCTTGTAGCCGGCGACTTCAACGCCAAAGCCTTGGCTTGGGGTTCGTCGGTGACCGACGCGCGGGGTGAGGCCCTGGAGGAATGGGCGATCTCCATCGGGTTGGTCGTCCTGAATCGGGGGTCGGAGAACACGTGCGTGCGGCACAACGGCGGTTCGGTGGTGGACGTGACGTTCGCCACCCCGGCCCTTGCCCGCCGTGTTCGGGACTGGAGGGTTTTGGTCGAGGAGGAGACGCTGTCCGATCATCTCTACATTCGGTTCAGCGTCTCATCCTCCCAGGTCTCCACCCGCCAGTCCGGTGGTGGTCCGACTGCCCGTTTCACGGGCGGCCGACGATGGGCCGCGAAGCGCCTCGATGTGGAGGCCGCGAAGGAGGCTGCCATTGTTCAGGCGTGGCTCCCCGTGCCGGACGGGCCGGTGCGGGTCGAGGAAGAGGCGGAATGGTTCGGGGTGGCGATGTCGCGAGTCTGCGACGCGGCCATGCCCCGGGTCCCAGCGAAGCGCCAGGTGTACTGGTGGTCGGCCGAGCTCACTGAGCTGCGTGCGTCCTGCCAGGTCGCACGCCGCCGACTCGCCAGGCACCGTCGTCGTCGGAGACGTAGACCCGGCGACGACGAGCAAGGGCGGCACCTTCTCGACCTCCACAGAGAGGCGAAGAGAGCGCTGCGGGTGGCCATCGCGCAAGCGAAGGCCGCGGCGAACGAGGAGTTCCGGAGGTCTCTGGACAGAGATCCATGGGGGCGTCCGTACCGTGCGGCGTTGAAGAAATTCCGCCCATGGGCGCCCCCTCTGACGCAGAGCCTCCGGACCGATCTGGTCGAAGACGTCGTCGCGGCCTTGTTTCCGGCCACTGAGGAGCTCACTCCTCCACCGATGGCGCCACGTCCACCGGCGTCATCGTCGTTGGTTTCGGTAAGGGATATCCCGGAGGTTTCGCCGCAAGAGCTAGAGGCGGCAGTGCTTCGGCTGCGGAGCAAGAACTCGGCCCCGGGGCTCGACGGGGTGCCCGGTCGTGTCTGGGTGCTGGCCGTCGAGTCGCTGGGTACGAGGCTCCGCGGCCTTTTCTCCGCGTGCCTTGAGCAGGGCGTCTTCCCGTCGCGGTGGAAGACGGGCAAGCTTGTCCTGCTCCGTAAGGAGGGGCGACCTGCAGGGTCGCCGTCGGCCTACCGGCCCATCGTGTTGCTCGACGAGGTGTGCAAGCTCTTTGAGCGCATAGTTCACGCGCGCCTCGTCGAGCATTTGGAGGATACGGGCCCGGACTTGGCGGACTGCCAGTTCGGGTTCCGGCGGGGCCGGTCGACAGTTCACGCGATTCTGCGGGTCAAGGCACAAGCGGAGCGTGCGGTGTCCCGGGGTAGGGTCGTGGTGGCGATGTCTCTCGACATCGCCAACGCGTTCAACACCATGCCCTGGGCCTGCATCGAAGAAGCACTGCGGTACCACGAGGTGCCGCCCTATCTCAGGCGTCTGGTGCACGCGTACTTGTCTGACAGGTGCGTGGTGTATCCGGGCGCCGACGGGTGGCACCGCAGAGCGGTGTCGTGCGGTGTTCCGCAGGGGTCGGTTCTCGGCCCGCTCCTGTGGAACATCGGCTATGATTGGGTGCTCCGTGGTACCAACCTTTGGGGCGTCGCTGTCGTCTGCTATGCGGACAACACGTTGGTGACAGCGACGGCCAGGACTTTTAGAAGATCAGCCCTGCTCGCCTCGTTCGGTACCGGACTGGTGGTGGGCAGGATTCGGCGACTGGGCCCCACGGTGGCCCTGAAAAAGACCGAGGCCGTGTGTTTCCACGGTCCTCGGTGTGGGCCTCCGCCATTTCGAGACGTTGTCGCCGAAGCTGGTGAGGGTGGCGGGCGCACTTGGGCGCCTGCTGCCCAATACTGATGGTCCTGGCATCCCTTGCCGAAACCTATACGCTGGAGTCGTGCGGTCCATGGCCCTCTACGCAGTCCCGTTTGGGCCGGGTCCTTGAGCGCTCGCTGCGTCCGCCTGCTGCATCGTCCGCAGCGCATGGTGGCGCAGCGAATTATCAGGGGCTACCGCACGGTCTCGCACGAGGCGGCCTGCGTATTGGCGGGAACTCTGCCCTGGGTGCTGGACGCGAAAACCCTCTCGTCGGCTTTCTTCCGACGAGAGGAGGCGTCCGGGCGTGGGCAGAGGCTGGTCCCCAGAGAGGTCGAGGCCATGTTGGCCTCCCTCCGCAGGACTGCCGTGGAGGAGTGGCGTTCCAGGCTAGAGAGCCCTAGTGCTGGTGCGAGGACCGTCGCGGCAGTGCGTCCTGTCCTCGAGCAGTGGCTGGACAGGCGCCACGGTGCGCCGACATACCGGTTGACGCAGGTGCTCACCGGGCACGGCTGCTTCGGTGCGTACCTGTGTCGCATAGCCGGAGCTGAGGAGACCGCCGTGTGCCACCATTGTGGCAACTGCCGTGAGGACACGGCCCAGCACACGCTGGAAGAGTGCCCAGCCTGGGACGCGGAGCGCAGCGCTCTCGTCGCGGTCGTGGGAAGCGACCTTTCGCTGCCGGCCGTGGTCGCCGCCATGGTCGGCAGCCGGAGTTCGTGGCGAGCCATGCTCTCCTTCTGCGAACGTGTCATGTTGCAGAAGGAGAGCGCCGAGCGGGATCGGGAGCAGACCGATCCCGCTCGTCGCCACAGGAGACGTAGGAGGCGCCGGGACGCCAACTAACCCGGCGCCGCAGAGGCCACGCGGGGCCGCCGTCCCTACCTTGGCGGCCCCCGAGACGTGACGCAACACGCGTCTGTTGCCGCGTCGCTAAGCGGCGGTGCACAAAGAGGCGGTCCTGGCGCGTCTGTTAAACGGTATCCCGGGGCCGTCTCTCAAGTGCACCGATGGTGGCCGACGCGGGGTTTGTAGTCGGTATTTCGGCGCAAAGGCTTACGGTAGGGACCCGACCCAGCGGCCGCCCGACAAAAACGGGCGACACCAACATCTCGCTGGGCCGGAAGGCGCCGGTGAGTCCGACACACCCCCGCCCCTTCGGGGGTGGGATGGTCCGTAAAGGGATTTTCCCCGCGAGAAAAAAAAAAAAAGGTAGTCCCGCATTCTATACAAAATCTTTAAACGATAGAAACAATTTTTTACTACTCCGTTGATGTGAGTTTCAAACCGCAGCTCCGGGTCGAGCACCAGCCCCAGGTTACGCGCAGTTTCTACCCTCTCAATGCTGTGCCCCATGATTCTAACGTCAGGGTTTGCCGCAATAATTGACCTTACTTGGTTTTTGCTCCCTAAAATCATGTATTTCGACTTTAGGGGGTTCAACGTCAATGAATTGCTTGCAGACCACGCAGCGATTCTATCAAGCTCCGAGTTAAGAATTTTAATTGCGGGTGATACCTTTTGGGCATCACAAGAAATATATATTTGAGTGTCGTCAGCGTAGATGTGGTATTTGGAAGACTTGATATTGTTAGTCATATCCGCGCTGTATAATATATATAGAATCGGGCCTAACAATGATCCCTGAGGGACACCTCTGCCTACTGATTGTGGGGAAGAGGACAAAGTTGTACCATTTCTATTAAGAATTTCAACTCTCTGCGACCTACCGGTTAAATAACTCTGAAACCATCGTATTGTGTTGTATTGAAATCCGTAATATGCGAGTTTCGACAATAGCAGAGAAACATTAATTGAGTCGAAGGCTCGTTAAAAATCAAGAAGCGTGAGTATAGTCCCCTCCCCACGATCACGGGTTCTAGGATGTTTCCTACGACATCTGCCAGAGCTGTTGCGGTGCCACGACCCGTTCTGAAACCTGACTATAGATCTGGCAATATATCATAGGTTTCGAGGAATTCTGTGACCTGTAAATATACTACCCTTTCCAACACCTTGGATAGACAGGTCAAAATACTAATTGGTCGAAGATCATTAAAATTTTGTGGGTTATTATTTTTAGGGATTGGTCGTACTATGGCTTCCCGCCACAGGTCAGGAAATGTATTTGATATGATGGATTTATTTATAATTTGTGTGATGGTTCCTAACGATTGTGGGAGGGTTAGTTGCAACATCTCTCTAGATATGCCATCAACGCCTTCTGCATTCGTAGAAATGTTACCTATAATTTTACGCACTGTTTCTGAATCAGTTGGTCTTAAAGAGAATTTTGCCGAGCCGTATCGATGGAATTCAAAAAAAGTAAGTTGCGAAATTGAGACATTGGGATTACCTGGGACATTGAGAAATGCCGAATTCACTCTGTCCGGGTCGGTAAACTGACCTGTAATGTCACAATGATGCGAAGGAAGAATATGTTTTTTAATGTTGGACCATAGTAATTTTGGCTTGTGTATATTTTCATTTATGTAAGTGTTAAAATACGCCTTCTTTTCATTGTGTAAGCCTACTATTGCTACTCGTTTTAAGTCCATGTAGTACTGTCTATGAGCTTCCAATTTTGTACGACAATATCGATTCCGTGCGTCATTTCTAAGTTTAAACATTAATTTAATGTTATCTGTTATCCAAGGTGTCGGTTGGGTTTTAAATAGTCTGATTTTCTTCGGCGCGTGGACATCAAAGAGCTGCCCAACGTATCGATTAAAAAGTAAAACCATGTCATTCACGTCTCTCAACTCATCGATCGAGCTCCACGGAATAGCCTCAAGGTCACTTCTGAATTCGTCAGCCAATATGTTCTTAAACGGTCGGTATGAGATAAGTCTGCGAGTCGGTTTTTCCTTTTTAAAAACAATTTCTCAAGTAACAAAGGAATGATGCCCGAGTTCCGATATATGATGTACATCGGCGCCCCGAAACCGCGCGTCCGTGCAAATCACATCGATTAAGGAGGCACTGTCTCCCACAAAATGTGTAGGTGCATCTACAATTTGGGTCAAATTAAAATGCTTTAAAAATTCTACTACCTTTTTGACCATAGAATTGTTAGTTTCGAGCATATTGACGTTCAGATCACCTAGCAAGACTACATAATCATAGGGACTCAATGCGCAAATGCTATCAGTGATAGCATCTATAAATATGTCTAAGTCTAACCAGGGAGGCCGATAAACAGTGCCTATCAACAGCTTGCGAGAGTTTGCCGTGAGACTCATCCACTTTTCTTCCACCTGTGAGTGGGGAGGATGGCAGGTAATACGGACATTGATTCCAGTTTTAATATAGAATCCGACCCCTCCTCCTCGCCCTCCACGAATTGTTTCTGGGCGTGGAGTGTGCCGCAGTCTATATCCCGGGACCACAGGTGCTCTGCCTTCCTCTCCCACACGCAACCATGTTTCATTTATTGACATTATGTCAACTGAGTGATGGTTCATTGCGATTAGAAATTTGTCATGGTTCGTAGATAACGAGCCGGCATTAAACAGCCCTAATTTTAACATATGTTTATTGTGCAGCATTTATACAAACAAATATTTTAAACATATTTACAACTTTTATGTATAAGTTTATGTTTATGAATATTACAATTTTATAACAAAAAATATATATAAATAGTAAAATCAAAATATACCAATTCATAAGCAAAATAGAAAATATGGAATTTCTTTGCGTGTGTGTACATATTATGTAAATATTAAAAATTAAAGTGATAGCGTACACCACAGTCCATCCGCCTTTCTTATGACAATTAAATGAATGAAAATAAAAAATATTACTACCTTTATCGAGACAATTAAATGAGATCAAAATAAAAACTCTAACGACATACATCCAGTTTAAATTCAAGACATAATCAAGCATCCGGCCCAAATATACGTGATAGGTCTGCCTCATTCCGGATGATTGACACTTTGTCATCACCATTGTGCCGCGCAAGTATACGACCATGTTTTGTCCACACGTATTTCCAGCCCAGACGCTGACCCGCTTCGCGTGCACGCCGAAATAACAGCCGATTGAATTTGGTTAATCGCTCATTCAAAAAAAAATTCCGAGGTTGTCCGGGCATGTTGAGATCGCCAGTATTAGCGCCCCGGCGCACCCGGGCGGCGCGCAACAACTCGTCGCGCAGGTCGCGGCGCACCAGGCGTACTGCAATGGGGCGCGGCCTTATCTCCGTTGCGCCCGCGGCACTCGTCGCGTTTATTCGCCTGCCACCGACACGATCCGCGCTCACAATATCGATGTCTTCTATATGGACCCCTAATTTGCTTCCTATGAGCTTCACCACATGTGTAAGGCTTTCGTTGCTGCTCTCTGGTAAATTTGATATCTCCAAATCATTAGAGAGCAATTTCATCGACCGACTCAGATGAAACATTGCAGCTCTGCTCAATAGTCGACAACCTAGTGTCCAAGGCGCCAAGTTGCTCCCTCAAGGAAGTGACGGACTCCTTCAGCCGGTCACCATCTCTCCGCAGTCCCACGAAGTCTTGACGCAGCTTTTGGAGCTCGTCTAAAAACTCTTTTCTGACCAAAATGAACTCTTCCCTGAACATTTGTCGCAACTCCCCCCGCAGCTCCTCCCTAAAACTATCCAACGCATTCAGCACATCCGAGTCACGTTTACCATCATGGCTCGATACACCGACTTCTTCATTGATGCGGTCCGCTATGGGCGTTGCGTTACCTGTAACGCCTCTTAAACTCTTACGGGTACAATCAGAGCAACTCCATGATGGAGTTATGGGACCCGAAGATGGTAATGAGCCACAAGCTCGATGAAAAAGTGCCCTGCATACGCTGCATGCTGCTGCACCCAGCGGCGACAAATATTTAGCGCATCCACCACACTTAGCAGCGGGCATTTTGTAGCGTAAAGTTTGCCGATTGTGCTAAATGTTTCAATGTAGTAGCGATAGATGGCGCTAAAAAATTACTATTGAGAATGGGAGCTTAAGTTCACAATCGATTCTGCTAATAGTTCCAATGTCGTGACGATAGATGGCGCTAAAAATTAATGTTCGAGATGGGAATTTATGGGGTATTACTATAGTGTAACACACCACAAGGACGACCACTATGTCTAAGAAATGCACACACACCGAGACACACTATGAATGTTGCGTTTCACTATACTTATGTAACTATAACGTTAACTTTTTTCACAGTTTAGATAGTTTAAGGTAGTTTTAGCACTTTCCGAGGATTAGACTTAAATTGTTCACAATTGTGTTTATACACCTCTAATGCACTGTATAACGATATGGCTCGGTAATCTCACTGTGTGTATTACTTTTTCAATTAAATCAGTCCAAAAAGAACACTTGTTTTATTTTTTAACACGATTAATATGGGATTAGCTCCGATCAGCTTGACGTTCGTGACGTCACTCATTAGTGATTTGATCTTGTTCTATTTGTTGTGTTATTGAATTTATGCTAGGTAGTGTGGTTGTTTGTGTTGAAGCATGAGTGGACCCCTGCGCGGTTAACATATTATTTTTCAGGATTTGGCCTGATCCAATATTTTCCGTATCGGTGTTTATGGGTTCGGTGCTATCAACATTAGAAGATATTAATGACTCAGAAGTACAATTGTTAACTATTAGTGGGGGCTGGTTGTCTCTCATTTCTTCTTTTAGTTTTTCCGAAACTTCCTTTTTTATTCTGTTTATGACTTCGTCAGACAATAGTTTATTACGAATAATGACTCTTCTTTGATCTGCGATTCTTTGAGCGGATACATTTAACTGTGGATATTTTAAAATAAACTGATCGTGTAGTTTCTTGCAGTACATGGTTTTATCTGTTTCTAAGTTGGTAACATAAAAGTATGTGTGCATGATAAAAACATTAATATCATCACTCCATTTCATGCGCACTCTTGGCTTACCAGCCTTGGTGGTCGTAGGTTGAATAGCTTGAGCCTCCTGCGAAACACTCTCGGCTGGTGTAGCTGCACCATCACAGCTACTCCTACTATCTTGTACATCTACAATATCGGCTGTAGTCCTTGAGGACATTCCCCTACCCCCCGCGTCCCCGACTCCCGCCCAGCCGTCCAGCCGGGAGTCACTGGCTAGCATGCTGTCACGCCCGTGGCCAGCTACAGACGTGCCCCGACGATCACCCTCGGGTAGCGACCCTATACGTACATTTCTTTTACGAGTCTCCATATTAATGGGTTACCTTTGCCTTGTTTGCCGTGTAGGTTTAAGTTATACACGTTGCCCGCCCCCCACGTGGTCTGGTGTTCGACACGGACGTAAGGTAGGATTTTGGGGGGCTTATTATTATTATTATTTATTTATTTTTTTTATTATATGCACAATGAAAAGTCATTTACTGTCGTAATGGTTCTCTGTATCATTCTCGACTTATTCTGCAACTGACTCTCTCGGACTACTAGCATTATAGGTACTGCAATACTTTTCATGACTTTTTCATTTTAATTCAAGACTTAACAATCGAATTAATGTCTGGCAAATTTATTTTAAGTTTTTCTTATCTTTAAATAACATAATATTAAAATTACAGACATTATAAAATACTTTGCAATTTTTATAAAAAAAAAAAAAATCGCGTATGGCACATAGTTAGCATTGTCAAAAATGTCTGGCAATAAAAAAAGTGTGTCAGGTAGACTTATTTAAAAACAAAAAATTAAAAATTACGCCTTCTAAAATGTTTTTAAAATCCAGGATTATTACCTGGACAGGTAAGATGCGCACTAAAGAACGCAACCGCTACCGCCAGCCAGATAGCCCAGACTCTAACCGAAAGTGCAAGAAGGACGACATATCACAAAATCAGCTGACCTAAAATTCTTACTTTCCAAACGTTGCTAGCTCCCGTACCATAACGACAGAGTCGCAAGAAGAAACAAGAATAAGTTCAAGTAAAGACGGGATGCAATTAGGAAGGTGGTGAGTAGTGCCTAAAGGAAGAATAGCGAGATTAGTGGATTCTACAGTGGAAAGGAGAGAATTAGCACGTGAATCATTTTTTAAGAGACATGTATTAAAGTCACCCATAATAATTGTATGATTGTAAGCGGGGACTAGGTCTTCAAGAAGTTTTTCAAAAGAATTGAAATAGTTGATGCGAAGAGAAGGACAGTAATAGACACCTACCAGGACTTTGCTGTGACACATTTCTGCCTCAATGAATAAGTGTTCGCCAGCATTTGGTGGTGTTGGTTGTGGTGACATATCTATTATGCGGAATTGGATATAGCTGCGGAGATATATAGCAACCCCACCTCCGCCGCCAACTGCTCGATCATTTCTAATTAGATTAAATCCTGGTAGGGTGTATGAAATGGAAGGGAGACATGGTTTAAGCCATGTCTCGGAAACAAGAATGGCGTGAATATTCTTACAGTCAAAGCTAGCCAGCATATCTGGGAAATGTGCCGGAATACTTTGGGCATTTATGTGAACGACATTAAAGTTCTTGAGAACATCAGAAAATTGGTGGTCAAGCGTATTTGCCAAAGATGGAATACTTTTAAAACTGCTATCACTGCAAGCACTGTGAAAACTATCATTGTCACTATCACTATCAACAGATAACATAGATAAATAATAATAATAGTGAATATGCTATAAATAAAAATGAATTAATATAAAAATTATAAATAATATTTATTCTAGAGTTTTTTTCAATTAGTGCGTCCAACTGCCAGTGCCAGTAACATAAAAGCAAGGAAAGTAATAACTAAAATGAGAAACAATCATAAATTATAACAGGGACAGCTATCAACATCAATAAATGCATTTATAATAGTATTGAATAAGTATCACACAGTAAAAAAGCAAAAGGTAAAAAAAAAAAAAAACAATAAAAAGAATACATAAAATAGAACAATAAAACAAAAGCCTTTAAAAAACCTGTGTAAAAGAATAACATGAAATACCTACGATGAATAAATTGACACAATTTCATTATTGAATACAATGCCATCTTTAGAGCAAGGTTGGAACTAAATTAAATGCAAATAGACTAACAAACAAGATGTAAAAAAAAAGATAAAAAATAATAAGCTATTAATTGACAGCCGTCGTCTGCTTCACAATTCACAACAATAACAAAAGAGTGACACGAAACGTGTGTTTTAGGTTAAGAGAAGTAATTATAAATAATGTTAACCATAAACCAGTTATTTCTTGCTAACATTTCTTCTGGTTCTGGGCGCAGAGCTACCTTTTGCGATGGTTGCTGCTTTCGGACTACCCGCCTCAAGAGACTTAACCTCCGCATGTGAAGTTAAACGGTGTCGTGTGCCATCCGGTCCCACAGCAAATATCGAGCCATCTCTGGTCCAGCATTTGGTGACTCCGAACTTTTGACGTGCAGCCATGAATACGGCATGACGAGTTTTTGTGAGGAATTCCGAAAGTGTGACGCCAGAACCCTTGAAGTGCTTCTTCGACGACCAGGCCTTATCACGGACAACCACTCGTTCAAACTTGCAAAGGATCAGCCTGGGCTTCGTGGCATTGCTTTGGCGACCCATCCTGTGACATCGTCTCACATCACTGGCGGTGAAATCATCCAACTTGAGCTGAGTGCGTATCACTTTGACGACGGTTTG
Organism: Deilephila elpenor; assembly: GCA_949752805.1. Lineage (NCBI taxonomy): Eukaryota > Metazoa > Arthropoda > Insecta > Lepidoptera > Sphingidae > Deilephila > Deilephila elpenor. Next base: position 14,611,653 of record OX457095.1, read on the forward strand.
GGCTACATCTTCATCCTTCGCCTCGTCGATACCATGTAAGAGCAGAATCTTTCGACGACCCCTCATCTCCAAGTCATCTACAGTCTGGTACAATGAGTCAACTTGGGTTTGCAGAATACTTAAAGTATTCAGGATGAAGGTCCTAAAGGAGTGAAACTCAGAGGCAAGAGTGGTGATGGTGGTTGTGGCTGCAGCAGGCGATTTTTTCAGTTCCGCTTCGAAATTGGCCATCCTGGCATGAAATTCCTCCCTCAGTATGGACACAGTGTCTTGGACTGTCTCAGTCATGATAGTGTCGTGTGTTGTGCGCGTATAGTTATTTTACACTGGCAGGTGACTAATATAATTACACTGGCATATAGATAATTGTACAAATACTGTTTATATTATTAGTAAACTAATTTTTAATTAAAGAGCAAATCCGTTACTTGTTTACTTGTCAACACCCGAAAAAAAAAATCATTCATTGGTTATTAAATATTATTATTATAATTTTTGGAACGCTGTCACTATCCTACTTCTAAGTTCCTCCACACTAGTAGTTTCACTGAAGTATACGAGAGATTTAATACGTCCCCACAAAAAAAGTCAATAGGCGTCAAGTCAGGTGACCTAGGAGGCCATTGCACGGGCCCGCCGCGACCGATCCAATTCTAAGATAGCCACTCTAATCGTGGTGCGTAATCACGTGGAATTAGGTCCTGACAGCTTCTCAGGTGGAAACGACGCTCGCCGTCACCGTGAAGCGTTCGCCACACGTTTTTCGCGGAACTACCCTACACCGACCGCCCAAACCTTTTAAGATTCCGCCGCGCGCGCCATCGTTTATCGGATGATTCAAATTTCATTAAACAATAGCTGCGTCTTGCTCTGTCTAACCGTTGTTAAATATGCCGAAAAGAGAATATGGTAATTATTTATTTTGGTAGGTTATTACGTTTATTCAGGCCTATCGTTGTGTGCGTTTGTTTAATGCTAGATTGTTTGCGAATTTGAAAGGACCTTTATGACTGTCGAAATAAAGTTCATATTTGTATATTATTTGATTTATTAAAGTATTCGTTTATTATGGCATTTAGAAAGGACCTTATGCTCTGGAATTACGTTTCAATTTCGTTTGTTCGGTGCATTAAAGGAAAGGGTGTCCGTTATTTACTAAGTTTTAATTAATTATTTAAAAAAAATAAACCTATAGAAAAAAGTGTTGATATCGATTCAGTAGCTGATTCTGAACCTACTACTTTCGGCTTTTACATTTAATTCTGTTACTCGTTGTATACCTTAATACTCGATCGTTATCTGCCCCGACGGAGTTAGCGAGAGATTTAGAATCATTATGCAACAGGGAAAATACATATAAATGAAATTTTAATTATAAAGAATAAAGAAAATGCGACGAATATAAAAATACTCGCAAATCATATGAAAAAATTGCAAATAAAAATACCTAGAATTTTAATTACTACGGATGTAATAAGAGTGTGTAATCACGAGTATAAAAAAATCATATTAAATGATTTTCATTTGTTGCCCACTAGCGGACATGCAGGGATAAACAGAATGATGGGTAATTTAAAGAAATATTATCACTGGCCAGGTATGGCGAATGACGTCACTAACTACGTTAAGAAGTGTCGACATTGTCAATATAATAAATTCTCTAATCGCCTCGTACGTGAGCCAATGGTTATAACAGATACTGCAAACTCAGCATTTGAGCGCGTAGCGTTAGATATCATGGGTCCATTACCGACAGATATCAACAATAATAAATATGTATTAACATTACAGTGTGACCTATCCAAATTTGTAGAGGCATATGCCTTGAAGAGTAAAGATTCTGAATCAGTAGCAAGGGTATTTGTTTCTAATTTTATTTTGAGATACGGAGTGCCTAAAGAAATCATTACAGATAAAGGAACATAATTTTTGTCTAATATCATGGAAAATGTGTGTAAAGTTTTAAAAATTAAACATTTAAGTTCGACGGCTTATCACGATGAGACAATAGGATCACTAGACAACAATCATAAGCATTTGGGCTCTTATCTTCGAATTCAGTGTGATAGAAATACGATGAATTGGAGTGATTGGTTACCTTTTTGGTAATTTTCTTACAATACTACGGTACATTCAGAAACCAAATACACGCCATTTGAATTATTTTTTGGCAAATGTTGTCAATTACCATCAGATTTAGGAATTTCAGTTGAGCCCTTGTATAATTACAATGATTATCCAAAAGAAATGAAATATCGGTTACAGCGAGCGCAGTACGATGCCAAGCAGAACTTGTTAAAAAGTACAATTAAAAGAAAAATAATATACGACAAGAAAACTTACTCCGTAACTTACGAAAAGGAGACCTAATTCTAATAAAAAAACAAACCGGAAATAAACTTGAGAACATCTATAACGGTCCCTATGAAGTTATTGAGGAAGTTTCACCTAACGTTAAGATTTTAAAAGATGATAAAGAGTATGTTATACATAAGAATAACACCAAGAGGTTTTTAAGTTAGTATAAGTTTTATTGTATCCTTATATGAAAATTAAATTACTAATTTATTTATTTAAGCTACATTATATTGTATGAAAATAATTCATAAGACCTAATTGTTTGTCTATTTCGTTTTTTTTTCTCTCGAAAAGGGGGAGGAGAGCAGAACTTTTGGGGGGAGGTGTAATGTAATGCTTACTTTGCAATAAGATGAATAATGTTAAAACTGATATATCACGTAAAAGTGCATTTAAGCATAAACGCTAAGATGACTTCACGCAGTCGTACGTGTGTAAAAGAATACTCGTGTACGGGTGCGTGACTGAACTAACAATGATTCTGTATATAAGTGTACATTTAAGTATGGATTTTATTAAAAATGTTGGATCTCTACCAAGTAGTTTGTTTCATTATTACAACACCTTAGTGCAGTGATTCCGTATAGCTACATATTTTAGCCCGTTTGTTTCATTAGGGCGTCGGTTGTACCTGGACTTAGCTGCCGCTTTTTTGGCAAGTAAATCTTTAATTTCGGCTGTGAGCCAAGGCGTTGGTAGGTGTTTCACCTTGATGGCTTTGACTGGTGCATGTCTATCGAACAGTATGGTTAATTGGCTGTTAAATAACTCAACTTTAGCGTCAATGCTATCTGTAAGGAACAGTGGACTCCAGTCAATGCTGTCGGCATCTTTACGAAGGCTATCAATATCCACAACTTTCACACTATTTCCATGATTTCTATAAAGAAAGGTTCGGGAGTTGTTGCTGGATGAAGCGGCTAAATCATCACACTAGTATGTCATCGTATATATATAATATATTTATATTATATTATAATATATTATAGTATATTTATAATGTATATAATATATATATATTTTATGTATTTATATTATAGTACATGTTTATATAATTTACGTATATTTATAAGTAAATATCAAATAAAATAAGCATTTGTACCCCTACTTCTGTCATCTCTGCACCATCTCAAGGTAGACTGGAAGAGAATGCCTTTAGCATTAAGTCCGCCTATGTACAATGTTTGTATGTGAAGTTAAATAAAAATAAAATAAATATCCATTCCCCGAAAATTTCTCTGCAGGAGGATTTTAGGTAAGGATTTAGGAGGACGGACACGGTAGGACAAAAATAAGAGATCGTGAGAGGAAAAAGCGTCGGCGGAACATTGCCCATGTTTCGCGACGTGGTTTAAGGAAGAGACAAGGATAAGGTCAAGAAGGGAAGGAGTACAGTTTGGAGAATGGTGAGTGGCTGAAAGCGGAAGAATGGAAAAGTTACAGGATTGGATAACATTCAAGAGGGAAGAAGAGCGACGATCGGTCTTGAGTAGGCAGGTATTGAAATCACCCATGATTATGGTTTGACTGTACGAAGGAACTACGTTTTCGAAAATAATTTCAAAGGATGAGAAGAAGTCAATGCGAAGCGAGGGACAATAATAAACACCGAGAAGAAGTTTTTTGAGGGAGAATTCCACCTCAACAAAAAGATGTTCACCAGCATTTAGTGGCGGGGGTTGCGGTGATGCACTAATGATCGAATATTGTAATTGCGTACGGAGAAAGATAGCAACATCCCCTCCACCACGTTCAGTGCGATCATTCCTAATGAGGTGGAACCCAGGAAGTGAGTAAGAAGAAGAAGATAGGCATGGTTTAAGCCATGATTCTGAAACAAGAATAGCATGTATATGTGTACAGTGTAAGCACAACATTGGTACTATTTACACTGTTTCGTTTATAAACAACATTTTAACAACACGTCTGCGTTTCCACCAAAGATAATGCTTTGCGAGGGATGTGTATGTTAAGAACAAATCGAAACTCGGCTTAATATTTACCACTTCATTGCTATTACAATAACAACTAAACATACCTAAGTAATTGTTCAAAATGTCCACCCCTTTCACTAATACACAGCCGAGCCCGCTTACGCATATTGCGGTCTAATTTTGATAGCACAAAAGTGTTCTGTTTTATTGTATTAAAACTTTCAATTTTGTTTTTTTTTGTTCATTTTCACTTTGCGACTTCATAATATCTCACTGCCGCAGACACATTATCACCACAAATCGCGAGACTACGCACCATATCTGTACATACTTAACATTGCTGTAAAGTGTAACGAAAAGCCATCGCGAAATCGGTACGTGCGCGGAGTAGTCTAAGCAAAATCACGAAGGATGCGTACGCGCCGAGACTTCCGGGGTCACTAATATTATTAGATCAAACGCACCGCACGCATCGCCGCGCCGTAGTGTGCGGGGCGTGGGGAAGGGACGGTGTCCTTGCATTTGGCATCGGCCGGCTGTGTAAGTACTTTAATAGGTGAACGACCGACACGCGCTGGATTTTTATTAATCAACAAGGTAACCAGCTTGACGAAATTTTAATATGTTTTTGGGATAAAATATAACGTATGTTAAAATTTTGTGCATTGGATTGTGTTACTGATTCTCAACAAACTACTTTCGGCTTTGTAGTATACTAAAAATAACCTTGTATATAAAAGCCTCCTCTGACTTTTCGGAGTTATGTGTGTAATGATAGTCAATCACCACGCACTTTAACGGTGAAGGAAAACATCGTGAGGAAACCTGCATACCGTAGCGATTTTAAAGAATTTCTACGGTATGTAAGTCCGCCAACCCGCACTAGGCCAGCGTGGTGGACTATATGGCCTAACCACTCTCAATCGATTCTCTCGATTGTAGAGTAGGCCCGTGCCCTGCAGTGGGACGTATATGGGCTGATATAGATATAAAAGCCGTATCTTATAATAAAAATAAATATACTCAATAAAAAATATATAAATACAGGGTATATCAAGACCGCGACCGAAAACGAAGCAAGGTGGTAGTATTAGTGACTTCAGACACAGAGCAATGAAAAATTTCGCAAAAAAAATCGTCAACTTTTTTTTGGTAATTTTTTACTTATCGTCGTATTTGGGTGATTGGTTATTATAAGTATATCAATTAAAGTATAGCAGTGTTTGAATATATTTGTGTTTATGAAAGATATATCATAAATTATATTGGCATCAAGAATAAATATGTATTATTATTATATTTTATTTGTATTTTGTGTTATACAACTCTAACATCAGAATTGGGATCAGAACTAACATGATTAATTTGAAATTATATAGTTGCAGGAGCAGTGAGCGTGGATTAAAAAATAAAGGCCTTCCGGGATATTCACAATGCAACGTCAAAGGCTGACCACGAGTATTTGGTTTCATCTAGTTGCTCTGAAAAAAATCGAGACAAGAAGCTGTACCTTTGAAACTATTTACTGCCGCTCTGAAGGATACCTTCCGGTTCTGCAACGAGTACAGTTATACAATACGACGTACGACTACCTACACGAAAAAAAAAAAGTACGTCTTATTGAAGGATTTATGGAAGGCTAAAAGTTGTCTGAACCAGAAAGAGTTGCTTCTGATATTTCTGCGCAAGAAGATTTCTATGAGACAGTGGCGCTTATATTCCAAGATAACAAAGAGATCTGACAGATCTACATCGTCAGAAAATTCTGATTCGATGATCAGCGATCAGGAATGCTGCAAAGAGCGACTACTAGGATTGACCAAAGCGAATTGATTAAAGAGAACAAGCCAAAGATCGTGTCGAAAGGTCATGTGGTGCCTAGCCCAGAGCAGTCAACGGGCTATCTACTGAAGACTAATTCTTTTGTTGGGCGGGTCCAAGTTTGTAAAAGACAAGAGAACCACTGCATCCAGTTGCATCCTGCACCCAGTTTAATTGGGTGGCATTTCACGGGCTAAGTCTTCTCGTCCAGATTATCTCAAAGGTTCTTGGGTTGTAGTATGCTGCCGGTCATGATGTTGATACAGAATCATCGTTTAACTATGGACTTCTTTAGTGGACCTAAAGTATCTTCACGATCTGTATCAAGAGGCAACCGACAAGATATACGGCACCAGTAACTGGTCACTGATGAAGCCCAAACATTATCAAACCAAGGTCATATATCAGCTAGATATATAGCATCAAAGAGGCTCAAGGTATCTTCGCGGTCTATGCTAAGTGGCAGCTGACACACATACCAGCAAATATGGTGTCAGACATCTGCTTATAGTATGGACCGAATACCTGATAAGGGTAGCAGAAGTTAGTTCGCATAGAACTGTAGTTCATCTATCATCAATGATCCTAGTGTGAAGTTTTAATGTAGACCTGTTTCCAATGATGGAATCCCTGTGGCTAATGGGTATATCTACAGGATTACTTCTGAGTGAAAGACCTGGTCTAGAATACTTCTGTTTTCTAAAACCTTCAGAATAACATATGTCGTACTACAATAATAATAAACTATGACTATGACTAGACTTTTATGGATAAGTCTTTTGCTGTCCAAGCTGTCCGTTTATGGAACGCACTCCCTGATGTCATAAGACGGGCACAAACACTGTCGTCCTTTAAAAAAATGGTTAAAGAACACTACTTGTCCCTTTAACAGCCTAATTAGTCAAGTGATTGATTGTTTATGTTTGTACTTCATATATGTGTGCACTTATGTGTGTATATAAATGTATGTATTTATTTATGTATACAGCGTGATATTGACACCTCCTACATTAAATTAAACCATGTGCATCGCGTAGTAAGAGATATTATTTGCACGCATAGGAATTGTCGTAGAAGGAAAAACTAAAATGTTGATTTTTCAAACAAATTATAAGTCAAAATAATGACATTAAATTTAAACATCCTATATTTACACTTACCTGATATACAGCGTCCGCATGGAGCGGAGCGGCAACATCGCAATATTCCCGCGTTTATGAAAACAGCCTGACCCGCTAGCACGGGCGGCGCTGCGATCGCGGGAATTATCTTCCCATGTCACATATTTTTCATAGTATTCACTATTCATTATTCATTCATCACACAACACATAAATACATAAAATTAACTTATTCAAATTGTTATGTTTTATGCACCAAATCTCTCACGATATGTTCTGAGGGCCATGACGGCGTTTTGATTACACTCGCCATACAACAACACCATATCTGTGTATTCCACAGTACTATAAGTATTCGTCATTGTATTAAGTATAGAAAATACAACAACTGAACAACTTAAATCTACAAAAACTAAAAAGTACTTATAATCACTAATACGAACACTTAAATAATAAAAAGAACACTTAAACTAACAACTAATAAAAAGTACTTAATTGCAATATGTGTCTCTATCACTTAAACACTTATTCACTTACTTGAACACAAAATACAAATAACAGAATTTAAAATACTATCAAAATGGCGATTTCTGCGCGCGCGCGTGTTTTTGTTTACATTACAAATTGAACGCAGTAAACCGAACACTGAGCGGGCCGCCGCGCCGGCCGCGCCGCCATACATTAGGATTTGCTAAAAAGTTGAAGATCCCTTGGATGGATTGGTTGATGCAGTAATTACGTAACTGGATTGGACAATAGTATTTAAAATGAGATACTCTGATTGGCGTAGAAAAATACTTTGTGATTGGTAGTTTAAAATAAGAGCCGTGACAATATCTTGAAATCGATATCGATTATTTGTAGTTTAGTCAAATGTGTCAACTTTACTTTTCTAAGCAATTTTACCCGTAAGTAGTTCATTAATAAAATAAAACAATCTACAGCAGCGAATGCATACGTGTATTTTGTATAAAATTACGATTTCTTAAAGTGGTTTACTTTGGAAACATTAAATATTGTCAAGTTATTGTCATTTTCAGGAAATGTAGTCAGATAACTTTGTAAAGTTTTTTTTTTTGTTAAGAGGAAAAGCTTTTTGCTTCCCCTTCGATATCCCGGGGAAGCCGAAAAAGGTAAATCAGTGTCTCTGGCCTTCTAGCCCTGTACAAACGCGTGTATTGTGGTCGAGCTGGGTCCCTAGCAACACCTACGCCAGCATATCATTATGCTAAAAACCCTCGATGACCGGTTGGGTTTAAATTATTATTTATTTATTTATTTTAATAAGTCTTTATTGTACACAACAATGAAACACAATATACAGAAATTACGAAAATAATAAAAGTACAAGTGGCGGTCTTATCGCTCTAGGCAATGTCTTACAGACAACCATAGGATGGATTTAAGAGAAGGAAAAAGAGAGGGCAGTGTAGATATAAAGTTAACTAATACTAGTTCAACATATAAATACACAAACATAATATACATATTATGACTCATAAATACATAAATAAAAATATATAAATAAATAAATATACAAGTACATATAGTATAAATACTTATACTATAATATATTACCAATTTATTCAGACGGAGGAAATAACACTAATATCTGTTTAAGGAGAAAGGTAGTGTTCTTTAACCAGCCTTTTAAATGATGACAGTGATTGTGATTGTCTCACCACAACTGGAAGCGCGTTCCATAATCGAACTGCTTTGACAGTGAATGAGTTGTCCGTAAATATTGTGGTGTGCACGGGCATTCTCAGCTTTAGGTTCTCAGACGACCTCAGGGACCTCGAATGTGAGTCATTAAGAAAAATAAATCTATCTTTAAGATAAGAGGGGGTGAGAGGATTAAACAAAATATTATGAAGAAGAGAAAGGGTGTGAGTATTCCGACGAAGCCGAATAGGTAACCACTTGAGCTTAGCACGAAACTCAGAAACATGATCATATTTATCTCCCTCTTATCTCAAAGATCGTTTCATATTCCTGCATGATTCACATACAAGATCCCTGAGATCGTCGGAGAACTTGAGGTTGAGAATGCCTGTGCACTCTACGACTTTTATGGATAAGTCTTTTTCTGTCCAAGCTGTCCGATTATGGAATGCACTTCCTGATGCCGTAAGACGGGCTCGAACACTGTTGTCCTTTAAAAAAATGGTGAAAGAACACTACTTGTCCCTTTAACAGCCAAATTAGTCTAGTGATTGATTGTTTATATTTGTACTTTATATATTATATTTGTGCACTTATGTATGTATATATTTATGTATATATTATGTAATTTGTATGTTTATTTTATCATTATATATTATATTACTTGTAGTTTTTGTGTTACTTGTTTTATGTATATACGGTGTATCTATTAATTTTTGTTGTTATTATTTTAGTTATTGTTTTAAAACACTTAATATAAGTATTATTATTTCTTATCAGTCTAGCTATTAGTACACTATTGACTGCCCTCTCTTTTATCCTGTTATTTCCATCCCAAGGTAGTCGGTAAGAGATTGCTTCGAGCGATACGACCGCCTTTTGTACTGCTATCTAATTTAATGTTGTTGTTTTTTATTTCTTTGTTAAGTTTATATAGTGTACAATAAAGGATATAAATAAATAAATATTTGCGGAGTCCAAATATGAATCTTATGCAGAAATTTTGAAGACGCTCAAGTTTGTTACGTTGGTCTTCGGTGAGATCTAGATAGCTGACATCGGCATAATCGAGAATGGGGAGAAGGAGGGTTTGCGCAAGCGAAATCTTCGTGGCGATGGGCAGAAAATTGCGTAACCTTCGCAAGGACCTAGCTGATATGAACAGCTTACGGCTTATTTCACGAAGCTGAGGACCCCAGGTAAATGTTTTGTCTATAATTAGACCCAGATTGCGGACGGTCTCACTGTACGGGATGGTAATACCATCACAATACACGCACTCACAAACGTGCGTCTCGTGGAGTTTTGCTCCACTCGCAGATGAGTTGCATGTCGGAATTAATTAATGCAATAGCGTCAGCCAACTTGTCCAAGGGCGCCCGCGTGTAAATTTGGAGATCATCAGCGTAGAGGTGGTAGGAGGAGCAGAGATGATTAGTAATGGAATTAATAAAGACTGCGAAGAGTAAAGGAGAAAGCACGCCGCCCTGTGGAACGCCAGCAGATACAGAGCACCAGGAGGAAAAACTTTCCTCGACACGGATGCGTTGCCGGCGTCCAAACAGGTAACTACGAAACCAATCAATTGCCATTGGAGATATGTTAAGAGAACGTAGTACACCAAGCAACACGTCAAAATCGACAGAGTTGAAAGCGTTGCTGAAGTCTAGCAGTGCTAGGACTGTCAGCTGGCCTTGCTCCATGCCCGATCTGATGCCATCCGTAATGTGAGTCAGGGTGGTAGTAGTACTATGCCCAGAACGAAATCCCGACTGGAGAGGATTTAGGAGGGCGTTATTAGAAAGGAAATCGTTAAGTTGGGTGTGAACCAAACGTTCGAGGACTTTGGAAAGGAATGGTAAAATGGCAATAGGACGAAATTCAGACAGTACAGCGGGCTTGGGTTTCTTAGGAATGGGGATAATGTGGGCTTCTTTCCAAGCAGTAGGAAATAACCCTGTGGAAACGGAATGGTTCAGGATATGGCAGATGACAGGAAGGATTTCGTCTAGGATAGGAAGAATCATATTACGGCTGACACAGTCGCTTCCCATGGCATTTGATGATATAAGGACTTTAGGTAGGGATTTAGGAGGACGGACACGATAGGAAAGGTATAACAGATCATGACAGGAAAAGGCGTCAGCAGAACATTGTCCATGTTTAGCGACTAGGTTTGGGGAGGAAACAATGATGAGGTCAAGAAGAGAAGGAGTGTTGTTAGGAGAATGGTGAGTAGCTGACAGAGGAAGAATAGAAAGATTGCAGGATTGGAAGGTATTTAAAAGGGAGGAAGAACGACGGTCGTTCTTAAGGAGACAGGTATTGAAGTCACCCATGATTATAGTTTGACTGTACAGCGGGACAAGATTTTCGAGAATAATTTCGATAGAAGAAAAGAAGTCGATTCGAAGGGAGGGACAGTAGTATACACCGAGTAAAAGTTTTTTAAGGGAAAATTCCACCTCCAAGAAAATGTGTTCGCCAGCATTATGCCGGGGAGGTTGTGGAGATGCACTAACAATAGAGTATCGGAACTGTGATCGGAGATAAATGGCAACCCCACCACCACCACGAGCCGTGCGATCATTTCTGATGAGGTGGAATCCTGGGAGGGAGTATGTGGATAAAGATAGACATGGTTTCAACCAAGATTCCGAAACAAGGATAGCATGTATATGAGTACAGTCAAAACTAGCCAGCATATCAGGGAAATGGGCCGGAATACTTTGGGCATTTATATGGACAACATTGAAATTCCTTTGGACATTGAAATAAAACTATTTTATACGGATTTTATCGCGATTTGGTTTAATTTTTACATTTTTTAACTTCCCGACGTTTCGATTACTTTACAGCTTTCGTGGTCACGGGGCGGACTGTTAAACCATTATTCCTTTGGACGTCAGAGAACTGGCATGTGAGAGTGTCGGCGAGTGAGGGAATACTGACAAAGCTGTCATCGCTACAGGCAGAAAAGAACTCTTCAGTGTCACTACTAAAATTGTTCACAGACATTTGTGAAATTTAAAATTAATTTTAAACGTAAATATCGCTAAAATAATAATAATAATAATAAAAAAAAGGTATAACTAAAACTAAAATTAATAATAATGAAGAATAAGCAAAAATTAAACGTAAAAACAAATACATAACCATCCGCCGGTTGTAAAAACTAAACGTAATAAAGTAAAAGTTATCTTATCTTAATCACTACAAAAATAATAGTTAAAGCAAAAAAGATTTACACAAATAAAAAAAATAGACAAAAGAAAATATTAGATGAGAAAAAATTATTAAAACAGTTGAAAGGCATTAGAGTCCAGGTAAACATATTAGTAAATAGTAAAGAGAACAAAAAATAATAAGGAAGTAAACATGAATCTATTTCAGAACGAACTTAATGTCAGAGTTGACATTTGACAATTAGTTTGAGGTTAAGTTTAGAATGCGGGTGGATAAATAACAAATAACTAAAACAATTACGTGTACAAAATCAAGGCAACCAAAAAAAAAAACAAAAACAAACACAAACAAAAGAAACAATAATAAATACAGCAACAGTATATGGACTAGATGTTTGGTTGGACTAAAAGTGAACACTGAAATGGTTTACCTGGACAAAAACATTGCAAACAAGACAAACACTATTTCTTGGCAGTCGCAGCAGCCCGCCTGGTCTTTGGCACGGCTATGGCCTTCTTGACTGGTGTCGGCTTGGAATTTGTGTCAGCGTTGATTTGACTTAGCAAACCAAGCGACAGTATGCGGTGCCGAACACCAGCACTCACAATCTAGACGTTACCGTCTCGAGTCCACGCATTGGTCACGCCAAATTTTTCGCGAGCCGCCATAAAAACGTCGTGCCGTCTTTTGGTCAGAAACTCGGACAGGGTCACACCAGTGCCCTTCAACTTTGTTTTGTTGAACCAAATCTTGTCCTTAGTCACAACATCCTGGAACTTCACAAGCAGGGGTCTTGGCTTCTTAGAAGTAGACGGTCGTCCCAGCCTGTGGCAGCGCTGCAGATCAGTGGACTTGAAGTCTGCGATACAAAGACGCTGCTTGACAATGTCCACAATCAGTTGCGCAGAGTCTTCATCAGCTACCTCTCCTACACCGTGGATAAGAAGCATTTTGCGTCGCCTCTGCATCTCCATGGTATCCACAGTATTGGTCAGTACTTCAATCTGCTGCTGAAGAATGTTCAGAGCGTGGGTAACAAAACCTTTGTAGGAAGCAAATTCTGCAGCCAAATCAGAAGAACCCACTGTGGAAGACGAAGACTTCAAGAGGTCCTTCTCGAAAGCAGCCATCCTTTTATGAAATTCGTCCTTCATTTCTTCAATGGACGCTTGCAGTACAGACTCCATGATGCAAAAGTGTATCAAGTGAAAAACGGTGTGCAGTGAAAAAGTGAGAAGTGTGGAATGGAAAGATGATAGGAGATATTAAGTTAACACCGGCAGGTAATCAGTTTAACTAAAGTATTTGAGCATAAATATATGTAGAATAGTACTTAGATACAATTAAAATGATTAAAAATATATGGAGCAAAATTTATTACACTGTCCTTCACGACTACCCACACAGAAAAAACATTATTATATTATTGAAGATGTTCCAAATTATTAAAACCAACCGTAAGAAATAAAAACACATTGCCTCGAGGCCTGTTATAGCGAGAGGACGTTTATTGTTTCTTTTATTAATAGTTTTTTGTTACAATATTCAATCGTGTAGTATCTTATCTTATCTACGGGCGGACCAACCGGCGTTGCCGGTCGGTACCTGCTTCTATTATATCGCGCTAATGACTGAATTGAATCAAAACAACGTTAATATTATTACAAATATGAGTGGTGATGAGTTAGAGGATGGCACAAGTATGGACTTGGATGACAATATACAACAAGATAATATGTATTCTGAAGCCGTGGGAAGGAAAAGGACTAGGGATGAAAACTCATCTGAAGAGGGATGGAGTACTGTGACCAGAAGGCGAAATAAAGTGACTTGCTGCCGAACGGATCAAGATGAAACAGATACATTAGATAAGATCCAGGTATGTGTGACTTGTAAAGAACCTATGCCAAAACAATTTGCGTTGGCACGATTATTTAAAACTAATAATATTCCTGGCGACAATATTTACCGCATTAAATATGTACACCAACATAAAATACTGATAACATTTAAGAAAGAGAGTGAAGCGGATGAATTCATTAAATGTAAGGCTTTCATAGACTTGGATTGGAGGTGTCAAAAAACATCGGAAGTAGGAGTTTATACTATAAAATCTGTGGAGTTGGGTATATCGGATGAAGAATTTAAGGCGAATGTGTCAAGCAGTGCGGACATAATAAATTTTAAAAGACTGAATAAACGATGCTCCGAGACTACAGATGGAAATGGCTGGACCCCGAGTGAAACAATTCGAGTGGGATTTAAAGGATCGTCTTTACCAAGTTATGTGTACATTTATGGATTGAGAGTTCCAGTGGAGCCGTATATATTTCCGGTGACACAATGCGCTAAGTGTTGGAAATTCGGACACCCAACAAAAATTTGTCCGTTCAAAAAAACAGTCTGCCCGAAATGTACCCAAAATCATGAGAATTGTACAGTGTCATCATTTGTATGTGTAAATTGTAAAGGTGGTCACATGGCGTTTGAAAAGATATGCCCAGTCTTTAAAAAGGAAAAAAAGATCCGTGAGTTAATGGCACATTTTAACTGTACTTACAGGAAAGCCCTTTCAATTTACGTTCCACCGTCTCCTGAAAATAATCCGCGACTATTTCCTGAATCAACACTTATCAGGGAACAGGCTTCGATCAGGAATACGTCAAATATCGGGACACCATCAGTCTCAAGAGAATTTCACGACCGTGCAGAACCAAGACTCGAGCTGCCAGACTCAACCCCTATGCAACCCTTACATTCTAAGCCCTTGCCCAAACGTAATGTACAAAAAAAGAATCGTCGGCCTCCTACCCCGGTTTCCGAGTCAATGTGGTTTATGGAAAATGAATCTGATAACACTGATAACCAACATCCAATCAATGTAGATAGTAAAAATAAATCAGAGAAATATTCCCACAATCTAAGCTTTTGGCAATTGATTAAAAAAATAATGACATCGTTAAAAGTGAAGAGTCCCTACACATCAAAGTTCAGCAAACAGTTTCCATATTTGCTGAGTGGCTGATAAATAAAATTTTAAGTAGAATAACAATTGATGCAATATTCGAGAAGCTTGTTAAAAATGGCTAATCATGATATCAATTTGAATATAATACAATGGAATTGCCAAAGTATAAGGCCCAAAACTAGCTCACTTGAATTATATCTTAGTCGTGAAAAAATTCACATAGCTGTACTGAGCGAGACTTGGTTGATGCCCGATAGTCATTTTAGAATTAGCGGATATAACGTACATCGGATGGACAGAGATGACGGATATGGTGGTGTCGCCATTTTAACGCATTTTTCTGTGAAATCTGTAGTTTGTACAACGCAAAGTCGAAACCTTGGTATCGAATTATTGCATATTAAAATTATGAATAGTCAGCATATTGAAAACATTATTTCGATTTATTGCCCCTCTTCAGTACATACCTGCCAAAATGACTGGGACGAGGTATTTTCTTTCGCAAACAAAAAATCTATCATTATGGGTGATTTTAATGCGCACCACTCCAACTGGTCTTATAAAACAGATCGACGAGGTTCCGAATTACATGATTCCATGTTGGATTACAATTTCATTCATCTAAATGATGGAAGCTTTACTAGGTTGAGAATGGTTAACGGAGTTCTACAGCAGTCTAGTCCAGACATTTCATTTATCTCTTCGGATATATCATTGGCATTTATATGGAAAGTTAGTAATGAATCACTTGGTAGCGACCATTTAATTATCAATGTACGCTGTGTGTTTAAAATTGATCGTCAATTCCATAAAAAAAGAAATTTCAAAAAGTCCAATTGGCCCTTATATTCTACTTTTATAGACGACCTTTTACAAAACTGTACAATCCCCACCGACCCTCAAGATATGTACGATTTTTTATATGATATTATTCAAGAAGCAGCAGAAAAATGTATTCCCTACGTTAAAATTCCACAGCATGCATCTACTAAGTTCAATCCTAAACCGTATTGGTCTAAAGAACTCTCGAAAGCCATTGCGGAGCGTCGACTAGCTCTTGCAAATCTCAGACGGTGCCCGAATCCTAGAAACTTAGATTATCTTAAAGAAAAAATAAAAATTGCACAGAAACTTATTCGCCAGGCCAAGTATCGATCTTTCCAATTGTTTTGTACATCGATAGACGAAACCTCAACTGCATCAGAAATGTGAAAAAAAATGAGATGGTTGAAAGGTCGACAGGTTCCCAACCATTGCGTTGATAAAAATGAGGCTGAACATCTGCTTAGAGAGCTCACACCGGACTTTGTTTGTCACTCTCAACCTATTTTCATATCCAATAATATTTAGTTGGAGTCAGAAATATCGTTACCAGAATTAATTAATTGTATAAAAAAATCTGATACTGCACCTGGACATGACCAAATTTCTTTTTCGATGATTAGACGTTTACCACATTCCGGCAAACTGCTGTTACTCAAGATATATAATAAATGTTTATCTTTTGGCTTTGTACCCGCACAATGGCGGCAAATACAAATAATCCCAATCCCTAAACACAGTGGTTCAACATTAACCTGGCGACCTATTTCACTCATATCATGTGTTTGTAAAATTTTCCATGCTATTCTATGCAAACGCATAGAATGGTTTTTTAAAACACAAAAATTGTTTCCCGAAGATATGGTAGGGTTTCGAAAGTCACGATCATGTCTGGATAATCTTACCCGATTGGTGTCTGATATTCAACTAGGCTTCTCCAAAAATTTAACTACTGCAGCATGCTTTCTAATATCCAAAGTGCATATAATAATGTAGACGTTCCTAGTCTCTTAAAGAATTTAGATAACTTTGGTGTAGGGGCCAAAGTTTGTATTTATCTATGGTCATTTTTAGCAAATCGACACTTAAGGGTGTCAAGTGTTGATTGTGTGATGGTTAGAGCTACCAGTCGTGGATTAGCTCAAGGAGATCCACTGTCACCACTTTTATTTAATATACTGACATTACATATATGCAAAAGCATAACTCAAGTTAATATGTCTCAGTATGCAGACGACTTTGTGTTGTACTTTACAAATTCTAATTTAGATATAATATTCAACAAATTACAATCAGGTATACAATGTATTGATAATATGATAAATAAAATAGGTTTAACGATTTCTAAAACTAAGACTAATATTTGTATTTTTAAGAAAGGTGGCTTTAGAAGAAAAGTTGATTTTATTTTTGATAACTCGCCAATAAAAGTTGTTAATCAAGTTAAATATTTAGGTTTGTGGCTGGATAGTTCATTAAGGTGGGGTAAACACATTAGTGAAACGTCTCAAAAAGTTACGAAATTAATCAATCTACTTAAAATTTTATCGGGTCCGGGGTGGGGTGTCCATCAAAAGTTTTTAAGACGTTTATATATTTCATTAATCCGCAGTAGGATTGATTATAGTAGCTTTTTATTTGATAACAGTTGTCATAGTAATCTTTTGAAATTAGATAGGGTTCAGAACCAAGCATTGCGTGTTGTTGGTGGATTTATAAGAAGTACCCCGATACACGTAATGGAAAGCGAATTGTGCCTCCCACCGCTTAATATTCGTAGGAGATATTTAGGTTGCAAATTTATTTTAAAATCAAAATCATTTAGCAATAATATAACGATTAAAATGTTAGAAAGTCTTTCGATGTCAACAAGTTCTAATTACTGGATAAATAAAAAACTTCCTTTACTAGTTGATATTTTATCTTATTTTCATTCTATACCAATTCATTCGAGCATTCAACTTGAGATGTTCTCCCTAAATAACTGGATGAGCAAATTTGATATGTCCCAGATATTGTACGATTCTATACCTACTATTTGTCAAGCTAAACGTCGTTATAACACATTAGATATAAAACATTTGTGTACATCTTACCTTGAAGAGAAGTACTCAGATTATTATAAAATCTTCACAGACGGTTCCAAGGAAACATATTCGGGAGGCGCAGCCTTTTTGGACCCCTTACAGCAATGTTATATGAAGCTCAAAATCGATTCAAATATATCCATTATGCACATAGAACTGATTGCGATAGCAGAAGCATTGTCGTACATCCAATCAGTAAGCGGTGAAAAGTTTGTCCTTCTGACAGACTCTAAATCTGCGATACAGCATTTGGCTCGGCTCACCTCGCATGTGCGAGGCATTCCGATAGCCTACGAAATATATAAATTGATTTTACAGCTACAGACAAACAGAACCATTTGTATTCAATGGATTCCGTCTCATATCCAGTTGGAACAAAATGATAAGGTGGACACGTTAGCTAAACAAGCAAGTGTTGATGGAGTCCCATTAAATATTATTCCAATTTACTCAGATTATTTTGGGGAAGCTAAAAAATATTGTTCAAAATTTTGGCAAGAATATTTTGACGAACGATCGAAGGAAAAAGGTATCTGGTACAGAACTATTCAGCCACTTATATCTAGTTCTCCTTGGATTGATTGTAATTTAAGTAAAAACTTTATCACTATCGCGCTAAGATTACGTTCCGGACACACTCCTTCTAATAAGTTCTCATTTTTGATGAAAAAAATTCCGTCTCCAAACTGTGACGTCTGTCGAGTAGTTGACGATTTGTACCATATTTTAATGGAGTGTGTTCGAAACGAAGATGATAGAATTAATATATTTGGTGGAAACAAATCCCATGACATTGGTGTTTGTAACACTATTCTAGCCTGTCCACTTTCCGTCAGTGCTATGGAATTGTATAAATTAGTTTTAAGGCGTTCTTAATGTAATTTAGTTTTTTTTTTTGTATTAGGTGATATAGTCGCTAAGCGACAAAACCTTTAAAATAAATTAAAAAAAAAAAAAAAAAAAAAAAAGAAATAAAAACGAAATACCATGATATTTCTGACATAATATTAAGTTTCCAGTCAACTCAAATTAAATAATATGAGAGATAAAAAATATCTCGTAACTACTTCAAAAATGTTTCGTATGCTGTCACTTTCTTATAATTATACTTCCTCTGAAATTGAATGCATATTGTTTAAAAATAAAGCTGAAATAAATTTTATTCTTGTTGCATAGTTTTATTCACGTATTTTTATTTGGACCGATTTCACGTGCCGAAGAATAGTTTTTTTTTTGTTGGTCGATGATTATGATTACAATTAAAGTTTTTGTATTATGCAATTAAAATGCCTTGTATGTTTGTCCGATATTCAAGAAACCTGTTAATCATTAATGTGTATATTGGAATTTGAGAGTGCCTAGTAATTAGTGAATGTATTTGATTAAATGCTTACTAAAAGGTGAACTGTTAAACCCCAGTTAATCATTAGTACTTACTTATAAAATAACGATCATTCATTATGTTCTAGACTACATTAATAATAATTATTGTAGTGTAGAACATATTGAGTGATCTGTATTTCGCCAAGTTTTATGTTTGCGAGGTCAAAGTTCTTTGTCAGCTGAGCGGCAAAACTACTCGTGCATGTAAAGAGTGATCGAAAATTGCGAAATACAAAATCGTGATTTTTGTCAAAACTACCAGGTGGATTTTGATGTAACTTGGTACAATGTTTCCTGGGGTGGTCACGAACATGTGGACAAAATTAAGTAACAGATGTCAATATCACGCTGTATATTACGTAGTTTGTATGTTTATATTATTATTAAATTAGTATGTAGCTTATTTTACATGTATTATTAAATTTACTGTTTTTTTATTTTATTTTCTAAATTTTAAGCCTCTTATTTTTAGTATTTTTATTTTTTATCAGTCAAGCTATTGGTACACTATTGACTGCCCTCTCTTTTATCCTTCTCTTATTTCCATCCCAAGGTAGTCGGTAAGAGATTGCTTCGAGCGATACGACCGCCTTTTGTACTGTTATCTAATTTAATGTTTTTTTTGTCAAGCTTCTGTAGTGTACAATAAAGATTATAAATAAATAATAAATAAATAAAACTACTCTTTCTTTCTTCTTTCGTACCAGTGAATCGTAATTAGCTCCTGTCATACAGGGATAAGACATCCTTGTTGGGAGGAGAGCCTGTCAAGTATCAAGGAAGCTCTTTGTTCAACAACGCAATCGGAGTTCCTGAACCTGTATTCAATATGCATAGTATCAGTTTAGCTTTACCCTTGACTTTGAAAATGCCTATGAGCTGTTGTGACTGTTTAACTATTAAGTGAGGCACCAACTCGTCTGCCTGCCTAGGCAGTTCATTGTAACCAATAGCTATCAGCGGTGACTGTGTGCCCTGGAAGTTAGAACTTGGATGTCTTGGAAGACATCCGTATCCAGTATTTATAATTCTAAATATTATTTTGTATCAGAGGATAGCCGACACCGTTCCGAAGGAACTACACACAAAAATTACAGACCCTGTCAGCAGTTCTCGGTCAAGAAATAACGACATTGCATTACTGGAGTTCAGTCTAGGCAAAATCGATTTGGAGAAGACTTCCTTATAAATAAAATCGGTTGGAATAGTGAAGCGACTGTCGCTACACTATTCCAGGAAGGCAGTTGGTTGGAACCACCCTGGTATTAACTAAAAATCTCTAGAAGCAGATGTGAAAATGAGAGTAAAAAAAAAAAATTAATGAAAAAAAAAATGATGCGATAAACAAGGGATCTCTATTCACTTAGCTTGCATATTTTATTTTTGTTGTTCCAGATAATATGAAACAAAGACTCGATCGTGAAAAACAAGTAAATAAATAAATAATAATAAGCGGATTCACTGCATAGCAACGGCCAAGTGGAACGATTCATTAATATGATGACGGCCACATATACCAAAGAGGCAGAATGGCCGAACTCGTTATATCAATTACAATTGACTCTATGAAATAATAGAAATTGTGGAGAATGACAATTACCGACTAAAAGGACAAAGGAAACTACAAAATGTGGTAATCGCTAAAGGAAAAAAAAAACTTTAAAGGTGGTTTAGTGAATGAAAAGATGAAAGCGGCACAGCAGAACAAGGTATGAAGTTTAATTTAGTTTAGAGATTGGAATGGATGCGGTAAGCTCACTGATGTGTGTGAGTGTGGGTATTTGCTGCAAAGGTGGCCTGGTGTGATGTCTGGACACCACGAGGCAGCACGTGGTGGGACTGAACACGACAGCCCAACCTGAGAAATGATCAATGATAAAGAAATGGATTATGAGATGCTTGCTGCAAAGGTGGCCTGATGTGATGTCTGGACACCACGAAGCAGCACGTGGTGGGACTGAACACGACAGCCCAACCTGAGAAATGGTCAAGACAAATTGTCAATAATGAAGAAATGGATTATGAGTTGCTGGGAATACTGGCCTGGTGAAAGGGTTACATACTATGACCAACACATAGTAGGCCTAATCACGACAGGTGCAGGGGAGATTGTGCGAGGGTGTTGGTTTTATGAGAGCCGTGTGAGATGTTGAGCATGTTGGTCCGATGGGAGATCAACACCATCAAAAAGTGACCAATGAAATAATGTATTGATTGATCTACAAATCTAAATGAAAATTCTGCCGAAGAATAAATTAATGGAAACTGTGAATAGCATTACTTCGAGAGCGAAGTAACCGTCAGAATGGCCGTGTGAGATGTTGCTGATTAAAAGATATACATTACTTAGATTATAAGATGAGTACATTTTATGGTATGTGTAAACATCAATTTAATTTGAAAACAAATACAATAAAATACATATTGATGCGGGAGTTACGTTAGTCGCCTTCGGAAGGAGGTTTTTAAAAAACACAAATTTAATTAGGACAAAATTAAATATAATCAATTATTACAAATTGGACTAAAACTAATTATAAGCACTAATAAATTTGGTTGTCGCGACTTCCTTCGACGGCGATCGAAGAAGAAAAAGCACTGCTGCCCGGTGATGGTGGTCCGACGATGCAGGTGGGTCATCGGCGTGACTTATTCGTATGGAATCTGCCGATTGTGCAGATTCGTGGGAACTTTTTGGGAGTTTCGTTAGGGGCGACACGTAACACCTCCCCTCCTAGACCGACAACTATTTGCCAATGTTTAATGCAAATGTTGCCGCTCTTCTATCTTGAGATGACATTTCTATGGCAGTTGTTGGAACATTCTCAATTGTATGTGCTGCAATCGCAGATTTCTTCAGTCTTCTCCAAATGTATAACATAATAACGACAGCGAATACGATACTCAGGATTACGAAAGTTTATACTGGAACTGTGATGGGAAGAATGCCTGATGAGTAAATAACAGGTGGCTTTACTGGAATTTCCATGGAAATTTGGTTTTGTATGTTATGTAATTTATCCAAATCAATTGTTGTAACATTGTATATGACTCCAGTGTTCTGAGAAATTGCAATATCTGGAAGTGACATAATTTCTATTGGTTTCCCGCGGAGCTGGTTGTAGATGTTAGTCAAAGTGAACTCAGGTGTTCTAATCTTGCAGTTTTGAGGGGTAGTTGCTAAGAAACTGCCTTCTAGGATTTGGTGCTGCTCTTTTCCACATAATATTTGAACTTTAGTAGACTTTGGAAACGATATAATGTAGTGTTGGTTATCTAGCTCGACTAGAGCTTCCTTGTACAAAGAGATAGGCGTGGGTTGACACGTTTCATCTATCTCCTGTGAAACAATCTTTTCATTTACTTTTTCTTTATCTGATGATTTACTTTTTCTTCACATAGAAACCAAGTATCTATCTTCGGGCATTCTGCCTCTATGTACACATATTCTTTATTATTAGTTGCCATATAAGGAAAAGGGGATAGGATAACATTATGATTTTTATTAGGGACAGGACAGAGTCTGTATAAATTATAAGTAGAGGAAGTGGTAATTGGGAATTTTAGAACTACCACGATCTTTGATTTTATAAAGTAAGTGCTTATCCTAATCATATTATAATAATATCTTATGTCGAAATTTAAAATTTTATCTGCACTATAAACATGTTTCAATGTGCTTAACATACTCTTTATTTCATTTATTCCAAGAATTGAATGGTGTAAAGTGCCAGTAATACTAAAAGCTAATATGTTTTCTAATCTAATAATTTCGTCAGACAAATCTTTGACGTTTTCACTTATAATAAGAAATAGTTGCGACAGTTTGGCATAAAATGTAACTCGATCGTTACATGTACTTGTAAAGTTAGTAGTATAATTTAATGCCTTAATTATTTTCTGTTGATTCATAGTTAAATTGCTAAGTACTTCAGATTGTTTCACGGTGATTTCCTTAAATAAGCTTATGTGTTTATTATAAGATGTCGACAGTTCAAGATCATTGTTCTGTAAGACTTGTAGAGAGTGTTCAAATCTTAATGCGTCATCGTGATCAAGGTTCCCCGTTATGCTTTTTATGAATGTTCCGAGAGGGTTTATTAGTCCTCTTTTAGTGCGAACTGGTTCTAAAGAATCGAGCTGACGGGATAACTTATCAAGTTTATCAAATAAATGTGTAATCTGATATTTGAATAGAGTAAATTTACTGTTCGGTAGTTTGTTTGAGGAGTTAGTGAGTTCTGAATATGAAGAAGTAATATGATGGCGTATGGTGTTAAGGTCAATTTCCTGAAGGAATATGTGGAAATGGGAAATTATTTTGGTGGGTCCTAACTCGAAGGGTAATATGCCAGGTCCGTCACGAAGACTGTTAAGTCGGATTTCTTGTGCTTGGGACAGGGACATCAGGCTGGGGTGCTATGTCGGGAACCTCCACGTGGTGCACCCTGGGCAACGTGGGTCATCGTAGTTGCAATTTTGCAACTACAATGGCCGACGGCAAGTATCCGACGGGGAGGGCAGGGGGTTTGGCGGTCGCTGTCTTTTGTCGCGGCCGCCTCCATCTGTCGTTTCTAGGTGGGGCCCATCTCAGGGCTACCCTCCGGTTCTGTCCCGGAGGTCTCGGCGGGCCCGGTGTGCGCTTACCCCGCCGCCGGGCGGGCTGTGGGAGTGTCCCTCCCACGGTCGCCGTCGTATATCGTAATCCGGTTGTGAGGTTTGTGGTCATGTCTCGCACTCCTGCCGGACCGAGGGTCTTGGCTTAACCGCCCGGACCGCGAGGGAGGATGCCTCTATAAAAAGTACCCCGAATCCCAAGCGGCGGCGCACCGCGAAGGGATGCATGGCTGATGGGCAGTTCAGTCTCTAGTGCGACCCCCGCCAGAGTACCGGCCGACCCTCTGGCGGGTTACGCTAGGCTTACCCAGGTACAGGGGGCACTGCCTGGGCGGACCTTCCTTTCCCCCATACTCGTGGGAATAACAATGAATATTGAAAACCTTAAAACCAAAACTTGTTCGGTGGTAGTGGAGAGGTTGCACGGCTCGGATGCTTCTCAAGCGTCCAGTCGGGCACCCTCAGCGTCAGGAGCGCCTGCGGAGAGGAACGCGCCATCCCGTGACTTCGATTCGGAGTCCGGGATGAGCAGCGACTCTTCGCATGCGAAGAGAAGCCGCACTAGGCCGCGCGGGCCGCGTCCGGCGGAGAAGCGGCAGAGGGCTAGCGATGGTGGCAGTACGGCGGAAACGGACTCCCGTGCTGCCACCAGAAAGCAGAGGCGAAGATCCCCGGCTCCAGCCCGGAGCATGGGCGTAGTTGATGACGCCGTCAGCAGGGCGCAGGCGGATTACGAGGCGGCTCTTGAAAAAGAGCGCATCGCAGAGGCCGAGGCGATGGAGGCGGATGAGGCCGATCTGCGGAAGGCCAAGGAGGCGCATCCGTGGACAAAGCCGGCTCCACAGGAGGCGCCGCCAGTCACCCGCAGTGAGGCCCTCATGCGGATGGCGAAGCGGCTCCAGCACGTGTCTCGCACGTCCCGACACCTTAAGGGCACTTATGTTCGGGACATAAATGAGAGCGTGTCGGAGCTGCTGGCGTTAGCGCAAGAGCCGTCCTCTGCGGAGCTCGCCAGGGTCGAGGCGGAGAACCGCAATCTCCGCCAGAAAGTGACGGCGTTGGAGGCGGCCCTCACCACGCAGGGCAAAATGATTGACGACCTGATGGCGACGGTCGGGTCGCAGCGGCAGCCTGCGGCTGAAATGGCGTCCGGCGCTCCAGGGCCGGATGTCCTGAGGCAGCTGCTGGAGGTGCACATGGCGAAAGTGGACGCCAAACTAGAGGCGATCGCCATGCGGCTACCTCCGGAGCCGATTCTCCGCCCTCCGCTGGCTGCCGACCGGGCTAGGGCCAAGGCAGCCCCGAAGCCGCAGCCACCCGTCGTGGGGATACCGGCCGCCTCATGGCCGGCTCTAGGAGCGGGGAAGCAGAGGGCTGCCGCTGCGGCCGTGGGCCGCCCCGCACCGGCTGCCCCTGCGGCGGCTCGCCGCCCTGCAGCAGCTGCCCGGCCGACCGCAGCTTCGACGGCTCCGCCGCCGGTCGCCTCTCGAGAGTCCCGCGGGCGCAAGCGAGGCAACCGCAAACGCGCCCCGCCTCGGTCGCAGACGCCTCACCCGCCCCTTCAACCCGCCACATCCACGGAGACTCCGTGGACAGTGGTGGCAAAGAGGGGCAAGAAGAAGTCCCGGGCGGCCCAACAGCCGGTCCAGGCCCCACGCAGGGCTGCTCCCCAGCTCCGTCTCCCGCGCAAAGCCGCCGTGACACTCACGGTGACGCCGGAGGCGTTGAAGCGGGGAGTAACGTACGCCCAAGTCCTGCGTGAGGTCCAGACGAAGGTGGACCTGGCCAGCCTCGGCATAGCAGGCGGGCTAAAGTCGAGGCGAATAGCCACCGGGGCGTATTTGTTCGAGGTGCCCGGGCCTGAGTCGGAGGCGAGGGCCGACTCCCTCAGTGTCAAAATGAGGGAGGTCCTCCGCGGGTCGGAGGAGGACGTTCGCGTCTCCCGGCCCGTGAAGACTGCGGAGCTGCGCGTCTCGGGGCTGGACGCTTCAGCCACCTCCGAGGCAGTCGCAGCAGCCATCGCCCGTCTCGGCGAATGCTCCCCCGACGACGTTAAGGTCGGGGAGATCCGAGACGAGCGTTCGGGCCTGGGTGCGGTGTGGCTCCGCTGCCCAGCGAAGGCAGCGGAGAAAGTAGTGAAGGTGGGGCGTGTCCTGGTGGGCTGGGTGGCGGCGGCGGTGCGGCTGCTTGAGGCCCGGCCTCTTCGCTGCTTCCGCTGCCTGTATAAGGGGCATGTGCGGGTCCAATGCACCGGCGAGTGCGACCGTAGCGGGCTCTGCTACCGCTGCGGTCAATCGGGCCATAAGGCCCGGGAGTGTTCCGCGGACCCGCACTGCGCAATCTGCGCAGATGCAGGAAAAACCGCGGACCATCGGGTGGGCGGAAAGGCCTGCGCTGCCTCCTCGGTCCCACACCGTTCTCAACGCGGTGTGGGAGCCGAGGTTGCGACGCGGCCGCAACCGTCCCACCCCGAGACGATGGAGATCGCCCATACATAAATGGCGCTTAACTTCCTCCAGGCGAACATTAACCACTGTAAAGGAGCACAGGACATGCTTGTCCAGTCTCTGGCACAGTGGTCGATCCACGTGGCTGTGGTCGCCGAGCCATACTCTGTCCCTGCCCGCGACGACTGGGCAGGGGACCTTGATGGCTCGGTGGCCGTCATCACCCGGGGCGCCGCCGGCTCTCCGCCCTTCGAAAAAGTAGCGAAGGGTGCGGGATGCGTGGCGGTCTTGGTGGGAGGGGTGTGGGTAGTAGGAGTATATTTCTCTCCCAACAGGTCCCAGGCGGAATTCGAGAGCTTTCTCGCGCGCCTGGGGGCCCTGGTGCAGCTTGACAGCCAGCCTCGCCCCGTGCTTGTAGCCGGCGACTTCAACGCCAAATCCTTGGCTTGGGGTTCGTCGGTGACCGACGCGCGGGGCGAGGCCCTGGAGGAATGGGCGATCTCCATCGGGTTGGTCGTCCTGAATCGGGGGTCGGAGAACACGTGCGTGCGGCACAACGGCGGTTCGGTGGTGGACGTGACGTTCGCCACCCCGGCCCTTGCCCGCCGTGTTCGGGACTGGAGGGTTTTGGTCGAGGAAGAGACGCTGTCCGATCATCTCTACATTCGGTACAGCGTCTCGACCTCCCAGGTCTCCACCCATCAGTCCGGAGGTGGTCCGACTGCTCGATTCACGGGCGGCCGACGTTGGGCCGCGAAGCGCCTCGATGTGGAGGCCGCGAAGGAAGCCGCCATTATTCAGGCGTGGCTCCCCGCACCGGATGGGCAGGTGCGGGTAGAGCAAGAGGCGGAATGGTTCGGGGTGGCGATGTCGCGAGTCTGCGACGCGGCCATGCCCCGGGTCACCCGCCTCCCAGCGAAACGCCAGGTGTACTGGTGGTCGGCCGAGCTCACTGAGCTGCGTGCGTCCTGTCAGGTCGCGCGCCGCCGACTCGCCAGGCACCGTCGTCGTCGGACACGTAGACCCGGCGACGACGAGCAAGGGCGGCACCTTCTCGACCTCCACAGAGAGGCGGAGAGAGCGCTGCGGGTGGCCATCGCGCAAGCGAAGGCCGCGGCGAACGTAGAGTTCCGGAGGTCTCTGGACAGAGATCCATGGGGGCGTCCGTACCGTGTGGCGTTGAGGAAACTCCGCCCATGGGCGCCCCCACTGACACAGAGTCTCCGGACCGAACTTTTGGAGGACGTCGTCGCGGCCTTGTTTCCGGCCACCGAGGAGTTCACTCCTCCACCGATGGCGCCACGTCCACCGGCGTCATCGTCGTTGGTTTCGGCAAGGGATATCCCGGAGGTTTCGCCGCAAGAGCTAGAGGCGGCAGTGCTTCGGCTGCGGAGCAAGAACTCGGCCCCGGGGCTCGACGGGGTGCCCGGTCGTGTCTGGGTGCTGGCCGTCGAGTCGCTGGGTACGAGGCTCCGCGGCCTTTTCTCCGCGTGCCTTGAGCAGGGCATCTTCCCGTCGCTGTGGAAGACGGGCAAGCTTGTCCTGCTCCGCAAGGAGGGGCGACCTGCAGACTCGCCGTCGGCCTACCGGCCCATCGTGTTGCTCGACGAGGTGTGCAAGCTCTTTGAGCGCATAGTCCACGCGCGCCTCGTCGAGCATTTGGAGGACACGGGCCCGGACTTGGCGGACTGCCAGTTCGGGTTCCGGCGGGGCCGGTCGACAGTGCACGCGATTCTGCGGGTCAAGGCACAAGCGGAGCGTGCGGTGTCCCGGGGTAGGGTCGTGTTGGCGGTGTCTCTCGACATCGCCAACGCGTTCAACACCATGCCCTGGGCCTGCATCGAAGAAGCACTGCGGTACCACGAGGTGCCGCCCTATCTCCGGCGTCTGGTGCACGCGTACTTGTCTGACAGGCTGGAGAGCCCGAGTGCTGGCGTGAGGACCGTCGCGGCAGTGCGACCTGTCCTCGACCAGTGGATGGACAGGCGCCACGGCGCGCCGACATACCGGCTGACGCAGGTGCTCACCGGGCACGGTTGCTTCGGTGCGTACCTGTGTCGCGTAGCCGGAGCGGAGGAGTCCGCCGTGTGCCACCATTGTGGCAACTGCCGTGAGGACACGGCCCAGCACACGCTGGAGGAGTGCCCAGCCTGGGACGAGGAGCGCAGCGCTCTCTACGCGGTCGTAGGAAGAGACCTCTCGCTGCCGGCCGTGGTCGCCGCCATGGTCGGCAGTAAGAGGTCGTGGCGAGCCATGCTCTCCTTCTGCGAATGTGTCATGTCGCAGAAGGAGAGCGCCGAGCGGGATCGGGAGCAGACCGATCCCGCACGCCGCCACAGAAGACGAAGGAGGCGCCGGGATGTCACCTAACCCGGCGCCGGAGAGGCCACGCGGGGCCGCCGTCCCTACCTTGGCGGCCCCCGAGACGTGACGCAACATGCGTCTCATGTCGCGTCGCTTCAGCGGCAGTGCACAGAGGCGGTCCCGGCGCGCTCTGTATCAACGGTATCCCGGGGCCGTCTCTGAAGTGCACCGATGATGGCCGACGCGGGGTTTTTAGTCGGTATTTCGGCGCGTAGATTAACGGTAGGGACCCGACCCAGCGGCCGCCCGTCCACATCCACGGGCGGCACAACATCTTCGCTGGGCTCGGAAGGCGCCGGTGAGTCCGACACACCCTCACCCCTGCGGGGGTGGGATGGTCCGTAAAGGGATTTTCCCCGCGAGAAAAAAAAAAAAAAAAAAAAAAAAAAAAAAAAAAAAAAAAAAAAAAGGGACATCAGGCTCATTGGAATCCTGTAACGGATTGGAATTATTAGTTTTAGGGAGTCTTTTTATTCTATTTTTTGCAATACGGCTTCGTTTCTTTGAGGTGTATATATGTATAGGTAAATTCGTAGTGACTTTATCATGAGTGTATCTAGCCGCTACCTTATTTCTTTGAGCTATCGGATTTTTAATAAAAATTTCTTGATCTTGTTCATATTCGATTACGGGATCACGCTTACTGTTACGTTGTGTCATGATTGCTTCGCGATTCGATTGAGATGACTCACTGATTAGTTTGTACACTATTTCCATCTTACTACGGTGGTCATGTAGGTACTGTTGTAATAGTCGCTCTGTCAAATTTAAGTCAGTTGGGTCCCTAGGGTCAAAATGTCCAGTTATGAGATTAAA
The DNA here is from genome assembly GCA_949752805.1 of Deilephila elpenor. Classification (NCBI taxonomy): domain Eukaryota; kingdom Metazoa; phylum Arthropoda; class Insecta; order Lepidoptera; family Sphingidae; genus Deilephila; species Deilephila elpenor. Next base: position 14,641,241 of record OX457095.1, read on the forward strand.
TGGTTTACACTTAGTTACACTATGTATCGAGCTGTTGTACGCTATTAGTGCGTATGGGATTAAATTTGAGATTTGTTCGTTTTTATGCTGCAGCTTGAGCAGTCTAAGGTGTTCTAATAGTATGCCATGAAAACGTTCTATCAAACCATTTTCATTTGGAGCATTTGCTGCTGTGGTGTGATGTTGGATTTTGTGCATTCTTAGGAATTCTGTTATTACTTGATTTGTGAATACTGTACCTTGGTCGGTTGTCAATGTTAAAGGAAATCCGTGATGAGTGCAAAATGTTAAGAGTGATCTAAGAATGTTAGGGGCAGTACAGTCAGGTATTTTATAGACTTGGGGTGCTATGTCGGGAACCTCCACGTGGTGCACCCTGGGCAACGTGGGTCATTGAAGTTGCGATTTTGCAACTTCAATGGCCGACGGCGAATATCCGACGGGGAGGGCAGGGGGTTTGGCGGTCGCTGTCTTTTGTCGCGGCCGCCTCCATCTGTCGTTGCAGGCGAGACCCTTCATTTGGGTCGCCCTCCGGTTCTGTCCCGGAGGTCTCGGCGGGCCCGGTGTGCGCTTACCCCGCCGCCGGGCGGGCTGTGGGAGTGTCCCTCCCACGGTCGCCGTCGTATATCGTAATCCGGTTGTGAGGTTTGTGGTCATGTCTCGCACTCCTGCCGGACCGAGGGTCTTGGCTTAACCGCCCGGACCGCGAGGGAGGATGCCTCTATAAAAAGTACCCCGAATCCCAAGCGGCGGCGCACCGCGAAGGGATGCATGGCTGATGGGCAGTTCAGTCTCTAGTGCGACCCCCGCCAGAGTACCGGCCGACCCTCTGGCGGGTTACGCTAGGCTTACCCAGGTACAGGGGGCACGGAAACGGACTCCCGTGCTGCCACCAAAAAGCAGATGAGAAGAGTAGATGACGACGCCGTCATTAGGGCGCAGGCGGCTTACGAGGCTGCCCTTGATAAGGAGCGCACCGCAGAGGCCGAGGCGATGGAGGCGGATGAGGCCGATCTGCGAAAGGCCAAGGAGGCGCATCCGTGGACAAAGCCGGCCCCACAGGAGGCGCCGCCGGTTACTCGGAGTGAGGCCCTCATGCGGATGGCTAAGCGGCTCCAGCACGTCTCTCGCACGTCCCGACACCTTAAGGGCACTTATGTTCGGGACATAAATGAGAGCGTGTCGGAGCTGCTGGCGCTGGCGCAAGAGCCGTCCTCTGCGGAGCTCGCCAGGGTCGAGGCGGAGAACCGCAACCTCCGCCAGAAAGTGACGGCGTTGGAGGCGGCCCTCACCACGCAGGGCAAGATGCTTGATGACCTGATGGCGACGGTTGGGTCGCAGCGGAAGCCTGTGGCTGAAATGGCGTCCGGCGCTCCGGGGTCGGACGTCATGAAGCAGCTGCTGGAGGTGCACATGGCGAAAGTGGACGCCAAACTAGAGGCGATCGCCATGCGGCTACCTCCGGAGCCGATTCTCCGCCCTCCGCTGGCTGCCGACCGGGCTAGGGCCAAGGCAGCCCCTAGGTCGCAGCCACCCGTCGCGGGGATACCGGCCGCCTCATGGCCGGTTCTAGGAGCGGGGAAGCGGAAAGCTGCCCCTGCGGCCACTGGCCGCCCCGCACCAGCACCAGCTGCCCCTGCGGCGGCACCAAATACCCGGCCGACTGCGGCTTCGACGGCTCCGCCGCCAGTCGCCTCTCGGGAGTCCCGCGGGCGCAAGCGCGGCAACCGAAAGCGCGCCCCGCCTCGGTCGCAGACGCCACACCCGCCCCTTCAACCCGCCACATCCACGGAGACTCCGTGGACTGTGGTGGCAAAGAGGGGCAAGAAGAAGTCCCGGGCGGCCCAACGGCCGGTCCAGACCCCACGTAGGGCTGCTCCTCAGCTCCGTCTCCCGCGAAAGGCCGCCGTGACGCTCACGGTGACGCCGGAGGCGTTGAAGCGGGGAGTGACGTGCGCACAAGTCCTGCGTGAGGTCCAGACGAAGGTGGACCTGGCCAGCCTTGGAATCGCAGCCGGGCTAAAGTCAAAGCGGATAGCCACCGGGGCGTATCTCTTTGAGGTGCCCGGGCCTGAGTCGGAGGCGAAGGCCGACTCCCTCAGTGCAAAAATGAGGGAGGTCCTTCGCGGGTCGGAGGAGGACGTTCGCGTCTCCCGGCCCGTGAAGACTGCGGAGCTGCGCGTCTCGGGGTTGGACGCCTCAGCCAACTCCGAGGCAGTCGCAGCGGCCATCGCCCGTCTCGGCGAATGCTCCCCTGACGACGTTAAGGTCGGGGAGATCCGAGACGAGCGTTCGGGCCTGGGTGCGGTGTGGCTCCGCTGCCCAGCGAAGGCAGCGGAGAAAGTAGTGAAGGCGGGGCGTGTCCTGGTGGGCTGGGTGGCGGCGGCAGTGCGGCTGCTCGAGGCCCGGCCCCTTCGTTGCTACCGCTGCCTATATAAGGGGCATGTGCGGGTGCAATGCACCGGCGAGTGCGACCGTAGCGGGCTCTGCTACCGCTGCGGTCAATCGGGCCATAAGGCCCGGGAGTGTTCCGCGGACCCGCACTGCGCAATCTGCGCAGATGCCGGTAAACCCGCGGACCACCGGGTGGGCGGCAAGGCCTGCGCTGCCTCCTCGGTCCCGCACCGTTCTCAACGCGGTGTGGGAGCCGGGGTTGCGACGCGGCCGCAACCGTCCCGCCCTGAGGCGATGGAGATCGCCCATACTTAGATGGAGCTTAATTTCCTCCAGGCGAACATCAACCACTGCGTCGGAGCACAACAGTTGCTTGTTCAATCCCTGGCGCAATGGTCGATTCACGTGGCTGTGGTCGCCGAGCCATACTCTGTCCCTGCCCGCGACGACTGGGCAGGGGACCTTGATGGCTCGGTGGCCGTCATCACCCGGGGCGCCGCCGGCTCTCCGCCCTTCGAAAAAGTAGCGAAGGGTGCGGGATGCGTGACGGTCTTGGTGGGAGGGGTGTGGGTAGTAGGAGTCTATTTCTCTCCCAACAGGTCCCAGGCGGAATTCGAGAGCTTTCTCGCGCGCCTGGGGGCCCTGGTGCAGCTTGACAGCCAGCCTCGCCCCGTGCTTGTAGCCGGTGACTTCAACGCCAAATCCTTGGCTTGGGGTTCGTCGGTGACCGACGCGCGGGGCGAGGCCCTGGAGGAATGGGCGATCTCCATCGGGTTGGTCGTCCTGAATCGGGGGTCGGAGAACACGTGCGTGCGGCACAACGGCGGTTCGGTGGTGGACGTGACGTTCGCCACCCCGGCCCTTGCCCGCCGTGTTCGGGACTGGAGGGTTTTGGTCGAGGAAGAGACGCTGTCCGATCATCTCTACATTCGGTACAGCGTCTCGACCTCCCAGGTTTCCACCCATCAGTCCGGAGGTGGTCCGACTGCTCGATTCACGGGCGGCCGACGTTGGGCCGCGAAGCGCCTCGATGTGGAGGCCGCGAAGGAAGCCGCTATTATTCAGGCGTGGCTCCCCGCACCGGATGGGCCGGTGCGGGTAGAGCAAGAGGCGGAATGGTTCGGGATGGCGATGTCGCGAGTCTGCGACGCGGCCATGCCCCGGGTCACCCGCCTCCCAGCGAAGCGCCAGGTGTACTGGTGGTCGGCCGAGCTCACTGAGCTGCGTGCGTCCTGCCAGGTCACGCGCCGCCGACTCGCCAGGCACCGTCGTCGTCGGACACGTAGACCCGGCGACGACGAGCAAGGGCGGCACCTTCTCGATGTCCACAGAGAGGCGAAGAGAGCGCTGCGGGTGGCCATCGCGCAAGCGAAGGCCGCGGCGAACGTAGAGTTCCGGAGGTCTCTGGACAGAGATCCATGGGGGCGTCCGTACCGTGTGGCGTTGAGAAAACTCCGCCCATGGGCGCCCCCACTGACACAGAGTCTCCGGACCGAACTTTTGGAGGACGTCGTCGCGGCCTTGTTTCCGGCCACCGAGGAGTTCACTCCTCCACCGATGGCGCCACGTCCACCGGCGTCATCGTCGTTGGTTTCGGCAAAGGATATCCCGGAGGTTTCGCCGCAAGAGCTAGAGGCGGCAGTGCTTCGGCTGCGGAGCAAGAACTCGGCCCCGGGGCTCGACGGGGTGCCCGGTCGTGTCTGGGTGCTGGCCGTCGAGTCGCTGGGTACGAGGCTCCGCGGCCTTTTCTCCGCGTGCCTTGAGCAGGGCATCTTCCCGTCGCGGTGGAAGACGGGCAAGCTTGTCCTGCTCCGCAAGGAGGGGTGACCCGCAGACTCGCCGTCGGCCTACCGGCCCATCGTGTTGCTCGCCGAGGTGTGCAAGCTCTTTGAGCGCATAGTCCACGCGCGCCTCGTCGAGCATTTAGAGGACGCGGGCCCGGACTTGGCGGACTGCCAGTTCGGGTTCCGGCGGGGCCGGTCGACGGTTCACGCGATTCTGCGGGTCAAGGCACAAGCGGAGCGTGCGGTGTCCCGGGGTAGGATCGTGGTGGCGGTGTCTCTCGACATCGCCAACGCGTTCAACACCATGCCCTGGGCCTGCATCGAAGAAGCACTGCGGTACCACGAAGTGCCGCCCTATCTCCGGCGTCTGGTGCACGCGTACTTGTCTGACAGGTGCGTGGTGTATCCGGGCGCCGACGGGTGGCACCGCAGAGCGGTGTCATGCGGTGTTCCGCAGGGGTCGGTTCTCGGCCCACTCATGTGGAACATCGGCTATGATTGGGTGCTCCGTGGTACCAACCTTCGGGGCGTCGCTGTCGTCTGCTATGCGGACGACACATTGGTGACAGCGACGGCCAGGACTTTTAGAAGATCAGCCCTGCTCGCCTCGTTCGGTACCGGACTGGTGGTGGGCAGGATTCGGCGACTGGGCCTCACGGTGGCCCTGAACAAGACCGAGGCCGTGTGTTTCCACGGTCCTCGGTGTGGGCCTCCGCCTGGGGCCCACATCACGGTGGAGGGCGTGCGGATTCCTGTCGGCTCGAGCATGAAGTACCTCGGGCTCATTCTCGACACCCGATGGGATTTCCGCACGCATTTCGAGACGTTGTCGCCGAAGCTGGTGAGGGTGGCGGGCGCACTTGGGCGCCTGCTGCCCAATACTGATGGTCCTGGCATCCCTTGCCGAAACCTATACGCTGGAGTCGTGCGGTCAATGGCCCTCTACGGGAGTCCCGTTTGGGCCGGGTCCTTGAGCGCTCGCTGCGTCCGCCTGCTGCATCGTCCGCAGCGCATGGTGGCGCAGCGAATTATCAGGGGCTACCGCACGGTCTCGCACGAGGCGGCCTGCGTATTGGCGGGAACTCTGCCCTGGGTGCTGGACGCGAAAACCCTCTCGTCGGCTCCGACGAGAGGAGGCGTCCGGGCGTGGGCAGAGGCTGGTCCCCAGAGAGGTCGAGGCCATGTTGGCCTCCCTCCGCAGGACTGCCGTGGAGGAGTGGCGTTCCAGGCTGGAGAGCCCTAGTGCTGGTGCGAGGACCGTCGCGGCAGTGCGACCTGTCCTCGAGCAGTGGCTGGACAGGCGCCACGGTGCGCCGACATACCGGCTGACGCAGGTGCTCACCGGGCACGGCTGCTTCGGTGCGTACCTGTGTCGCATAACCGCAGCCGAGGAGTCCGCCGTGTGCCACCATTGTGGCAACTGCCGTGAGGACACGGCCCAGCACACGCTGGAAGAGTGCCCAGCCTGGGACGAGAAGCGCAGCGCTCTCATCGCGGTCGTGGGAAGCGACCTTTCGCTGCCGGCCGTGGTCGCCGCCATGGTCGGCAGCCGGAGTTCATGGCGAGCCGTGCTCTCCTTCTGCGAACGTGTCATGTCGCAGAAGGAGAGCGCGGAGCGGGATCGGGAGCAGACCGATCCCGCCCGTCGCCACAGGAGACGTAGGAGGCGCCGGGACAACAACTAACAACTAATTGAGTTCTATTTTTTTACTCAATGCCAAATCCAAGCGGGTTGGTACCACCGTCCGGTCTATTTCTGCCGCTAAGTAGAAATGCGTTCCGGTAGAAGGGCTGGATAGCCGTTCCCCCCTCATCCGTTCCCACCCTTCCGATAGGTGTTGGTGGATCCAGGCGATGCTCGTTGATGTGGTTGGATGTCGGGGCGGGCATTAGGCTGGGGGACGCTGGTGTGGAGTACAGGGAGACCCGGTGGGAACGGTCACCGCCGGCCGCCTGCCGGTCAGTAGGGGACCTGAACCCGGGGGCCCACTATTGTCAAACTCCCTCCCCGGGAAGCTGTCCCGCCAACCGGCGAAAATCCCGTCATGCAGTCGTCGTGCCAGAGTGGGAGACTGGAGTGGATCCCGGCGACTGCACGCGGGGGGGCACCGGGGGCCCTTCCGTGCTTCTCGCTGGCTCCTCCTATTGCCGTATGCCCGTCCCGCACTATATCCTCCCTTTCTCGAGTATCGTCCTGGGTCAACCACGCTTTTTTCCTTTCCCTATCCACTCTCTTTAAAATAAAAAAAATCCGAAGAAAAAACAAAAGTAGGCTCTCCACGGCGGGAAATGCATCCACATTTTCTGTGGACTTCTGCAATGTCAGGGGTCTACATAGCAACCTCGACGCCGTCCACCACCATCTAGAGACGGCGCGGCCTGCCCTGCTCTTTTTAACGGAGACGCTCGTGAACTACGAATTCATTCTATCATTCTTAGGAAATGTATGTTGAAATCTAATTTTGCTTTCAGGAGGCAAACACTGTAAATACATCCCGAAGACACAGTGGTACATATCAGCCACCAATCAAACATCCATACCCTCCACCGACCACTGCATTCCAGACCTCAGCCCCAAGAGAGGTATTATAGTAATATTTATATTTTAATGAGAATCCTTTTGTTATTTTATTAGTGCAAATTATAACCATACATAATTTATTTTAGCGGTCTCCAATGGCTACCTCGAGCCCTAGAATTGTTGAGGAAGGGAACGCTACACCACCACATACCATTGCCAGTGCAGTTTCAAGTATGTGTGATACTACATGGATTTTATTATACCGCGTTGATACGACAGATGGGCATTAAATTACACTACGTATACTATACGTCCTTAGTATTAATTCGACACGGCACAAAAATTAATAATACCAAAAATGAGATTTTGTTTGTTTCAAGCAAACTAAATAGCCTACAAATAAGAGTAAAACGCAACCATCCTTTGTAAATAAATTTCACTGACCATTGATGAACTGAACTGGCAACGTCGCGCGGGGCATGTGTTATCGTCGTGTCGTGGCGGGACGCCGGCGCACCGCGCGTAGTTACGTAGTTTTGAAGGTAGTTTTAGGTCTAAAATTCGTTCTTCCCAAGCAGCGGGTATTTGCCGCGCTGGCACTCCCTCCTGTTGCGGCACTATACTTTTGTTGTCTCGTATCTTTGTACTGCCAATGTTATTGTGCGGGCGTTCCTGGGGCAATTGTGGCTGTCACCATACCTTTCGCGGTATGTACACAGAACTAAAGCTGTTTTTCCATGGCATTCGCCGTAAACAAAAACCAAGCAGTGTATTCTGACGCAGTGTATGTTACACGAGGCATTGTTAAACAGTTTAATTACAAACACAAACACAATTTAATTACGTGTCCTTGACAATAAAAACAGTCAATAACTAAAAAAACATTTACTAATAATTATCCCAAGTTACGTGTCCTATCACAATAACAGTACAAAATCACAATTGTCGGCGCGAGATCGACAAGATAAAAGCGGCGCGGCGCGGCGGCGCAGGAGTTTCCGTGTTACATCCGTTCCGAAAGGATAGCGACGGCGCACTAAAATAACAATTTCTTTAGCAAACAATTTTTATTTGTTAAGATGCAATAGCAACACACTGACCTATTTCTATTTCTTTTACGCGCGGGATGTTTTGCTATGATTTGTCTCTCTCATAATGAAAGTGCAGGTGTATTTATTGCTTCCTTATTTGCATCGCCAACTTTTTAAGTAAGTTAGTTGTACTTTATTATGTGACTTGTGTAAGAGCGGCAACAGCGCGTAGATTTTAGTAGGATCTATCGTTTTAAGGTGTTTGACCTGTGCGTTAGACGTAATCAGCTGTTAGAAAAGCTACATCGTGTTCAAATGGGACAAAAACTTACAAAATCATTTATGACTAAGCTACTGCTCCTAATTAATTGATTTTTAGTACAGAACTTTGAAATGGTACCTAGTATAATCAGTTTAAAAAAATGCCCATCGGTCGTATCAACTTTGTATAATCATGCAAAGGTTGAGTATTTATACAAATTTATTATTTCAGCTCCAAGACGACGAAGAGTGCGCCTAAGGCGGTCACCTCCCGCCCAGCGACGTTCACAGTTTCACACTATTCTTGAGAAGTTTTTAAGCTTGGAAGAGCAGAGAGTGAGACTTGAACGTCGCATGGTAACCGTTCTGGAACGCAACTCCGAAACTGAGACGTTAATGGCACAGGCGAATATTGCTCTTGGAGATGGACTTAAGGCATTGGCAGATGCAATAAAAAAATTTTAAACAATACTGTTGATTTATTTTTGTCAGATAAACACTGTAACCTACTCTTTAACTATAATTTATACTTCATAAAAATACGTATGTGATCTTAATATTATTCTATGGTAAGTAATAATATTTATGAACAATAATTTTCATAATTATTTTTATTTATTTATTAAATCGACCATTGGTGGGCTACCGATAAAATTACTTTAGTTACACGTTAGGTAACAAGCTTTTATAGGTGCATAATATAGCTTTACAATTTATGATATAAAAACAAAAGCACAACTTAACCTAAAACAAAACTTAGTGCTAAATAAAAAATAAATTAAACTAGACTAATAACAACTATAGCATAAAATGGTAAAATATTTGAACAATGTAACATAGTTAAAATTACAATATTTTGTCGGAAACTTATATTTTATAATTTAAAAAAAAATATCTATATATAATATTATTATTTCTATATGTAGTTAAATAATTTAACAATGATAATTATTAATGTGCAAATATACCACAATTTTCACAGGTTACAAATATCCAAATCCAAACTTAAATGCGAGTGAACTATAATAATAATAATAATAATAATAATAATAATATACTTTATTGTACACAATGACAACATACACTTGCAGGATATACACTTAACAGTTCTGTACAATGGGCGGCCTTATCACTAATAGCGATTTCTACCAGGCAACCTTTGGATGGACAGGAATTATGAGAAAACAATCAGTGTGCAGCAAAAGTGTAATGACGATAGAAATAAAAATAACATAAATTTGTAATATAAATAAAGATCACATAGTACATAAACATAAATAAATATAATATATATTTATACTCAATACGTATATATCCTACACAAATAATACCATATTAATATAACTACTATATACTTTAATTATGTACATATATACATACACATACACATACACATACACGTACACATACACATACACATACACATACACATACACATACACATACACATACACATACATATACATATACTCATATATAACATTTACACAATGATAGTATAATTAGCTACATAACGACAAATAATGACATTTTAACAGTTTTTTAAACGAACTTAGAGTCTGTGCACTTCTTATTTGAAAGGGAAGGGCATTCCATAATCTAACAGCTTGCACTGTAAAAGATTTGTCCATAAAGTTTGTAGTGTGCTTCGGAGTACGAAGTTTTAAATTCTCCGAGGACCTCAGGAACACCGAATGCGATACACTTAGAAACTCAAAACGTTCTTTAAGATAACGAGGAGAGGATGGATCAAAAAGAATATTAAAGAGCAAAGAAAGTATGTGAGCATTCCGACGAAGTCGAATTGGCAACCACTTGAGCTTAGCACGAAATGCGGAGACATGATCATATTTGCGCAGGCCAAATATAAATCTTATACAGAAATTTTGAAGTCGCTCAAGCTTATCCAGTTGGTCTTCTCTGAGATTAAGATAGCTGGAATCGGCATAATAATAATATAAACTCTATAAATACATATAAATTAGGTTCTACTTAGCCATAAACTATTTATCAAATTCATTCTAGACCTGCGACCGGTTTCCAACTCCAAATCTTGTGTATCTGCTTGTGCAAATAGTAACCTTTCATTCAACACAGTATCATCTCCATGTATTGGGGAAGGTAATCCCGCACGATTACAAATGTTGTGGAGTACACAACACGCAACTACTATCTTAGCGACAGTGTCAGGATGGTAATGTAATACTCTATGTGCTAGGAGACACCGGAAACGCCCTTTCAATATTCCTATTGTTCGTTCTACTGAATTTCTGCCTGTAGCATGTAGTTTATTGTAATAACCTTCCGGGGTATCACCAGATGTGCCCGCGACTGGAGTCATTAAATAAGAACGCTGAGGATAACCGGCATCTCCTAAAAGCATTAAAAAGTTTATAGTTATATTATCTTTACATAAGTCAGTCATAATCCAGGCTGTAGCCATCTTATTTTGCCTATTTATTCATATTAGATTAGAGGTGTAAATATTTTATTAAAGGCCCTTGCTGTATGAGACAGGTCCAATGATTAACTATATTTAATTGGCTATTTATTTACTTATAAGGGTTATATTAGTTGGGCAAAATGAGAAATGTACAAGATGTATTTCAGCCGTGCGACAGTTTAGTGCGTTGTTATGCGCCGTAACAAACAAGTTAATATTTATACTTGCCTAATAAATACACCACTTCACCCGAATTGGTCAAGTTTTGTAAGTGGTCCCTAATGACTGAGTGGTTAAATACGAAACTATCGTGCGTTGCTCCGCCATATGACGCATCTACGTGTATTATATTAAGATCTGCATCATTAATCTGCAAAATAAAAACATATTCATCATAATACTTATATATTGCGATTGGAACAATGAAATTGATAATGCATGTAAAAAACTTACCAACATAACATTCCTTGCGGCAAAAATACCTTTCTTCATTATCACGCGGTCTCACCATAGCGACGAAAGTGCCATCAATACACCCGATCACCCCGGGAATACGAAATTTTTCATAAAATCTGTAACTTATAAATTTTTAATTACGTACGTTTAGCAATTATAAAATTTAAAAAGGAAATTTAATACCCACTTACCGCTCGGCCAATAATTGTCTTTCTGAACGATTTTGTGGAAATCTTATATACTTTTTTACAATACTAGGGTGATTCATCGCTTGTACTATCTCTTTAACGCACCGGGATACGCAAGTTTGTGATATGTATGTTTCTACATTTTTTCCTAATATTCTTTGATAGCTCCCACTTGCAAGGAATGCTAATGTGCAGAGAATCTAAAAAAATATAAGGAAATAGTAAAAAATATAGCGGTATCCTCCATCAACAAATATTTGAAAAAAAGTGCTCAAGTACAGTCACCAACAAAAGTAGCTAAACACATTTAAAACGCCAAAAGTCATACACACATTAAGCAACAGAAGTCGGTGACGAGTGGCGGCCACAAAATTTCATGAACACCTTAAAGGTTATAAAAGTTGATGAACAGCAAAAGCAACAAAAGTTATTGAACAGCAAAAGCAACAAAAGTTGATGAACAGCAAAAGCAACAAAAGTTGATGAACAGCAAAAGCAACAAAATTGCTGAACACTTATAAAAAGTAAGATTGCCGTAGATGTGTTCACCTACTTTTGTCGCGTTGTTATGTATTTATTTTTAAATTTTATTTAACATTTTCTTTTTTGGTTTTTCTCTGCACTGACATATTGTATTCTATTTTGAGAAATTATTATGTTTGCAGAGTTTGTCGTGTTCGTCTGTTATTGGCATGTGTACTCTTATTGAACAATAAATTGTTAAACATCTAATAATACGCACCTAATGTTATTGATATCGTGCTGTTGGTGTTCCAAATATAGTAAATACATGAAATAAAACACATACATATTTATTTGGGGTCTTGTTCCGTGTATAATAAATAATAATGTATAACAATATTGGCAAAAAAAATTGTATGTATAAGTGTTATTTCAATTTTGTTTGTACCGACTTCGTGTGTACGGTTTGGGTACTAATTTAAAAAAGTAAATTTATAAATATTTTTTTAATTGACCTACTTCACCCCACTACTGGGATAAACTACTAAGATCTCTACCCTGTTCCTCCACAATTCGCATTCTAACGAGATTTCGGGCCACATGGGCTCGAAAGCATCCAGGTCGTCTCGCCAGCGTTTTTAGGTCTACCGCGGCGTTGTCGACCATCAGGTATCCATTGGGTAACGATATTTGCCCAACGATCTGGATGCATTCGAGTCACATGGCCTGCCTAGTTCTATTTAAGGAGTGCTGTTTTGCTTCCCACGTCTGCCACGACGGTTTTTAAGCGAATTTCGCTGTTTCGCACTCTGTCAGTCCGCCTTATTCCCAGGATGCTGTGCTCCATAGCTCTCTGACAAACCTTGAGCTGGGACTTTTGTGATTCGGTCAAAGACCAAGTCCGAGCTCCGTAGGGTAGAATAGGCAAGTTATAAATGTCGATGAGTTTCCTTTTTAAGGATATTGGAAGGTTCCAGTAGCTCTTCTAGGCATTTTCCATCCGGCGATGAATTTCTAGATCTTGCCGGCCTTGGAAGGAAACTAACTGGCCTAGATAGATGTACTCATCGACATAGTGTGTCCTCTCCATCCACTTGGATGTGGACTTTTGTTTTATTTGTCATGACTTTAGTCTTTGACCGATTCATCATTAGACCCACCCCGAGGCTTGCCATATTTAACGTTTCAAGCATGCATTGGAGGTCTTGCGCCGATGATGCAAATAGTATATCATCGGTATCAATAGTACCTACATAGTGTCATCGGCGAAGCGCAAGTTGGTAAGTTTCTTACTGCCGATATCGATACCCTTACTCCTCTTTGTATATGGTATGATGGACCAGTAAGTTTAAGTTTAATGGTGGCTGTGCTGTGATCATAAATATGCTGGAGTAAATCTATGTAGATTTTATTTATTCCCTGTCTATGTAGTGCTTGGAATATGGCTGAGTGATATACGCTGTCGAAGGCCTTTGTATAGTCTACAAAGGCAAGGTATAATAGTTTTTCATATTCCAGGTGTTTTTTTCTATAATTTGATTCAAAATGTGAAGGTGGTCCGCGGTGGAAAAGTTTGGGCGAAAACCGGCTTGTTCTGGGGGTTGGAGTAAATCAAGTGTGTTCTCTATTCGATTCTGTATTGTTTTTATGAACGCTTTATACAAGTGTGATGTTAGGCTTATGGGTCTGTAATTAGCGATATCAGCTTGTCTCCCTTTTTATCCAAAAGAATGATGTTGGACTGGCACATTTCATGGAAGTTTCCCAGTTTCAAGGATATATTTGCTATGTAAGGAAGCAGCGTAGGTGATCCGATTCGAAAAGCCTCAGTTGTCATGCCATCTTCTCCAGGACTCCTATTGAATTTCATACTGCGGAGAGCTTTATAAGTCTCGCAGCCAGTTATGTAGGGAATAGTATCCGGATTCGGGCTGGAATAATCTGATTGAAGTTCTTTGGTAGCGTCAGAATAAAGTTTTTGGTAAAATTTCGTGCATATTTCAATAAGCTTAGTGCGGTTACTATGTTTAATTCCTTCTTCATCTTTTAACTACATATTTATCCAACACCTTCCTGTAGATATCCCCTGTTTAGCTACCCTAAGCGGTGTATGTTTCTTTAAGGCCATTTCTATTAGATAACAATTATGCTTGCATAAATCATCCCTTATGCTACGTTTAACTTGTTTATTGATTTCGCGATATTCAACGGTATTTATTTTTGTATCTAATCTTTTCTGTAAAAACTGAACTGTTTTGGGTTTTCATTTAAGTTTATTGATTTTTTTTATCTTTTATCTTCTTGTTAGTTTTAAGTATTCCGTACATACTATATTTCCATATTGTTTCTCAACGGTATCGGAAACTTCCTTTTCTAGATGAGAAAAATAGTTAAAGAGTTCAATGTTGTATTTATCTGCGTTATCAAGAAGATACATTTTGGATAGATTTTTCATTGGTTATTTAGATTTAATGGAGAACACATTACTTCCTACGGTCAGAAAGCATATGTCGGAGCCGATACACTTCGTCCACAACAACAGCCCCGTGCATAGAGCTAGAAGATGTCAAACATGGTTCTGCAATAATGAAAATTCGATTATTGGGATACCGTTCCCACCGAAGAGTCCAGACTTGAATCCCATAGAAAATCTATGGGGTCTCATTGTCTAAGCCTGAGAACCCGACACGCCACGCACAAAGGAAGGCATTATAAGGCACGTGGAACGTATGCGGGATCCCTTCAGAGGAGGTGATGTATGTGCAAATATGGCAAATTCTATGCAAAGCCGACTACAGGCCGTCATCGAAGCAAATGGAGGCCACACAAGAATTTAAAAATTTTAATATTTTCACAATATTTATTTATATTGTTGAATTTTATTTTATTTAATAAATTTTATTTTTATATTTATAAATTTCCTTTTTAAATTATTACCCAAGCCGACCACATGAAGTCGGTACAAACAAAATTGAAATAACACTAAATACATACACAATGTTTTGCCAATATTGTTATACATTATTATTTATTATACACGGAACAACACCCCAAACAAATATTTATGTATTTTATTTCATGTATTTACTATATTTCGAACACCAACAGCACTATATCAATAACATTAGGTGCGTATTATTAGATGTTTAACAATTTATTGTTCAATAAAAGTACACTTGCCAATAACAGACGAACACGACAAACTCTGCAAACATAATAATTTCTCAAAATAGAATACAATATGTCAGTGCAGAGAAAAAGAAAAAAAGAAACTGTGAAATCACATTTAAAAATAAATACATAACAACGCGACAAAAGTAGGTGAACACATCTACGGCAATCTTACTTTTTATAAGTGTTCAGCAATTTTGTTGCTTTTGCTGTTCATCAACTTTTGTTGCTTTTGCTGTTCATCAACTTTTGTTGCTTTTGCTGTTCAATAACTTTTGTTGCTTTTGCTGTTCATCAACTTTTATAACCTTTAAGGTGTTCATGAAATTTTGTGGCCGACACTCTTCACCGACTTCTGTTGCTTAATGTGTGTATGACTTTTGGCGTTTTAAATGTGTTCAGCTACTTTTGTTGGCGACTGTACCTTGCATCTTGTTGAAAGCGCTCGATTAGGTCGCTTAGTTGGTACTAGTAAAGGGCGTAATTGATTCTCTAAATCTTGAATTAAGTCTTCCGAAAGTCTATAGATGTTAATAAAATCATCGCTGCGACTAGTAAGGGGCAAATTTCTTATAATTTGAGCTTGACGACGATTGTTTCTTACTTCTAATTCGTAGGCTTCTTTAAGAATACTTAATAAAATAAATGATCGAGCCATCTACAAACAAAAAATATATTAACTGCAGTAACTAAGTAAAAGTACAGTGAATCATATTTATAAAGGTATTAATCGACATTTCGAACTTACCTTGATAACAAATACTTTTGTAGCCCTTTTTTTACTTATGAAATCACAATTTATTTTCTTTTCACTCACAAACTCGCACACAAAATAGTAACTTATGATTTGACATAAAGGATCGAGGTGAGATTCGAAGTGAACATCGAAATCTTTGTTTCAGAATACCAATCAACGTCAAATAACTAAGATCTCACCTAAAAATAGTTCCCTTCACTTGAGTTCTCACCTTATGGCGCTAGTGTAGATTTCATACAAGTTACAGAATGCCAAATGAGTTTTCACTGCGGATTCAGAAGTGAGTTCGGTTGTGAGTTGTTACAGAATAGCACGGCAGAATACAATATGTGAAAAATTATCAAAGTACACAAAACTTAAAAACGAAATAAGTCACATTTGGCATCTTGATAAAGTTACAATAGTTCCAATAGTCCTTTCCACCACCGGTGTTATCCCCTATCAACTCCACGATTCCCTGAAAACTTTACAGCTACCAAAATACCTTTACAAGGGATTACAAAAAGCAGTCATTTTAAATGCCTGCTGCCTGCCTCGGTGGCGTAGTTGTATTACGGTACGGTTACAAAGCTGAGGTCTCGGGTTCGAGTCCCGAGTCGGGCAAAGTGATATTGGATTTTTCTATTCATTATCAGCCCGGAGTCAGGAATTTGTGCCCGATATGGCGATAGGCTCGCCCCCTATCACATCGTGGGACGGAACATACAAGGCGAAATGTGGGTGTCCTGGTGGCGCCTCTGCCTACCCCTTCGGGTATAAAGGCGTGAGTTTATGTGTCATTTTAAATACATGCAGGATAGTTAGGAAGTTCCTACAAGTAGGTGTAGAAAATTAAGGACCTAGTAATGAAACATACCTGGCTTAGGCCTGTATGTTACATTAGTTTCCGGTATAAAAACCGAGTATTTCTTCAAAAAAGAAAAATAAATAATAATAATAATAATTTATTTGAATCAGAATTACATCCATAATTATGTTAGTATACATTTACCTTACAAAACTATGTTAATACGTGTAATCTTGACATGTCTTTAATAATCTCTCTTCAGTCGGTCCCTCATTATTGAGGATCGTGACTCTCAATTGTCTTGATGACCTCTCTCCACCAGCTTCGGTCTTCTGCTTGATGTAATGCTGCGTTAATAGGGACCTTCAGTGTATTAGCAACCTGATCTACCCATCGTTTGGGAGTTCGTCCTCGTCGTCTTTTTCCCTCCAATTTTCCAACAATGAGCAGTTTTTCCAGGTTATCTGGTTCGCGTCTGGCGATATGTCCGAAGTATTTTAAGGTTCTGTGTAGGCAGGTTGCAGAAAGTTTTGGTCTTCTTTCCAGATGCAGTTGTTTCACGATGGATATGTTGGTTCGATGTGCCGTCCACGGTATTCTCAACATCCTGCGCCAGCACCACATCTCAAACGCATCTATCCTCCTTTTATCTGCTGCTTTGACGGTCCAGGATTCACAACCGTATAGAATAATAGGGCAGTCAAAACTACCCCCAACAACAAGAAGTTGTGTGTTAGAGCTCTCCCTCACCCTCTGCAGTAGCGATGCGACACGTTTTCGTCTAATTGCCGCGAAATCATCAGTGCGAGCGTCCGCAAACATTCCTGACGCGCTGCAGAAACGTGGGAGACCCAACAACATCCTGAATGCATTGTTATATTGGACCCGAAGAGCATTGATGGACCTCTGCGTACAGTTTTTCCACAAGCTGCACGTGTAGAAGGACTGGCAGAAGGCTTTAAAAAGTCTTAGTTTCACCTCTACCATGCAGCGCGCGAATCTACGAACAAGCATATTGCATCGAACCGCCAACGCTCTTCGTTCCCTCTCTACATCGAGATCGTCTTTCATATCGGGGGTAACTATATGCCCGACATATCTGAACTGCAAAACACGATCCAAGCTACTGCCAGCTAAATAAACTGGAGGATAAAATTCCAACGAGTTCAAACCAAATATTAATATGTTACTTTTCTTGGTATTGTACCTAAGACCGTGTCCCTCAGCATAGTCCTCACATACTCTTAACATCTGCCTCAACCCCGTGACCGAAGGGCTCAAAAGCGCCATATAATCAGCATAATTAATAGCCTAGTCTGTAACTTACACTCACCCCTGTCACCCGTCGAGGGATATTCTCGTGACAAATTATGTACGCGCGTGAGAAGTTATACTTCTTTAGCATCATTAAAAAATAGATTTTAATTGCATGCAAATAATTAATTACAATTAAATAATAGAAGGATTGGAAAAGGATAATCAACAAAGTTCAGTTTAAATTTGAAAAATTAAATAAATAAATATTTATTTTCTTACATTAAGTCTAACATAAATTGTCTTATTATTGGAATTGTATTTTTAATTAAATTTAAAGGTTGATCATTTTTTAAATATTTTTATTGATTTCTTAATTTAATAATCACTTTTCATTTTTATCAAAAAAAATTCATTAAATTTATTTAGTTATTTTTATAAATATTTAGTAATATCAATCAAAATATTCAATTTAAATCACTACTGAATATAATTTATTAGCACATATATAATTCGCACTTGTATGAAACTAAAACACGTGTTGTGAATGTATAAACTAGAAACATGTTGATAAATATTATAAATATGAAAACAGTGATCAGAGGTGACGAGCGTACCAACATGCGCGACTAATATCGAGGTTCAATTTCTATTTTGTTGGTAGCTTCGGTTAAGCAGACAACTTCATACTGTTAATTTTGTGTCAACGATGCGCGCGCATCTTAAAATTTCACTCTCATCATTTTTTCATAACGCGCCTAAAGAAGTATAACTTCAAAAACCGGGTAGCGCTTGAAATGATGATTAAAAGTACAGCCACATGCCAACAAACCTCTCTCATTGTGGGTTTGGACGCGAACTTTTTTTTTCGAAAATAAAATTCAATCGAAATTGTCATTTTGAAACTAACAAATCCAATAGTCAACCAGAGAGCTAAATCTGTCCTTGTTCACATGTTTTTTCATTTGGTGACACTCGACATTGTATGTTTTAGATAAACGGCCGTCAAAAGACACAGGGATCATATGAAAGCCTCAACACACAGCGATAATAATTTAGTCGTAGGCGTTTAAATTTCAAATTTGGAATTTCGATTAGAGCACGTCGGCACCCCTCGTGATTTTGAAAGATTTCCATCACACGTCCGCAATACACTTTTATTCTTGCACCAAAGGTCAGTGAAGAAAATGTATTTCCCGTTTTTCGCATTCAGTTTCACATGTCGGATTTTGAACTATTCCAACGGTTGGTTCCGAGTGCTCGGTGAAAACAATAACACTTCTTGTACGGAACTGGCAAACACCAGGGAATAATAAAATACAAAAATCGTGACAGAGAGGGCATAACTGATTACGACACCGGCCAATATCTTTACCACAACATTATTAAATATTTAATGACAATAAAACATACAATTACAAAGTTAGTGATAACTCACATTTATACACATAGCTCTCATTGATGAACACTAGCATCTAGCACTAGCAACTAGGCCAGGCCTGTATCTTAGAAGCTAGTCACTTCCTATGACATTTTTATAAATAGAACACTGTATAAATAATTTAAGATACTACAGACTTAAGTTTACATAATTACTTTGTTAATAATTATAGAAACATTTTTTCTTTGTTTACCCACATACGTTAATACAAATAAAAGTTAGACCACTATGATTGTGAACCTCTGCTATAATTTATAGAAAACTAAGTTGACTTTTATATTAAAAGTACGAATAGTAAAAAAGAAGAAAATGAATTTTAAGCTAGTAGTGTATGTAATAGGTTTTTATTTATAATATATTAGTATAATATATTTTTTACATAGATGTTTAAGAAGTGGATAATTTTTTAATATTTTATCTAATTTATTGTAAAGCACAGGGCTGAGGTAACACTGAAATTTATTTATGAAATGGGTCTTATACTGAATAGATGGACATATCCTATCATGTCTTCTAACTCGAATTACATCAGGGCTATACTTAAGTTTTTTGTGCTGTGATAATATGGTGTTGTAGATAAATAGTTGTCGCACAGTTAAAACGTCAATTTCATCATAAAGTTGGGATGTAGAATGCCTAAAAGATTTGAAAGTCATTACTTTTAGTAAAGCGCGTTGAGCTCTTTCTAATTTTAAAAGGTGGGTTTTTTGGCCCCTTAGTCCAGTCATTTTAGGTTTCATCTGGGGAAAAATTCCTAGTGGGCTGAATTTTTGTATAGGGTAGAACCGGTCAGGAGGTAATACCGGTCAATATAAATTCTTACAAACTACTGCGTTCCGACGCACGCACACATACACAGCGAGTGGCGTGATGTTCCCAAGCGGCAACGCCCCGGTCCTCGCTTCATTCCGCAGCCGAAATCTTGGATGAACGTACGTCGTTTGTTTTCGCGCCTAGTTGATGTAAAATTTCGGGATAAAACGATAAGAGGTAAGTTTTTATAATTTCACGTTTCCTAACTTGTTACCTAGGATTGTTGCACCATAATTACTTAGCATTCAGAGTGATAATCGTTTTTTAACTTATTTGGTCAGGTTTCCTATCTAGATTTTTTTTACGGAAATGTTTCGAGTCGGGCAATGCCGGTCATGCTGACCGGTATTAACCGCAAGTAAAGTTGGTATACATGACTATTATTTATGTTAATATTAATGTTTTTTTTATTATCTTAGAATGCCTAAAAGAAGAAGCCAACCCATTTCAAAGGCGTCGTGGAGCCAAGAGCAACTACACAGGGGTTTCAGACTAGTGCAGACAGTTTCAGAAGCAGCTCGATCATGTGGCGTGCCGTTTTCAACGCTTCAAGAAAGAATCAAGAACAATAACCGTGATAGGCCACTACTGGGAAGAAACACAGTCTTCACAAGGGAGCAAGAAGAAGAAATGGCCTCCCAAGTTAAGTTTCTTGGTAAAATATTTTACGGGTGCACTTCGCTTCAAATTAGAAAGATGGCATATGAATACGCTGTAAAAAATAATATAAAGCACAACTTTAATGATACTTTTGAACTAGCTGGCAAGGATTGGCTCAAAGGCTCCATAAATAGAAATAATTTATCCACCAGGAAAGCTCAAGGCATGAGCTTAAATAGAGCAACTGCTTTTAACAAGAACGAAGTAGGTATGTTCTTCAAACTTCTTTCAGAGCTCATGGAAAAATATAAGTTTCTGCCTAGAAATATATGGAACGTAGACGAGACCGGAATTTCGGCAGTACAAGACCCTGGTAAAATTGTAGCTGAGAAAGGGCAGCAACGTGTAGGGTCTATTACTAGCGGTGAAAGAGGCAAAACCGTGACAGCTCTTTGCGCTGTGAATGCTACCGGAGTCTACGCGCCACCAATGCTAATTTATCCACGACAGCGACATTCATGTGCTTTAGAAGCAGACGGCCCTCGTAGGACATTATATCGGTGCTCGAAAAATGGATGGATCAACGAAGATCTCTTCGTAGACTGGCTGAAGCACTTTGCAGATTTCACCAAACCTTCAGAAAACGAGCCCATATTGCTAGTCCTCGACAATCATTCTAGCCACATCTCTTTAAGAGCTTATGAGTTTTGCAAAAGCAAAAACATAGTGATGTTATCATTGCTACCTCATGGCTCGCATAGAATGCAACCTCCTAGATGTTTATGTCTATGGTCCATTTAAAGCAGCGTATAAACAAGAATGCAACCTTTTCATAAAGAACCAATTGGGAAAAAAGATAACACAAAATGATCTCGCGTCACTGTTCAGGAAAGCTTTTCAAAAAATAGCAACCATTCCAAAAGCTGAAGCAGGCTTTGCTGCTACAGGAATATATCATTTAAATCCGGACGTATTTAAAGACGAAGATTTTGTGGCTGCCAACATTTTAAATAGCAACGAAGTGGTAGTTTCGGCAGAAGAAATACGAGACCGAGATAACAAGACTCCAGAAGCCCAAATAATATTAGATGAATCAATAACACATGACCCACCAACTCAATGTCAGCAAAATTCATCTAAATTGCCATCACTAGCTGATATGATAGAACCAGTCTCAGCAAATAATGCAACAACGATTTCCACAGGCGTTTGTAAAACTGTCACTGTTATGGATCTTTTGCCACTACCAAATAAGTCGAGAGACAAGAAAAAAAACATACTATCTCGCAAACAGCACGCAACAGTCTTAACAGGAACTCCTTACAAACAAGCTTTGGTCGAGAAAGAAAACAGAAAAATTACAAAGGAGAAGAAAAAGCCAACTCTTAAAATAAAAACTGAAAGAAAGACAGTTAAAAGAAAAGGAAAATCGATGGAAGTGAAAAAAGTTAAAAAGAGAGTGCTTCAAGATAAAAACAAACGTAATGAGAGTACGTCGGACTCGGAAGTAGAAATGACAGACCTGCGTGAAGATGAAGACACCGATGCTGACGAGGACTACGAAAACAAATGTATAATTTGCGATGATTATGGGCATAATAACGAGCTCTGGTATAGATGTGTGCTGTGTGGTCTCTGGGCACACGCTGAGTGCTCTGGTTATGACTCTCCTGAGGGTTACATTTGCGACTTATGCCTGAACA
Organism: Deilephila elpenor; assembly: GCA_949752805.1. Classification (NCBI taxonomy): domain Eukaryota; kingdom Metazoa; phylum Arthropoda; class Insecta; order Lepidoptera; family Sphingidae; genus Deilephila; species Deilephila elpenor. The sequence continues at coordinate 14,663,307 of OX457095.1, forward strand.
AAGCTTGACCGGCATTAGCAACCTACTGACTGGTTTTACCTGCCAAAGGGTCTAATACCAGTCAAACTAGATTTTTTTTTAAATGCTGATTATTGAAATAAAACAATTTTTATGGATTTTATCGCGATTTGGTTTAATTTTTACATTTTTTAACTTCCCGACGTTTCGATTACTTTACAGCTTTCGTGGTCACGGGGCGGACTGACAAATCGCGATAAAATCCGTAAAAATAGTTTTATTTCAATGTGTAACATTCGCGTAAATCTAAGAAACCATAATGCTGATTATGCCAAAGTTGTTTTAATTATTGATCTCAATTAATGTGATTTTGTTAGAAGAATACCTATAGTTTGATTGTTAAAAGGATTAATAAAGGATTTTTTTCTTGGCGGTACTTCAATAAGTGAACATCGTTTTCGGATATCTCTAGAAATTAATTTACATAAAATATAGTTATTTATATTTGTTTGTACTTAAATACATGTTGTATTAAAGTATATCCATAGTACTTGCCGGTGACCGTGTTTTCATGAAGAAAGAACAAACACATTGCTAGTTTTAACATTTTTTATATTGGAACTACACACCACAACATAACATGGAGTCAATCAAGGAGTCCCTAGCTCAGCTTAGCACCGTCTTCAACCAGAAGTTTGCTGAATTTGAAGAGAGGCAGCAGAAGATTTCTTCACCAAGTACGTCTAACACTCTGTCTGCACTTGAAGCCGAGTTTTCCTCCTTCAAAAGTTTCACCCTTCAGGCTCTGCGTACTCTACAAACTCAATTAGAGTTCATCTCTGCTGACAATGACCGCCTGGAAATGCACACACGGAGGAAAATACTCTTGCTGCATGGAGTCCCTGAAGATCCAAAGGAAAATATATCAGCAGCCATTGTAGATACTCTTGTGAAACACTTCAAATTCCCCAGCTTTAGTGGTGATGACATTGCACGCTGTCATAGAATGGGAAAACCTCACGCTGATCGACCCAGGCCCATTTTGTTTAAGCTTCGTGATGTATCACGACGTAGCCAGATCTGGGCTGCCAAAGCAAAATTGAAGGGTTCTGGCATAACTTTGTCGGAATTTCTTACAAAACCAAGACATGATGCTTTTATGGCGGCGCGGGAGCGTTTTGGCGTCACAAAGTGCTGGACTCGCGACTGCTTCGTCTTTGTGCTGAGCCCTGAGGGCACGCGGCATCGTATCACTTCGCCAGCTGAATTGGATGGCCTTGTAGCGAAGAGCGTGCCTGCGGTACCCAATCGCAAGAAAACTGAAGCCTCTGCCAGGGATCCCATAGCCGCTACTAAACCAAGGCGTGCGGCAGCAAATAGGAAATAGGTGCTTCAATATTTACACCGTATTGCGGAGTATTAGGTGCCCTAAGTGGGTAAATATTTGTTTATTCACTACCCTGATAGTTGCAATGACTAATTCTTTGCTTAGGTTATGTTTTTGTGTCAATTTGACAGCTTATGTTTAGCTGTAAATATTTCCGTTGCGTTTTATTACTGCATCACATATGTTCTGTTTATATAAATCTTTTGTTTTCATGGTTGTACATAGGTACAGTTTAGTTATGTTTATTTAATGTTTTAATTATTTTCGTTTTTTTTTTCTTTACTTTGAATATTATTGTTTAATTTAGGTTATAACTAAAGTATAGTTTTTATTGTCATTGCAAGTGGTAGTGATTACATGTTCTTCCTTGTTTTTGTTGTTCTGTAGTTTGTTAAGTTTAGTTTTAATTTATTCTCTCTTTTACCGGAAACCGGCAGGTGAGATGGATTTATGTACGTATATTTATTATAACAGTATTGGCATAGTTTATTATTATTGTTTTCTATTTATTGATTATTTATCGTTTTCTATTTATTGTGTATTTATTATTACATTTTATATATATTTAAAATATATTAATCACTTGTTATATAATGAATAACATTATTAATCGGAGTGATAGTAGTGAGTTCCATTCCATCGGCTCAACAAGTGATTATAGTAGCAGTGAGGATAGTTTTGCGAGTATCCCCTCTCTTTCAGAAACATTGGATTCTCATTTCTCTGACGTTCCTAGGAATTTGAATGTAGTTCATATTAATGCGCAGAGTATTCCGGCTCATTTCTCCGATATGCCGATGTCATTTGACGTTAAAGATGTCCATGCTATATTAGTCTCCGAGTCGTGGCTTAAACCTTCTCTTCCTTCTATTTCATATACATTACCTGGCTTCAATCTTATTCGCAATGACAGGATTGGGAGTGGCGGTAGAGGTGTAGCTATTTATTTGCGAACACACATTCCTTTTTCCGTTATCAGTGCTTCTACCCAACCGCCTCAGCCCAATGTCTGCGAGCATCTGTTCGTTGAAGTCATACTAACGCATACTAAGGTACTTCTCGGAGTCTTTTATAGCCCTACCCTACGTTCCAACTATTTTGCTTCGTTTGAGAAGACCTTAGAAGACCTTTTTACCTTCTTATGATCACATCATTATTATGGGTGATTTTAACACGTGTCTTCTCAAACAAGATCATCGTTCCTCTTCTCTGGAGAGCATTGTAAAGTCGAGCAACATGCATATTCTACCCCTTACTGCAACCCACCATTTTCCAAACTCGACTCCTTCCCTACTTGATCTCATCCTTGTTTCATCACTAGAGCATGTCGCCAAGCACGGGCAATGTCTAGCTGATTGCTTTTCTTATCACCATCTTATTTTCCTCTCTTACAAACTTCGGCCTCCTAAATCAAAACCCACAGTTATTCTGCAGCGCAATTTCGGTGGTATTAACGAAGAGGCTCTCTTAAATGATGCGAAGGCTTTAGATTGGGCCCCTGTGATGACGGCTGACTCAGTCGATGACCAAGTCGCATTATTTAACAGCATTATCATACAGTTGTATGATATTCATGCCCCTTTGAGAGCCGTCAAAATTAAACATCAGCCTGCACCCTGGATAACTAAAGAAATAAAAGATCTCCAGAAGAAAAAGTCTGCAGCCAAAACCAGGTTTAAGTTGCATCCTACTGAGGCTAGTAGAGCTTACTACGCGAAGATAAGAAATCGCTGCAATTTGGTGTGTAGAGACGCTCAACGACGCCATATTCATAATTCAGTTCAAGTTGAGGACCCAGGTAAAGTCTGGAAGTTCCTTAGGTCATTGGGAGTTGGAAAACCTCGTCAAGAGTCTTCCCCTAACAAGCTAGATATTAACCAACTGAATCTGCACTTTTCTTCCACGCCTAATATTGACGGCGCTGTTAAAGCTTCCACCATCAATTCTTTGTTCAAAGATTCCGCTCCTGACCGTTCTTCTTTTGTGTTTCGTCAATTCACTGCTTGTGATGTTCGGAGGAGCATCCTCTCAATAGCATCTAATGCAGTTGGGATGGACAGTATAGGCCGTAAAATGCTTCTTCCTATCCTTGATCATGTTCTTCCTATCTTATATCATATTTTAAATTTCTCCATTTCCAAATCCGTGTTTCCTTCTTTATGGAAGGAAGCACAGATTATTCCTTTACCTAAAAAACCGAATCCTAAAACTTTTTCCGAGTAACGTCCGATATCCATCCTCCCTTTCCTATCTAAAGTCCTCGAGCGTCTGGTTTACAATCAATTAAACTCTTTCCTTACCCGAAATGACCTCTTTAATCCCTTCCAATCTGGCTTTCGTCCAGGACACAGCACGGTCACTGCACTTGTCAAAATCACCGATGACATTCGTCTCAGGATGGAAAATGGGCAGTTGACCGTCCTTACGCTCCTGGACTTCAGCAACGCATTTAACACGGTCGATTTCGATCTTCTTCTTGCTGTGCTTCGCTCCTTCAACATATCTCCAAGCGTGATTGACTGGTTTCAAAGTTATCTGTACGGTCGCCGTCAGTGTATCCGCCTTGGGGAAATTACTTCCTCGTGGTGTAACACATCTGCCGGTGTACCTCAGGGTGGCGTCTTATCTCCTCTCTTGTTTTCAGTTTTTATTAACTCTATATCTTGTAATCTTTCTTCGTTCTACTACCTTTATGCAGGCGATCTTCAACTCTATTGCCAATCTCCCCTCACTCAACTTAATGACGCTATTAATCTCATGAATAGCGATCTTGAGAAAATTGCCCAATGGAGTTACGCACACGGCCTCAAATTAAATCCTAGCAAAACCCAAGCCATTATCGTGGGAAGCCCAAGAACCATCTGCAAGGTCGACTGGACTCATTTGCCTCACGTGTTGCTTGACGGGGTTACTATCCCGTTTAGTGACACTGTGAAAAATCTTGGCGTAACTATCGACCGCAGTTTGTCTTGGGGCCCTCAGATGATGTCTGTCAGTCGCAAAATTTTTGCGTCTGCGGGTTCTTTGCGTAGGTTGCGCAACTTTCTTCCGACTGCCACTAAAATTGCGCTTGCACAGTCTCTCTTACTGCCTATCCTCGACTATGCAGACATCAGCTATCTTGACCTTACCGAGGCCCAGCTGGACAAACTTGAGCGCCTTCAAAATTTTTGTATTAGGTTTATATTTGGACTCCGTAAATATGACCATGTTTCTGAATTCCGAAATAAGCTCAAGTGGCTTCCTATTCGACATCGTCGGAATGCTCATATTCTGTCTCTTCTCTACAGTATTCTTTTCAATCCCTCGGCCCCGCGCTATCTTCAGGAACGTTTTAGTTTCCTCTATACTACAAATTCTCATTCCCTCAGGTCGTCAGAGAATCTGATGTTGAAGTTTCCAGCTCACACGACAACGTTCTTCGACCACTCCTTCACCGTGGAAGCAGTATGTCTCTGGAATGCATTGCCTCTAAGTATAAGACGGTCGCCCTCGCTGGAAACTTTCAAAACTAGGGTAAAAGCACACCTCCTTGCACGCTAAACTTTGTCCTTGCTATATTATTGATATTATATGTATATGTGTATGTATATGTGTATATATATGTATATGTTTATGTATATACAAATATAAATGTATTTTTATTTTATTGCATATATGTCAATTTAGTGTATGTTTTTAATGCATTTTATATTCCCTAGTATGTATTGTATTTATTATATTAGTTTATCTTATAATTTAGTAAAACACCGTCTATTTAAAATGCTTGTCTCCTCCTCTTGCATGGTTGTCTGGAAGAGATCGCTTTTAGCGATAAGACTGCCGATTTTGAACACTTTAATTTTTATGTCGTTTTTAATTTTATTTTGTTTACTGTATGGTGTTTCTATAAAGAGTTTTTATTATTATTATTATTAATAAAGAAATGTTTATTATTATCTGATTTGTGATTATTTCGCCTTAAGTGACCGGTAATCCCCATTCTTGCCCTACACCTTTATCTCGGTGATATTATGAAGATGTGAAAAATCGACATCGATATCGTGCCGGCTAAAAAAGTTACATTGTTAGTTACGTTACGTTGTTATCATTATCAGAGTAATTAGACGAGACTATTTTGTCAGCCAATTCTTTGGCAACACTAGCAAAATAATGATTAATTTTCTTTATTGCTAGAGCAGGTGTACTTTCCTTACTTAGGAGTTCAGTAGCAGTTGATTTTTTCTTATGTCTGTCAGTAATATCATTAATTATTTTCCATTTCTCTTTCGGATTTTTAGCATATCTAGATAGTTTTTCTTTGTCAAAATTTATTTTCAATCATTTGAGTAAATCATTACAGAAATTTTTGTATCTACCGTATGTGATTTTGAGAACTGCATTATTATGCATACTGCATGTAAAAAAGAACCGAATAATTATATGTACAAAGTGTCGGTGACATAATCACTTTTTTTGGGACCACATATAGGGTATCGCAATAGTAGTGCGTACACCAAATATTATTAATTTATCATCAACCGTTTAGCCACGGGATATTTTTTTATTTTTACACATTTAACCACCTGCTGTAGCGATTTGTCTAGGTCATTGACACAAACGGGTAATAAACGGCAAGTGCGAAAAAAACACAACTCGGGTGTTATTATTACAAAAATTAAACCAATAATTGAATTTAGACCTAATATCTATGACATTAAAACTCATATTATGATTTATGAAATAAATGTCTTTCGAAGCGCAGTGCGACTTGCCAATTCAACATCAGAATGAGGCTAGGGTGGCAGCATACAATATCGATATTATCGATATAATTCAAATTTTATTATTGAAATTTCACATCAAAATCCCAAATTTATCCACAATATTAATAAAAATTGTTTTGGATAGATAACAGGAGATACACAAAGCTCGCATCTACATTCCAAACCTACTTAAAATTGCAAATGGGTCAAGTAGCAACATTCGCAAATTCTTTCAGTATGAGGAATGTTGAGACGCATTCTTTAACCTGCTGCTTAGAAAAAAAAAAAGACTTTTGCTGTATATTTCTTTTGGTGTATTGATTTGTACCGAGGTCTTTTTAGCACGCATAGATTATGTTTTGATAACTGTGTTAATTCATATTATGATTTACACATTTACTGCCCTAAAAGTATTTAAATATTAATAGTTTCAGATTATCATATTTCAATTGATTGATATTTATTGACGATATTTTGACGTTGTATCCCTAAACGTGTATCCATACCCGCCATTTCCCCGCGACGTTTGGGCAGTGTTGCAAGGTAATTACATTTCGTTCCGTAATTACACTAAAACTGTATTTGTACTACATTTACTCCAATATGTATCAAACAATAGTATGCAGTTAGTATCGAACATACTGCAATATGACTAAGGAGACAAATAATAAAGCTATTTTTAACACTTACCAACCGTTTATTGCTTCAAAATAATTTTATAGGGTTATTATTCACCGAGCCATCCGTAGTTCTTAACCACACCATGGAACGATATTTACAGTACTTTGTGACCGATAATTTAATAAAAGTGACACATACAGCGATTAACTATCTCTTTACGAAATATTTGTGGTTTTTTAAACAAGGATGTTTATTTTCGTTTACTATGAAAAAAGTCCAGTAAACTGTATAATCTACTGTATTTTACATCCGTCTACTGTATTTTACATCCGTCTACTGTATTTTTACGAAACTTCCACTGTAGTTTTCAAAATCTAACCTAGCAACACTGCGCTCGGCGATCGACGGTCAAGGTTCGGGGGTCGGGGGTCGACGATCGGGCGTGAGGGGCAGGAGCGGGGGTGGCGAGTCGGGAGTCGGCGCGCGCGCCACTCGTTACTCGTCAGTGAGGCGTACATGTTTTAAGTGAATGTGTGTGCGCTGCTCACAACTCATTAGGAATTACGATAGCATTTTATGTTCACGATGTCGTGATTTACAGCTTTGGAATACACAAATATGATTTTAATTTATGGCGAATGCCAACAAAATTCAGCGCGAGCTTCGTATCGAGAAAGATATGCTGCCTCACGCAGATGTCCCGCAAAGTCGAAGACAGCATGTTCATTAGGGTTAATGGAGGACCGTTTGAACAATTGAAAATTTAGTTTAATTGAGTTTTAAGTTATGTTTGGTGGCAGTAATATTTCGCGCGGCGTGCTTTTTTTATCCACCGGCGCAAAATTAATAGTTTCTGAGTTTGTGTATGCAACATAGCTCCCAATCCAATGAAAAAATGTTGACCTAGTTTATTTGTATAAATTGTGACTCGGCTGAGAGTGCTTTATTGAATTTCTTATTCTACGAATAAAACTACGCCTAAAAAGTAAAAACTACAAAGGAATCACCGCGGCGACGAAAAAAGCGCTGTTGCCGCTCTTATCCTCGGGTCAAATGAGGTCAGTAAATAATACCTTATAAAGCGTGTTGTATTTAAATCAAATTATTTTATTATTTAGTTTGTTTGAAAATTTTGTTTTTTCAATTTTAATGTGATATAAAATCTAATCATTTTAATTTGTTTTTTTTTTTTTACTATATATAATGACCTTGTGATTTAAAGTCATTATGACATCAACACTTTGTATATACCGAATAATAATAATGAGATCACGGTTTTTAATACAACGGAGTAATCCGGGTGTTATCCATGGCTTTATACATCGGTGCCTTCTAGGTGTTATAGATGTTATAGTGTATTTAAAAATAGACGCATGCAGGATGTCAAATAATTGTTTGGCAGACCAATTTACATCTGGTTGTGAGAATATGTTATCAAAATTAATAGCCTTAAGTTCGGCATAAATTTGTTCATAATTAACTTTTCGAGTGTAATTATTTATATATTTATGAGCATTGTTTTTAATAGTTACAGATGTTAATACTGGGGAGTGATCGGTTATATGTGATTCCATTACAATTGCGACAGTAGGGTAATCAGCTTTAATCATTGCATGATCTAAACAATTTGTAGCTCTAGTAGGATATCTGTGACCTGATAATAATCCATGACTTGCTAGTAGATTTAAATAGTCAGTAGATTTACGGTCGACATTATTTGGCTTAATATCTATGTTAAGATCACCCACCAGAATTATGTTAGAGCGACTTTTGTATTTTGTTAAGAGCTTATCTAGTGATGTTATAAAGTTGTCTATATTTCTTTCACTCGGGGACCTATATATGCCTAAGATAACATATCAACCGCACTCAACACTTAACGCGAAGTTACGGAACTTTCGACAACACAAATAGCACGTGCTTGACGTTTTGACTTTTATCGGTGTTGCCAAAACACAGGTTTCGTTTCGTTACACAACACCCAGCGACGTTGTTAATAATCATTCCTTTGGTTCCAAAAATCAAAAGCACCTGTACCTGTGACAGCGTCACAATTTCTGAATACTTCATATCGATTAGAAAGTGATGACTTTTCATTATGTAGCCAATGATTGTTAGGTGCTTTTGGTTTGTATTGGCCTTTGTGTACAGGCCATTGGTGCAGAACCATATTTTCTTGTAAAAATGACACTTTCGAGATCTACAAAAATCGAGGGTTTTTTTTAACGAATGTGAATACTGAGTGGCAATTCTGGCCGACTGACTGATGTACAACCCATTCCTAGTCGGATGAGCGCGATCGGAGATGTAACTTCACTTCCCTTTCGTACGGAACATCATGCACTAGTATAGGAGAATTCGAAAAGGACTGCGCTTAAATTTCACCACGTGAAAATATAAAGTAGTTACATGCCCACCGACCACATTGCTATTTGACGCGAACTCTTACTCGGAATGACGTGAATTTTTAACTGTGCCGAGTGACTAAACAAGCTTGCGTTGCGGGAGAGAAATTTAGCAAGTAAGTCGCTGACCTTTAGTGACACATTGAATTAGAAACGCTCGGGTAGTTCTAGTGATACGCACAAGTAGATATGACAAGTATAATATGACGACGGTCGGCACGATGACATACAAAAGAAAATTAACCAGTCACATAATAATGTGAACACACACAGGCACGCATGTTCCCCGTCCCGACAATGTGGGCCTAATGAGTTGATAATAATAATAATAATAATAATAAGCCCCTAAAATCCAACCACACGTCCTGATCGAACATCTGATCACGTGGGGGGCGGACACACGATGAAAAATTACTGGCGTGGCTAACGTGGCTAGGGTAATTCAAATATGAATGATGGAACCAAGGAAGTACAATTTACGGCCGCTGCCCGGGGGTCGCCGGGGCGCACCTGGAGCCGACGCTGGGTGCTACAGTTCGGGTAACGTTGGCGACGCGGGATTGAACAGGCGGGTCCCAGTCGATAAATATACTACAGCCGATGAGCCGCTGCCCAGAGGTCGCTGGGGCGCATCCAGTGCCGGCGCTGGATGTAGCAGCAATGCGAAAACCGGCGGCGAGAGTTTGAACCGGCGGGCTCTCGTGCGGAAATATATTACCGCCGTAGACGGAAGCGACAACGATGTAGATTCAACGCCTTCATTATATTCAGAGGTCACAATATCTGACCAGTCGTTCCGTCCGACGTCACCTACACCTTCTACAGTCAGTTCTGTAACCTCGAGGGGTGCTGCACTGGAGACAATATCTGTCAGTAGCCCAGTGCCCACCACTTCTACTTCGAGGACACGTATGAAATGGAGCTCTGATATGAACGAATTTGTAATACGAACATATCTCTATTTAACATCTATGGAAACTGATACTAAATCCTATCTCGAACCATTACACGTTAAATTTTTGGAACGCTTCCCGTCCATGACAGTCAGTAGGCAAAGATTAGGAGACCAAAGAAGGGCAATTATGCGCAGAAAATTACTCCCACAACAGACAATAGATACTATATACAGAGAAGTTAGAGAAGATTTAGAGAAAATACACGAACACAGTTTACAAAACCGCACATTACACACCCAAACACAATCACCTCTTATACAGAGTACACAACAGAACACACAAACGGGTCAACGTATGAGGTGGACTAGGGAATACAATGAACATATAATTAGCACATATTATAAAATAACTAAACTAGAAAGAGATAAAACAGCCTATAGAAAACTATTGCATGAACAATTTGTAACAAAATTCCCCCATTTAGCTCATGTAAGTGAACAGCGGGTCTCTGATCAAAGAAGAGTTATAATTAATAATCATTTGATTTCACCAGATAGGATAGAAGAAATTAAACACCAAGCTGCCCTAGAACTTCAAATTACCGAACACGAACCACCATTTAATAGTACAGTGACTCTAGACGTAGAGCAACATACCTTAGAACCAGCTAATACAGTGACACAGATTTCTGAAAACAGTACCTTAAATAACATACAAACTAACTGTAATATACAAATAGAGCCAGACAATATTAATGCCTACCCTGCTGAACAAAATAATCATGAAATAGATGACGTTTTTAATAAGGCTTATGAACACTTTAAAGACACTGACCCAGTCAATAGACAATTCATTCCAAAGCAAAAATCTTCTAAAAAACTCTTTAAAGTAGTAAATTATATCAATACACAGATAATACCAAATAAAATTAATGAAAATACTGACTTTCTAGTTTTGCAGACGGTATTATATTGTTCAGCATGGACAGCAGCTCGAATGAATGGAAGTAAATTAAATTTATCAAAATTCATAAATTTTACCGGGAACCGCGCTGAAAGACCGAAACCACACTGGCAAAAGAGATTGGAAAACAAAATATTGGATTTACGTTCTAAAATCGGTAAACTAACGCAGTACATAAGAGGAACCAGGAGTGATTATTTGAATGAGCAAATAGAATCAATATTACAGCAATACAAAATACACTCTATTCATGAAGAACCAAATTCAAAACTTTCACATTTTCTTGATACATTGAAGCAGAAACTTGCAATATCTAGTAACCGACTTAGCAGATACAAAAAGTGCACACTTAGAAAAACACAAAATAATGATTTCAATAGTAATGAAAAGAAATTTTACCGTAACTTAAGTTCTTTAGCCAGCAACCAAACCACACAAGTAGACAATTTAACACCAGATCCGAAACAGTTACGAGATTATTGGGCTGAAATATGGTCTAACCCTGTTCAGCATAATGTAGAAGCATCTTGGATACACACTGAACAAGAAAAAAACAATAATATTCCACCCATGCAATACGAAGTTATCCCTACAGAAACGTTTCATAAAGTAATAAAGAATCTGCATAACTGGAAAACTCCAGGCTCCGACCACATACATAATTACTGGTACAAAAAATTTACATATATCCACCCATACATATACAAACTTATAAATAGTTTCATTAAGAATCCGGAAAAATTGCCTTCATATGTCACAACAGGGACTACTTACATGCTCCCCAAAGACCGGGACGACATGGTTAACCCTGCAAAATACCGACCAATAACCTGTCTGCAGACAATTTATAAAATAATTACAGCTTGCCTGTCGGACCTAATTTACAACCATCTTGATCAATATAAACTCCTAACCGAACAACAAAAAGGCTGTAGGAAATTTAGCCAAGGGTGTAAGGAACAGATTACTATTGATTCAGTAATTCTTAAACAGGTACTTAAAACTAAAGTAGATCTGTATACCACTTATATCGATTATAAAAAGGCCTTCGACTCTGTTCCTCATTCGTGGTTGTTTTCGGTATTGCACCTTTATAAAATTCATCCTCAATTAATTTCTTTTCTTAGAACTACAGCTGCACAATGGTCAACGCGTCTTCAGCTAAACTCGTCTAAAGGCCTTGTAGTAACAGATCCCATTGAAATTAAAAGAGGCATATTCCAGGGAGACGCACTTAGCCCACTGTGGTTTTGTCTTGCCTTGAACCCTCTTTCGAATCTTCTAAACTCTATAGATTGCGGATACACGCTAAAATACAGGGGCACGAACGAACAGACTGACAAACATTATAAATTGAACCACCTCCTCTACATGGACGACATAAAACTGTATGCACAAAATTCTGAAGACATAGATTCGCTTTTGGACACCACCCAACAATTCTCCAAAGATATCAAAATGGAATTTGGTATCGATAAATGTAAAACCAATTCAATAAAAGCCGGAAAGATCCACCACCACTCCTACCAATTAGAGACAGGCCAGACCATCCAACCTCTAAATGAATACGAAACTTACAAATATCTAGGTTTTCAACAAGCACGCCAGATTCTCGTAAAGGAAACCAAAATAAAATTAACTGAGGTATTCCAACATCGATTAAATTCCATATTAAATACTCAATTAAATTCGAAAAACTCATTTAAGGCCATTAATACTTATGCTATCCCAGTTTTAACGTATTCATTTGGAGTGGTTGGATGGACCAAATCTAACCTTAAAAACCTTCAACGCAAAATAAATGTGTCATTAACTAAACACAGGAAACATCACCCGAGGGCATGTGTCCAAAGACAAACACTACCGCGCAAAGAGGGAGGAAGGGGCCTTATCGATATCCACAACCTTCATAATAAACAGATAACGTCACTTCGACAATACTTCCACAGTAAACAGAAAGATTCAAAATTACATGAAGCAATAGTTCTTAACGATAATAAGCTCATACCCCTTAATTTGCATGATACAAGTACCCAACCAAACGAAATTTTAACTGATTACTCAACGAAAATAGCTGAATGGACCCGGAAGTCATTGCACGGAAGACATCGCCTCGATCTGAGCCAACCGAACGTCGACAAATATGCGTCGAACGAATGGCTCGTTCGAGGTGAGCACTTCCCTGAGACCGAAGGGTTCATGATCGCTATCCAAGATCAGACTATAGAAACGCGCAACTACCAGGGATACATTATTAAAGCCCCAAACCTACCAACCGATATATGTAGAAGATGCAATAGTTCCTCAGAGACAATACAGCACATCACAGGAGCATGTAAATCGATCGTACAAACAGACTACAAGTACCGGCATGATCAGGTAGCCCAAATAATACACCAAAAGCTTGCTACAAAATATCATCTCGTTTCCTCTTCAGTGCCCTACTATAAATATATACCGGATATCATTTTGGAAAATTCGACACATAAACTCTACTACGACCGTGCTATACTTACCGACCGAACCATCCACTACAATAGACCAGACATAATACTTATAAATAAAATTCAGAAATCAGCTTACATTATAGATATTGCTATACCAAACACCCATAATTTACAGTCCACCATAGCTGAAAAAATATCTAAATACACCGAACTGAAGGAAGAAGTCATCCGAATGTGGCGTCTTCAGAAAGTCACCATAGTACCTATAGTCTTGTCAACCACGGGTGTCATCCCTGTGCAACTCCACCATTCATTAGAAAGCTTAAATCTGCCTAAATTTACATATAATGCCCTTCAAAAATCTGTAATTCTCAACACTTGCCGTATAGTACGGAAATTTCTTCAGTGCGAACAAGAAATAACTACTGTTAATAGAATCCCTGACAACCACCAACCCAATGTTGCTGCAGACTTGGCTTAGGCCCGTCTGCTTGTAGCAAACCGGCTTTACGTAGCCGAGATTCAAGAATATTGAAACAAAAATAATAATAATAATAATAATAATAATAATAAGCCCCCTAAAATCCAACCACACGTCCTGATCGAACATCTGATCACGTGGGGGGCGGGCAACACAATTCTTACCAACTGATGTGGCTAACGTGGCAATGGTAACCCAATTAATATGGAGAAAAGTAGAATATGCAGATATAATTTAAGGTCGCTTCCCAGAGGTCGTCGGGGCACACCCGGTGCCGGCGCTGGGTGTCTCAGTAATGCGAACACCGGCGGCGGGAGTAGTAGGCTGGCTCCCGCGCGACTTATTTATGCTACAGCCGATGCGTTTTCAGAAGTGGATTCCACTTCGTCACTATTCTCATCCCCCACATCATCTATCATCCCATCATATCGACTATCTAGATCTCATTCGTCATCAATCTCGCTACACTCGGAGGATGTTGCACAGGAGATGGTACACATCTCTGAATCTGTGCCCACCACCAGTGCCACTATAACGCGTAGAAAATGGTCTGTCGAAATGAATGAATTCATTTTACGCACCTATCTTACCTTAACATCAATGGAAACCGATATAAAATCGTATTTACTACCACTTCATACAAAATTCGCCGAAAAATTCCCAGATATGCAGGTTAGTAGACAGAGATTAGGTGACCAACGTAGGGCCATAATTCGCAATAAGCTATTACCGCAAGCGATAATAGATAGAATCTATAATGAGGTGAGACAGGAACTCCAAACCATAACTGCACATATAGAACACCATAATTCTCAAGTAGTGCATACAGGACAGCGTATGAAATGGACTCATGACTTAAATGAAACCATAATAAAAGCCTATTACACAATAACCCGATTAGAAACCAATAAAACAGCATATCGTAAACAACTACATGAACATTTCATTAGTAAATACCCCCATTTGTCATACATATCCGAGCAGAGAGTAGCAGACCAACGCCGAGTAATAGTAAACAATTTACTCATTAACCAAAATAGATTAGATATTTTAAAACAACAGGTAGCCGAAGAACTCTCTCTCTCTCCACTGAGCTGACAACAGGAATAGTAGAAGCAGAAATGGTTACAAGCTGTAGTAATAATCCTATAGAAGTTAATTTTATTGATAATCTAAACGTAAATAACAATGAGACAGATATAAATGTAAGAGAAGAAGTAATAGAAGAGATAGATATTACTCTTGATACAGCTTTCGAGTACTATATAAACACCCACCCAACAGATAGACCATACATCCCAAGACAAAAATCATCCAAGAAATTTTCTAAAACAGTAAATTACATTAACAATATTATACTACCGCGAAAAATAAGCAATGATATTGATTTTAACACTCTACAGACTTTAATATATTGCACAGCATGGACCGCTTCCAAAATAAATGGATCAAAACTAGCAATTCCACCGTCAGTATTGGCTTATACCACGAAACATCCTTTAAAACCCAGATGGCAAAAGCGACTGGAGAACAAAATTGCCGATTTACGAGTTAAAATTGGTAGACTGACACAGTATATCCGGGGAAATAGAAATAGAAAATTATCAAAACACGTCGAAGTCATACTCGAGTCTTACAAAGTCCTTAATATACACGAAGACCCAAATACACAACTCCCACAGTTCTTGGATACATTAAAACAGAAATTATCAGTTACTAGCAGTCGTTTACAAAGATATTTAAAATGTACACTCAGAAAATCACAGAATAATAGTTTTATTAACAATGAAAGGAAATTCTACCAAAACCTAAAAAACAATTCATCAAATCTCATAAACACCACACCTAATATTCTTACACCAGAACCAGAAGATCTGAAAAACTTTTGGTCTAAGATATGGGAAAACCCTATAATACATAACAGCGACACAGATTGGATAAAAACTGAACTAGAACAAGTAATAAATATAGAAACCATGCCCTACGAATATATCCCTATCGAGGTTTTCAAAAAAATTGTTGCCAACTTACATAATTGGAAAACACCAGGATCTGACCGCATACATAACTTTTGGTATAAAAAACTCACAACCACCCACCCACACATATATAATCATATAAACAATTTCATAAAGAACCCTCAACTGATACCAGATTATATAACTTTAGGGTACACATTTATGATGCCTAAGGGCGAAACCGATTCTTTAAACCCCGCCAACTATAGACCAATTACTTGCTTACAAACCATTTATAAAATAATGACAGCATGCCTAGCAGACCTTATTTACACCCACGCCCAAAACAATAACATTCTAGCAGAGCAGCAAAAAGGCTGCAGGAAGTTCAGCAGAGGTTGCAAAGAGCAGCTAACAATAGACGCGGTTATACTAGGACAGGTAAAAAATACCAAAAAGAGTTTATACAGTACATATATAGACTACAAGAAAGCATTCGATTCAGTACCACATTCCTATCTCCTTCAAATATTAGATATATACAAAATTCACCCTCAAATAATACATTTCCTTTCCACAACAATGCAAAAATGGACCATAAACCTAAACCTAAAAGCTAATAGCAATATAATAACCACCGGACCGATTAAGATTCAACGAGGGATATTCCAAGGTGACACTTTAAGTCCGTTATGGTTTTGCCTGGCATTGAATCCTTTGTCCAACATACTGAACTCTACGATTACCGGTTATCCATTGAAATATAAAGAAATAAGCCATGACCGAACATACCACTTGAATCATCTACTTTATATGGATGACATTAAACTATATGCAAACACTCAAACAGAACTAAATAAACTAATTGAAATTACTGAAAAAAATTCTAAGGATATTCACATGGAGTTTGGCATAGACAAGTGCAAAATAAATTCTTCTAATGCAGGACAACTTCTTCAAATAAACTTTCAGCTGGAAACTGGGAAAACAATAGAGTCACTGTCAACCGAGGAATCATATAAATATTTAGGAATAAATCAGTCCAGGCAAATCCACTATAAAGAAATAAAAAACAAACTTACCCTAGAATTTAAACACAGATTGAACACAATATTTAAATCACAACTTAATTCTAAAAATACAAGTGAAGCAGTAACTACATATCGTCGGTGATACTGCAATACCGCGTAAGTAACAATTGCAAATACCGCGGAAGTACGAAAAAATCAAAATTGAAATTTCGCGCCTATGAATTCTAGACAGCGATTGGCATCGTCCCGTGTAACAACGCGAGCGCTATAACCAATCAAATCGCTTCAAACTACACTTGTCGAAACCGCGTGAGTTGTGGACTGACGATTTTATCCTCAATACCGCGTATCTACACAGCATTACTTGGAGCGTGTGGTCGTTGTTTGTGCCTCCGTAATATAAGTGATTTTCATTGATATTTTGGGATCAAACGGTAAGTAAATGTTAAACTTTGATTTTTTAATACCATAGGTACAATTTGAAAGCATTAGTTGATTTAAAACTTATCTTATTGAATATTAAAAATGTTAATATTTTTGTTATGGTAGTTACGCGGTATTTTAACATTCTCTTTGCATAATGATTTGCCTAATGCCTACTTACGCGGATTTAACACTCTCATTGTAACTCATTTTTCTTCTGTTTAGGTAAAAAAAATATTATGGAAGAGATAAATGATGATGGTATGAAGGTCACAACATTGAGGGATCTCCAAAAACGACGGCAAGAACTTCTTCGTAAAAGGCAGAGTGTTTTAGACAAAAATCGTTCTCAAAATCCAACCATATATACCTATCATAATATACCTCAAAAAATTCATGAGTTACCCAAAAACTTAACAGATGTTGATGAGGATATAGCTAATTGCGATACGTTAACAACATGTTTTCCCATATCTCCCAGTCAGGCTTCATTCACTGCCATTCCAGATGTACATACAGAACAAACGTTTGTTGTTTTACCTCCAGATTATACTAGTACTTCATCTACTTTTGTGCCAATATTCACTGAAGAAGTGGCTACAGATTTTACTCATTACGATCCCAGTTCTTCATCCAATATTATCCCGAATGTTGCAGAAGAAACAGTTATACAAATTCACCTTGAAAATCCTAGCACTTCGTCCACTGATGTCCCGCCTGTTGCTCAAGAAACCATCGTACATTTTTCTCCCGATGACTCCACCACCGATCCAGACTACGTGCCGTTATCTGATATTACTAACATAGAACCTATGGAATCTAATGATCCTGAATGGTTTCCAGAAAGAAATTTGGAACCAGAAGCTGGAAGAGACTCAAGGAAAAGAAAACGTAAAGCTGACTCTGAAACCTGGAAAAGACAACTAAACAAGAAGGATAGAATGTTAGGAAAAGCTTATCTTGGATTTAAGAAAGTAGGTAATAAGTACCATCAGAAAGAGCCGAAACCTGAAAGATCTATGGGCCCTAAGTGTATGTCAGCATTTTGTATTCGCAGCAAATTTTTTTTTGCCCAAACCTATCTGAAGACATTAGAAAGGACGTTTTCAATCGTTTTTGGAGCATGACATGGTTTGAGAAAAAAATGTATGTAAGATCAATGATTGACACGGAACACGTTAAAAGGAAGACTATTGAAGGCAGTTCTAGACGATCAGATACTAAATTATATTATTTACAAATAGATGGCAAAAAGGAAAGAGTTTGTTTAAAGACATTTCTGGCGACCTTAGGCATAAAAGAGTGGACTGTTCGCTACTGGCTTGGTGATAAGACCCTTGTGAATTCGGTTAATTCGAACCCGGCTCCGATTTCGCATAATTCTAAACGAGATTCTGTCAAATGCTATTTATCTTTATTACCCAAATTACCCTCACATTATTGTCGCCACGAAACAGTATGTAGAACCGATAATACAATCGAAAGCACAATTGTACAAGCTATACGTTGAATATTCGTCGTCAGAAGCCAAGCCAGTAGCTTCGAGAAAACTCTTTTTTGACATATTAAGTGAGGAAAATATAGCTCTTTTTCAGCCAAAAAAAGATGCCTGTGATTATTGTAGTTCGTATGCAGCGGGTAATGTTTCCGAAGAAGATTATCAGCGTCACGTCGAATTGAAAAATTTAGCTCGAGCTGAAAAGACTAAAGATAAAGAAATTGCAAAACAAGGGATTGCTCATACTATTACTGCAGATTTGCAAGCCGTGAAATTATGTCCTACTTTGTCGGCTAGTGCGCTATATTTTAAAACCAAATTGGCAGTGCATAATTTCACAGTTTTTAACATTGGTACTAACGATGTTACCTGTTATTGGTTCGACGAGACCGCCTGTGATCTGAAAGCTACCACATATGCGTCGTTCTTTGTAGATTATATAACGAAATTGTTACAAGATAATCTTAAGGATGTAATTATATGGACGGATGGTTGTACTGCGCAGAATAGGAACAGTATTGTTTCTAACGCTCTCCTGAGATTAGCGATGGATAAGAAAGTTACCATTACACAGAAGTATCTGGAGAAGGGCCACACCCAAATGGAGGTGGATTCGGTGCATTCACTTATTGAGAGAAAACTCAAAAATGTCGAGATTTTCCTGCCATCGCAATATGCAACTATTACCAAAGTTGCTCGAAAGAATCCTTTTCCTTACAAAGTCGAACAACCCGATCATACCTTCTTCAAAGACTACAGTGTTAAAGAGTACCAAGTTTACGACTCTATACGCCCTGGGCGTGTTTCTGGCGATGATTGTGTTGTGGACTTGCGAGTTTTGAAATATAATCCTAATGGGACTATCGAGTTTAAAAAGCACTTCGAAAGTGAATTTACTCCACTACCTCGAAGACCAAAGAATATTTCTACATTGATAAGCAACGTACCAAGGCTTTATGAGTCTAGATTGCCTATACTGGAAAGTAAATATGAGCATTTGCAACAATTAAAGACTGTTATTCCTCGTGATTGCCATCAATTTTACGATGATTTACCCCCTAAAAAAAATAAGTGCCTATATCAAGATTTAAGATCTCATTAGTTTAAGTATCTACTTAATTATTACCAAAACTTCGTTAGATGTTTTTTTAAATAAGAGTATTTCCAAATGTAAGATCTCATTACTTACTACTACTACGTAGTATGTAGAACTTATATTTTTCTAAACTTTGTTAGAATTATGTTTTTGTTGTCTTCTATGTATCTACTTATTAAGTTACTTATTTAGTAGGTACACTTTTTGTTTCTAAATGTTTATTTTATGTTTTTGATGTTTCTATAGTTATTGTAGGCAGTTTAAAACTGCTTACATCTAAAGTTAATAATATTTTTACTTATTTTGAAATATATGAGACTGATATCGTGTTCAAAGACGCATAAAAATAATATTTTTGAATACCCAATCTTTTATTTTATCCCTCTTACAAATAAGCGTAAATAGTGAAAATGCTCAACAACAATTCATTTACGATGATTCAATACCGCGAAAGTGAATTTATTAATCGTCTATGAGGTTTTCTTACTAATGGATCATATTGATAGCTAAAGTACATCAATTTACAATTAGTTTCTAGTTCAATCAGCCGAAGATGTAATAACGATAAATATATATTCAGTTTTTTCGCTCTCCTGTAAAATTTGTCACCCATCAGTTACGCGCTATTAGCACCTGTGGCTTACGCGGTATTGCAGTATCACCGACGATATGCCGTCCCCGTGCTAACTTATTCTTTCGGAATTTTAAACTGGTCCAAAACCGACTTAAAAAAGCTCCAGCGCACCATTAATGTTATGATGACTCAACACCGTAAACACCATCCACGGGCCTGTATACAACGTCAGACGCTCCCAAGAAGAGTTTTTTTTTTATACTTTGAAAAGTAAAATTTTAAAGCGAGTATTTATAGTCAGTGATTTGGGTGTCTTTTTGGATTCAAAGTTAACTTTTATTCATCATTTTGAACAGGTGACTTCTAAGGCGTACAAGATGCTTGGCTTTGTTCTGAGAATGGGTAAAGAATTGAAACAGTGTTCAAGTCTTGTTCTTCTTTAAAACTCATTTGTGCGGTCTATCTTGGAATTTGCATCTATAGTTTGGAACCCACAGTACAACGTATACATCAACTTAATTGAAAAAATACAAAATAAGTTTTTAAAGCATCTAAAATATAGGTTTGGCGAATCGCAAATAACAAGATTAAATATGTCCTCTTTGGTAGATCGTCGGCGTGAGAGAGATCAAATGTTTTTGTATAAGATTTTGAATAACAAAGTAGACAGTAAATTACTGTTAAATTACATTCAGTTTAAATGTCCTCGGTTAAATTTACGTAAATACGTAATGAAATAGGGAATGTGTTGCTATTGCATCTTAACAAATAAAAATTGTTTGCTAAAGAAATTGTTATTTTAGTGCGCCGTCGCTATCCTTTCGGAACGGATGTAACACGGAAACTCCTGCGCCGCCGCGCCGCGCCGCTTTTATCTTGTCGATCTCGCGCCGACAATAATTGTGATTTTGTATTGTTATTGTGATAGGACACTAAATGAGTTTAAGACATTATTTCTTTTTTTTATTGTGACAGGACACGTAACTTGGGATAATTATTAGTTAATATTTTTTTGTTATTGACTGTTTTTTATTGTCGAGGACACGTAATTAAATTGTGTTTGTGTTTGTAATTAAACTGTTTAACAAAGCCTCGTGTAACTTATACCGCGACAGAATACACTGCTTGGTTTTTATTTACGGCGAATGCCATGGAAACACAGCTTTAGCTCTGTGTACATACCGCGAAAGGTATGGTGACATACACAATTGCCCCAGGAACGCCCGCACAATAACATTGGCAGAACAAAGATACGAGACAACAAACGTATAGTGCCGCATCTGGAGGGAGTGCCAGCGCGGCAAATACCCGCTGCTTGGAAAGAACGAATTTTAGACTTAAAACTACCTTCAAAACTACGTAACTACGCGCGGTGCGCCGGCGCGGCGTCCCGCCACGACACGACGATAACACATAGCCCGCGCGACGTTGCCAGTTCATTTCATCAATGGTCAGTGAAATTTATTTACAAAGGTGGTTGCGTTTTACTCTTATTTGTAGGCTATTTAGTTTGCTTGAAACAAACAAAATCTCATTTTTGGTATTATTAATTTTTGTGCCGTGTCGAATTAATACTAAGGACGTATCGTATATGTAGTGTAATTTAATGCCCATCTGTCGTATCAACGCGGTATATGACAAGCACGATACAAAAATGTGTTGCTGCAATAATTCGATTTACAAGCAGGCACATGAAATAGATCCCTATTTCATTACGTATTTACGTAAATTTAACCGAGGACATTTAAACTGAATGTAATTTAACAGTAATTTACTGTCTACTTTGTTATTCAAAATCTTATACAAAAACATTTGATCTCTCTCACGCCGACGATCTACCAAAGAGGACATATTTAATCTTGTTATTTGCGATTCGCCAAACCTATATTTTTAAAGTAAGTTGCCACATCGTTAATATAGACGTTGAATAGTAAAGGGCCCAAATGAGAGCCCTGTGGAACACCAGACGTAACAGGAACAAAAGTAGAACAAAAGTAGAAACTGCCTGACTTCTATCCCTCAAATAAGACTCAAGCCATCGTAAAAGGTCCCCATATATACCGATCATTTTTAATTTAAAAATTAACAAATCATGACCAATCTTATCGAAGGCCTTAGAAAAATCGGTATAAATGACGTCTACCTGACCACCATTATCCAATGCCAGGGTTGAAAAATGAATAAATTCACAGAGATTACTTTCGGTCGATTTACCCCCAATAAAACCATGTTGTTGATCCATTAGAATAGGTTTCAAGACTGGATATATAACGTCATAAACTATCTTCTCAAATAATTTTGGAATGGTATTCAACTTGGAAATTGGTCTGTAATTTTTAATAAGTTGCTTATCACCTGATTTGTGAATTGGAACAACAAAGGACTGTTTCCATACAGTAGGTAATGACCCTGTACTAATAGATAATTTAAAAAGTAGAAATAAAGGTAAAGCAAGAGTCGCGTAGCATGATTTTAGAAATAAGGGGGGAATCCCGTCAGGTCCACTACCTTTGGTTATGTCTAAAGTCTTTAAATATTTTTCGATAGTTTCCAGAGTCATGTTGATAGAACCTATCGAGACTCCCTCATGATAATAATTTCCATTGCACATAGTACTATGTAAGTTTTTATCGAGAGTGGGTTCAAAAGAAGAACGAAAGTGATTATTAAAGAGATTACAGATCTCGGGGCCGTTGGAAGAGCTATAGTTATCAAAGTACATAGTGCCGGGAAGATCTGCTAAGGCTTTTCGGCTTTTTACGTAATTCCAAAAATATTTACTGTGGATTTTGAATTGTTCTTCAGCACTACAAATGAACCTATCATAGTAATCCCTCTGCACGCGTTTTTGACGCTCACGCAATAGATAAAATGTGTCAAAATCACTTTGCTTTCCGTATTTCTTCCACTTCTTGTGATATTTTAGCTTCTCATTCACAATTTTTATTAATGCACTAGAAAACCACGGTGGATATCTAGATCCATAAACCTTTTTCATATCGATTAGAAAGTGATGACTTTTCATTATGTAAATGCGCTTGTAATGATGAATAAGGTACAGCCACATGTCAACATACCTCTCTCATTATGGATTTGGACGCGAACGTTTTTTTTTCGAAAATAAAATTCAAGCAAAATTGACATTTTGAAACAAACACATCCAATAATCAACCAGAGAGCTACATCTGTCTTTGTTCACATGTTTTTTTCATGTGGCAACACTCGACATTGTATGTTTTAGATAAACGGCCGTCAAAAGACACAGGGATCATACGAACGCCACAACACTCAACGATAATAATTTAGTCGTAGGCTTCGATCAAATATATACATACTAGATGTTGGATGAGCACTTCAAAAACGGCCCGAAAAATAGAGCCACAAAGTCAAGTGTGGCTCTATTTCAATTTAGTATGCTTCACTCATCACCAACGGCAACGCGTAAACATGCCGCAATGCGCCTTTCAAAATTGACAAAATAATCATAAATGCATGTCTATCTATATCAGCCCATATACGTCCCACTGCAGGGCACGGGCCTACTCTACAATCGAGAGAATTGATTGAGAGTGGTTAGGCCATATAGTCCACCACGCTAGTGCGGGTTGGCGGACTTACATACCGTAAAAATTCTTTAAAATCGCTACGTTATGCAGGTTTCCTCACGATGTTTTCCTTCACCGTTAAAGTGCGTGGTGATTGACTATCAATGCACACATAACTCCGAAAATGCATGTATATTGTGTCATAATAAATCTTATAGCAAATTATTAAAGTTTATTGTTACCTAAAGTTGTACATATTAAAATACTTTTTTCTACATCTCATAGTTCGAAATACAAATGTTTAAATATATGCAATCTCGGCCACTTTTGGCATGTGATTTTGTTCCTGACCCTGTATCTAATATATATTTGATCGAAGGTCGTAGGCGTTTAAATTTCAAATTTGGAATTTCGAGAGAACACGTCGGCATCCCTCGTGATTTGAAAGATTTCTATCACACGTCCGCAATACACTTTTATTCTTGCACCAAAAGTCAGTAACGAAAATGTATTTCTCGTTTCTCGCATTCAGTTTCACACGTCGGATTTTGAACTATTCCAACGGTTGGTTCCGAGTGCTCGGTGAAAACAATAACACTTCTTGTACGGAACTGGCAAACACCAGGGAATAATAAAATACAAAAATCGTGACAAAGAGGGCATAACTAATTACGACACCGGTCAATATCTTTACCACAACATATCAACCGCACTCAACACTTAACGCGAATTTACGGAACTTTTGACAACATAAATAGCACGTGCTTGACGTTTTGACTTTTATCGGTGTTGCCAAAACACAGGTTTCGTGTATTTCTTTTCGTTACACAACACTCAGCGACGTTGTTAATAATCATTCCTTTGGTTCCAAAAATCAAAAGTACCTGTACCTGTGATTGCGTCACAATTTCCGAATACTTCATATCGATTAGAAAGTGGTGACTTTTCATTATGTAGCCAATGATTGTTAGGTGCTTTTGGTTTATATTGGCCTTTGTGTACAGCTCATTGGTGCAGAAGCATATTTCCTTGTAAAAAAGACACGTTCGAGATCTACAAAAATCGATGCGGCTTTTTTAAAGAAAGTGAATACTGAGTGGCAATTCTGGCCGACTGACTGAGGTACGACCCATTCCTAGTCGGATGAGCGCGATCGGAGATGTAACTTCACTTCATTTTCGTACGGAACATCATGCACTAGTATAGGAGAATTCGAAACGGACAGAAAGAAGAAAGAAAGAAAGAAAGAAAGGTGTATTTATTTGTCACACAAGACAACGCACATGTACACGCTTAACAAAAATTTTATATAAACAATGTTCATACATAATAAAAAATAAATAAAAAACAATAATATTTAATGAGAATGCACGTCGCATCGCTGTGACAAAGTAGGTGACCACTCAGCTTAGATGTTGCGCCAAGGCACGAGCCACAGCGCAACGCTGATTTTCAGTGGTCACCTAGAGTGACATGCGAACGTCGGCCACTAAACTACGATAACAACTTATAATTAAAGATTAAAATAAAACAAAGTTAATAAACAAATTCATAACCAAATACCTATAACACAATTTTATACAATCAGCCCATATCGACGCTGGAAAGCGATTTTGTCGTATCTCGAAAAAATGCGAAAATGAGTTTTATACATCATTAGATTCAGAAAAAAATACCGCATCAAATGGTCTCGGTTTCATTTTTCTATGACTATTTTTTTTTAGATACCACATTGATTTTTACATAAATATTTCGAAGTAACTACGAAAAAATGTTGTAACTCGAACAAAATCCGCTTTTTTATTATTTAAAGTACATACAACAAAATTGCTGCTTATGCTTCACGGAGTACGACATATACGTCGGCCAAGATACAGTACTTGTAACGAGTTACGCCGTTCACAAGGGCATCGCAATATAATTTTACTTAGTTACAGCAAAATTGCCGCTCGGGATTTATACGCCGGCTTGAGATATTACCAAGTTCGCATTCAGTAATTTACGCAATGACTACAATTACACCATTTTAAAGTGCACTTTTCTATAAAAATATTATACTTATCCCATTTTAAAGGATTTAATATTAGATAGCTACTGTAATATACACGGCATTTGTTATCCCTCTCTCGCGACCGCTCGCAGATGCAGCGCGTACGGTTTATTCGTGATCCAGCACTCGACCGCCTAAGTGTGAATGCGATTACGTAGTGTAAAGACAATGTAGTATTTTCTTGTATAGTCTTGTATGGGACAGTGGACCACAGACCTTAGATATCCAGGTGGTTCGAGTATCCTTGATTGTGATGAGCCCATTATAATTAAGCGGGGAGTATTCCAGGGTGACAGTTTGAGTCCACTATGGTTTTGCATGGCCCTGAATCCTCTCAGCACTTTGTTATCGGATTCGGGGTTAGGCTACCATCTACGGCTCAGGCCCTGTGGCTTGAGCCTATTTCTCACTTGCTTTACATGTATGACCTCAAATTATTTGCATCAAAACAAACAGAAGAGAGTTTGGTGTAGATAAATGAGCGGTTATCCATGTCAAGTGAGGGAAGTTGCAGTCTCTGATGGAATACAAGTCTCAGAGACTGTAAGACTCATAACCTTCTCTGAGACGGAAACCTACAAATATCTGGGTATGCCAGAGGCACTGGGTATTTTGAATGCAGACGTAAAGCAATCGGTGAAAGAGCGTTTCTTTGGCCGCTTGACAAAAGTTCTCAACAGTTTTTTGTACGGAGGAAACAAGATTCGCGTTTTCAACGGTTGGGTTTTGCCTTTACTCATTTGGCATACTCAGATAGTTAAGTTGTATGGATCGTTAAGTCCGAACACTACTGACTGCACATTGTACGCATCCAAGTTCGTCAGTGATGATATTGTAAATCCCGCGAAGCTGTGGGCGCCGAGGCATTCTTAATGCTGACCTGCATAATTGCGAGGTGTGCAATCTCAGAGACTACTTCATTCACAGTGGCGTGGATATGCACAGGGCTGTAGTTACAGTGGATAGAGGATTAGCCCCGCTCTCATTGGCAAATGAGTACTGGCGGAAACCTCGTGTGATGAGCGTTAGAGATCGCGAGGAAGTATGGAAGAGCATGGTCGGTTCTATCGGGACCTCAATGGGCCTGATGTGGTCCGGCCTGCATCTGTATCCTGGCTACGTATCGGTAACCTCTTCGGTGAAACTGAGGGTTTTGTCCTTGCAATTATGGACGAAGTTATTAAGACGAACTAATATAGAAAATACATCCTGAAGGACGGTGCAGTCGACATCTGTCAAGCATGCCACTGTCCTGGCGAGTCAACCAGGCATATTATCTCGGGTTGTTTGTAGGTATCTTGCCAACGGCGAGTACTTGCAGATTGCTCTTCAATATGGATTTGTGACTCTTAAAGTGCCATATTAACAGTATGTTCCCCAACCAGTTCTTGAAAATAGTCATGCAACGCTGTATTGGGATCGGCCTATTATCACAGACAGGACTATTGTTGTCAATAAGCCTAATATTGAGATAATAGCTCGATTGACGCGCAATACTTGTTGATGTTACCATCATTAAAGCTTAGAAAGACAAAATGTCTAAATATTTAGATTTGTACCGACATGTGGGATGACTCAACAATTATTGTCCCGATTGTCGTTTCTGCTCATTGGCTGATACGAAGAGCCTCGACCAACATCTACAGAGGCTTTCAATTGGCTGTTAAGAGTCAGATACAGAAGGCAGTATTACTGGACACGGCACGTAATCTGAGAAGGATTGGGTCTTGAGCTTCGGCACCGAAGAGTAAATATTTTTTTATATTTTTATTTGTATATATTTTTTTAAATATAATATGTATCTGTGAAAATAAAAAAAAACTATTTGCAAAAAAAGAGAAATAATAATAAATTAATTTAGTTTTTATTTTGTTCAATTACCTACAATTTTTTATTCAGTTTCATAATTTTTAGTTTTAAATATTTTAAGAATGGCCAATATTTTTAATCATATTGTTTGCATTTTGTTTATTAAAGGGCTTAAATTCTGCTCTTACATTTTTGTTTACATTAAATAAATACATAGTCTAACATACAGCATTTTATTTGTGATCCACCAATTATTGTAATACTACTTACAACAAATAGCAAAGCCACAAAAAAATAATATATTCATTTACAACAAATTAATTGTCATCATTATTATACTTGTATCTAGATACAGCAAGTTTGATGCCATTCATTATGAACAAGTAGGTGTTGGCCCAAACATTTGTCTTTTGAGTTACAGCATGTTCGATGTTTGTATTTTAAAAATCAATTGCTGTATCTGGTATTAAATCCAATAATACAAATCTTAGAGTGACCCTGAGAATTGAAAATGGAAGGTGTTATATTAAAATGTTATCACTAAAAAAATGGTATTCCTAAGTCTTCTAGTTTAGAAGTTATGAATTTTTGAAATAGTTTTTTGGCTCTGGTGTAAAGTTGCATTTTTCGAGATACGACAAGATTGCTTTCCGCCGTCGATATAAAGAAAAAGTTACAATAAATGAATAAAAAGTACATATCTATCTATATGGGTATAAGTAACAAACAAATAACTTAAATGTTCCGTCCCGCTTTCACACGCCATACCGACTAGTTTGCGCAATGCGCATGCGTATTACCAATTGACGCGAAGCGCCACACCTGCGCGAGCATAGCACTGTACAATAAATATCAAATAGATAAAAAGGCACAATGCAGTCGTCCGTCGCCAGGGACGTGAGAGGACGCTTCTCAGTTAAGAAACATTTGGCCCCAAAGCTTGCGACTAGGGCTTCATAAATATTTAACATCTACAGCATGGCTATGTCGACTAGGGAGGTCAAGATAGTACGTATATATACCGTAAATTAAAACAAATAAACGTCTCGGGTAAGTGCAAATTGCTTATTTTTGCATATGACTCAGTTAATATAAAATATTTAATGTGAAAGTATATTATGGAATGTTTTTAAAGCAATAAAATATAAATACAAACAACAGACTTTATATAAAAAGCGACACCTCCCCCGCGCCCACCGCGGACCGACTCTGGACGAGGCGTGTGGCGTAGCTGGTATCCTGGAACCACAGGTGCCCTACCCTCCTCCCTACGACGCAGCCATGTTTCGTTAATTGCCATGATATCAACCGAATGCTGGGTCATTGCAATGATAAATTCATCATGACACGTAGATAAGGACCCAGAGTTAAATAGCCCAAATTTAAGATTGCATCCACGCATCATCTAAGATAACAATATACTAAGTAGATATAATATAAAGAATTTTACTCCAGCAATATAATGACCACAAATGTAAAATTGTACATAATAACAAATGAATTGGCAGATAAGTAAAAAACACACGTACACAATAGACTGCAAATAATATACAACAATCACAATAACAATAGCAAAATATATCATTTCGAAACAATAACAATTTCCAGAAATAGCAACATGGTGATACAATAGTACCACATATGAGCCCGATACAAAAAACATACACACCTCAAAGCCACAACCAGGAACACCACACAAAGCATAGTAAAGTATAGTAACAATAGAATGTAAAAGCCATAACTTAAAATTAATAACGAGAAGTACATTAGTTATTGGAATAATGTGAACAAATTTATGTGTTAGGAAAATTTGCACTTTCCGGACCAAAAACACGGTCTATATCAGTCTCTTTATATATTATGATTGGCTTATCATCTGGCTTATGGCGGGCAAGGATGCGGCCGTGCTTTGTCCACACAAACTTCCACCCCAGACGTTGACCGATCTCGCGTGCTTGTCGGAATAATTGACGGTTCACTTTGGTCAGGCGTTCATTAATATAAAAACGCCGCGGTGGTCCAGGCATGTCGAGGTCTGCGGTGTTTGCTCCGCGGCGCACCCGTGCGGCGCGCATCAACTCATCGCGTAGTTCTCGGTGAACGAGGCGCACGACAATGGGACGCGGCCGAGTTCCCACTGCGCCCGCGGCATTCGTCGCATTCACTCGCCTGGCTACGACGCGGTCCGCACTAACTACATCGCGTTCATCAATATTGACACCCAACTTAGTCGCTATTACTTTCACGGTGTGGATTAGGTTTTCGGTGTTCGTCTCTGGCAGGTTCGAGATTTCTAAATCGTTAGAAAGCAAAAGCTGGTCGCGCTCATTAAGCTCTTGTCGTAATTGGGCGACTTCCAGGATTGCTTTCGTAGACTCCGCAGATACTTGTTCAGATGCATTCAATCTGACCACCATACTATCTAAACCCTCTCGCAAAGTAACCAAAGCCGTTTCCAATTGCTCTTTGTCCTGCTGCAATTGGGACATATCTGTGCGCAAACTTTGGATTGGCTTTAGATTACATTCACACGATTTGAGGGGTGAACCTTTGATCACTCAAAGGTGGTAGGGATTGGGTCCCTGATTATAACGCTATCACTCTTATTAAAAGGTAAAGCGTAGTTTTCGAGAAATTAATAAAAATAGTTTCTAACCTCAAATCACATTTTAGGTAAAACGGAACGTTATTACGGGCGATTCACAACCAAATCGTTAATAATAATATGCCAAGTTTATAGTCTGTGGTGTAAAATGTCGTGAAACATCGATGAAACGGAATGTAAAAAAACTAAGCGAGTTGTTCATATTTGTCAGTGTCATTATCAATTTTATGAATGTTTTGTTGATGTTTTTTGGCGAAGTTGTCGCATTTGCGATAGACTCACAAATTTGAGAAATTGAATTGAATCGTTGGTGTTTTGTTGTTTTATGGTTTATAACGACCTAGAAATTATGTTAAGAGGGAAAGTTGTGCACCCACTTTATGGTTAAGTTAGGTCGAATCAATCCCAAAACCTACTTAGGGCACCCCGACTTCACGTAGACTTTTGGGTACCAACCCTAGAGTGAATATAAAAGCCGGAGGCGCGGAGGGAGAGCAGCCCCCGCGGAGGCGAGCGTGGTTGCCTATCCTTTGTTACGCAAGGGCGAAGGGGCTGCACTTCCCGTAGCGCCGGAGACGTTGCAGAAGCAAGTTTGTTTTGAAAACAAGTGTTTTGAGGTTAGGTTACTTTAATTGGTTTTTCTCAGGAATGGAGCGTCGCCTTTTCACGGGAGTCATACCGGGGGGCAGTATGCATCCCCCACCACCCCCCCTCCCCCTCCCAACCCCCATTTCGTGTGAATGTAATCTAAAGTTTCCCCCAAACTTTGGAACTCGGTTAGAAATTCTTTTCTTAGTAATACGAGTTCCTCCCTAAACAACTGCCGCAGCTCAGCTCGTAGCTCCTCCTTGAAGTTATTGAGCAAAGTGTGTATATTTGGATCTGATTTATTTTGGCTACCACTACAACCTGCAGAATCCATTGACTCCTCCATAGTCCCCGTTACCGCTGGCATAGGGTTCACAGATTTACCCACTGCAATTTTATTCGTGCACATTGGGCAGCACCACGAAGGGGCTATGGCTCCCGCTAACGGCAATGAACCGCAGGCTCGATGGTAGGAAATCCTACAATCACTACACGTGGCGGCACCTAGTGGCGAAAGATACTTCGCACAACCGCCGCATTTTGCAGCGGGCATAGTAACGAGTTACTTTTTAATCGATCTTGCAAATTAAAACGGCCGTACACCAACAGATGGCGCTTTGGTAAAATAATTGTTTATGGGAGTTTATGGATATTATTGTAGTGCAACAACACCATAAAGCACTGCACTGAGTCTTTTGAGCACACACACACCGCGATCCAGTTTTTATGTTCTGTACTACATATAAATGCGTCGAAACGTTCCACTTTTTTTTACAAATAGCTAATTTGAGGTAGTTTGCACACTGTTTGTGTATAAAGTTTTATTTTTCACTTTTCCTAGTATATACGACACTAGTACACTGTATAATAATTGCGCAAGAGCACTACACCGAGAAAATTACTGTAATAAAGTTTTAACTGCAAAACGAAAACTTGTTTTATTTTAAATCGAAAGAATATACAGACGTAACAACCACTAGCTCAACGTCCGTGACGTCACTCGACAGCGCTTAAATTTCACCACGTGAAAATATAAAGTAGTTACATGCCCACCGACCACATTGCTATTTGACGCGAACTCGTACTCGGAATGACGTGAATTTTTAACTGTGCCGAGTGACTAAACAAGCTTGCAATGCGGGAGAGAAATTCAGCAAGTAAGTCGCTGACCTTTAGTGACACATTGAATTAGAAACGCTCGGGTAGTTCTAGTGATACGCACAAGTAGATATGACAAGTGTAATATGACGACGGTCGGTACGATGACATACAAAAGAAAATTAACCAGTCACATAAGAATATAAACACACACAGTCACGCATATTCCCCGTCCCGACAATGTGGGCCTAATGAGTTGTTAATAGCCTAGTCCGTATCTTACACTCACCCCTGTCACCCGTCGGGGGATATTCTCGTGACAAAAAACCGGGTAGCGCTTGAAATGATGATTAAAAGTACAGCCACATGTCAACATTATGGATTTGGACGCGAACGTTTTTTTTTTTTTTTTTCGAAAATAAAATTCAAGCAAAATTGACATTTTGAAACAAACACATCCAAAAGTCAACCAGAGAGCTAAATCTGTCCTTGTTCACATGTTTTTTCATTTGGCAACACTCGAGATTGTAGGTTTTAGATAAACGGCCGTCAAAAGACACAGTGATCATATGAAAGCCACAACACACAGCGATAATAATTTAGTCGTAGGCGTTTAAATTTCAAATTCGGAATTTCGATAGAACACGTCGGCATCGAAATCGGATTTGAAAGATTTCTATCACACGTCCACAATACACTTTTATTATGTGTTAACTAAAAACACACAGCGTCGGTATGAAGATGCATTTGTGAACTTACCCTCTTTTCCTGCAATATTGATTCAATACTTGTTTGTCACCGGCGGTGGGGCGATAATTTACAGGGTATAAATTGTCGGCCACTTGCTCGAGCTTGTCATAGCGTTTTGTGAATTCCTGCAGAGCAGTCGACTTTTTTCTACTACAAGTTTTAAATAATTAATTGTTTGTTTAAAATTAATTATAATTAAGTTAAAATGGATACTATTTCGCAAGCAACCGAGGACGACAATTCGGGTTCTCACGAAGATAATGAACAAATAGTATCGCCACCGGGTGCTTACACAAAAACATCTGACTCAGAGTCTGAAGAAGAAATTTCGCAACCTCCTCGCAAGAGAGCAAGAACCTCTTCGACCTGCGAAACTTCAGATCCTCGGATTGATGCGCTGATAAATCAGGTCAGTCTTATATCAAATTATTTGCAATATCACTTGCCGCTTAATTCGCATGCAACTTCATCCAGTTTTACCAGTCCGTTGGATACTGGGAGACCGTCGTCTTCCCCAGAGGAATTCTTCGTGAATCCTCAATCTACAAGAGTGGACCTGGGTAATCATGAAACTATTGCAGACTCAAATAAGTCTATTCAGACCGCTTCTCCAGATCGCATTAATGAGCTACTAAAACTCCAATATTTCGGTATGGATAGCTGGAAAGATGTAAAGTATGCGAAAGCGTTGCAAGGTCTTTTGGCAAGGCCAGGCTTTACGGAGCTTAAGATTAATAATGAACTATGTCATTTAAATAAAGGGAAGGATTACTTGCTTAGTACTGAACGAACGCTGGCTGGTCTCAACAATGGTCTTTTGGACCAGAAAGAATGAATAAGGGAGAATTTACAAGATTATTATTTTTTTTTTTTTTTTCATTTATGAAGGACACAAACAGTCATATAAAAGTAATAGTAGAGGAAATATATACAAAAAGACCTCCAGGTCCATATCTTAAATATACATACATACATACATAAACTCACGCCTTTATCCCCGAAAGGGTAGGCAGAGGCGCCACCAGGACACCCACATTTCGCCTTGTATGTTCCGTCCCATGATGTGATAGGGGGTGAGCCTATCGCCATATCGGGCACAAATTCCTGACTCCGGGCTGATAATGAATATATATATCTATATCAGCCCATATACGTCCCACTGCAGGGCACGGGCCTACTCTACAATCGAGGGAATCGATTGAGAGTGGTTAGGCCATATAGTCCACCACGCTGGCCTAGTGCGGGTTGGCGGACTTACATACCGTAGAAATTGTTTAAAATCGCTACGGTGTGCAGGTTTCCTCACGATATTTTCCTTCACCGTTAAAGTGCGTGGTGATTGACTATCAATACACAGAATGAATAGAAAAATCCAATATCACTTTGCCCGACCCGGGACTCGAACCCGAGACCTCAGCTTTGTAACCGTACCGTAATACAACTACGCCACCGAGGCAGGCTTAAATATACAAATATTAATATAAGAGAGCTAAAGGCGACTTATAATTATAATCACAACAGTCATACACCTAATTATCCAGAGTACCTAAAATACTGAGAAAGTAATGTTAATGTTAACAATATAAATCTTGGATATTGAGATATGTTATTCCTGCACGCTTAACTATTAAAACCTTGCAGTATTAAACAAAGGAATAAAACTTATAATAAAGATAAATTATTCTAAATATATATTACTATCCAATAAATATTACATACGGAATGATAGTGTAGGTCATGCTACATATAATAAGTTGGTTCGCAAATAGATAATTTAACAGTCGGCAAACAAAATTCTTTTCACTTTAGTTTTATACATTGACAAGGTACAATTAAATATGTCAACACTATTAAGAAATTGATCATAGAATTTGCACGAACGCCTGAAGAAAGAATTTTTAGCATAGTTGGTGTGACAGAGAGGTATATGAAATGTATGATGGTTACGGGAGGTTATACGTGGAACTTTAAAGCTAATGTTTTCGAGTAAGGATCCCGAGTCTATATGATTGTGTATGAGTTTAAAAAGAAAAATAGAATCAAGATAGTTTCGCCTAGCCTGAAAAGATCCGGTGATATGATGTCTAGCTGCACTGCTGTTATAGTCAGTAAATGAGTTGCCTGACCTATAGTCTAGCGATTTTAAAAACTTCATCTGAATTCTTTCAATTCTGTCGATGTATGTAGAATATTGAGGGTTCCAAACTACACTTCCAAATTCTAATACACTACGTACATATGCATTAAATAGGTTGGTCAATGTTTGCGTCGTTTTGAACGGTTTCCCTAAACGTAGAATCAAACCTAGTTGTTTGTATGCTTTGCCTATGATATTTTCTATATGTAACGTTAAATGCAATTTGGAATCCAAGGTAACACCTAAGTCACGCACAAAAACGACACGTTTAATATTTTGTCCTGATAGCTCGTAATTAAATAAGATAGAACTCTTTTTTCTAGTGAACGAAATAACGTAGCACTTATCAGCATTAATAAACAGTTGATTGCGATTGCAATATTGTTCAAAATTTAGAATATCACTTTGTAGATCATTGCAATCGTTTTGTGTCGAAACTACTTTAAAGATCTTTGTGTCATCCACATACAACAGATGAAAAGAATGTTCCATACACTGTCCGACATCATATAAATACAATGAAAAAAGAAACGGTCCTAGGTGGGAACCCTGCGGTACTCCAGAAGGTATCATAAGAAAACTAGAACAGCACCCTTTCAGTGCCACAGCCTGACTACGGTTGCTAATATAAGATTTAATCCACCTAAGTAAGTCGCCATGTATACCAAACCCCTTTAATTTTTTTATGAGAATAGAGTGATTAATTTTGTCAAAGGCTTTCGAGAAATCAGTATAAATGGCGTCCACCTGGCATCCGGCATCCATTGCGTTAAGTATAAAGTCAGTATAACCGATCATATTAGTGTTTACACTGAGTCCACCGAAAAAACCATGCTGTTCAGGTGGCATATTGCGACGGGTGTAATTTGTTAGATGGTTAGTCACAATTTTTTCAAACACCTTTGCAAACACACAGAGTTTCGAAATAGGTCTATAATGAGTTACATCATGTTTGTCACCACCCTTGTGAATTGGTGTTATGAGAGCTTTTTTCCAAATGATTGGGAAGCAACCTGTGGTTAAAGATTTTTTAAAAATTACGGTTAAAGGAAGAGATAACTCATTACACAACCTGGAAACAAACAATGGGTGAATATCATCTACTCCAGCTCCTTTATTGATATCAATATGCTGCAGTAGTTTTAAAACCATGCTTTGAGAAATTTCAACCGAAGGTAAGTTTACAGGACCATATATATTATCTTCTATTAAGTCATTCGTTTGGTGGGGGTACTAGATATAAAAACAGAATTAAAATAAGAGTTAAACATATGACAAATAGTAGTGGTATCAGTAGAAGCAGCATTTATATATTTCATATTAGCTGGTATGTGGTTAACGGAGTATTTTGACTTAATAAAAGACCAGAAAAATTTTGGAGCTAAACTAATTTTATTCTCGGCGAGCGCAACATAATCTGAATAGCATTTGGTTTCTAGCCGTTTTACACGAGCACGTAATAAAGAGAAGGTTACATAGTCGCGACAATTACCATATCTTTTCCATCTAGTATGGGCTTTGGTTTTTTGGTGGATAAGCTTGACCATGGCCCGGGTGTACCAGGGTGGATACTTATGGTGGTTGAGAAGAGATTTTTTCGGAACATGTGTAATGATTAATTTATTTAAAACTTTATAAAAATAGCTAACCGCGTCTTCGGTATTAAGTTGAGATAACTCTGTGATCCAATCGATTTTACAAAATTCATCACTTAATTCGGAATAATTAGCTGAGTGATAAAAATATTTACCTTGAGTAGGATACTGTTATTTCAGGACACAATGTTGATTAAAAGTAATATCTATGGCTTTATGGTGTAAATCTTCCGGTGTTAGAGGACAAGAACAGGTCAGAACTTTACAATCAATATTACTCAAGACCAAATCCAGAATACGACCATTAATATTGAAACATGAGTTATATTGGTTTAAACCAGTAAAATTTAAAAAGTCACTAAGTAATTTTGATTTATTATCGTCAATATTATCTAATTGTAAATGTGATTCACCTTGTGAGGACCATTTCGCCGAGGATATATTAAAATCACCTAAAATTAAAAACATATCGTTTGGATAATTATGAAAAATTTCAGAGGCACTGTCAAAAAACGTTTGTAAATAATGTAAGTGATTATTATTATGTGGGAAGTAACAAATACATATGTGTTGTGTTAAACGGGAGTCCAGTGTAGACGCAGCAGCAATGCTTAACCATAGTTCTTCGGAAGCGGATGCACAACGCCAGTCATCCCTAAGACGCGCCCACATCCCCGTTCTTACTGCCAACAAAACACCTCCCCCTCTCCCACAACCCCGGACACCCAAGGGGCGATCACGCCTGTAAACCTCATAGTTATGGAAAAAATATTCAGCATCATAAAAGTCAGGTGTTAGCCAAGTCTCTGTCAACCATATTAAATCGTAATTACAATGTAAAACATTTGTTAAAAAAGAATGTGATTTAGTACGTAACCCTCGCACATTTTGGTAATAAATATTAATATTATTTAAAGTGGACATTGCGGACTAATAAATACATATCCAAAAGAACAAAGGCATCGGTGAAAACAACATGGGTGGACAAAAATACACCACCAAAGTAAGTTAAATTGAAAGTATGTGAAATATGAATGAAATAAAACAACATAAAAAAATATAAATAAAAATAAGTGTTGACATAATTATAAACTTACAATAATTATTAAGAAACAGCCGAGAGATCAAGATAAAATAAGAGAGCAACATTTGTGCATTCCTAACAAATGAATATACATGTATAATAATATGACAAGAACAATAACCACAATTACCCAC
Organism: Deilephila elpenor; assembly: GCA_949752805.1. Lineage (NCBI taxonomy): Eukaryota > Metazoa > Arthropoda > Insecta > Lepidoptera > Sphingidae > Deilephila > Deilephila elpenor. The sequence goes on from OX457095.1 coordinate 14,701,185, forward strand.
GCAAGAAGAAAAAACGAACCAATAATGTTTTAGTAAAAAAAAAAAATATATATACAGGGTATATCAAGACCGCGACCGAAAACGAAGCCAGGTGGTAGTTTTAGCAGCTACAGACACAATGCAACAAAAAATTTTGCAAAATAAGCGACGGATTTTTTTTTACAATTTTTTAAAAATCATCTTTTTTGAGGGATAAATTCCTAGTTTTTGCAAAAATAGTAACTTAAACCCTTACGTACCATTGCGTGTTTAAAAATTAAGCGATGTACGTCATTATTTTAGAAAAACTATGTTTAATCACTCAAATACGACGATATGTAAAAGGAACTGAGAGGAAACACTAGAGCATCTGTGAAGGATTCATACCAATTTGTCAGTGATATTAAACACCTACAATTAGCTGACAATGAAACAATGGTTAGTTTTGATGTCCAGTCACTTTTTACAAGCTTACCAGTACAAGACTGCATCAAAATTGTCACTAAGAAGTTAACAGAGAATGACATGCCACTAGAATATGCAGAATTACTCAAACATTGCCTCACATCTGGCTACATGTTGTGGAACAATCAATACTATGTACAAATGGATGGTGTTGCTATGGGCTCACCTGTATCTCCAGTAGTCGCCGATATTTTCATGGAGGACTTTGAGGAGACAGCCCTTAGTACAGCCCCGGTCTCGCCAAGATTTTACAAGCGGTACGTAGATGATACTTTCACAATTTTACCAACTGACCAAGTAACTGCATTTTTAAATCACCTCAACTCCATTAACAATAAAATTCAATTTACTATGGAGTTGGAACAAAACAAATCTCTCGCTTTCTTAGATGTTTTAGTAATCCGTAATCCTGATCAGTCCTTAGGTCATACTGTGTATAGGAAAAAGACCCATACAGATAAATATCTGAACGGTGATTCTCACCACCATCCAAAACAGTTAGCTACCGTGGGTAAATCTTTGTTTCAGAGAGCACAAGGAATCTGTGACGAGAAACACCTGGCAACTGAGCTGCAACACGTCAAGCAAGTACTGCGAGACAACAAGCTCCAAATTCCACGCCGCCGTCACAGAAACCGAGTGAAACCAGCCACAGTTGAACGGGTCCCGGTTATATTGCCATACATAAAAGGAGTAACGGACAAGATTGGCTACATCCTGAAGCGTGCTTCTATTAAAACATACTACAAGCCGCCTAAGAAGATTAGTCAATTCTTACCACCTGTCAAGTGTCATATACCTTTGCAAGAACCGGGAGTATATAAAATAGATTGCGACTGTGGCCTCTCTTACATCGGCCAAACCAAACGAAGCATAGGGACCCGCGTAAAAGAACACATAGCTGACGTCAAACACCGACGCTCAACGAAGTCTGCAGTTGCTGAACACATAGAGGAAGGCTCCAAGCATTACCTTCGCTTTGACCAGCCCCAAATCCTTGCCAAAGAACACCGTTTCCTGCCCAGGATGTTTCGCGAGGCTATTGAAATTAAAAAACATCCAAATTTCAATAGAGAAGATGGCTTGAAGCTTGCACCATCATGGGATCCAATTCTACATTTAATTAAATCGGAACCCAAAAGACCAGCTGCCAGACCTCAAGACACAGTGAGCTCCTTCTGCGTAGATCGGATCGCAAATACTAGCTAACTTTTTAAATTAACTTTTTTAATTTAATAATTATAAATTAAGGGTAGTTTAATTATAACAGTCACTGAGCGGATGACTAATACCTCAGTCCGTCCCGTGACCACGAAAGCTGTAAAGTAATCGAAACGTCGGGAAGTTAAAAAATGTAAAAATTAAACCAAATCGCGATAAAATCCGTATAAAATAGTTTTATTTCAATGATTCCTTTCGTTTTAAAAACAAAAAATGACTATTTCCATTTTCGTGGGGGGCGGTTAGGAACTTTTTTACCAGCATGGGAAGCCCTAGGCGCCAATGCCTTTATCAAAAAGATAGTATCGGGAGCTCGCATTCCATTTGTAAAGAAACCTCCTCTGGTATATCATTCCACCCAACAATTGAGACGATACACCACAAGAATTTCATTGGAAATGACGAATGTCATCCAAGATTTAAAGATTCAAAAGGTGCTGGAAAAACCACAACAATCGGGACCGGGTTTTCTATTAAAAATGTTTTTAATTCCCAAGAGCAGTGGCGGTCTTCGCCCAATATTCGACCTACGTGGACTAAACAGTTATATTCACATAAGGAAATTTCGCCTTGTATCCCATGCCACAGTACCGGAGTTCTTGCAAGCTCAGGACTGGATGGTAAAGATAGACATTTTCAACGCATATTTCCACATACCTATAGCAAAATCTCACCGTCGTTACCTTCAGATGTATTATCAAGGCGAATTGCTACAAATGACTTCCCTGCCTTTTGGCCTAGCTTCAGCTCCGCATACTTTTGCAGCTTTAACGAACTAGATCGCGCAGATCCTTCGTACCAAAGGCTATCGAGTTCTTGTCTATCTAGACGACTTCCTCTTGGCTCATCAAGTTCAATCGGAATTAGTCGCCCAGACTGCGAAAGTCGTAAAGATCTTAGATTCCCTGGGCTGGCAACTCAATTACCCAAAATCTATTTTAACACCAGTACAAGAACTAGAATATTTGGAAATAACTTGGAATACCAAGGTGAACACAATAGCACTACCCAGAGAAAAGATAACAAAATTAAAAGATGCACTGGTAAAGATGTTGAGGAGAAAAACGTGCAGATTGAAAGAGACAGAACGAATACTCGGACAATTAAATTTCGCCAGTTTTGTAGTCCCGAGAGGTCGTCTGCATTGTCGGCACGCTCAAATATTTTTAAAACGTTTCAAAGGAAACCAGACAGTGAGTCGTTTGATACCACAAGTTGTAAAGAACGATCTGAATTGGTGGCGGCAGAAGGTAGAGAGCAAGTCAGTAATGCACAAGATTCCATACTCTCACTTCCTGACAACCGACGCGGCCGACACAGGTTGGGGAGCCCAACTGAACGAGATCCTAATGTCCGGGACCTGGACGGCGAAACAGAGGAATTGGCACTCGAACCTAAAAGAGTTATTTGCAGTTCATTTAGCGATTCAGAGACAATCTCGCTATTTGAGGAATGCCCATATTCTAGTCCAGTCGGACAACAGGACACTAGTCTCGTACTTAAGAAACGAAGGAGGAACACACTCCCTGGGCCTTCTAACCTTAACGTGCAAGTTGTTGAAGCTGACAGTCAGTCTAAACATAACGCTGTCAGCTCATTATCTCCCTGGGAGGTACAACTGCACAGCCGATCACCTGTCCCGTGGACAGCGGCTATCGGAGTGGCATCTCCTGCCCACTGCAACAAACCGACTATTTCGTCGTTGGGGCACTCCAGACGTCGACCTGTTCGCGTCTGCAGAAACAGCCGTAGTCAGCAGATACTTATCGCTAGACTGCAGAGATGGGGCCGCTCTGTTCAAGAACGCATTCAGTCGAATATGGGACTTTCGCTTGGGCTGGATATTTCCACCACCCAACTTGATCCCACGAGTCCTAGCGCAACTGAACACCGCCAAGGGCAAATACATTGTAATAGCACCACTGTGGGAGAAAACGTTGTGGCTCGCGGATCTGAAGTCACGATCTCTAGAACCACCAGTGCTCATAGAGAGACTCTCGGAGTGCCTAATAGACACGGCCACGGATCACCCACCTGCACAAGTAGACCAGCTAACTCTACAGGCCTGGTTAATTGGAGGTGGAGCAATGAGACCAAAACATGGTCTGAAAATGAAAAACGGCTACTAAGCAACAGCTGGAGAAAGTCTACGATGGACACATACTATCCAGCGATGAAGAGGTGGTTCAAATGGTGTGATGAGAATAACATTAACAGCTCGATTTCTCGCCCATCTACATATTGATGAAAAACTGACCTACAGTACAATATTAGTGCACAAGTCAGCGGTATACACCTTTTGCAAGATTAAACAAGGACAAGCTGGTGATCAAGCTCTGGTGAAGCAGGTTCTCAAGGCCATAGCTGTGGCACAGCCAAGTAAATTTAAACCACCGATTTGGGATCCTAAACTAATCTTTGACTGGTTGGCCAGACCGTCGGAGAGTACTACGCTATTTGAAGTGTCTCGGCGTACGGCGGCTATCCTACTTTTAGCATCTGGTAGACGAGTGCATGATCTTACATTACTAAGAATATCACCCTCGCACATATATATCTCTGATGACAGAATAGTTTTATGGCCGGTATTCGGCTCTAAAACTGATTCCGTTAGTCACAGACAATCAGGGTGGTTATTACTAAAACATGCAAACCCTCAAGTTTGCCCAGTTACGTGGGTGAAAAGATTAATTGCTCATACTGAGGAAAGGAGAAGTCAAGAGGAGGGGCTGAACCATTTATTCATATCAATATTGGGTAAGCCACGTCCTGCTTCTCGAACCATGATTGGTGGTTGGGTAAAATCTATATTAAAAGATGCTGGGATAGCTGCTGCGCCTGGATCCTTCAGATCTGCGGTTGCTTCCGCCGGTTGGATAGAAAATCATCCTATCGATGATATATTAGCAAGAGGAAATTGGAAAACTGAGCACACCTTCAGAAAATACTATTGTAGAGAAATAGAAAGAAATTCCTCGGGATCACAATTACTTTTTGATAATTTTCAAGTTGATTAAAATGATTACCATTTCTATTCCATAATTGCTTGAGATCAAGTGATATTTTGTGATTTTGTATTGTTATATAGACAATAATTTAATGTATCTAATCAGATATTAATAACTAAGTACATGATATATATCAAATAAACAATATACTTTTAATAACTAAAAATTTCACATAGCGTTTTGTGTTTGTCACAAGCAGATATCAAACAAATCTTCATACCGACTCTGTGTGTTTTTAGTAAACACATAATTATATTATTATGTGTTGAAAGAAAAACACACAGCGTCGCAGGAATATCTTCCTGGTGAAGCACTATGACAAGCTCGAGCAAGTGGCCGACAATTTATACCCTGTAAATTGTCGCCTCACCGCCGGTGACAAACAAGTCATCATCATCAGCCCTTCTGCGTCCACTGCTGGACATAGGCCTCTCCCATAGCACGCCACTGGGCTCGATCTTCAGCCCATCGTCGCCAACCGCTACCAGCCACCCCACGAATATCGTCGCTCCACCTGGCTGGAGGACGTCCTACACTACGTTTGCCGAGGCGCGGTCTCCACTCGAGAACACGTCTACCCCAACGGTTGTCGGTTCTCCGACAAATGTGACCGGCCCACTGCCACTTCAACTTGCTAATCCGTTGGGCTATGTCGATAACCATGGTTCTCTGTCGGATAAGGTCATTTCTGATTTTATCCCTCAGAGAAACACCGAGCATAGCCCGCTCCATAGCTCGTTGAGCGACTTTGAATTGGTGGATCAGTCGCACCGTCAGTGTCCACGTCTCAGCACCGTATGTCATTACGGGTAGGACGCACTCGTTGAAGACTTTCGTCTTCAGACTTTGCGGTACTGGCGACGAAAAGACTCGACGGAGTTTCCCAAATGCTGCCCAGCCCAGCTGGATTCTTCTACGAGCTTCACTCTCAAAGTTGTTTCTACCCAATCGCAATTTCTGCCCGAGGTAGATATATTCCGAAACAACTTCAAGAGGAGCTCCGTTGACAACAATCGGCTCCAAATCAACATGTTCATTAAACATGATTTTGGTTTTATCCAAATTCATCCGAAGACCGATGCGTGCTGAAGAATCGGCTAAGCTAGTCAACATATGGCGCAAATCCTGAGCGGTTTCAGCCACGATGACGATATCGTCCGCAAATCTTAGGTGGGAAATGCATTCGCCATTGATGTTGATGCCGCGTCCTGTCCAGTTTAGGGTCTTGAACATATCCTCTAATGCATTTGAGAACAATTGGGTATTTGACTCATTTTTTTTATTAAATTCGTTAAAAAGTATCCATATCCAAAATCTAACAAACAAAGAATTTTGTAAATCCATTCAGAATTAAAAAAGTTAGAAACGTTTTTAATCTTGTAGTGGGGGTAAAAGAAAAGGAATGCAAAACAAAATTAGTGACGTCACTATTCTTAATATGCATTATAGTGTGCGGGTGCGAAAGAGACAGTAAGATGTCCCCACTACGTCCCCACTCTTTCATTTAAAATACTAATATTTGCCTCATGTTACAAGCTACTTTATCACTGTTTTTACAAAAATGTTTTGTTTTAATGGTACTTCTGTTTGTCTGCAAAATAATAGAAAAATTCGATGATAGTCAAATACCCAATTTGGGGGATATAACGTCCCCTTGTCTCACACCTCGATGCAGAGGAATATGTTCAGACTGCTCATTCTGTACTTAGACGGACATAGTGGCGGCTTCGTATAATGATTTCAACAATTGGACGTATCGCCAGTCGACTTGGCACCGTTGTAAGGATTCCAGAACAGACCAGGTTTCAATGGAGTCAAAGGCTTTTTCATAGTCTACAAACGCCATACAAAGGGGCTGATTATACTCCTCTGTCTTTTGCATAATCTGCCGCACTGTGTGTATGTGGTCTATGGTGCTATATCCTCCTCGAAACCCGGCCTGTTCCGGAAGCTGAAACTCGTCGAGTCTTCGCGCGAGACGATTTGTGATGACTCTCGAAAACAACTTATAGACATGACTCAAGAGAGAAATCGGTCGGTAGTTCTTCAAGAGGGACTTGTCTCCCTTTTTGAAGAACAGTACAACGACACTCTTGCTCCATGCCTTAGGAGTTCTCCCTGAAAAGAGGACGGAATTGAAGATCCGCTGAAGCTGACCAAGTATAGGAATTCCTCCTGCCTTCAATAGCTCAGTCGTAATCCCATCCTCACCAGGGGCTTTTCCATTTTTAAGTTGCCTAAGAGCCATCTCAATCTCGTCTAGGCTGATTTCTGGCAGTTCTTCTGAGTAGTGGCGTATAAGAGTGGCTCGTCGATCCTCAAAATCGGGTTCTGGACGGGACATATGAGATGCATAGAGTCTCCCGTAGAAGTCTTGAATTTCCGAAAGAATCTCCGGCTTAGAAGTGACGATTTTTCCGGATGATGTGATCAGCTTAGTGAGGTGACTTCGGCCCAGCTGCTGAACAAAGACTTTCGACCCCCGATTTAGCTCAATCGCCTCTATTACAGAGCGCGTATTGAATCTTCGGAGGTCGCGTCTAACCAATAAGACACACAGGACACAAGACAAACAAGTATTGTATCAATATTGCAGGAAAAGAGGGTAAGTTCACAAATGCATCTTCATACCGACGCTGTGTGTTTTTCTTTCAACACATAATAACAATTTTGTTGTTATTCAAAATATTATATTCTTGCCCCAAAAGTCAGTGACGAAAATGTATTTCTCGTTTCTCGCATTCAGTTTCACACGTCGGATTTTGAACTATTCCAACGATTGGTTCCGAGTGCTCGGTGAAAACAATAATACTTCTTGTACGGAACTGGCAAACACCAGGGAATAATAAAATACAAAAATCGTGACAGAGAGGGCATAACTGATAACGACACCGGTCAATATATTTACCACAACATATCAACCGCACTTAACGCGAAGTTACGGAACTTTTGACAACACAAATAGCACGTGCTTGACGTTTTGACTTTTATCGGTGTTGCCAAAACACAGGTTTCGTGTATTTCTTTTCGTTACACAACACCCAGCGACGTTGTTAATAATAATTCCTTTGGTTCCAAAAATCAAAAGTACCTGTACCTGTGATAGCGTCACAATTTCTGAATACTTCATATCGATTAGAAAGTGGTGACTTTTCATTATGTAGCCAATGATTGTTATGTGCTTTTGGTTTATATTGGCCTTTGTGTACAGCCTATTGGTGCAGAACCATATTTCCTTGTAAAAAAGACACGTTCGAGATCTACAAAAATCGATGCGGCTTTTTTAAAGAAAGTGAATACTGAGTGGCAATTCTGGCCGACTGACTGAGGTACGACCCATTCCTAGTCGGATGAGCGCGATCGGAGATGTAACTTCACTTCATTTTCGTACGGAACATCATGCACTAGTATAGGAGAATTCGAAACGGACTGCGCTTAAATTTCACCACGTGAAAATATAAAGTAGTTACATGCCCACCGACCACATTGCTATTTGACGCGAACTCGTACTCGGAATGACGTGAATTTTTAACTGTGCCGAGTGACTAAACAAGCTTGCAATGCGGGAGAGAAATTCAGCAAGTAAGTCGCTGACCTTTAGTGACACATGGAATTAGAAACGCTCGGGTAGTTCTAGTGATACGCACAAGTAGATATGACAAGTATAATATGACGACGGTCGGCACGATGACATACAAAAGAAAATTAACCAGTCACATAAGAATGTAAACACACACAGTCACGCATATTCCCCGTCCCGACAATGTGGGCCGAATGAGTTGTTAATAGCCTAGTCCGTGACTTACACTCACCCCTGTCACCCGTCAGGGGATATTCTCGTGACAAAAAACCGGGTAGCGCTTGAAATGATGATTAAAAGTACAGCCACATGTCAACATACCTCTCTCAATATGGATTTGGACGCGAACGTTTTTTTTTTTTTTTTCGAAAATAAAATTCAAGCAAAATTGTCATTTTGAAACAAACACATCCAATACTCAACCAGAGAGCTACATCTGTCCTTGGTCACATGTTTTTTCATTTGGCAACACTCGACATTGTATGATTTAGATGAAACGGCCGTCAAAAGACACAGGGATCATATGAACGCCACAACACTCAGCGATAATAATTTAGTCGTAGGCGTTTAAATTTCAAATTAAGAATTTCGATAAAACACGTCGGCATCCCTCGTGATTTGAAAGATTTCTATCACACGTCCGCAATACACTTTTATTCTTGCACCAAAAGTCAGTGACGAAAATGTATTTCTCGTTTCTCGCATTCAGTTTCACACGTCGGATTTTGAACTAGTCCAACGGTTGGTTCCGAGTGCTCGATGAAAACAATAACACTACTTCTACGGAACTGGCAATCACCAGGGAATAATAAAATACAAAACTCGTGACCGAGAGGGCATAACTGATGACGACACCGGTCAATATCTTTACCACAACATATCAACCGCACTCAACACTAAACGCGAAGTTACGGAACTTTTGACAACACAAATAGCACGTGCTTGACGTTTTGACTTTTATCGGTGTTGCCAAAACACAGGTTTCGTGTATTTCTTTTCGTTACACAACACCCAGCGACGTTGTTAATAATCATTCCTTTGGTTCCAAAAATCAAAAGTACCTGTACCTGTGATAGCGTCACAATTTCTGAATACTTCATATCGATTAGAAAGTGGTGACTTTTCATTATGTAGCCAATGATTGTTAGGTGCTTTTGGTTTATATTGGCCTTTGTGTACAGCCCATTGGTGCAGAACCATATTTCCTTGTAAAAAAGACACGTTCGAGATCTACAAAAATCGATGCGGCTTTTTTCAAGAAAGTTAATACTGAGTGGCAATTCTGGCCGACTGACTGAGGTACGACCCATTCCTAGTCGGACGAGCGCGATCGGAGATGTAACTTCACTTCCCTTTCGTACGAAACATCATGCACTAGTATAGGAGAATTCGAAACGGACTGCGCTTAAATTTCACCACGTGAAAATATAAAGTAGTTACATGCCCACCGACCACATTGCTATTTGACGCGAACTCGTACTCGGAATGACGTGAATTTTTAACTGTGCCGAGTGACTAAACAAGCTTGCAATGCGGGAGAGAAATTCAGCAAGTAAGTCGCTGACCTTTAGTGACACATTGAATTAGAAACGCTCGGGTAGTTCTGGTGATTCGCACAAGTAGATATGACAAGTATAATATGACGACGGTCGGCACGATGACAAACAAAAGAAAATTAACCAGTCACATAAGAATGTAAACACACACAGTCACGCATATTCCCCGTCCCGACAATGTGGGCCGAATGAGTTGTTAATAGCCTAGTCCGTGACTTACACTCACCCCTGTCACCCGTCAGGGGATATTCTCGTGACAAAAAACCGGGTAGCGCTTGAAATGATGATTAAAAGTACAGCCACATGTCAACATACCTCTCTCAATATGGATTTGGACGCGAACGTTTTTTTTTTTTTTCGAAAATAAAATTCAAGCAAAATTGTCATTTTGAAACAAACACATCCAATACTCAACCAGAGAGCTACATCTGTCCTTGGTCACATGTTTTTTTTATTTGGCAACACTCGACATTGTATGTTTTAGATGAAACGGCCGTCAAAAGACACAGGGATCATATGAACGCCACAACACTCAGCGATAATAATTTAGTCGTAGGCGTTTAAATTTCAAATTTGGAATTTCGATAAAACACGTCGGCATCCCTCGTGATTTGAAAGATTTCTGTCACACGTCCGCAAAACACTTTTATTCTTGCACCAAAAGTCAGTGACGAAAATGTATTTCTCGTTTCTCGCATTCAGTTTCACACGTCGGATTTTGTACTATTCCAACGGTTGGTTCCGAGTGCTCGATGAAAACAATAACACTTCTTCTACGGAACTGGCAATCACCAGGGAATAATAAAATACAAAACTCGTGACCGAGAGGGCATAACTGATGACGACACCGGTCAATATCTTTACCACAACATATCAACCGCACTCAAAACTTAACGCGAAGTTACGGAACTTTCGACAACACAAATAGCACGTGCTTGACGTTTTGACTTTTATCGGTGTTGCCAAAACACAGGTTTCGTGTATTTTTTTTCGTTACACAACACCCAGCGACGTTGTTAATAATCATTCCTTTGGTTCCAAAAATCAAAAGTACCTGTACCTGTGATAGCGTCACAATTTCTGAATACTTCATATCGATTAGAAAGTGGTGACTTTTCATTATGTAGCCAATGATTGTTAGGTGCTTTTGGTTTATATTGGCCTTTGTGTACAGCCCATTGGCGCAGAACCATATTTCCTTGTAAAAAAGACACGTTCGAGATCTACAAAAATCGATGCGGCTTTTTTAACGAATGTGAATACTGAGTGGCAATTCTGGCGTACTGACTGAGGTACGACCCATTCCTAGTCGGACGAGCGCGATCGGAGATGTAACTTCACTTCCCTTTCGTACGGAACATCATGCACTATACTGTTTCCATTCGTTTATTTTATTTTTGACACATCGAGTACTGAATCAAATAGTGATGGCCTGATGCGTTATCGAATCAATTTTTTATAACAAACGATTTTATTTTTGAACAAGTTTTAATCGATTTAATACATATTTTATTTTTTGCTCCATGCATTGTTTTATAAAACTTCAGGGATATTTAAGTTACTTGATTTAATAATTATATTAAAATAAACCATTTACTCATGTTAAGTTAATATTCTTATCACTTCCGTCGGCAATAGTAATGTTGTTAAAAACAAATTGTGAAACGGCAACACTGGGCAGACAGGTGACGCGCGCCGCCATTTTGTGGTCACTCACAACGAGACGCCCGCGCCCGTGCTAGTGTTTTCCGTTCGCTGAATTTTAATTCACATTTTTCATACGTCGAGTTGAGTATTTATATTCCTCCGTATTGTTTTACCCGTGAATTCCTACATTTGGTTGAATTGAGAACATCGTACCTGCCTTCATCACTTTCAAAATGCCTAAAGGAAAGGTGCTTAAAGGACAAACAAGGGAGTTTGTGTTGCGACTTCATGAGTACTTTGAAAGGGAAAGCCGTAATGGTGGACCTCTTATACCAGTGACTCAAATCAGAGACCGTGTTTCAGCAGCATTAGGTATTACTGCTCCAACAGTTTCAAAAATAATTAAAGAAGGCTACGGCAGTAGTGGCATGGAACAAAACAAGCCATCTACACCTAAGAAAAAACGTCAGCCCTTTAAAGTGACAGCAATTGACAGTTTTGATGGTGATGCTATTCGTCGTCATATATACGATTATTACCAAAGAAAAGAGATTCCTACTTTACATAACCTAGTACAATCTCTGAAAACTAGTGGCTTGTTCCGTGGTCAAAAGTCTTCTTTGGCGAAGGTATTGAATAGGATTGGATTCCAATACAAAAAATGTGACAAAAGAAAAATATTGATGGAACGCAATGATGTTGCTTTGTATCGATGCGAATTTTTAAGACAAGCTAAAAAAATAGAAGACTGGTCGAATGTTGTTTTCACCGATGAAACTTGGCTCAATGCGAATCACACGGTATCAAAAACTTGGACTGACAACACTGCTAGCTCCTCGACCGCAGTGCCAATGGGAAAAGGTGAAAGAATTATAATTTGTCATGCAGGAACCGCAAAAGGATTTGTGCAAGATGCTATGTTAGCTTTTAAATCAAAGAAAACAGGGGATTACCACGAAGAAATGAATTCCGAAGTATATGAAAAATGGTTTCGGGAAATGTTATTGTCACTCGAACAGCCATCAACAATATTTATAGATAATGCGTCCTATCACTCTCGGCAAATTAACAAAATGCCAACGCAAGCCAGTAAAAAAAATGAAATAATAAACTGGCTCCGTAACAATGGCGAGGAGGTGGACGAGTCCCTATTAAAAGTAGAGTTACTTAAAATATTAAAAATGAGGAAGCAGCCTAAACGATACGTTATAGATGAAATGGCTGCAGAACATGGGCACACCGTCCTTAGAATTCCTCCATATCATTGCCAGTATAATGCCATAGAGCTAATATGGGCGCAAGTGAAAGGATATGCTGCGAGAATAAATACAACTCCTCCTTTCACCGCAAACAAAATGCTGGAGTTGCTTAAAAATGCGTGTGAAAATGTGACGCCTCATAACTGGGCGAGTGTCGTAGATAAGACGAAGAAAGAAATAATGTCTGATTGGGATCGCGATGTCGCATTTGACAACTTACCCATGCACTCATTAATAATTAGTGTTACTGGGGATACGAGTGACGACGACGCCGATTCCGACGAAACAGACGATTGTTTATAAATAAAAATATTAACAAATTACCTTTTAGTTGTTTTAATTATTTAATCCTTAAAGTACTATGAATTCCAACATGGTTTAACTGTTTATTACAAGTAGGTACTAAACATTTATTTTCGTTGTAATCATTGTAATTATTTTAAATTAAACTCTTATTAAAAGTCACTTCAATACGTATACCTTTATTCATATTAATTAATTTGCAGCAAATACATTCGATCCTAATATTGGGTACTATATTACGTTTAACTGTTTTCATTAGCATTTTAATGTAATTTTATTTCAAATGATTCCGATTGATTGATTCTATTCAAAATCGTTTTTGTTATCTGTGGTCATTCGTTACGAATGGCACAACTCTAAGTGGGCGTTACCCGTCAAGAAAGTATCTACTTTTATTTCAAAATATTGTTCTACTGTAATGTCGTACTTTATAGGCGTGAACTGTCAAAAATAAAATAAACGAATGGAAACAGTATAGTATAGGAGAATTCGAAACGGACTGCGCTTAAATTTCACCACGTGAAAATATAAAGTAGTTACATGCCCACCGACCACATTGCTATTTGACGCGAACTCGTACTCGGAATGACGTGAATTTTTAACTGTGCCGAGTGAATAAACAAGCTTGCAATGCGGGAGAGAAATTCAGCAAGTAAGTCGCTGACCTTTAGTGACACATTGAATTAGAAACGCTCGGGTAGTTCTAGTGATACGCACAAGTAGATATGACAAGTATAATATGACGACGGTCGGCACGATGACATACAAAAGAAAATTAACCAGTCACATAAGAATGTAAACACACACAGTCACGCATATTCCCCGTCCTGACAATATGGACCTAATGAGTTGTTAATAGCCTAGTCCGTGACTTACACTCACCCTTGTCACCCGTCAGGGGATATTCTCGTGACAAAAAACCGGGTAGCGCTTGAAATGATGATTAAAAGTACAGCCACATGTCAACACACCTCTCTCATTATGGATTTGGGCGCGAACGTGTTTTTTTTTGTTTCGAAAATAAAATTCAAGCAAAATTGACATTTTGAAACAAACACATCCAATAGTCAACCTGCGGCGGGTTTAGGGACCGCCCGCAGATAGGAGTAGGTAGAAAATAAGAACTCAGGGTGATTACGAGGTACAGGCTTTAATATTTCGCATCACCGTCTTACACTCGATACTGTTGCTGGTGTTATGCAACAAGAGTCACTGGCCTTCTGTGGACACTGATCCGGGTCCTCTGCACGTGGCGGTTTCCGACGACAGCTCGCCGGCAAGGTTAGCTGCCACGTGGCCGGTAGTGGTGCGCAGGTCAGCGGCTCAGCGCAGGTGCGGTCGCAGCACGGGCAGGAAGCGGTGCGGAGTGAAGCCTTAGCACGGCACGCTCCGTGCCGTAAGCAGGAAGAGAGAAGATAGAAGCAGATGAAGAAGTGAAGCACGTGAAGGTGAAGGTGAACCTGGAATCAGCGTCCAAGAAATCGGAATGCAAACTAGGTTTACATTCCGTGCCAGCGACTCGTGGTAGATCACAAGCCGGCGGCAGAATAAGCTGCGAAACAAGCGGTTAAGCGGTTAGCAAGTTAGCACTTTTAACACTCACCCCAGCGGGTACACAACACGCGTGGTAGCACGCAGCTAATTTTTAGAAAGAGGACGCGAGAGAGGTTACACGCGTATTTATGCGTGCGATGACAGTTCGCACGTTTTAGCTGTCAGAATTGAATCGACCAATCAGCGCAATGGAGGCGTTGATTGGCATAGACAATATATATAATTGAGCCATAGACTTAAATTATTCCGGGTGACATTCTACAACGTCACAGTACCCCGCCGAAAAGACCAGGATTTTACTTATAACTAAATATAAGTAAAATCCGTCTGCCTACTTAGCATTCTTGTTATATTCACTTTCATTCTATCTTCTTACATGCATCTTTCTTTCAAAATGTCTAGCATCAAAATATATTATGACCAAGACCCTATAGAACAGAGAATACTTTGCAATACTAAAGGACTCTCTAAAACAACAAGAAGAGTAATGGTAAATAGGAGATGTTAGTAAATGGCAGGATATGTTTAGTGTCGCTGTTAATGTCATGTAGTTAAAAATATATAAAATGTTAGATGTGTTAATAGATATTAGTATTTGTAGTTAGTTAGTTTTAAATCTTTGATATGCCAGGTACCTAGTGGATTACCGTTCATATCTTCCAAATCATATACTAAAGGTGATTTTTTCGAAATAATTTTACACTTTATAAACTTGGGAGCAAGTTTTCTATTAAAATGCTTATCCTTGTCGCTTTGATAAAAAGTTTTTCTCCAAACTACATCGCCTACATTAAATTCCGCAGGTTTCTTCCTTAGGTTATAGTTAGCACTATTCCTCTGATGTGCCTGCAGAAGTAACGACTGTACTTTGTTAAAAATATTAGATAGTATGCCTAAGTTTTCAGCATAATGATCTCGAGGTATGAAAATAATATCCTGATCCACATTAGTGTCTACATAGTGTGAGCCACAAGTAACTAGTTCACGACCATATACTAGAAATGAGGGAGTGTAGCCAGTCACCTCATTAACAGAGTTGTTAATTGCAAATTGTATTTTGGGAATCAAGAGATCCCAAACTCTTTGATCATTTTCAATGAATGTAGAAATAGCTGTCATGATAGTCTTGTTGTAGCGTTCGACAGTATTTACATGAGGAGTATATTTAGGTGTAAAATGAATTTGTGGAATTTTATACTTTTCTAACATATTCTTTAAAGTTGAGCTAATAAATTGACGTCCATTATCCATAAGAATGGTTGATGGAATGCCATGAACAAGGAAAACATTTTCTTCTAAAATTTTAGTTATAATTTCCGCGGTAGCGCGTTTTAAAGGAAAAAGTAAGCAATATTTAGAAAAACAACAAGTGACTACAAAAATATAACAATTTTGCTTTCTAGTACAAGGGAGAGGTCCAACAATATCAATACTTAGCATTTGAAATGGTCGGGAACACGACTTAGGTCTGCCCATTTCACCCAAAGTGGTGTGGTTTTGATGTTTATGTGAAATACAGACATCACAAGAAGAAACAAATTCTACAACACTAGCATGCAATCCTGGCCAGTAGTATTTTTGTGCCAGCCTTCTGTAAGTTTTGAAAATACCAAAATGTCCAGCTAAAGGGTTATCATGGTTTTCAGAAATAATAGACGACCGAAGTTCCTGAGGGACAACTTCCTTCCACTCGAATTCAGTATTAAGTACACATTTAGATTTCATAAACCGATAAAGACGATTATTTTTAATTAAATAGTTAGGGTATGAAGTTGGTGAATTTTGACAACCGTGAAAGATATTTAGATACCATTCATCAGCTGTTTTAGTAACATTCATGGAAGTATCAATAGTACTAATATGCTTAGGACAAGAACGAGACAATGCATCAGGAATAACATTATCTGCACCCTTACGATGTTTAATGTCGAAGGAAAATGCAGAGAGTCGGACACCCCAGCGAGCGAGCCGACCTGTAGGGTTATTCAGGTTTAGAAACCATTTAAGAGCTGAGTGGTCTGTGTAGACAGTACATTTTTTACCACTCTCTAGATAACATCGCCAATGTTCTAAAGCAACTAAGACTGCTAAAGCTTCGCGTTCAGTAATGCTGTAGTTACGCTCCTGTGGGGATAATGACTTACTCATATAAGCAATGGGATGTTCTACGCCGTCAATAGTTTGAGTCAGTAAAGCACCGACACCATAGTCGCTAGCATCTGTGTGAACATCGAAGGGCATGTCAAAATTAGGACACGACAAAATGGGAGCTTGCACTAGACAATCCTTTAGTTTGTTAAAAGAGTCCTGCGCCTCTGGAGACCAAATGAAGGGTTTAGCCTTCTTACTTGTAGAAGTAAGTTTATTGAGGGGACCAGCAATTGAACTAAAGTTAGGAACAAATCTACGATACCAAGATGCAGTGCCTAGAAAACGTTTGACCTCCTTAGGGTTGGTCGGTGTAGGAAAATTAAGAATGGCATCGACTTTACCAGGATCAACTTGCAGACCATTCGAGTTAACAACATAACCTAAATATTTTAGTTCAGTACGAAAAAATTGTGATTTAGAATAATTAATAGTCAAATTAGCATATTTTAATTTATTATAGACACGTAAAAGCATAGCCATATGATGATCAAAATTTGGAGATACAACAATAATATCGTCTAAGAAAACGAAAACGCAATTCTCAAATTCAGGACCATAGAATAAAATATCAACCAGCCTTTGCTGCGTTGCAGGTGCGTTGGTAAGACCAAAAGGAGTAGTGACAAACCTGAATGAACCACGTGATGGAATATAGAATGCTGTTTTATCACGATCACACTCTTCAATAGGTATTTGCCAAAAGGCTTTCGAAAGATCGATAGAACTTAAATAACAAGCGTTACTTAAATTGTCCAAAATTTCTGACATATATGGTAATTTATAAGCATCTTTTTTAGTTACTGAATTGAGTTTACGGCTATCCAAACAAAATCTCAATGTTCCATCTTTTTTAGGAGTTAGTAA
The DNA here is from genome assembly GCA_949752805.1 of Deilephila elpenor. Lineage (NCBI taxonomy): Eukaryota > Metazoa > Arthropoda > Insecta > Lepidoptera > Sphingidae > Deilephila > Deilephila elpenor. Next base: position 14,718,772 of record OX457095.1, read on the forward strand.
GACAGGTGAATACCAAGGACTTTCACAGGGTTCCACAACACCGAGTGCTATCATTTCATCTAGCTCGTTACATAACACGCGTTGTTTTTCGGGAGAAAGTCTATAATAGCGTTGTCGCATTGGCTGTGAGTTGCCAGTATCAATGCGATGAGTAATGAGATGTGTTCTGCCTAGGCCTCGAGTTTCCATAGAAATAGAACGAAATAGGTCAATAGTATTATCAGCGTTTAGACGCTGCGATTTAGTTAAATCGTCATAAGAAAATAATTTAGTTTTATTTTCATTTAAATAAGAAACACTACTAGTACTAGAATTACCCATAGTTATTGATTTTAAATACTTGGGACAAATCTCAAATCTAGACCAAAAATCAATTCCTAAAATTAAATAAGATGACACTGTAGGTATTACGTAGGCTTTTAGAATATGAAAATTATTCTCAAAACTTATAGGGATATTCATATATCCTATAGGGTTTAACCGTTGGCCACCAGCGGCAACAAAATATGTGTCGTTAAGATCTGTACACAACTTAAAACCAGCTGACAATAATAGTTTATGTGAATCGTTCCCTAGTATAGTCACTGAAGAACCAGAATCCAACAAAGCACAAAAAGAAATTTCACCGATATTTACGTTAACATAAGGACGAGAATCATTCTCCGGTTTACGTTCCCAGATTGAAGTGATGTTATAAGTAGAAAAAAAGATTTTAATAGTGGAAAGCCATTGTTCCCAATCTTCCTTATCAAAATTAGCACTTTTAGTAGTAATATCACAACAATCTGGCCTTACAAGTTTTTTGGACTCGATTTAGAATGACAATTCGTACAATTAGGATAAATAACATCTTTAGCACCACATTTAAAACAAATCGGAAACCTATTTTGTTTACACTCGGCTAGCGTGTGGTCATTAGTGCGGCAGCGGGGACAATATGAATGGCTACCTGAGCGTCTTTTGTTCTCGAGCGATAAGCGAGCAACCGGTTTGCTTGGACTAATAGATGTATATAAAGGGTTAGTTTGTGTATTTGTGTGTTTATTGAAATTGTAGAAATGTGTAGATTTTTTATTAAATAGAATATTAGTATTATTAGTATTGTTAGAGTAGGCTAAATCTGGAGCTAACGTATTATTAGTTATAGGAGGTGGTTCATGATATTGAGCAGTCATAGATTGAATATTTTCGAAATTTTTACAAATTAAACGAAGTTCCTCAATTGTAGAAATCTTAGGTGAGCAGGCTATAACGTTAGAGTAGCAGGGACGAATGTTATGTAACAAAATTTCTAATTTTTCCGACTCAGGTAATTCTTTAGAAAGACGAGAAAAAAATTCAGACATTATAGAAAAATATATAGTGATGTTTTCAGTTTCACTCTGAGTACGGTTACGAATTTCTGAAACTAAACGATAATCATAATCAAATTGGCCAAAATCCTCGATCAAAAATTTAGATAATTGATCCCAATCTTTAATTTTACTTTTAATGCTACGGAACCAATGTAGTGCATTGCCACAAAATATTTCGGTAGCGAAATTCAATAGATCAGATGATGAAATACCCCTAGCGACTTTAAAATCATCGACCTTTTGTAAAAATATTCGAACACAAGTAGAACCGTCGTATTTTAATAGTTTAAAATCGGACATTCGAGGACGCTCGCATAAATACGTTGTAACATCTGTTTTATCAACCGATGTGGGTACATTAAATGTAGTCTGTTCATTAGAGTGAAGTTTTTTAAGCTTATTGACAAATAGATCGTAATTAGTGTGGAATGTATGCAATAACTTGTTATCGGCAGATGTTAATGGTTTCAATCTACGCGCCCTGTGAAAAATGTGATTTGCCAAATTGGATGTGCGTTTAAATATGTTAGAATCATATGAACATTCTAGGTTTGAAATTTTAGATTGTAGGTCATTAAAGGAATCATTAAGTGAATTGAAATCGACGTCAAATGCTAATCCTGACTCGTCTATGTCCTCTGATGGATACAACACAGACAGATTGTGTATCTGCTTACGCAGTTGTAGGACTGTGTTAGTCGGGTCCTCGCCGCGAATTAACACTTCGTAACTCAGTTCACTTTTGTTTAGTAGAAAATATTTAATAGGGTGAGTGCCCATAATGAAATTTAGTTAATTTAAAATAAGGAAAAGAAAGTTAAAGCAGGAAAAAATTGCAAACAAATTACTTTAGGATAAACTATAAAATCAAACGTTACACTTCACTTATAAAGAAAAAAAATTACTAACCTGTTTGCAACCTTTTAACCGCTCGATTGCCCAGCTGTAGACTGCGCAATCGGACTATGTGTGGAGTACCGAGTATAATGGTGATGCGAAAACCCACGTATTAGAATGATTGGGCGCCACTGAGGCGGGTTTAGGGACCGCCCGCAGATAGGAGTAGGTAGAAAATAAGAACTCAGGGTGATTACGAGGTACAGGCTTTAATATTTCGCATCACCGTCTTACACTCGGTACTGTTGCTGGTGTTATGCAACAAGAGTCACTGGCCTTCTGTGGACACTGATCCGGGTCCTCTGCACGTGGCGGTTTCCGACGACAGCTCGCCGGCAAGGTTAGCTGCCACGTGGCCGGTAGTGGTGCGCAGGTCAGCGGCTCAGCGCAGGTGCGGTCGCAGCACGGGCAGGAAGCGGTGCGGAGTGAAGCCTTAGCACAGCACGCTCCGTGCCGTAAGCAGGAAGAGAGAAGATAGAAGCAGATGAAGAAGTGAAGCACGTGAAGGTGAAGGTGAACCTGGAATCAGCGTCCAAGAAATCGGAATGCAAACTAGGTTTACATTCCGTGCCAGCGACTCGTGGTAGATCACAAGCCGGCGGCAGAATAAGCTGCGAAACAAGCGGTTAAGCGGTTAGCAAGTTAGCACTTTTAACACTCACCCCAGCGGGTACACAACACGCGTGGTAGCACGCAGCTAATTTTTAGAAAGAGGACGCGAGAGAGGTTACACGCGTATTTATGCGTGCGATGACAGTTCGCACGTTTTAGCTGTCAGAATTGAATCGACCAATCAGCGCAATGGAGGCGTTGATTGGCATAGACAATATATATAATTGAGCCATAGACTTAAATTATTCCGGGTGACATTCTACAACGTCACAAACCAGAGAGCTACATCTGTCCTTGGTCACATGTTTTTTCATTTGGCAACACTCGACATTGTATGTTTTAGATAAACGGCCGTCAAAAGACACAGGGATCATATGAACGCCACAACACTCAGCGATAATAATTTAGTCGTAGGCGTTTAAATTTCAAATTTGGAATTTCGATAAAACACGTCGGCATCCCTCGTGATTTGAAAGATTTCTATCACACGTCCGCAATACACTTTTATTCTTGCACCAAAAGTCAGTGACGAAAATGTATTTCTCTTTTCTCGCATTCAGTTTCACACGTCGGATTTTGAACTATTCCAACGGTTGGTTCCGAGTGCTCGGTGAAAACAATAACACTTCTTGTACGGAACTGGCAAACACCAGGGAATAATAAAATACAAAACTCATGACCGAGAGGGCATAACTGATGACGACACCGGTCAATATCTTTACCACAACATATCAACCGCACTCAACACTTAACGCGAAGTTACGGAACTTTTGACAACACAAATAGCACGTGCTTGACGTTTTGACTTTTATCGGTGTTGCCAAAACACAGGTTTCGTGTATTTCTTTTCGTTACACAACACCCAGCGACGTTGTTAATAATAATTCCTTTGGTTCCAAAAATCAAAAGTACCTGTACCTGTGATAGCGTCACAATTTCTGAATACTTCATATCGATTAGAAAGTGGTGACTTTTCATTATGTAGCCAATGATTGTTAGGTGCTTTTGGTTTATATTGGCCTTTGTGTACAGCCCATTGGCGCAGAACCATATTTCCTTGTAAAAAAGACACGTTCGAGATCTACAAAAATCGATGCGGCTTTTTTAACGAATGTGAATACTGAGTGGCAATTCTGGCCGACTGACTGAGGTACGACCCATTCCTAGTCGGATGAGCGCGATCGGAGATGTAACTTCACTTCCCTTTCGTACGGAACACCATGCACTAGTATAGGAGAATTCGAAACGGACTGCGCTTAAATTTCACCACGTGAAAATATAAAGTAGTTACATGCCCACCGACCACATTGCTATTTGACGCGAACTCGTACTCGGAATGACGTGAATTTTTAACTGTGCCGAGTGACTAAACAAGCTTGCAATGCGGGAGAGAAATTCAGCAAGTAAGTCGCTGACCTTTAGTGACACATTGAATAAGAAACGCTCGGGTAGTTCTAGTGATACGCACAAGTAGATATGACAAGTATAATATGACGACGGTCGGCACGATGACATACAAAAGAAAATTAACCAGTCACATAAGAATGTAAACACACACAGTCACGCATATTCCCCGTCCCGACAATGTGGGCCTAATGAGTTGTTAATAGCCTAGTCCGTGAATTACACTCACTCCTGTCACCCGTCAGGGGATATTCTCGTGACAAAAAACCGGGTAGCGCTTGAAATGATGATTAAAAGTACAGCCACATGTCAACATACCTCTCTCATTATGGATTTGGACGCGAACGTGTTTTTTTGTTTGTTTCGAAAATAAAATTCAAGCAAAATTGACATTTTGAAACAAACACATCCAATAGTCAACCAGAGAGCTACATCTGTCCTTGGTCACATGTTTTTTCATTTGGCAACACTCGACATTGTATGTTTTAGATAAACGGCCGTCAAAAGACACAGGGATCATATGAACGCCACAACACTCAGCGATAATAATTTAGTCGTAGGCGTTTAAATTTCAAATTTGGAATTTCGATAAAACACGTCGGCATCCCTCGTGATTTGAAAGATTTCTATCACACGTCCGCAATACACTTTTATTCTTGCACCAAAAGTCAGTGACGAAAATGTATTTCTCTTTTCTCGCATTCAGTTTCACACGTCGGATTTTGAACTATTCCAACGGTTGGTTCCGAGTGCTCGGTGAAAACAATAACACTTCTTGTACGGAACTGGCAAACACCAGGGAATAATAAAATACAAAACTCATGACCGAGAGGGCATAACTGATGACGACACCGGTCAATATCTTTACCACAACATATCAACCGCACTCAACACTTAACGCGAAGTTACGGAACTTTTGACAACACAAATAGCACGTGCTTGACGTTTTGACTTTTATCGGTGTTGCCAAAACACAGGTTTCGTGTATTTCTTTTCGTTACACAACACCCAGCGACGTTGTTAATAATAATTCCTTTGGTTCCAAAAATCAAAAGTACCTGTACCTGTGATAGCGTCACAATTTCTGAATACTTCATATCGATTAGAAAGTGGTGACTTTTCATTATGTAGCCAATGATTGTTAGGTGCTTTTGGTTTATATTGGCCTTTGTGTACAGCCCATTGGCGCAGAACCATATTTCCTTGTAAAAAAGACACGTTCGAGATCTACAAAAATCGATGCGGCTTTTTTAACGAATGTGAATACTGAGTGGCAATTCTGGCCGACTGACTGAGGTACGACCCATTCCTAGTCGGATGAGCGCGATCGGAGATGTAACTTCACTTCCCTTTCGTGCGGAACACCATGCACTAGTATAGGAGAATTCGAAACGGACTGCGCTTAAATTTCACCACGTGAAAATATAAAGTAGTTACATGCCCACCGACCACATTGCTATTTGACGCGAACTCGTACTCGGAATGACGTGAATTTTTAACTGTGCCGAGTGACTAAACAAGCTTGCAATGCGGGAGAGAAATTCAGCAAGTAAGTCGCTGACCTTTAGTGACACATTGAATAAGAAACGCTCGGGTAGTTCTAGTGATACGCACAAGTAGATATGACAAGTATAATATGACGACGGTCGGCACGATGACATACAAAAGAAAATTAACCAGTCACATAAGAATGTAAACACACACAGTCACGCATATTCCCCGTCCCGACAATGTGGGCCTAATGAGTTGTTAATAGCCTAGTCCGTGAATTACACTCACTCCTGTCACCCGTCAGGGGATATTCTCGTGACAAAAAACCGGGTAGCGCTTGAAATGATGATTAAAAGTACAGCCACATGTCAACATACCTCTCTCATTATGGATTTGGACGCGAACGTGTTTTTTTGTTTGTTTCGAAAATAAAATTCAAGCAAAATTGACATTTTGAAACAAACACATCCAATAGTCAACCAGAGAGCTACATCTGTCCTTGGTCACATGTTTTTTCATTTGGCAACACTCGACATTGTATGTTTTAGATAAACGGCCGTCAAAAGACACAGGGATCATATGAACGCCACAACACTCAGCGATAATAATTTAGTCGTAGGCGTTTAAATTTCAAATTTGGAATTTCGATAAAACACGTCGGCATCCCTCGTGATTTGAAAGATTTCTATCACACGTCCGCAATACACTTTTAATCTTGCACCAAAAGTCAGTGACGAAAATGTATTTCTCTTTTCTCGCATTCAGTTTCACACGTCGGATTTTGAACTATTCCAACGGTTGGTTCCGAGTGCTCGGTGAAAACAATAACACTTCTTGTACGGAACTGGCAAACACCAGGGAATAATAAAATACAAAACTCATGACCGAGAGGGCATAACTGATGACGACACCGGTCAATATCTTTACCACAACATATCAACCGCACTCAACACTTAACGCGAAGTTACGGAACTTTTGACAACACAAATAGCACGTGCTTGACGTTTTGACTTTTATCGGTGTTGCCAAAACACAGGTTTCGTGTATTTCTTTTCGTTACACAACACCCAGCGACGTTGTTAATAATAATTCCTTTGGTTCCAAAAATCAAAAGTACCTGTACCTGTGATAGCGTCACAATTTCTGAATACTTCATATCGATTAGAAAGTGGTGACTTTTCATTATGTAGCCAATGATTGTTAGGTGCTTTTGGTTTATATTGGCCTTTGTGTACAGCCCATTGGCGCAGAACCATATTTCCTTGTAAAAAAGACACGTTCGAGATCTACAAAAATCGATGCGGCTTTTTTAACGAATGTGAATACTGAGTGGCAATTCTGGCCGACTGACTGAGGTACGACCCATTCCTAGTCGGATGAGCGCGATCGGAGATGTAACTTCACTTCCCTTTCGTGCGGAACACCATGCACTAGTATAGGAGAATTCGAAACGGACTGCGCTTAAATTTCACCACGTGAAAATATAAAGTAGTTACATGCCCACCGACCACATTGCTATTTGACGCGAACTCGTACTCGGAATGACGTGAATTTTTAACTGTGCCGAGTGACTAAACAAGCTTGCAATGCGGGAGAGAAATTCAGCAAGTAAGTCGCTGACCTTTAGTGACACATTGAATAAGAAACGCTCGGGTAGTTCTAGTGATACGCACAAGTAGATATGACAAGTATAATATGACGACGGTCGGCACGATGACATACAAAAGAAAATTAACCAGTCACATAAGAATGTAAACACACACAGTCACGCATATTCCCCGTCCCGACAATGTGGGCCTAATGAGTTGTTAATAGCCTAGTCCGTGAATTACACTCACTCCTGTCACCCGTCAGGGGATATTCTCGTGACAAAAAACCGGGTAGCGCTTGAAATGATGATTAAAAGTACAGCCACATGTCAACATACCTCTCTCATTATGGATTTGGACGCGAACGTGTTTTTTTGTTTGTTTCGAAAATAAAATTCAAGCAAAATTGACATTTTGAAACAAAGACATTCAATAGTCAACCAGAGAGCTACATCTGTCCTTGGTCACATGTTTTTTCATTTGGCAACACTCGACATTGTATGTTTTAGATAAACGGCCGTCAAAAGACACAGGGATCATATGAACGCCACAACACTCAGCGATAATAATTTAGTCGTAGGCGTTTAAATTTCAAATTTGAAATTTCGATAAAACACGTCGGCATCCCTCGTGATTTGAAAGATTTCTATCACACGTCCGCAATACACTTTTAATCTTGCACCAAAAGTCAGTGACGAAAATGTATTTCTCTTTTCTCGCATTCAGTTTCACACGTCGGATTTTGAACTATTCCAACGGTTGGTTCGAAGTGCTCGGTGAAAACAATAACACTTCTTGTACGGAACTGGCAAACACCAGGGAATAATAAAATACAAAACTCATGACCGAGAGGGCATAACTGATGACGACACCGGTCAATATCTTTACCACAACATATCAACCGCACTCAACACTTAACGCGAAGTTACGGAACTTTTGACAACACAAATAGCACGTGCTTGACGTTTTGACTTTTATCGGTGTTGCCAAAACACAGGTTTCGTGTATTTCTTTTCGTTACACAACACCCAGCGACGTTGTTAATAATCATTCCTTTGGTTCCAAAAATCAAAAGTACCTGTACCTGTGATAGCGTCACAATTTCTGAATACTTCATATCGATTAGAAAGTGGTGACTTTTCATTATGTAGCCAATGATTGTTAGGCGCTTTTGGTTTATATTGGCCTTTGTGTACAGCCCATTGGCGCAGAACCATATTTCCTTGTAAAAAAGACACGTTCGAGATCTACAAAAATCGATGCGGCTTTTTTAAAGAAAGTGAATACTGAGTGGCAATTCTGGCCGACTGACTGAGGTACGACCCATTCCTAGTCGGACGAGCGCGATCGGAGATGTAACTTCACTTCCCTTTCGTACGGAACATCATGCACTAGTATAGGAGAATTCGAAACGGACTGCGCTTAAATTTCACCACGTGAAAATATAAAGTAGTTACATGCCCACCGACCACATTGCTATTTGACGCGAACTCGTACTCGGAATGACGTGAATTTTTAACTGTGCCGAGTGACTAAACAAGCTTGCAATGCGGGAGAGAAATTCAGCAAGTAAGTCGCTGACCTTTAGTGACACATTGAATTAGAAACGCTCGGGTAGTTCTAGTGATACGCACAAGTAGATATGACAAGTATAATATGACGACGGTCGGCACGATGACATACAAAAGAAAATTAACCAGTCACATAAGAATGTAAACACACACAGTCACGCATATTCCCCGTCCCGACAATGTGGGCCGAATGAGTTGTTAATAGCCTAGTCCGTGACTTACACTCACCCCTGTCACCCGTCAGGGGATATTCTCGTGACAAAAAACCGGGTAGCGCTTGAAATGATGATTAAAAGTACAGCCACATGTCAACATACCTCTCTCAATATGGATTTGGACGCGAACGTTTTTTTTTTTTTTTTTTCGAAAATAAAATTCAAGCAAAATTGACATTTTGAAACAAACACATCCAATACTCAACCAGAGAGCTACATCTGTCCTTGGTCACATGTTTTTTCATTTGGCAACACTCGACATTGTATGATTTAGATAAACGGCCGTCAAAAGACACAGGGATCATATGAACGCCACAACACTCAGCGATAATAATTTAGTCGTAGGCGTTTAAATTTCAAATTAAGAATTTCGATAAAACACGTCGGCATCCCTCGTGATTTGAAAGATTTTTATCACACGTCCGCAATACACTTTTATTCTTGCACCAAAAGTCAGTGACGAAAATGTATTTCTCTTTTCTCGCATTCAGTTTCACACGTCGGATTTTGAACTATTCCAACGGTTGATTCCGAGTGCTCGATGAAAACAATAACACTTCTTCTACGGAACTGGCAATCACCAGGGAATAATAAAATACAAAACTCATGACCGAGAGGGCATAACTGATGACGACACCGGTCAATATCTTTACCACAACATATCAACCGCATTCAACACTCAACGCGAAGTTACGGAACTTTGACAACACAAATAGCACGTGCTTGACGTTTTGACTTTTATCGGTGTTGCCAAAACACAGGTTTCGTGTATTTCTTTTCGTTACACAACACCCAGCGACGTTGTTAATAATCATTCCTTTGGTTCCAAAAATCAAAAGTACCTGTACCTGTGATAGCGTCACAATTTCTGAATACTTCATATCGATTAGAAAGTGGTGACTTTTCATTATGTAGCCAATGATTGTTAGGCGCTTTTGGTTTATATTGGCCTTTGTGTACAGCCCATTGGCGCAGAACCATATTTCCTTGTAAAAAAGACACGTTCGAGATCTACAAAAATCGATGCGGCTTTTTTAAAGAAAGTGAATACTGAGTGGCAATTCTGGCCGACTGACTGAGGTACGACCCATTCCTAGTCGGACGAGCGCGATCGGAGATGTAACTTCACTTCCCTTTCGTACGGAACACCATGCACTAGTATAGGAGAATTCGAAACGGACTGCGCTTAAATTTCACCACGTGAAAATATAAAGTAGTTACATGCCCACCGACCACATTACTATTTGACGCGAACTCGTACTCGGAATGACGTGAATTTTTAACTGTGCCGAGTGAATAAACAAGCTTGCAATGCGGGAGAGAAATTCAACAAGTAAGTCGCTGACCTTTAGTGACACATTGAATTAGAAACGCTCGGGTAGTTCTGGTGATACGCACAAGTAGATATGACAAGTATAATATGACGACGGTCGGCACGATGACATACAAAAGAAAATTAACCAGTCACATAAGAATGTAAACACACACAGTCACGCATATTCCCCGTCCCGACAATGTGGGCCGAATGAGTTGTTAATAGCCTAGTCCGTGAATTACACTCACCCCTGTCACCCGTCAGGGGATATTCTCGTGACAAAAAACCGGGTAGCGCTTGAAATGATGATTAAAAGTACAGCCACATGTCAACATACCTCTCTCATTATGGATTTGGACGCGAACGTGTTTTTTGTTTGTTTCGAAAATAAAATTCAAGCAAAATTGACATTTTGAAACAAACACATCCAATAGTCAACCAGAGAGCTACATCTGTCCTTGGTCACATGTTTTTTCATTTGGCAACACTCGACATTGTATGTTTTAGATAAACGGCCGTCAAAAGACACAGGGATCATATGAACGCCACAACACTCAGCGATAATAATTTAGTCGTAGGCGTTTAAATTTCAAATTTGGAATTTCGATAAAACACGTCGGCATCCCTCGTGATTTGAAAGATTTCTATCACACGTCCGCAATACACTTTTATTCTTGCACCAAAAGTCAGTGACGAAAATGTATTTCTCTTTTCTCGCATTCAGTTTCACACGTCGGATTTTGAACTATTCCAACGGTTGGTTCCGAGTGCTCGGTGAAAACAATAACACTTCTTGTACGGAACTGGCAAACACCAGGGAATAATAAAATACAAAACTCATGACCGAGAGGGCATAACTGATGACGACACCGGTCAATATCTTTACCACAACATATCAACCGCACTCAACACTTAACGCGAAGTTACGGAACTTTTGACAACACAAATAGCACGTGCTTGACGTTTTGACTTTTATCGGTGTTGCCAAAACACAGGTTTCGTGTATTTCTTTTCGTTACACAACACCCAGCGACGTTGTTAATAATAATTCCTTTGGTTCCAAAAATCAAAAGTACCTGTACTTGTGATAGCGTCACAATTTCTGAATACTTCATATCGATTAGAAAGTGGTGACTTTTCATTATGTAGCCAATGATTGTTAGGTGCTTTTGGTTTATATTGGCCTTTGTGTACAGCCCATTGGCGCAGAACCATATTTCCTTGTAAAAAAGACACGTTCGAGATCTACAAAAATCGATGCGGCTTTTTTAACGAATGTGAATACTGAGTGGCAATTCTGGCCGACTGACTGAGGTACAACCCATTCCTAGTCGGATGTAGGGTAGCACTAAGGAAGGATTTTTGGAAATTCGACCTCTAAAGGGGTGAAAAGGGTAAAATACTGGTGTATGGAAAACCGAAACCGTTGAGGTTGCAGATATCAAACTTGACTTTTTAGTTACACATCTAGAAACAAGAACAACTGCATACTCATTTTTCTTATAATTAAACCTAAAGGGGTGAAAATAAGGGTTGAAGTATTGTAAAAGCGAACTGCTGGATCAACGCACAGTCGAAACTACTAAAGCTAGGAACTTGAAATTTTACACAGGGGTTCCTATTGTGACGTAGGGGAGCACTAAGGAAGGATTTTTGGAAATTCGATCCCTAAGGGGGTGAAAAGGGTAAAATACTGGTGTATGGAAAACCGAAACCGTTGAAGTTGCAGATATCAAACTTTACTTTTTAGTTACTTATCTAGAAACAACAACAACTGCATACTCTCTTTTCTTATAATTAACCCTAAAGGGGTGAAAATAAGGGTTGAAGTATTGTAAAACCGAATTGCTGGATCTTGAAAGCTAGGAACTTGAAAATTTACACAAGGGTTCCTATTGTGACGTAGGGTAGCACTAAGGATGGATATTTGGATATTCATCCCCTAAGGGGGTGTAAAGGGTTAAAAACTGATATAGGGAAAATTTTGACCGTTAAAGTTACAATTGTCAAACTTGGCACTTAAGTTATAAGACAAAAATAATTGCATATTTTGTTTATCTAAAATAACCCTAAAGGGACGAAAATAAGGGTTGAAGTTTTGTAGAACCGAACTGCCGGATCAACGCACAGCCGAAACTACTGAAGCTAGGAACTTGAAATTTTACACAGGGATTTCTTTTATAACGTAGGGTAGCACTAAGAAAGGATTTTTGGAAATTCAACCCCTAAGGGGGATGAAAAGGTTAAAATTATTTTGTATGGAAAACCGCAATCGTTGAAGTTGCAGGTTTCAAACTTGACACTATAATTACTCATCTAAGACCAAAAATAAGTGCGTACTCTGTTTACTTAAATTTAATCCTAAAGGAGTAAAAATAAGGGTTTAAAGTTTGTATAGAAATCAAAACTACTGAAGTTATTCGTGTGAAAATTTAACTTTTGTCCCTTTCGAATGACTTTTCAATTCAGTTTGAGCGAGAAAACAAACATTCGATACCTAAAATAGGCTCTAAAACTGTATATGAATAAGGGCGTTTATATGTTGATCCGATTGGTCTCTGAATCGATAACTGATGGAACCGGAAGAAACCATTGATCCGATAATCTAAATTCATGGTCAGAATTGGAAATAGAAATTTTGCACGTTGATTTTTGTTAAAAGTTTATGTAAAGGTTACAATGGAACATTTTTAGCGATATAACGTCTACATTATCTTAAACACGCAGACGAAGTTGCGGGCAAAAGCTAGTAGATGTATACAGGGTATATCAAGACTGCGACTGAAAACGAAGCCCGGTGGTAGTTTTAGTGGTTACAGACACAATGCAAATAAAAATTTCGCAAAATAAGCGACAGTTTTTTTTTTTTGCAATTTTTTGAAAATCATTGTTTTTGGGTAGTAAATACCTAGTTATTGCGAAAATAGTAATTTAAACCCTATCGTACCATTCCGTCTTAAAAAATAAAAAGGTGTACATCATTATTTTAGGAAAACTATGTATTTATCACCCAAATATGATGATAAGTAAAAAATTACCAAAAAAAAGGTGACGATTTTTTTTGCGAAATTTTTCATTGTATTGTGTCTGAAGTCACTAATACTACCACCTGGCTTCGTTTTCGGTCGCGGTCTTGATATACCCTGTATAAAGGGTTAGTTTGTGTATTTCGTGTGTTTATTGAAATTGTAGAAATGTGTAGATTTTTTATTAAATAGAATATTAGTATTATTAGTTTTGTTAGAGTAGGCTAAATCTGGAGCTAGCGTATTATTAGTTATAGGAGGTGGTTCATGATATTGAACAGTCATAGATTGAATATTTTCGAATTTTTTACAAATTAAACTAAGTTCCTCAATTGTAGAAATTTTAGGTGAGCATGCTATAACGTTAGAGTAGCAGGGACGAATGTTGTGTAGCAAAATTTGTAATTTTTCCGACTCAGGTAATTCTTTAGAAACCTTTGTGTACAGCCCATTGGTGCAGAACCATATTTCTTTGTAAAAAAGACACGTTCGAGATCTACAAAAATCGATGCGGCTTTTTTAAAGAAAGTGAATACTGAGTGGCAATTCTGGCCGACTGACTGAGGTACGACCCATTCCTAGTCGGATGAGCGCGATCGGAGATGTAACTTCACTTCATTTTCGTACGGAACATCATGCACTAGTATAGGAGAATTCGAAACGGACTGCGCTTAAATTTCACCACGTGAAAATATAAAGTAGTTACATGCCCACCGACCACATTGCTATTTGACGCGAACTCGTACTCGGAATGACGTGAATTTTTAACTGTGCCGAGTGAATAAACAAGCTTGCAATGCGGAAGAGAAATTCAGGAAGTAAGTCGCTGACCTTTAGTGACACATTGAATTAGAAACGCTCGGGTAGTTCTAGTGATACGCACAAGTAGATATGACAAGTATAATATGACGACGGTCGGCACGATGACATACAAAAGAAAATTAACCAGTCACATAAGAATGTAAACACACACAGTCACGCATATTCCCCGTCCCGACAATGTGGGCCGAATGAGTTGTTAATAGCCTAGTCCGTGACTTACACTCACCCCTGTCACCCGTCAGGGGATATTCTCGTGACAAAAAACCGGGTAGCGCTTGAAATGATGATTAAAAGTACAGCCACATGTCAACATACCTCTCTCATTATGGATTTTTGTTTTTTTTTTTCGAAAATAAAATTCAAGCAAAATTGACATTTTGAAACAAACACATCCAATACTCAACCAGAGAGCTACATCTGTCCTTGGTCACATGTTTTTTCATTTGGCAACACTCGACATTGTATGTTTTAGATGAAACGGCCGTCAAAAGACACAGGGATTATACGAACGCCACAACACTCAGCGATAATAATTTAGTCGTAGGCGTTTAAATTTCAAATTTGGAATTTCGATAAAACACGTCGGCATCCCTCGTGATTTGAAAGATTTCTATCACACGTCCGCAATACACTTTTAATCTTGCACCAAAAGTCAGTGACGAAAATGTATTTCTCGTTTCTCGCATTCAGTTTCACACGTCGGATTTTTAACTAGTCCAACGGTTGGTTCCGAGTGCTCGATGAAAACAATAACACTACTTCTACGGAACTGGCAATCACCAGGGAATAATAAAATACAAAACTCGTGACCGAGAGGGCATAACTCATGACGACACCGGTCAATATCTTTACCACAACATATCAACCGCACTCAACACTAAACGCGAAGTTACGGAACTTTTGACAACACAAATAGTACGTGCTTGACGTTTTGACTTTTATCGGTGTTGCCAAAACACAGGTTTCGTGTATTTCTTTTCGTTACACAACACCCAGCGACGTTGTTAATAATCATTCCTTTGGTTCCAAAAATCAAAAGTACCTGTACCTGTGATAGCGTCACAATTTCTGAATACTTCATATCGATTAGAAAGTGGTGACTTTTCATTATGTAGCCAATGATTGTTAGGTGCTTTTGGTTTATATTGGCCTTTGTGTACAGCCCATTGGTGCAGAACCATATTTCCTTGTAAAAAAGACACGTTCGAGATCTACAAAAATCGATGCGGCTTTTTTAACGAATGTGAATACTAAGTGGCAATTCTGGCGTACTGACTGAGGTACGACCCATTCCTAGTCGGATGAGCGCGATCGGAGATGTAACTTCACTTCATTTTCGTACGGAACATCATGCACTAGTATAGGAGAATTCGAAACGGACTGCGCTTAAATTTCACCACGTGAAAATATAAAGTAGTTACATGCCCACCGACCACATTGCTATTTGACGCGAACTCGTACTCGGAATGACGTGAATTTTTAACTGTGCCGAGTGACTAAACAAGCTTGCAATGCGGGAGAGAAATTCAGCAAGTAAGTCGCTGACCTTTAGTGACACATTGAATTAGAAACGCTCGGGTAGTTCTAGTGATACGCACAAGTAGATATGACAAGTATAATATGACGACGGTCGGCACGATGACATACAAAAGAAAATTAACCAGTCACATAAGAATGTAAACACACACAGTCACGCATATTCCCCGTCCCGACAATGTGGGCCGAATGAGTTGTTAATAGCCTAGTCCGTGACTTACACTCACCCCTGTCACCCGTCAGGGGATATTCTCGTGACAAAAAACCGGGTAGCGCTTGAAATGATGATTAAAAGTACAGCCACATGTCAACATACCTCTCTCAATATGGATTTGGACGCGAACGTTTTTTTTTTTTTTTCGAAAATAAAATTCAAGCAAAATTGACATTTTGAAACAAACACATCCAATACTCAACCAGAGAGCTACATCTGTCCTTGGTCACATGTTTTTTCATTTGGCAACACTCGACATTGTATGATTTAGATGAAACGGCCGTCAAAAGACGCAGGGATCATATGAACGCCACAACACTCAGCGATAATAATTTAGTCGTAGGCGTTTAAATTTCAAATTTGGAATTTCGATAAAACACGTCGGCATCCCGCGTGATTTGAAAGATTTCTATCACACGTCCGCAACACACTTTTATTCTTGCACCAAAAGTCAGTGACGAAAATGTATTTCTCGTTTCTCGCATTCAGTTTCACACGTCGGATTTTGAACTAGTCCAACGGTTGGTTCCGAGTGCTCGATGAAAACAATAACACTACTTCTACGGAACTGGCAATCACCAGGGAATAATAAAATACAAAACTCGTGACCGAGAGGGCATAACTGATGACGACACCGGTCAATATCTTTACCACAACATATCAACCGCACTCAACACTAAACGCGAAGTTACGGAACTTTTGACAACACAAATAGCACGTGCTTGACGTTTTGACTTTTATCGGTGTTGCCAAAACAAAGGTTTCGTGTATTTCTTTTCGTTACACAACACCCAGCGACGTTGTTAATAATCATTCCTTTGGTTCCAAAAATCAAAAGTACCTGTACCTGTGATAGCGTCACAATTTCTGAATACTTCATATCGATTAGAAAGTGGTGACTTTTCATTATGTAGCCAATGATTGTTAGGTGCTTTTGGTTTATATTGGCCTTTGTGTACAGCCCATTGGTGCAGAACCATATTTCCTTGTAAAAAAGACACGTTCGAGATCTACAAAAATCGATGCGGCTTTTTTCAAGAAAGTTAATACTGAGTGGCAATTCTGGCCGACTGACTGAGGTACGACCCATTCCTAGTCGGATGAGCGCGATCGGAGATGTAACTTCACTTCATTTTCGTACGGAACATCATGCACTAGTATAGGAGAATTCGAAACGGACTGCGCTTAAATTTCACCACGTGAAAATATAAAGTAGTTACATGCCCACCGACCACATTGCTATTTGACGCGAACTCGTACTCGGAATGACGTGAATTTTTAACTGTGCCGAGTGAATAAACAAGCTTGCAATGCGGAAGAGAAATTCAGGAAGTAAGTCGCTGACCTTTAGTGACACATTGAATTAGAAACGCTCGGGTAGTTCTAGTGATACGCACAAGTAGATATGACAAGTATAATATGACGACGGTCGGCACGATGACATACAAAAGAAAATTAACCAGTCACATAAGAATGTAAACACACACAGTCACGCATATTCCCCGTCCCGACAATGTGGGCCGAATGAGTTGTTAATAGCCTAGTCCGTGACTTACACTCACCCCTGTCACCCGTCAGGGGATATTCTCGTGACAAAAAACCGGGTAGCGCTTGAAATGATGATTAAAAGTACAGCCACATGTCAACATACCTCTCTCATTATGGATTTTTGTTTTTTTTTTTCGAAAATAAAATTCAAGCAAAATTGACATTTTGAAACAAACACATCCAATACTCAACCAGAGAGCTACATCTGTCCTTGGTCACATGTTTTTTCATTTGGCAACACTCGACATTGTATGTTTTAGATGAAACGGCCGTCAAAAGACACAGGGATTATACGAACGCCACAACACTCAGCGATAATAATTTAGTCGTAGGCGTTTAAATTTCAAATTTGGAATTTCGATAAAACACGTCGGCATCCCTCGTGATTTGAAAGATTTCTATCACACGTCCGCAATACACTTTTAATCTTGCACCAAAAGTCAGTGACGAAAATGTATTTCTCGTTTCTCGCATTCAGTTTCACACGTCGGATTTTTAACTAGTCCAACGGTTGGTTCCGAGTGCTCGATGAAAACAATAACACTACTTCTACGGAACTGGCAATCACCAGGGAATAATAAAATACAAAACTCGTGACCGAGAGGGCATAACTCATGACGACACCGGTCAATATCTTTACCACAACATATCAACCGCACTCAACACTAAACGCGAAGTTACGGAACTTTTGACAACACAAATAGTACGTGCTTGACGTTTTGACTTTTATCGGTGTTGCCAAAACACAGGTTTCGTGTATTTCTTTTCGTTACACAACACCCAGCGACGTTGTTAATAATCATTCCTTTGGTTCCAAAAATCAAAAGTACCTGTACCTGTGATAGCGTCACAATTTCTGAATACTTCATATCGATTAGAAAGTGGTGACTTTTCATTATGTAGCCAATGATTGTTAGGTGCTTTTGGTTTATATTGGCCTTTGTGTACAGCCCATTGGTGCAGAACCATATTTCCTTGTAAAAAAGACACGTTCGAGATCTACAAAAATCGATGCGGCTTTTTTAACGAATGTGAATACTAAGTGGCAATTCTGGCGTACTGACTGAGGTACGACCCATTCCTAGTCGGATGAGCGCGATCGGAGATGTAACTTCACTTCATTTTCGTACGGAACATCATGCACTAGTATAGGAGAATTCGAAACGGACTGCGCTTAAATTTCACCACGTGAAAATATAAAGTAGTTACATGCCCACCGACCACATTGCTATTTGACGCGAACTCGTACTCGGAATGACGTGAATTTTTAACTGTGCCGAGTGACTAAACAAGCTTGCAATGCGGGAGAGAAATTCAGCAAGTAAGTCGCTGACCTTTAGTGACACATTGAATTAGAAACGCTCGGGTAGTTCTAGTGATACGCACAAGTAGATATGACAAGTATAATATGACGACGGTCGGCACGATGACATACAAAAGAAAATTAACCAGTCACATAAGAATGTAAACACACACAGTCACGCATATTCCCCGTCCCGACAATGTGGGCCGAATGAGTTGTTAATAGCCTAGTCCGTGACTTACACTCACCCCTGTCACCCGTCAGGGGATATTCTCGTGACAAAAAACCGGGTAGCGCTTGAAATGATGATTAAAAGTACAGCCACATGTCAACATACCTCTCTCAATATGGATTTGGACGCGAACGTTTTTTTTTTTTTTTCGAAAATAAAATTCAAGCAAAATTGACATTTTGAAACAAACACATCCAATACTCAACCAGAGAGCTACATCTGTCCTTGGTCACATGTTTTTTCATTTGGCAACACTCGACATTGTATGATTTAGATGAAACGGCCGTCAAAAGACGCAGGGATCATATGAACGCCACAACACTCAGCGATAATAATTTAGTCGTAGGCGTTTAAATTTCAAATTTGGAATTTCGATAAAACACGTCGGCATCCCGCGTGATTTGAAAGATTTCTATCACACGTCCGCAACACACTTTTATTCTTGCACCAAAAGTCAGTGACGAAAATGTATTTCTCGTTTCTCGCATTCAGTTTCACACGTCGGATTTTGAACTAGTCCAACGGTTGGTTCCGAGTGCTCGATGAAAACAATAACACTACTTCTACGGAACTGGCAATCACCAGGGAATAATAAAATACAAAACTCGTGACCGAGAGGGCATAACTGATGACGACACCGGTCAATATCTTTACCACAACATATCAACCGCACTCAACACTAAACGCGAAGTTACGGAACTTTTGACAACACAAATAGCACGTGCTTGACGTTTTGACTTTTATCGGTGTTGCCAAAACACAGGTTTCGTGTATTTCTTTTCGTTACACAACACCCAGCGACGTTGTTAATAATCATTCCTTTGGTTCCAAAAATCAAAAGTACCTGTACCTGTGATAGCGTCACAATTTCTGAATACTTCATATCGATTAGAAAGTGGTGACTTTTCATTATGTAGCCAATGATTGTTAGGTGCTTTTGGTTTATATTGGCCTTTGTGTACAGCCCATTGGTGCAGAACCATATTTCCTTGTAAAAAAGACACGTTCGAGATCTACAAAAATCGATGCGGCTTTTTTCAAGAAAGTTAATACTGAGTGGCAATTCTGGCCGACTGACTGAGGTACGACCCATTCCTAGTCGGACGAGCGCGATCGGAGATGTAACTTCACTTCCCTTTCGTACGGAACATCATGCACTAGTATAGGATAATTCGAAACGGACTGCGCTTAAATTTCACCACGTGAAAATATAAAGTAGTTACATGCCCACCGACCACATTGCTATTTGACGCGAACTCGTACTCGGAATGACGTGAATTTTTAACTGTGCCGAGTGACTAAACAAGCTTGCAATGCGGGAGAGAAATTCAGCAAGTAAGTCGCTGACCTTTAGTGACACATTGAATTAGAAACGCTCGGGTAGTTCTAGTGATACGCACAAGTAGATATGACAAGTATAATATGACGACGGTCGGCACGATGACATACAAAAGAAAATTAACCAGTCACATAAGAATGTAAACACACACAGTCACGCATATTCCCCGTCCCGACAATGTGGGCCTAATGAGTTGTTAATAGCCTAGTCCGTGAATTACACTCACTCCTGTCACCCGTCAGGGGATATTCTCGTGACAAAAAACCGGGTAGCGCTTGAAATGATGATTAAAAGTACAGCCACATGTCAACATACCTCTCTCATTATGGATTTGGACGCGAACGTGTTTTTTTGGTTGTTTCGAAAATAAAATTCAAGCAAAATTGACATTTTGAAACAAACACATCCAATAGTCAACCAGAGAGCTACATCTGTCCTTGGTCACATGTTTTTTCATTTGGCAACACTCGACATTGTATGATTTAGATAAACGGCCGTCAAAAGACACAGGGATCATATGAACGCCACAACACTCAGCGATAATAATTTAGTCGTAGGCGTTTAAATTTCGAATTAAGAATTTCGATAAAACACGTCGGCATCCCTCGTGATTTGAAAGATTTCTATCACACGTCCGCAATACACTTTTATTCTTGCACCAAAAGTCAGTGACGAAAATGTATTTCTCTTTTCTCGCATTCAGTTTCACACGTCGGATTTTGAACTATTCCAACGGTTGGTTCCGAGTGCTCGGTGAAAACAATAACACTTCTTGTACGGAACTGGCAAACACCAGGGAATAATAAAATACAAAACTCATGACCGAGAGGGCATAACTGATGACGACACCGGTCAATATCTTTACCACAACATATCAACCGCACTCAACACTTAACGCGAAGTTACGGAACTTTTGACAACACAAATAGCACGTGCTTGACGTTTTGACTTTTATCGGTGTTGCCAAAACACAGGTTTCGTGTATTTCTTTTCGTTACACAACACCCAGCGACGTTGTTAATAATAATTCCTTTGGTTCCAAAAATCAAAAGTACCTGTACCTGTGATAGCGTCACAATTTCTGAATACTTCATATCGATTAGAAAGTGGTGACTTTTCATTATGTAGCCAATGATTGTTAGGTGCTTTTGGTTTATATTGGCCTTTGTGTACAGCCCATTGGCGCAGAACCATATTTCCTTGTAAAAAAGACACGTTCGAGATCTACAAAAATCGATGCGGCTTTTTTAACGAATGTGAATACTGAGTGGCAATTCTGGCCGACTGACTGAGGTACGACCCTTTCCTAGTCGGATGATCGCGATCGGAGATGTAACTTCACTTCCCTTTCGTACGGAACACCATGCACTAGTATAGGAGAATTCGAAACGGACTGCGCTTAAATTTCACCACGTGAAAATATAAAGTAGTTACATGCCCACCGACCACATTGCTATTTGACGCGAACTCGTACTCGGAATGACGTGAATTTTTAACTGTGCCGAGTGACTAAACAAGCTTGCAATGCGGGAGAGAAATTCAGCAAGTAAGTCGCTGACCTTTAGTGACACATTGAATTAGAAACGCTCGGGTAGTTCTAGTGATACGCACAAGTAGATATGACAAGTATAATATGACGACGGTCGGCACGATGACATACAAAAGAAAATTAACCAGTCACATAAGAATGTAAACACACACAGTCACGCATATTCCCCGTCCCGACAATGTGGGCCGAATGAGTTGTTAATAGCCTAGTCCGTGAATTACACTCACCCCTGTCACCCGTCAGGGGATATTCTCGTGACAAAAAACCGGGTAGCGCTTGAAATGATGATTAAAAGTACAGCCACATGTCAACATACCTCTCTCATTATGGATTTGGACGCGAACGTGTTTTTTGTTTGTTTCGAAAATAAAATTCAAGCAAAATTGACATTTTGAAACAAACACATCCAATAGTCAACCAGAGAGCTACATCTGTCCTTGGTCACATGTTTTTTCATTTGGCAACACTCGACATTGTATGTTTTAGATAAACGGCCGTCAAAAGACACAGGGATCATATGAACGCCACAACACTCAGCGATAATAATTTAGTCGTAGGCGTTTAAATTTCAAATTTGGAATTTCGATAAAACACGTCGGCATCCCTCGTGATTTGAAAGATTTCTATCACACGTCCGCAATACACTTTTATTCTTGCACCAAAAGTCAGTGACGAAAATGTATTTCTCTTTTCTCGCATTCAGTTTCACACGTCGGATTTTGAACTATTCCAACGGTTGGTTCCGAGTGCTCGGTGAAAACAATAACACTTCTTGTACGGAACTGGCAAACACCAGGGAATAATAAAATACAAAACTCATGACCGAGAGGGCATAACTGATGACGACACCGGTCAATATCTTTACCACAACATATCAACCGCACTCAACACTTAACGCGAAGTTACGGAACTTTTGACAACACAAATAGCACGTGCTTGACGTTTTGACTTTTATCGGTGTTGCCAAAACACAGGTTTCGTGTATTTCTTTTCGTTACACAACACCCAGCGACGTTGTTAATAATAATTCCTTTGGTTCCAAAAATCAAAAGTACCTGTACTTGTGATAGCGTCACAATTTCTGAATACTTCATATCGATTAGAAAGTGGTGACTTTTCATTATGTAGCCAATGATTGTTAGGTGCTTTTGGTTTATATTGGCCTTTGTGTACAGCCCATTGGCGCAGAACCATATTTCCTTGTAAAAAAGACACGTTCGAGATCTACAAAAATCGATGCGGCTTTTTTAACGAATGTGAATACTGAGTGGCAATTCTGGCCGACTGACTGAGGTACAACCCATTCCTAGTCGGATGTAGGGTAGCACTAAGGAAGGATTTTTGGAAATTCGACCTCTAAAGGGGTGAAAAGGGTAAAATACTGGTGTATGGAAAACCGAAACCGTTGAGGTTGCAGATATCAAACTTGACTTTTTAGTTACACATCTAGAAACAAGAACAACTGCATACTCATTTTTCTTATAATTAAACCTAAAGGGGTGAAAATAAGGGTTGAAGTATTGTAAAAGCGAACTGCTGGATCAACGCACAGTCGAAACTACTAAAGCTAGGAACTTGAAATTTTACACAGGGGTTCCTATTGTGACGTAGGGGAGCACTAAGGAAGGATTTTTGGAAATTCGATCCCTAAGGGGGTGAAAAGGGTAAAATACTGGTGTATGGAAAACCGAAACCGTTGAAGTTGCAGATATCAAACTTTACTTTTTAGTTACTTATCTAGAAACAACAACAACTGCATACTCTCTTTTCTTATAATTAACCCTAAAGGGGTGAAAATAAGGGTTGAAGTATTGTAAAACCGAATTGCTGGATCTTGAAAGCTAGGAACTTGAAAATTTACACAAGGGTTCCTATTGTGACGTAGGGTAGCACTAAGGATGGATATTTGGATATTCATCCCCTAAGGGGGTGTAAAGGGTTAAAAACTGATATAGGGAAAATTTTGACCGTTAAAGTTACAATTGTCAAACTTGGCACTTAAGTTATAAGACAAAAATAATTGCATATTTTGTTTATCTAAAATAACCCTAAAGGGACGAAAATAAGGGTTGAAGTTTTGTAGAACCGAACTGCCGGATCAACGCACAGCCGAAACTACTGAAGCTAGGAACTTGAAATTTTACACAGGGATTTCTTTTATAACGTAGGGTAGCACTAAGAAAGGATTTTTGGAAATTCAACCCCTAAGGGGGATGAAAAGGTTAAAATTATTTTGTATGGAAAACCGCAATCGTTGAAGTTGCAGGTTTCAAACTTGACACTATAATTACTCATCTAAGACCAAAAATAAGTGCGTACTCTGTTTACTTAAATTTAATCCTAAAGGAGTAAAAATAAGGGTTTAAAGTTTGTATAGAAATCAAAACTACTGAAGTTATTCGTGTGAAAATTTAACTTTTGTCCCTTTCGAATGACTTTTCAATTCAGTTTGAGCGAGAAAACAAACATTCGATACCTAAAATAGGCTCTAAAACTGTATATGAATAAGGGCGTTTATATGTTGATCCGATTGGTCTCTGAATCGATAACTGATGGAACCGGAAGAAACCATTGATCCGATAATCTAAATTCATGGTCAGAATTGGAAATAGAAATTTTGCACGTTGATTTTTGTTAAAAGTTTATGTAAAGGTTACAATGGAACATTTTTAGCGATATAACGTCTACATTATCTTAAACACGCAGACGAAGTTGCGGGCAAAAGCTAGTAGATGTATACAGGGTATATCAAGACTGCGACTGAAAACGAAGCCCGGTGGTAGTTTTAGTGGTTACAGACACAATGCAAATAAAAATTTCGCAAAATAAGCGACAGTTTTTTTTTTTTGCAATTTTTTGAAAATCATTGTTTTTGGGTAGTAAATACCTAGTTATTGCGAAAATAGTAATTTAAACCCTATCGTACCATTCCGTCTTAAAAAATAAAAAGGTGTACATCATTATTTTAGGAAAACTATGTATTTATCACCCAAATATGATGATAAGTAAAAAATTACCAAAAAAAAGGTGACGATTTTTTTTGCGAAATTTTTCATTGTATTGTGTCTGAAGTCACTAATACTACCACCTGGCTTCGTTTTCGGTCGCGGTCTTGATATACCCTGTATAAAGGGTTAGTTTGTGTATTTCGTGTGTTTATTGAAATTGTAGAAATGTGTAGATTTTTTATTAAATAGAATATTAGTATTATTAGTTTTGTTAGAGTAGGCTAAATCTGGAGCTAGCGTATTATTAGTTATAGGAGGTGGTTCATGATATTGAACAGTCATAGATTGAATATTTTCGAATTTTTTACAAATTAAACTAAGTTCCTCAATTGTAGAAATTTTAGGTGAGCATGCTATAACGTTAGAGTAGCAGGGACGAATGTTGTGTAGCAAAATTTGTAATTTTTCCGACTCAGGTAATTCTTTAGAAACCTTTGTGTACAGCCCATTGGTGCAGAACCATATTTCTTTGTAAAAAAGACACGTTCGAGATCTACAAAAATCGATGCGGCTTTTTTAAAGAAAGTGAATACTGAGTGGCAATTCTGGCCGACTGACTGAGGTACGACCCATTCCTAGTCGGATGAGCGCGATCGGAGATGTAACTTCACTTCATTTTCGTACGGAACATCATGCACTAGTATAGGAGAATTCGAAACGGACTGCGCTTAAATTTCACCACGTGAAAATATAAAGTAGTTACATGCCCACCGACCACATTGCTATTTGACGCGAACTCGTACTCGGAATGACGTGAATTTTTAACTGTGCCGAGTGAATAAACAAGCTTGCAATGCGGAAGAGAAATTCAGGAAGTAAGTCGCTGACCTTTAGTGACACATTGAATTAGAAACGCTCGGGTAGTTCTAGTGATACGCACAAGTAGATATGACAAGTATAATATGACGACGGTCGGCACGATGACATACAAAAGAAAATTAACCAGTCACATAAGAATGTAAACACACACAGTCACGCATATTCCCCGTCCCGACAATGTGGGCCGAATGAGTTGTTAATAGCCTAGTCCGTGACTTACACTCACCCCTGTCACCCGTCAGGGGATATTCTCGTGACAAAAAACCGGGTAGCGCTTGAAATGATGATTAAAAGTACAGCCACATGTCAACATACCTCTCTCATTATGGATTTTTGTTTTTTTTTTTCGAAAATAAAATTCAAGCAAAATTGACATTTTGAAACAAACACATCCAATACTCAACCAGAGAGCTACATCTGTCCTTGGTCACATGTTTTTTCATTTGGCAACACTCGACATTGTATGTTTTAGATGAAACGGCCGTCAAAAGACACAGGGATTATACGAACGCCACAACACTCAGCGATAATAATTTAGTCGTAGGCGTTTAAATTTCAAATTTGGAATTTCGATAAAACACGTCGGCATCCCTCGTGATTTGAAAGATTTCTATCACACGTCCGCAATACACTTTTAATCTTGCACCAAAAGTCAGTGACGAAAATGTATTTCTCGTTTCTCGCATTCAGTTTCACACGTCGGATTTTTAACTAGTCCAACGGTTGGTTCCGAGTGCTCGATGAAAACAATAACACTACTTCTACGGAACTGGCAATCACCAGGGAATAATAAAATACAAAACTCGTGACCGAGAGGGCATAACTCATGACGACACCGGTCAATATCTTTACCACAACATATCAACCGCACTCAACACTAAACGCGAAGTTACGGAACTTTTGACAACACAAATAGTACGTGCTTGACGTTTTGACTTTTATCGGTGTTGCCAAAACACAGGTTTCGTGTATTTCTTTTCGTTACACAACACCCAGCGACGTTGTTAATAATCATTCCTTTGGTTCCAAAAATCAAAAGTACCTGTACCTGTGATAGCGTCACAATTTCTGAATACTTCATATCGATTAGAAAGTGGTGACTTTTCATTATGTAGCCAATGATTGTTAGGTGCTTTTGGTTTATATTGGCCTTTGTGTACAGCCCATTGGTGCAGAACCATATTTCCTTGTAAAAAAGACACGTTCGAGATCTACAAAAATCGATGCGGCTTTTTTAACGAATGTGAATACTAAGTGGCAATTCTGGCGTACTGACTGAGGTACGACCCATTCCTAGTCGGATGAGCGCGATCGGAGATGTAACTTCACTTCATTTTCGTACGGAACATCATGCACTAGTATAGGAGAATTCGAAACGGACTGCGCTTAAATTTCACCACGTGAAAATATAAAGTAGTTACATGCCCACCGACCACATTGCTATTTGACGCGAACTCGTACTCGGAATGACGTGAATTTTTAACTGTGCCGAGTGACTAAACAAGCTTGCAATGCGGGAGAGAAATTCAGCAAGTAAGTCGCTGACCTTTAGTGACACATTGAATTAGAAACGCTCGGGTAGTTCTAGTGATACGCACAAGTAGATATGACAAGTATAATATGACGACGGTCGGCACGATGACATACAAAAGAAAATTAACCAGTCACATAAGAATGTAAACACACACAGTCACGCATATTCCCCGTCCCGACAATGTGGGCCGAATGAGTTGTTAATAGCCTAGTCCGTGACTTACACTCACCCCTGTCACCCGTCAGGGGATATTCTCGTGACAAAAAACCGGGTAGCGCTTGAAATGATGATTAAAAGTACAGCCACATGTCAACATACCTCTCTCAATATGGATTTGGACGCGAACGTTTTTTTTTTTTTTTCGAAAATAAAATTCAAGCAAAATTGACATTTTGAAACAAACACATCCAATACTCAACCAGAGAGCTACATCTGTCCTTGGTCACATGTTTTTTCATTTGGCAACACTCGACATTGTATGATTTAGATGAAACGGCCGTCAAAAGACGCAGGGATCATATGAACGCCACAACACTCAGCGATAATAATTTAGTCGTAGGCGTTTAAATTTCAAATTTGGAATTTCGATAAAACACGTCGGCATCCCGCGTGATTTGAAAGATTTCTATCACACGTCCGCAACACACTTTTATTCTTGCACCAAAAGTCAGTGACGAAAATGTATTTCTCGTTTCTCGCATTCAGTTTCACACGTCGGATTTTGAACTAGTCCAACGGTTGGTTCCGAGTGCTCGATGAAAACAATAACACTACTTCTACGGAACTGGCAATCACCAGGGAATAATAAAATACAAAACTCGTGACCGAGAGGGCATAACTGATGACGACACCGGTCAATATCTTTACCACAACATATCAACCGCACTCAACACTAAACGCGAAGTTACGGAACTTTTGACAACACAAATAGCACGTGCTTGACGTTTTGACTTTTATCGGTGTTGCCAAAACACAGGTTTCGTGTATTTCTTTTCGTTACACAACACCCAGCGACGTTGTTAATAATCATTCCTTTGGTTCCAAAAATCAAAAGTACCTGTACCTGTGATAGCGTCACAATTTCTGAATACTTCATATCGATTAGAAAGTGGTGACTTTTCATTATGTAGCCAATGATTGTTAGGTGCTTTTGGTTTATATTGGCCTTTGTGTACAGCCCATTGGTGCAGAACCATATTTCCTTGTAAAAAAGACACGTTCGAGATCTACAAAAATCGATGCGGCTTTTTTCAAGAAAGTTAATACTGAGTGGCAATTCTGGCCGACTGACTGAGGTACGACCCATTCCTAGTCGGACGAGCGCGATCGGAGATGTAACTTCACTTCCCTTTCGTACGGAACATCATGCACTAGTATAGGATAATTCGAAACGGACTGCGCTTAAATTTCACCACGTGAAAATATAAAGTAGTTACATGCCCACCGACCACATTGCTATTTGACGCGAACTCGTACTCGGAATGACGTGAATTTTTAACTGTGCCGAGTGACTAAACAAGCTTGCAATGCGGGAGAGAAATTCAGCAAGTAAGTCGCTGACCTTTAGTGACACATTGAATTAGAAACGCTCGGGTAGTTCTAGTGATACGCACAAGTAGATATGACAAGTATAATATGACGACGGTCGGCACGATGACATACAAAAGAAAATTAACCAGTCACATAAGAATGTAAACACACACAGTCACGCATATTCCCCGTCCCGACAATGTGGGCCGAATGAGTTGTTAATAGCCTAGTCCGTGACTTACACTCACCCCTGTCACCCGTCAGGGGATATTCTCGTGACAAAAAACCGGGTAGCGCTTGAAATGATGATTAAAAGTACAGCCACATGTCAACATACCTCTCTCAATATGGATTTGGACGCGAACGTTTTTTTTTTTTTTTCGAAAATAAAATTCAAGCAAAATTGACATTTTGAAACAAACACATCCAATACTCAACCAGAGAGCTACATCTGTCCTTGGTCACATGTTTTTTCATTTGGCAACACTCGACATTGTATGATTTAGATGAAACGGCCGTCAAAAGACGCAGGGATCATATGAACGCCACAACACTCAGCGATAATAATTTAGTCGTAGGCGTTTAAATTTCAAATTTGGAATTTCGATAAAACACGTCGGCATCCCGCGTGATTTGAAAGATTTCTATCACACGTCCGCAACACACTTTTATTCTTGCACCAAAAGTCAGTGACGAAAATGTATTTCTCGTTTCTCGCATTCAGTTTCACACGTCGGATTTTGAACTAGTCCAACGGTTGGTTCCGAGTGCTCGATGAAAACAATAACACTACTTCTACGGAACTGGCAATCACCAGGGAATAATAAAATACAAAACTCGTGACCGAGAGGGCATAACTGATGACGACACCGGTCAATATCTTTACCACAACATATCAACCGCACTCAACACTAAACGCGAAGTTACGGAACTTTTGACAACACAAATAGCACGTGCTTGACGTTTTGACTTTTATCGGTGTTGCCAAAACACAGGTTTCGTGTATTTCTTTTCGTTACACAACACCCAGCGACGTTGTTAATAATCATTCCTTTGGTTCCAAAAATCAAAAGTACCTGTACCTGTGATAGCGTCACAATTTCTGAATACTTCATATCGATTAGAAAGTGGTGACTTTTCATTATGTAGCCAATGATTGTTAGGTGCTTTTGGTTTATATTGGCCTTTGTGTACAGCCCATTGGTGCAGAACCATATTTCCTTGTAAAAAAGACACGTTCGAGATCTACAAAAATCGATGCGGCTTTTTTCAAGAAAGTTAATACTGAGTGGCAATTCTGGCCGACTGACTGAGGTACGACCCATTCCTAGTCGGATGAGCGCGATCGGAGATGTAACTTCACTTCATTTTCGTACGGAACATCATGCACTAGTATAGGAGAATTCGAAACGGACTGCGCTTAAATTTCACCACGTGAAAATATAAAGTAGTTACATGCCCACCGACCATATTGCTATTTGACGCGAACTCGTACTCGGAATGACGTGAATTTTTAACTGTGCCGAGTGAATAAACAAGCTTGCAATGCGGAAGAGAAATTCAGGAAGTAAGTCGCTGACCTTTAGTGACACATTGAATTAGAAACGCTCGGGTAGTTCTAGTGATACGCACAAGTAGATATGACAAGTATAATATGACGACGGTCGGCACGATGACATACAAAAGAAAATTAACCAGTCACATAAGAATGTAAACACACACAGTCACGCATATTCCCCGTCCCGACAATGTGGGCCGAATGAGTTGTTAATAGCCTAGTCCGTGACTTACACTCACCCCTGTCACCCGTCAGGGGATATTCTCGTGACAAAAAACCGGGTAGCGCTTGAAATGATGATTAAAAGTACAGCCACATGTCAACATACCTCTCTCATTATGGATTTTTGTTTTTTTTTTTCGAAAATAAAATTCAAGCAAAATTGACATTTTGAAACAAACACATCCAATACTCAACCAGAGAGCTACATCTGTCCTTGGTCACATGTTTTTTCATTTGGCAACACTCGACATTGTATGTTTTAGATGAAACGGCCGTCAAAAGACACAGGGATTATACGAACGCCACAACACTCAGCGATAATAATTTAGTCGTAGGCGTTTAAATTTCAAATTTGGAATTTCGATAAAACACGTCGGCATCCCTCGTGATTTGAAAGATTTCTATCACACGTCCGCAATACACTTTTAATCTTGCACCAAAAGTCAGTGACGAAAATGTATTTCTCGTTTCTCGCATTCAGTTTCACACGTCGGATTTTTAACTAGTCCAACGGTTGGTTCCGAGTGCTCGATGAAAACAATAACACTACTTCTACGGAACTGGCAATCACCAGGGAATAATAAAATACAAAACTCGTGACCGAGAGGGCATAACTCATGACGACACCGGTCAATATCTTTACCACAACATATCAACCGCACTCAACACTAAACGCGAAGTTACGGAACTTTTGACAACACAAATAGTACGTGCTTGACGTTTTGACTTTTATCGGTGTTGCCAAAACACAGGTTTCGTGTATTTCTTTTCGTTACACAACACCCAGCGACGTTGTTAATAATCATTCCTTTGGTTCCAAAAATCAAAAGTACCTGTACCTGTGATAGCGTCACAATTTCTGAATACTTCATATCGATTAGAAAGTGGTGACTTTTCATTATGTAGCCAATGATTGTTAGGTGCTTTTGGTTTATATTGGCCTTTGTGTACAGCCCATTGGTGCAGAACCATATTTCCTTGTAAAAAAGACACGTTCGAGATCTACAAAAATCGATGCGGCTTTTTTAACGAATGTGAATACTAAGTGGCAATTCTGGCGTACTGACTGAGGTACGACCCATTCCTAGTCGGATGAGCGCGATCGGAGATGTAACTTCACTTCATTTTCGTACGGAACATCATGCACTAGTATAGGAGAATTCGAAACGGACTGCGCTTAAATTTCACCACGTGAAAATATAAAGTAGTTACATGCCCACCGACCACATTGCTATTTGACGCGAACTCGTACTCGGAATGACGTGAATTTTTAACTGTGCCGAGTGACTAAACAAGCTTGCAATGCGGGAGAGAAATTCAGCAAGTAAGTCGCTGACCTTTAGTGACACATTGAATTAGAAACGCTCGGGTAGTTCTAGTGATACGCACAAGTAGATATGACAAGTATAATATGACGACGGTCGGCACGATGACATACAAAAGAAAATTAACCAGTCACATAAGAATGTAAACACACACAGTCACGCATATTCCCCGTCCCGACAATGTGGGCCGAATGAGTTGTTAATAGCCTAGTCCGTGACTTACACTCACCCCTGTCACCCGTCAGGGGATATTCTCGTGACAAAAAACCGGGTAGCGCTTGAAATGATGATTAAAAGTACAGCCACATGTCAACATACCTCTCTCAATATGGATTTGGACGCGAACGTTTTTTTTTTTTTTTCGAAAATAAAATTCAAGCAAAATTGACATTTTGAAACAAACACATCCAATACTCAACCAGAGAGCTACATCTGTCCTTGGTCACATGTTTTTTCATTTGGCAACACTCGACATTGTATGATTTAGATGAAACGGCCGTCAAAAGACGCAGGGATCATATGAACGCCACAACACTCAGCGATAATAATTTAGTCGTAGGCGTTTAAATTTCAAATTTGGAATTTCGATAAAACACGTCGGCATCCCGCGTGATTTGAAAGATTTCTATCACACGTCCGCAACACACTTTTATTCTTGCACCAAAAGTCAGTGACGAAAATGTATTTCTCGTTTCTCGCATTCAGTTTCACACGTCGGATTTTGAACTAGTCCAACGGTTGGTTCCGAGTGCTCGATGAAAACAATAACACTACTTCTACGGAACTGGCAATCACCAGGGAATAATAAAATACAAAACTCGTGACCGAGAGGGCATAACTGATGACGACACCGGTCAATATCTTTACCACAACATATCAACCGCACTCAACACTAAACGCGAAGTTACGGAACTTTTGACAACACAAATAGCACGTGCTTGACGTTTTGACTTTTATCGGTGTTGCCAAAACACAGGTTTCGTGTATTTCTTTTCGTTACACAACACCCAGCGACGTTGTTAATAATCATTCCTTTGGTTCCAAAAATCAAAAGTACCTGTACCTGTGATAGCGTCACAATTTCTGAATACTTCATATCGATTAGAAAGTGGTGACTTTTCATTATGTAGCCAATGATTGTTAGGTGCTTTTGGTTTATATTGGCCTTTGTGTACAGCCCATTGGTGCAGAACCATATTTCCTTGTAAAAAAGACACGTTCGAGATCTACAAAAATCGATGCGGCTTTTTTCAAGAAAGTTAATACTGAGTGGCAATTCTGGCCGACTGACTGAGGTACGACCCATTCCTAGTCGGACGAGCGCGATCGGAGATGTAACTTCACTTCCCTTTCGTACGGAACATCATGCACTAGTATAGGATAATTCGAAACGGACTGCGCTTAAATTTCACCACGTGAAAATATAAAGTAGTTACATGCCCACCGACCACATTGCTATTTGACGCGAACTCGTACTCGGAATGACGTGAATTTTTAACTGTGCCGAGTGACTAAACAAGCTTGCAATGCGGGAGAGAAATTCAGCAAGTAAGTCGCTGACCTTTAGTGACACATTGAATTAGAAACGCTCGGGTAGTTCTAGTGATACGCACAAGTAGATATGACAAGTATAATATGACGACGGTCGGCACGATGACATACAAAAGAAAATTAACCAGTCACATAAGAATGTAAACACACACAGTCACGCATATTCCCCGTCCCGACAATGTGGGCCTAATGAGTTGTTAATAGCCTAGTCCGTGAATTACACTCACTCCTGTCACCCGTCAGGGGATATTCTCGTGACAAAAAACCGGGTAGCGCTTGAAATGATGATTAAAAGTACAGCCACATGTCAACATACCTCTCTCATTATGGATTTGGACGCGAACGTGTTTTTTTGGTTGTTTCGAAAATAAAATTCAAGCAAAATTGACATTTTGAAACAAACACATCCAATAGTCAACCAGAGAGCTACATCTGTCCTTGGTCACATGTTTTTTCATTTGGCAACACTCGACATTGTATGATTTAGATAAACGGCCGTCAAAAGACACAGGGATCATATGAACGCCACAACACTCAGCGATAATAATTTAGTCGTAGGCGTTTAAATTTCAAATTAAGAATTTCGATAAAACACGTCGGCATCCCTCGTGATTTGAAAGATTTCTATCACACGTCCGCAATACACTTTTATTCTTGCACCAAAAGTCAGTGACGAAAATGTATTTCTCTTTTCTCGCATTCAGTTTCACACGTCGGATTTTGAACTATTCCAACGGTTGGTTCCGAGTGCTCGGTGAAAACAATAACACTTCTTGTACGGAACTGGCAAACACCAGGGAATAATAAAATACAAAACTCATGACCGAGAGGGCATAACTGATGACGACACCGGTCAATATCTTTACCACAACATATCAACCGCACTCAACACTTAACGCGAAGTTACGGAACTTTTGACAACACAAATAGCACGTGCTTGACGTTTTGACTTTTATCGGTGTTGCCAAAACACAGGTTTCGTGTATTTCTTTTCGTTACACAACACCCAGCGACGTTGTTAATAATAATTCCTTTGGTTCCAAAAATCAAAAGTACCTGTACCTGTGATAGCGTCACAATTTCTGAATACTTCATATCGATTAGAAAGTGGTGACTTTTCATTATGTAGCCAATGATTGTTAGGCGCTTTTGGTTTATATTGGCCTTTGTGTACAGCCCATTGGCGCAGAACCATATTTCCTTGTAAAAAAGACACGTTCGAGATCTACAAAAATCGATGCGGCTTTTTTAACGAATGTGAATACTGAGTGGCAATTCTGGCCGACTGACTGAGGTACGACCCTTTCCTAGTCGGATGAGCGCGATCGGAGATGTAACTTCACTTCCCTTTCGTACGGAACACCATGCACTAGTATAGGAGAATTCGAAACGGACTGCGCTTAAATTTCACCACGTGAAAATATAAAGTAGTTACATGCCCACCGACCACATTGCTATTTGACGCGAACTCGTACTCGGAATGACGTGAATTTTTAACTGTGCCGAGTGACTAAACAAGCTTGCAATGCGGGAGAGAAATTCAGCAAGTAAGTCGCTGACCTTTAGTGACACATTGAATTAGAAACGCTCGGGTAGTTCTAGTGATACGCACAAGTAGATATGACAAGTATAATATGACGACGGTCGGCACGATGACATACAAAAGGAAATTAACCAGTCACATAAGAATGTAAACACACACAGTCACGCATATTCCCCGTCCCGACAATGTGGGCCTAATGAGTTGTTAATAGCCTAGTCCGTGAATTACACTCACTCCTGTCACCCGTCAGGGGATATTCTCGTGACAAAAAACCGGGTAGCGCTTGAAATGATGATTAAAAGTACAGCCACATGTCAACATACCTCTCTCATTATGGATTTGGACGCGAACGTGTTTTTTTGTTTGTTTCGAAAATAAAATTCAAGCAAAATTGACATTTTGAAACAAACACATCCAATAGTCAACCAGAGAGCTACATCTGTCCTTGGTCACATGTTTTTTCATTTGGCAACACTCGACATTGTATGTTTTAGATAAACGGCCGTCAAAAGACACAGGGATCATATGAACGCCACAACACTCAGCGATAATAATTTAGTCGTAGGCGTTTAAATTTCAAATTTGAAATTTCGATAAAACACGTCGGCATCCCTCGTGATTTGAAAGATTTCTATCACACGTCCGCAATACACTTTTATTCTTGCACCAAAAGTCAGTGACGAAAATGTATTTCTCTTTTCTCGCATTCAGTTTCACACGTCGGATTTTGAACTATTCCAACGGTTGGTTCGAAGTGCTCGGTGAAAACAATAACACTTCTTGTACGGAACTGGCAAACACCAGGGAATAATAAAATACAAAACTCATGACCGAGAGGGCATAACTGATGACGACACCGGTCAATATCTTTACCACAACATATCAACCGCACTCAACACTTTTTTTTTTTTTTTTTTTTTTTTTCTCGCGGGGAAAATCCCTTTACGGACCATCCCACCCCCTGAGGGGTGAGGGTGTGTCGGACTCACCGGCGCCTTCCGAGCCCAGCGAGATGTTGTGCCGCCCGTGGATATGGACGGGCGGCCGCTGGGTCGGGTCCCTACCGGATTCTACGCGCCGAAATACCGACTAAAAACCCCGCGTCGGCCACCATCGGTGCACTTCAGAGACGGCCCCGGGATACCGTTGATACAGAGCGCGCCGGGACCGCCTCTGTGCATTGCCGCTGAAGCGACGCGGCATGAGACGCGTGTTGCGTCACGTCTCGGGGGCCGCCAAGGTAGGGACGGCGGCCCCGCGTGGCCTCTCCGGCGCCGGGTTAGGTGACATCCCGGCGCCTCCTTCGTCTTCTGTGGCGGCGAGCGGGATCGGTCTGCTCCCGATCCCGCTCGGCGCTCTCCTTCTGCGACATGACACATTCGCAGAAGGAGAGCATGGCTCGCCACGACCTTTTACTGCCGACCATGGCGGCGACCACGGCCGGCAGCGAGAGGTCGCTTCCCACGACCGCGATGAGAGCGCTGCGCTCCTCGTCCCAGGCTGGGCACTCTTCCAGCGTGTGCTGGGCCGTGTCCTCACGGCAGTTGCCACAATGGTGGCACACGGCGGACTCCTCGGCTCCGGCTATGCGACACAGGTACGCACCGAAGCAGCCGTGCCCGGTGAGCACCTGCGTCAGCCGGTATGTCGGCGCACCGTGGCGCCTGTCCAGCCACTGCTCGAGGACAGGTCGCACTGCCGCGACGGTCCTCGCACCAGCACTAGGGCTCTCCAGCCTGGAACGCCACTCCTCCACGGAAGTCCTGCGGAGGGAGGCCAACATGGCCTCGACCTCTCTGGGGACCAGCCTCTGCCCACGCCCGGACGCCTCCTCTCGTCGGAAGAAAGCCGACGAGAGGGTTTTCGCGTCCAACGCGAAGTTACGGAACTTTTGACAACACAAATAGCACGTGCTTGACGTTTTGACTTTTATCGGTGTTGCCAAAACACAGGTTTCGTGTATTTCTTTTCGTTACACAACACCCAGCGACGCTGTTAATAATCATTCCTTTGGTTCCAAAAATCAAAAGTACCTGTACCTGTGATAGCGTCACAATTTCTGAATACTTCATATCGATTAGAAAGTGGTGACTTTTCATTATGTAGCCAATGATTGTTAGGCGCTTTTGGTTTATATTGGCCTTTGTGTACAGCCCATTGGCGCAGAACCATATTTCCTTGTAAAAAAGACACGTTCGAGATCTACAAAAATCGATGCGGCTTTTTTAAAGAAAGTGAATACTGAGTGGCAATTCTGGCCGACTGACTGAGGTACGACCCATTCCTAGTCGGACGAGCGCGATCGGAGATGTAACTTCACTTCCCTTTCGTACGGAACATCATGCACTAGTATAGGAGAATTCGAAACGGACTGCGCTTAAATTTCACCACGTGAAAATATAAAGTAGTTACATGCCCACCGACCACATTGCTATTTGACGCGAACTCGTACTCGGAATGACGTGAATTTTTAACTGTGCCGAGTGACTAAACAAGCTTGCAATGCGGGAGAGAAATTCAGCAAGTAAGTCGCTGACCTTTAGTGACACATTGAATTAGAAACGCTCGGGTAGTTCTAGTGATACGCACAAGTAGATATGACAAGTATAATATGACGACGGTCGGCACGATGACATACAAAAGAAAATTAACCAGTCACATAAGAATGTAAACACACACAGTCACGCATATTCCCCGTCCCGACAATGTGGGCCGAATGAGTTGTTAATAGCCTAGTCCGTGACTTACACTCACCCCTGTCACCCGTCAGGGGATATTCTCGTGACAAAAAACCGGGTAGCGCTTGAAATGATGATTAAAAGTACAGCCACATGTCAACATACCTCTCTCATTATGGATTTTTGTTTTTTTTTTTCGAAAATAAAATTCAAGCAAAATTGTCATTTTGAAACAAACA
Source organism: Deilephila elpenor (assembly GCA_949752805.1). Classification (NCBI taxonomy): domain Eukaryota; kingdom Metazoa; phylum Arthropoda; class Insecta; order Lepidoptera; family Sphingidae; genus Deilephila; species Deilephila elpenor. Next base: position 14,756,797 of record OX457095.1, read on the forward strand.
CATCCAATACTCAACCAGAGAGCTACATCTGTCCTTGGTCACATGTTTTTTCATTTGGCAACACTCGACATTGTATGTTTTAGATGAAACGGCCGTCAAAAGACACAGGGATTATACGAACGCCACAACACTCAGCGATAATAATTTAGTCGTAGGCGTTTAAATTTCAAATTTGGAATTTCGATAAAACACGTCGGCATCCCTCGTGATTTGAAAGATTTCTATCACACGTCCGCAATGTTGGTATTTTATAATAAATGAATATTTAAACACTTGATTGAAATGACTTTATTATTTATAATAAACATTACAACAAAAACAAGTGTGCGGATCAAGAAAAACGGAAGAGACAAGAAAAACAGGAAGCACACAAAATGTCAATTTGACATTAGCTGACAAAAACGTTTAGTTACGTTTAATTCTGACACTACCCCTTAAACGCAACTATACGAACTCTTATACTTACATAAAAATAAAACAAGTTTACATCTTACTTTTCATATTTAACATAAGCTTACACAATTTATTATGCTTATCTTTATTGACAGGTTTTGTTAACACATCAGCCAACATATTATCTGTGTTCAAATACTTTATTTCAACTACACCATTATTAACTACTTCTTTTATAAAGTGATGTCTTATGTCTATGTGTTTTGTCCTTGAATGGAACATAAAATTCTTACAAAGTTTTATTGCAGACTGATTATCATTATAGATGGTAATCTTAGGTACAGAACCAAGTATCTGAAACAAAAAACTTTTAATAAACAAAGCTTCTTTACATGCGTCAGACAAAGCCATGTACTCAGATTCAGTGCTAGACAACGCGACGGTTCGCTGTTTTTTGCTTTCCCAAGAAACAATATTTTTACCTATAAAAAATGCATAGCCTGTATATGACCTACGATCTATATTATCAGATGCCCAATCTGCATCAGTATATGCAATAATGTCAATACTACTTTTAGAAAATACAAGATTTGAATGTATTGTACCCTTCAAATATCTCAAAACTCTTTTACCCGCTTTCCAGTGAAGTTCACTAAAGCAATTGTTAAACTGACTGAGGTAACTCACAGCATGACAAATATCCGGTCTAGTATTAACAGCAATATACATAAGTGAACCAACTAAACCTCTGTAATCATATGCATCATTTTTTACACTATTTTTGGACAACTTCAAACCTGTCTCCATAGGTGTTCCTAAAGGACTACAATCCAACATTCCAAATTTCTTTAACAGTTTTTGAATATAATTAGATTGATTTATAGAAATTACAGATCCTTCTCTGGTGAATTTCATACCAAGAATTTGTTGGGCAGGTCCCAAATCTGTTATATCAAATTCCTGTTGTAATCTACTTTTAATTAAATCTTTATTTTGAAATGTGGGGGAACAAAATACAACTAAATCATCAACATACAATGCAATGATCATTAATGAATTGTTTTCAGTTTTAAAGAAAACGCATGGTTCTGAAGTTAAATTAATGAAACTTAACTTGTCACATAACACCTTAGATATTTTGTCATACCAAGACTTGGATGCTTGCTTAAGACCATACACAGCTTTATTGAGTTTGAATACCTTATTCTCACTTCCCTCAATTACAAAACCTGGTGGTTGTTCCATGTAGACCAACTCTTTGAGGTCTCCATTCAAAAAAGCAGTTTTTACATCCCAGTGGTCAATGGTCATGTCCTGTTCCACAGCTAGTGCAAAAAGTATTCTCAGGGTGGAGTGCCTCACCACAGGTGAAAAAGTTTCTAAGTAGTCTACTCCATATTTTTGTGAAAAACCTTTTGCAACAAGACGGGCTTTATATTTCAATAACTCATTATTTGCTCCAATTTTTTTCTTAAAGATCCACTTACACTTCACAGGTTTCTGCTTAGTGTCTCGTTCTGTGAGAGTCCAGCATTTATTTTTAATAAATGACTCATATTCTTCAACCATAGCCTTGTGCCAATAATGGGATTCTGGTCCATTCAATGCCTCGGCTGCAGTTTGTGGTTCATCAGGATCACTGTTTGCTAGGCTTACAAAATTGGTCATCACTGAAACATCAGGTGTATTTTTAGTGTCTTTGTCATCTGAAAGATCTGAATATTCCGCCGAATCCTCCTCTGGCAGGTAAGTTCGATCTAAAGGATCAACAACCTCATCATCTATTGATTCACAGTCAGAATCATCCAATGTAATTGTATGCCTTTTACTACAATTCTCTGGTAAGTTTGTGTCTCCAGATATATCAGAAGTCTTATCTGATGACTCAGATTGTTGAATTTGATACTGATTCAAATCAATACTAAGAAAATGCTGATTTGTGTCAGAATCTACTTGATGTAACTTTTCTTTGTAAAATTTGTCTTCCAGAAAAATAAAATTACGAGCATTTACACATTTTGTTAAATTATCAGGATCAACAAGTCTATTACCCTTAGACTCTTCATTGTAACCCACAAATATATATGGTTTACTTTTTAAATCAAGTTTCTTTCTATTCTTTACCATAACATATGCAATACAACCAAAAATTTTTAAATGGTTAAGTTTTACCTTACTTCCACTCCATTTCTCCTCTGGCGTTGTACCAGAAACTGCCTTGGTGGGACTTCTGTTCTTTAAATAGACAGCGGTGTTCACCGCCTCTGCCCAAAAAACATTTTTTAACCCGGCATCCCGCAGCATGCATCTAACCTTGTCCATAATGGTTCGGTTTGAGCGTTCTGCAACTCCGTTTTGTTGTGGAGAATCAGGTATTGTCTTTTGATGTTTGATCCCATGCAACTTAAGAAAATTCTGGAATTCAGCACACATATATTCACCACCTCTGTCACTCCTAAGTACTTTTAATTTTGTGTTAGTTTCATTTTCTACCTGCGCCTTAAATTCCTTAAAATATCTGAAAGTCTCATTTTTACTTTTTAGAAAATAACTAAACTGCTTTCTTGTGTAATCATCAATAAAACTTAGTACATACTTTGCGCCACTAATAGATGGAGTCTGCATAGGTCCACACAGGTCTGTATGAACTAAGCCTAACACCTCAGTTGCTCTAGTGAATGACTTCTTAGGAAAGGGCAACCTTGACTGCTTCCCCTCTATACAAGTAACACATTGTTTAAAATCAGACACATTATAATTAATACCAATTGCCATACCTGATTGTAAAAGATGCATACTTCTTGAGTTGAGATGACCCAGACGCTTATGCCATGCGCCGACATACCGGCTGACGCAGGTGCTCACCGGGCACGGTTGCTTCGGTGCGTACCTGTGGCCGTAGTGCGAGTTTTTATACCGACTCGATCGCGTTAGCGTTAACTTCAATTTGTATGGCATTTGGTCAGCGCCACCTAGTGTCAATATTCTGAATCATAATTTGCGAGTGCGAGATTTGTTTATGTTACGTTGTCGTTTGCGAGGTCCGAATCCTTTGCGGATCGAGCGAGTTTACGCGCGAAAACGGTCATTTTGCGAGTGCGAGTTGCAAATTTTACACATTTGACAGTTCAAACGGTTAAGTCACTCACTTTCGCGACGGTGAAGTTATTCGCAAAGGATTTTGTAGTGAGAGTGGTTTGTAAAAACGTATTTTATTAGAAGTTTTGTGTTTGTGAACTTGTGGACATACAAAAAAAATGGCATCACGCTTTTTTTTTTGCTTGGAGAATGGTTGCGAGTGCTAAGGCACAAGATGAGCGTAACAAAACTCGTGATCTACTTGCAAGAGCCCGCGGAGCTAATCACCCATTAAATGATCTCACAGACACTGAATTTCGGAAGAGATATCGTCTATCTAAGAGAGAATTTAAGTTTTTATGTAAGGAGTTAAGACTCTTGACTAATTTAAGATCCTCTCAAAGAGTTACCATGGAAGTAAAGGTACTTATGTTTATTTGTAATGTTATGTGTGACACTTGTATTGTTGATTTTGTATTGTCTATATGCTAGTGTAAATGTTATCCATTACTCTAGGTCCTCACAGCACTATTTTTCTTTGCGACGGGATCTTACCAGCGACCCGTGGGAGTAGCGAAGCATATTTCCCAAAAAATGTGCAGTGTTTATATTGAAGAGGTAACCAAGGCACTGACACACAAAAATATTATGAATAAATATATTCGGTTTCCTGTCACACCGGCTGCTAGACAAGCAATTAGTCAAAGGTTTGTTTGATTATAATATTATAATTATAGATAAGCACTTGTTAATATTTATACATAATACACTTAATAAATAGGTATAATACCTAATATATAATATTATTACAGATTTTTTTACTAAATATCACATGCCTGGGATCATTGGGTGCATTGATTGCAGTCATTTTAGAATATTTGCACCACCCAGAGAAGAAGAACATTGGTATTATTGCCGAAAACATTTTCATTCACTTAATGTGCAAATGGTAAATATCTATGTCAAAAATTAATTGATTTAAATATTTTAGTGATGATCATTAAATTATTTACTGTTGTTAATAGGTATGTGACGACAACTATAGAATTTTAAATGTGAATGCAAAATTTGGAGGAGCAAACCATGACTCATTTATTTGGGAGAATAGTGATGTCAACAATTATATGCAGTCCTTGCATCAAAATGGAGAAACAGTGTGGCTCATAGGTAAAAATATTTAGTACAATATACCAAAATTTGAACCTAATTTATGCTTAAAATATTAAACCGAAAAGGTATTATTTTAGGTGACTCTGGATATCCACAACGGCCATGGCTAATGACTCCAATTTTAGATGCTGTTCCCAACTCTGTAGAGGCGAATTATAACTTTAAGCACATGAGAGCTAGAGTTGTAATAGAGAATACCTTTGGGAGATTAAAAAATCGCTGGCGCTGTTTGAATAAAGAGAGGGCTCTTCATTATAAGCCACTAAAATGCTCACGAATAATACAGGCATGTTGTGTCTTGCACAATATAGGTATTAGTAATGTATCAGTGGAAGAAGAAATCATAGGTATGAATCAATTTAAAAATAAAAAAACATTAATTATGTCACATAATATACCATAGTTTCTAATGTATAATATTATTGAGTACCTGCAATATGTTTAATGTTAAACTCTTGTGTTAATCATTGTAGGATTGGAGAGTGAATATGATCACGACCATGAAGAGAGGTTTATCGGGGAGACAGATAGTACCACAACAGATCTTATTAGGGGAAGGGTACTGAGAGACCAACTAGTAAGAAGATTACAGCAATTATGATTTTATTGTTATCACTAGTTATAGCCATTTAAGCTAATTTATTTACTCATAACTATATAAACATCAATGGATATACATTATACATTTGTAATATACATTCTTTCAACTATCAAAGACTATTTACTTTTTTTACCGTGTTTTAGCCATTTAAGGAATTTATTAACCAATATTGTTACCAATAAAATGCTACTGTAACCTGTGACACTGTGTGGAGTAGCGCCGTTTTGCCGAGATACAGGCTTTCAACCTAGTTTGGCAATGCATGTTGCTACATTTATAGAGCCTATGTTATTGTAATGCATCATGACAAAGCAAATTATGTTATGTATAATTAAGTTTATAAAAACAGTTGTAATGTTAAAACCACAAAACAAAACTTGTAATCTTAGGCTAGATTTACAGTGAATAAAATTATTATTTATTATAATTATTAATATCTATAATTAAGTGTAATGAAACAATGAAGACTGATTTTTTTATTAATGTGTATAACAAATTTTGGATAATTTCTTTCTTAATATTGGAAATAAATGTAATGTGTTTTATTTGTTAAGCTTAAATATAGTGTACAATAAAGGATATAAACGGATAATAATATAAGGATATGTTGTGTTCACATCTAGTAGGATATAATCTTAAGTCTATCACACGTGTATACTACTGTAAACTATAACAAGATTGTATCCAGTTTTGTGAACCAAATAAAAAAAAAAAAAAAAAAAAAAAAAAAAAAAAAAAAAAAAAATAAACAAAAAAAAAATAACTGTAAATGTATACAAAATAAAACTATGTGCTTGAGACAATTAACACTTAACACTAATATAACACAATGACTTTTAAAAATTAAACTACTTATTCTATATACATACATACAACAACTTAAATTTAACTACAAAACTTATTAACCAATTTGTCAAGAATATCTATAGCTCTTAAACCTACAGCTTGCCAGTCTCTCTGCATTTGCACTTCTAATTCCCTAATTCTATTTTGTTCTCTTCTTAAATTAATATAGTCACTGTGCTGCTGCATTCTGAATGCTCTCCATTCTGCATCAGACTCGAGAAAATGTTGAGCAGCTTGTTCTGTTTGTCTCCTTTGTGGTATCATACGCCTACGAGGCAATGGTTGATTGCCAGGAGACAATCGTACTCGTGAAGGCCTTGACCTACGACGAGGTGTTGTTTGTCCAAACTGTGATGGTTGAGTCGGATGTTCAGATGCAGCAGCTGTATGATGAGGAGAACTGGCCAAGCCGCTAATATCTGCCAAAAAAATAATTTTATATTAACATACCAACACTTCTGTATCAATTCATTGCAATAAAAACTATCAGGATCCCATAGTACTACCCTTTTCATTTAAATTTAATTATAAAATGTATGTATTCTATTTTTGATTATATACTATGAACTTACAAAAAACATGGGCACAATATAATAATTTATGTCATTATAAATTATTATAACACCTAAATCAACTTGAGGCTGTCAGCATGCACAGCAAATAAATAAATTGCTTACTTTCTACTGGTTCTTCATTGACAATAATAGATGGTGAAACTACAGGCCCCAGTGACAGGGGCTCCACATCAGTCTGGCTTGGAGGTCTAGGTTCATTTGGGTTCGACCTTTGTACTGAGTGAACCTGACTTGAGAAATCCCTGTGATGCTCACTCAGTAGATCAACTGTAAAACAAATTATTTACTATACATCTCATTTAATTTATAGGCAAATTCTGATACCCAACAACTTACTTCCAATTTCCACTTGTAAGTCATGTTGAGGTTCTTCGTGCAATTGTACAATTTCCTGAAATAAATTAAGTGTTAAGTACATGATTGAAAAAATTATGTTACCGATTAAAACATTCCAAGCATATATAAAAAAATGTTATTTAGTAAACCTGAGAAAACCCAGCCTCTGGAATTGCCAAGCCTGTTGCTACTTGCACACCAATTAAATTTAGAACCCTTTGTTCTATGTCTGTCAATTTTGACAGTATTGCTGGCCCACCACCTGTGCCATGGGCTGCTCTATGTAATCGAGCAGCCTTCTTTTTAATATTGTTTTTGTAGTCACTCCACACCTTAAACATGCAGTTAACAATATTATGAAACGAAATAATGTTCTATGATAAACAAACCTTCACCTCTACATAATAAAGTGATTAATCCATTAATAATAATGCCGAACCTTTTTCCATTTTTCTGTGGTTTTTGTATCTCCACTACCATCACTGTTAAGCAGGGACGTCAGCTCCTCCCAATTTTGCAAAGCCACCACCCTACCTCTTGCATTTAACGTTGGCTTGCTGAGATCTCCATGTCTAGTAAAAAAAACAAATTCCCAAACACTTCAACTTGCAATTAGAATAATTACGTATTATAAACTCGGATAACTTACTGTTCCATGTATGATACTAATAAATCGAATTGATGCTGGCTTGTTTTCATTTTGCACTTTTAATTTGCGTATTTCGTTTAAATTTCAATTTAACAAATATCTTCACACCAAAATTCCAAAGAACACTTGAAAGTTTCAAAGTTTTTTGTTATGACTTTTGACAAGCGACGCGACGCGTAATCCGACCATTTTAAGAGTACATCAGCAACTCCAATAAGATATACAACCAAAATACGTATTAGATTTTGTCGGTTTATTACGTAGAAATTCAGTGCTGCCAATATAAGCAAAAAAATTAACACATCTCACGGTGAGTAAACGACATTCGAGTCGACCGCCATGTTTGAAACTCGCACTCGCGCTTGCTCGCATTACGAGGTGACAGTGGTATGCTCGTTTAACGCGATGGTTAAGTCACTCGATCGTTTTTAAGAAACTCGCACTAAGCACACTGTGTCGCGTAGCCGGAGCGGAGGAGTCCGCCGTGTGCCACCATTGTGGCAACTGCCGTGAGGACACGGCCCAGCACACGCTGGAAGAGTGCCCAGCCTGGGACAAGGAGCGCAGCGCTCTCATCGCGGTCGTAGGAAGAGACCTCTCGCTGCCGGTCGTGGTCGCCGCCATGGTCGGCAGTAAGAGGTCGTGGCGAGCCATGCTCTCCTTCTGCGAATGTGTCATGTCGCAGAAGGAGAGTGCCGAGCGGGATCGGGAGCAGACCGATCCCGCTCGTCGCCACAGAAGACGAAGGAGGCGCCGGGATGTCACCTAACCCGGCGCCGGAGAGGCCACGCGGGGCCGCCGTCCCTACCTTGGCGGCCCCCGAGACGTGACGCAACACGCGTCTCATGTCGCGTCGCTTCAGCGGCAGTGCACATAGAGGCGGTCCCGGCGCGCTCTGTATCAACGGTATCCCGGGGCCGTCTCTGAAGTGCACCGATGGTGGCCGACGCGGGGTTTTTAGTCGGTATTTCGGCGCGTAGACTTACGGTAGGGATCCGACCCAGCGGCCGCCCGTCCACATCCACGGGCGGCACAACATCTTCGCTGGGCTCGGAAGGCGCCGGTGAGTCCGACACACCCCCGCCCCTTCGGGGGTGGGATGGTCCGTAAAGGGATTTTCCCCGCGAGAAAAAAAAAAAAAAAGACGCTTATGCCATAATTCTTGTGACTCTAATTTTTTTGCTGTTGCAGATGTCAATAATGAACATGCTTTTTCCCGAGTACACTCTTTTTCTGACACAGTATCAAGTTGATAGACACCATTGACTTGAGTACCTGTAGCTAAAATTTCATTACCATCATAAACAGTACAAGAATTTCTTTTAAAAGTGACAATATATCCTTTTTGTGTCATTGCACTAACTGACAATAAGTTAGTATTTAAATTAGGCACATAATAAGCATTACTTATAGTCTTTACACTGTTCTTTATATTCACTTTCACTTGTCCTAATCCTTTGGACGACACTTTTTCACCATTTGCCACACTCACCATCACTGCTTCACTTGGGCAATAGTTTACCATCAAGCTTCTATTATTGCACATGTGGTGTGTTGCGCCTGAGTCGATGTACCATACATCACTATTGACCTTAACGGATAATGCTGCAACCAGGGCTTTTTCTCTCGGCCTATTCTGTGGCTTATGTGTGAATTTGTTTTGACTATGGTCTTTGTCATGGCCTGTAGTTTGTTTGCTAGGACAATTTTTAAAGATGTGGCCTGTGCGCTTACATTTAAAACATTTAGGCTGCTTACGGGTGATAAGGGCAGTAACACCTTCTTGTTTGTCTGCTCTTCTCCGAGTTTCTTCTAACAACTTAGCTGAGACATGCTCTGAAGACAACTTGGTACCTGCATTCTCCATGGCCATTATGAGTGGGTCAAAGTCTTCAGTTAGACCACTCAACATAATAACTGCCACAAATTCATCGTCCAAGGGGGACTCAATCTCACTCAACTGATGGGAGTCTTCCTTAATTTTATTTAGGTAGCTCTCCATCGAGCTGTTGTCGGTTAGTTTTGTGCCAAACAAACTCCTGAGGAGACCCAGTCTCCTGCATAATCCACGACCCTCATATGCCTTCATTAAATTATTCCATGCTTCATATGCGCTTTTTGCTGAGCGGAGATATGGAATTACGGCGGGCTGAACAGACAGGGCAATGCGCGCCAATGCTTTGTCCACGTTTTTCTTGTCCTGGCTGTCATGTTCCACAAATTCCCAAAGTTCCTCGTGTATGAGTAACATTTTCATTGAAAATTTCCATGTGGAATAGTTCTCCGAACCCTTCAGTTTTTCAATGTGCATTATTTGTGAGGATGCCATTTTGCTATGTGGCACGTGTTTTTGGTTGGTGGTGTTTTCATTCAACCTTTTCTTATTACCACAATCCGTCCAAAATATTCGCTTTCAGGGCCTTTTCGCAACCAAGCTCTGCTACCATGTTGGTATTTTATAATAAATGAATATTTAAACACTTGATTGAAATGACTTTATTATTTATAATAAACATTACAACAAAAACAAGTGTGCGGATCAAGAAAAACGGAAGAGACAAGAAAAACAGGAAGCACACAAAATGTCAATTTGACATTAGCTGACAAAAACGTTTAGTTACGTTTAATTCTGACACGCAATACACTTTTATTCTTGCACCAAAAGTCAGTGACGAAAATGTATTTCTCTTTTCTCGCATTCAGTTTCACACGTCGGATTTTGAACTATTCCAACGGTTGGTTCCGAGTGCTCGGTGAAAACAATAACACTTCTTGTACGGAACTGGCAAACACCAGGGAATAATAAAATACAAAACTCATGACCGAGAGGGCATAACTGATGACGACACCGGTCAATATCTTTACCACAACATATCAACCGCACTCAACACTTAACGCGAAGTTACGGAACTTTTGACAACACAAATAGCACGTGCTTGACGTTTTGACTTTTATCGGTGTTGCCAAAACACAGGTTTCGTGTATTTCTTTTCGTTACACAACACCCAGCGACGTTGTTAATAATAATTCCTTTGGTTCCAAAAATCAAAAGTACCTGTACCTGTGATAGCGTCACAATTTCTGAATACTTCATATCGATTAAAAAATGGTGACTTTTCATTATGTAGCCAATGATTGTTAGGTGCTTTTGGTTTATATTGGCCTTTGTGTACAGCCCATTGGCGCAGAACCATATTTCCTTGTAAAAAAGACACGTTCGAGATCTACAAAAATCGATGCGGCTTTTTTAACGAATGTGAATACTGAGTGGCAATTCTGGCCGACTGACTGAGGTACGACCCATTCCTAGTCGGATGAGCGCGATCGGAGATGTAACTTCACTTCCCTTTCGTACGGAACACCATGCACTAGTATAGGAGAATTCGAAACGGACTGCGCTTAAATTTCACCACGTGAAAATATAAAGTAGTTACATGCCCACCGACCACATTGCTATTTGACGCGAACTCGTACTCGGAATGACGTGAATTTTTAACTGTGCCGAGTGACTAAACAAGCTTGCAATGCGGGAGAGAAATTCAGCAAGTAAGTCGCTGACCTTTAGTGACACATTGAATTAGAAACGCTCGGGTAGTTCTAGTGATACGCACAAGTAGATATGACAAGTATAATATGACGACGGTCGGCACGATGACATACAAAAGAAAATTAACCAGTCACATAAGAATGTAAACACACACAGTCACGCATATTCCCCGTCCCGACAATGTGGGCCTAATGAGTTGTTAATAGCCTAGTCCGTGAATTACACTCACTCCTGTCACCCGTCAGGGGATATTCTCGTGACAAAAAACCGGGTAGCGCTTGAAATGATGATTAAAAGTACAGCCACATGTCAACATACCTCTCTCATTATGGATTTGGACGCGAACGTGTTTTTTTGGTTGTTTCGAAAATAAAATTCAAGCAAAATTGACATTTTGAAACAAACACATCCAATAGTCAACCAGAGAACTACATCTGTCCTTGGTCACATGTTTTTTCATTTGGCAACACTCGACATTGTATGTTTTAGATAAACGGCCGTCAAAAGACACAGGGATCATATGAACGCCACAACACTCAGCGATAATAATTTAGTCGTAGGCGTTTAAATTTCAAATTTGAAATTTCGATAAAACACGTCGGCATCCCTCGTGATTTGAAAGATTTCTATCACACGTCCGCAATACACTTTTATTCTTGCACCAAAAGTCAGTGACGAAAATGTATTTCTCTTTTCTCGCATTCAGTTTCACACGTCGGATTTTGAACTATTCCAACGGTTGGTTCGAAGTGCTCGGTGAAAACAATAACACTTCTTGTACGGAACTGGCAAACACCAGGGAATAATAAAATACAAAACTCATGACCGAGAGGGCATAACTGATGACGACACCGGTCAATATCTTTACCACAACATATCAACCGCACTCAACACTTAACGCGAAGTTACGGAACTTTTGACAACACAAATAGCACGTGCTTGACGTTTTGACTTTTATCGGTGTTGCCAAAACACAGGTTTCGTGTATTTCTTTTCGTTACACAACACCCAGCGACGTTGTTAATAATCATTCCTTTGGTTCCAAAAATCAAAAGTACCTGTACCTGTGATAGCGTCACAATTTCTGAATACTTCATATCGATTAGAAAGTGGTGACTTTTCATTATGTAGCCAATGATTGTTAGGCGCTTTTGGTTTATATTGGCCTTTGTGTACAGCCCATTGGCGCAGAACCATATTTCCTTGTAAAAAAGACACGTTCGAGATCTACAAAAATCGATGCGGCTTTTTTAAAGAAAGTGAATACTGAGTGGCAATTCTGGCCGACTGACTGAGGTACGACCCATTCCTAGTCGGACGAGCGCGATCGGAGATGTAACTTCACTTCCCTTTCGTACGGAACATCATGCACTAGTATAGGAGAATTCGAAACGGACTGCGCTTAAATTTCACCACGTGAAAATATAAAGTAGTTACATGCCCACCGACCACATTGCTATTTGACGCGAACTCGTACTCGGAATGACGTGAATTTTTAACTGTGCCGAGTGACTAAACAAGCTTGCAATGCGGGAGAGAAATTCAGCAAGTAAGTCGCTGACCTTTAGTGACACATTGAATTAGAAACGCTCGGGTAGTTCTAGTGATACGCACAAGTAGATATGACAAGTATAATATGACGACGGTCGGCACGATGACATACAAAAGAAAATTAACCAGTCACATAAGAATGTAAACACACACAGTCACGCATATTCCCCGTCCCGACAATGTGGGCCTAATGAGTTGTTAATAGCCTAGTCCGTGAATTACACTCACTCCTGTCACCCGTCAGGGGATATTCTCGTGACAAAAAACCGGGTAGCGCTTGAAATGATGATTAAAAGTACAGCCACATGTCAACATACCTCTCTCATTATGGATTTGGACGCGAACGTGTTTTTTGTTTGTTTCGAAAATAAAATTCAAGCAAAATTGACATTTTGAAACAAACACATCCAATAGTCAACCAGAGAGCTACATCTGTCCTTGGTCACATGTTTTTTCATTTGGCAACACTCGACATTGTATGTTTTAGATAAACGGCCGTCAAAAGACACAGGGATCATATGAACGCCACAACACTCAGCGATAATAATTTAGTCGTAGGCGTTTAAATTTCAAATTTGGAATTTCGATAAAACACGTCGGCATCCCTCGTGATTTGAAAGATTTCTATCACACGTCCGCAATACACTTTTATTCTTGCACCAAAAGTCAGTGACGAAAATGTATTTCTCTTTTCTCGCATTCAGTTTCACACGTCGGATTTTGAACTATTCCAACGGTTGGTTCCGAGTGCTCGGTGAAAACAATAACACTTCTTGTACGGAACTGGCAAACACCAGGGAATAATAAAATACAAAACTCATGACCGAGAGGGCATAACTGATGACGACACCGGTCAATATCTTTACCACAACATATCAACCGCACTCAACACTTAACGCGAAGTTACGGAACTTTTGACAACACAAATAGCACGTGCTTGACGTTTTGACTTTTATCGGTGTTGCCAAAACACAGGTTTCGTGTATTTCTTTTCGTTACACAACACCCAGCGACGTTGTTAATAATCATTCCTTTGGTTCCAAAAATCAAAAGTACCTGTACCTGTGATAGCGTCACAATTTCTGAATACTTCATATCGATTAGAAAGTGGTGACTTTTCATTATGTAGCCAATGATTGTTAGGTGCTTTTGGTTTATATTGGCCTTTGTGTACAGCCCATTGGTGCAGAACCATATTTCCTTGTAAAAAAGACACGTTCGAGATCTACAAAAATCGATGCGGCTTTTTTAACGAATGTGAATACTAAGTGGCAATTCTGGCGTACTGACTGAGGTACGACCCATTCCTAGTCGGATGAGCGCGATCGGAGATGTAACTTCACTTCATTTTCGTACGGAACATCATGCACTTGTATAGGAGAATTCGAAACGGACTGCGCTTAAATTTCACCACGTGAAAATATAAAGTAGTTACATGCCCACCGACCACATTGCTATTTGACGCGAACTCGTACTCGGAATGACGTGAATTTTTAACTGTGCCGAGTGACTAAACAAGCTTGCAATGCGGGAGAGAAATTCAGCAAGTAAGTCGCTGACCTTTAGTGACACATTGAATTAGAAACGCTCGGGTAGTTCTAGTGATACGCACAAGTAGATATGACAAGTATAATATGACGACGGTCGGCACGATGACATACAAAAGAAAATTAACCAGTCACATAAGAATGTAAACACACACAGTCACGCATATTCCCCGTCCCGACAATGTGGGCCGAATGAGTTGTTAATAGCCTAGTCCGTGACTTACACTCACCCCTGTCACCCGTCAGGAGATATTCTCGTGACAAAAAACCGGGTAGCGCTTGAAATGATGATTAAAAGTACAGCCACATGTCAACATACCTCTCTCATTATGGATTTGGACGCGAACGTTTTTTTTTTTTTTTTTCGAAAATAAAATTCAAGCAAAATTGTCATTTTGAAACAAACACATCCAATACTCAACCAGAGAGCTACATCTGTCCTTGGTCACATGTTTTTTCATTTGGCAACACTCGACATTGTATGTTTTAGATGAAACGGCCGTCAAAAGACACAGGGATTATACGAACGCCACAACACTCAGCGATAATAATTTAGTCGTAGGCGTTTAAATTTCAAAGGAGATCGGTCGATTTCCTAGGGCAATTGGGCCTAGTAGTGAAACATGGCGGACACAAATGAGACATAGAATTAAATAATAAGGATTTAATATCCTTTAAATATAATATAGTCTTTTTGAGCTAAGATATGGGATTTTTAAGATTTATTCTCTCAAAGTGTTACAAAAGCTACCATTTTCTACCATTTTAACATATTTCTGATCACTGTTTTATGTTTTCTGTAACTAATAATTTGGTTTAATATTGTAAAATACATCATTATAAGCACCTTAAATACTTTTCGATATAAACTCACTTTATGAAGCATTTCTTGAGGAAGAAATACCCGTTTAAAAAGTAGATAAGTAATTCAAGAAAGGGAATGATTATATTAAAAATGTTGGTGTGATAATAAAAAAACACATTTATATAATAAGATAAAAAGGTTTATTGAAATTGTTCCTAAACAATATGTCGTGTACCTGGTAATAATAATATATTGTCAAGGTGCTGTGCAGGAGGTGTGATATTATTTTGGTACCTAGCCCAACCAAGGTACCATATAATAGTCATTACATGTGCACAGCATCCTACTGTCCTTTTGCCTGCAATGCAACTACAATAATATTGTACTATTGCATTGCGGCCATTATGAGAGCTGTCGACCTGAATATATACAAAATATATTTTTCGAGCAATATGCCGTGATTGTATCTTCCCTCTCAGTAACCAGTGACTTGGGTTAGACAGCTCTCCTTGTAGGATACTGGACACCTCTCTGCATACTTCTATAGTATAGGTACCACTTACCCTTATGTGCTCACCATAGTAAGAACGTGCCTGTTTTAATTGGTAAGTTCCTAATGATATCAAAATGAGCTCATTGTAAGTCAACCGGGGAAAGTCATGCAAGTTATTATTTTGAATATTAATACTTCTGAAATTCGTGCGGCGTCTGTTTTTAAGTTAAATGTATGTACAATACGTGCCAAAATATTTTCTGTGTTCATTTTTTCCCTAATTATGTTTAGTATTTCCCCGGCATCATTTCTGTTGTTTACAGGAGAGTGAAATGCATTTGTCAAGGCAGATGCAACTGAAAAATCTTTCATTAGGTTATTGGAGGCTGAATTAAAATAGTTATGACGAAATATTTTAAAATCTCTTTTTAATCTTCCGTTTACAGCCTCCACTACCCAACGACAAATTGTAACGGCTCTTGAATGATTTGCCTGCAATGTTGATAGCTGAGTTTCACCCTCCAGTACACTTTCAGGCTTATGCACATGGTACCCACACTCGTTCAATAATGATAATGCATTTCTAAATCCCCTATCCAGTATAAAAACGTCTCCAGGATGAAAATAATTACGTAATGGTTGATTTTCTCTGAACTCATGTCTTACTATATCAGCGTCGGATTGAGTTGCTGGATAAGGGCCTAGCACCTCTACAATATAACCATCAGTACTTACAACCAGAAACATTTTTACTAAATTACAATACTTGTGTAGGGAATAGGTGTTTTTTTGGTACAGATAGTTAAGGCTTTTCTGAATATTTATATATGTTCCATCCATTATTACAATTGGTATAGTCTGATCACCACTGCAAAACAAACCATTCGGTAATAACATGTTCTTACTAGCTATTTGTTCCCTGTTTATATGGTTAAGGCCCAAATACCTAGGGACAAAATCTTGAAACAAGAAATCACGCGCGTGGGATATTAGGGTTCTCAATGTTTTTGTTGGTATTTGCATTAGAGATCCAACTCTTACATAAGAGTCCCCTGTGCGAAGTTTCATTAAATATGCTGCCAAAGCCGTAGGTCCTTTAGGCATTTGGGCCAGTCTAGGAACCATGGATAATATATTGTTAAATTGGTCTTTATTGCGTCCTAACCAATAATGCACTAAATGATCGGGCATAGTATTAATGTTATTAAAATCGATGTTTTTTTTAGAATCTTGTATAATTGTAAACATGTCTTGTACATGTTTAGCATTAAAATCATTAATGGTATTATAAGGCCTTTCTTTTATAAAATCCCATGAGGTATTGCCTAAATGCATTAAGCAAGCTCTGCTATTTTTGGGAATATAATAATTATAATCTTTTAATAATAAACTGCGTAAATATATTGGTATTCGATGTCTCTCAGTACCTTGACACCCCAATACAAAACAATGCATTGCTGTATCTGCTGCACGTGTATAATCCATTAAAATAATTGCCGACTCAGCAGTGGTAGACGTACTCTGATTGTTATTCTCCGTAAGTAGCAACGATTCATGTATGGAGTTATTTATTGGTTGCTGCATGTTTAGTGTTCTAGCAGGTATTACACTTAATCGGTTAGCACGTTGCCAACATGGATGACAAATGCAGCTATACCCTGACATCTAAAACAAATGTGTTCATTTTAATGACTTTATTAAATAGTCCACTCCATGCTACTTATTTTGCATAAGTAACATGAAGTGGACTATTTAAATATATAATATTGAGTGTGACTAGAATATCCATAATATTTATTGCTTTTCCTAAATTGCCATAATTATAACATTACCACAGATAAATCATGTTTTTTACATACAATAAGTTCGGCAAACAAGCAAACAGGTGACCTGATGGTAAGTGATCACTGCCGCCCATGAACATCCACAACGCTTGGATCATAGATGTGTTGTCGGCCGGTCAAATCGGGAGGGGAGCGGGAAGAGGAAAGGGGTATTGGACAACCGGCAATCTCACTCAATGAACGAAACGCGACAACAAAACTGACGCTTCACGTCGATTTAATGTAAGAGAGCGGTACCGCCCCGTTGTGTTAGCATAAAAATGTATCTTCAAATACCTTACATATTAATGAAAAAATACACACTTGTCGAGGATGGATCCATGCAGATATTACAATATATATGCGGCTTTCACGGTGAATGTCGCGTCTAAGTCGATGGCTCCGGGTGCGCAATAAAGATCTTCCACAGTAAATACACTCATGGCGATTCCCAATATTTACAACATGTGGTGCAGTATGGCGGGATCCTGGTAAGTTTCGTAAAGCCAGTGACCAGCAGGTGTTACATAGGTGATCAGATGCAGCTACCTGTGCAATATGTTATCAATATTAAAAACAACTTCTCGTGTGACATTTTTTGTGTTATATTAAGGAAGAATGTTATTATATCTTTATCACAAATATATCTTTAGGTAGATGAGTCGGTTCGCTCTCACATTAATAAAATGCATTGTAACATAATATTTTTATTGAGAATACTATAATGTAAGGTAGGTACTTACTATTTGTGGAGCCACCCATTGCCTTATAATAACTTGTATGGATTCCGACCTCAGGTAGTGTCTGGTACAGCCAATCGTTGAAATAGCACAATTAATGCACCGAAAGTCTGCCATGTCCAAGATCGTGAAGATATAATGAAAAGTCCAAAATGCGCGCTGAGGTAATACGTAAAAGATATTTTCGAGGTCCAAGAAAGCCGAGGTAAATCGCAAGAGCAAGATTCGTAGTCCGTTGTAGTAGCCAAGAGTTGTCGTAAATAATAAACACAAAATAACCAACACCACAAAATAATAGCACATTCCTATCGCGACCAAGCACAAAGAATGGAATTAGACAGATATTAATTAGAAGACAGATGTCAACTCTAATAATATTGTCAATAAATACAAAAATGGTAGAAATATTTCATGATATCCTCATTTTTTTGTAAATCTAATTCCAATGGTGTAGGATAAAAGTAAATAGAGAAATGAATCTAAAAAAATACGCCAAATTTTTTGGTCATAATGTATTTCTTGTCCACAGTTGGACCAAATCGACCGATCTCCTTTGGAATTTCGATAAAACACGTCGGCATCCCTCGTGATTTGAAAGATTTCTATCACACGTCCGCAATACACTTTTAATCTTGCACCAAAAGTCAGTGACGAAAATGTATTTCTCGTTTCTCGCATTCAGTTTCACACGTCGGATTTTGAACTAGTCCAACGGTTGGTTCCGAGTGCTTAATTAAAACAATAACACTACTTCTACGGAACTGGCAATCACCAGGGAATAATAAAATACAAAACTCGTGACCGAGAGGGCATAACTGATGACGACACCGGTCAATATCTTTACCACAACATATCAACCGCACTCAACACTAAACGCGAAGTTACAGAACTTTTGACAACACAAATAGCACGTGCTTGACGTTTTGACTTTTATCGGTGTTGCCAAAACACAGGTTTCGTGTATTTCTTTTCGTTACACAACACCCAGCGACGTTGTTAATAATCATTCCTTTGGTTCCAAAAATCAAAAGTACCTGTACCTGTGATAGCGTCACAATTTCTGAATACTTCATATCGATTAGAAAGTGGTGACTTTTCATTATGTAGCCAATGATTGTTAGGTGCTTTTGGTTTATATTGGCCTTTGTGTACAGCCCATTGGTGCAGAACCATATTTCCTTGTAAAAAAGACACGTTCGAGATCTACAAAAATCGATGCGGCTTTTTTAACGAATGTGAATACTAAGTGGCAATTCTGGCGTACTGACTGAGGTACGACCCATTCCTAGTCGGATGAGCGCGATCGGAGATGTAACTTCACTTCATTTTCGTACGGAACATCATGCACTAGTATAGGAGAATTCGAAACGGACTGCGCTTAAATTTCACCACGTGAAAATATAAAGTAGTTACATGCCCACCGACCACATTGCTATTTGACGCGAACTCGTACTCGGAATGACGTGAATTTTTAACTGTGCCGAGTGACTAAACAAGCTTGCAATGCGGGAGAGAAATTCAGCAAGTAAGTCGCTGACCTTTAGTGACACATTGAATTAGAAACGCTCGGGTAGTTCTAGTGATACGCACAAGTAGATATGAAAAGTATAATATGACGACGGTCGGCACGATGACATACAAAAGAAAATTAACCAGTCACATAAGAATGTAAACACACACAGTCACGCATATTCCCCGTCCCGACAATGTGGGCCGAATGAGTTGTTAATAGCCTAGTCCGTGACTTACACTCACCCCTGTCGCCCGTCAGGGGATATTCTCGTGACAAAAAACCGGGTAGCGCTTGAAATGATGATTAAAAGTACAGCCACATGTCAACATACCTCTCTCAATATGGATTTGGACGCGAACGTTTTTTTTTTTTTTTCGAAAATAAAATTCAAGCAAAATTGACATTTTGAAACAAACACATCCAATAGTCAACCAGAGAGCTACATCTGTCCTTGGTCACATGTTTTTTCATTTGGCAACACTCGACATTGTATGATTTAGATAAACGGCCGTCAAAAGACACAGGGATCATATGAACGCCACAACACTCAGCGATAATAATTTAGTCGTAGGCGTTTAAATTTCAAATTTGGAATTTCGATAAAACACGTCGGCATCCCTCGTGATTTGAAAGATTTCTATCACACGTCCGCAATACACTTTTATTCTTGCACCAAAAGTCAGTGACGAAAATGTATTTCTCTTTTCTCGCATTCAGTTTCACACGTCGGATTTTGAACTATTCCAACGGTTGGTTCCGAGTGCTCGGTGAAAACAATAACACTTCTTGTACGGAACTGGCAAACACCAGGGAATAATAAAATACAAAACTCATGACCGAGAGGGCATAACTGATGACGACACCGGTCAATATCTTTACCACAACATATCAACCGCACTCAACACTTAACGCGAAGTTACGGAACTTTTGACAACACAAATAGCACGTGCTTGACGTTTTGACTTTTATCGGTGTTGCCAAAACACAGGTTTCGTGTATTTCTTTTCGTTACACAACACCCAGCGACGTTGTTAATAATAATTCCCTTGGTTCCAAAAATCAAAAGTACCTGTACCTGTGATAGCGTCACAATTTCTGAATACTTCATATCGATTAGAAAGTGGTGACTTTTCATTATGTAGCCAATGATTGTTAGGTGCTGTTGGTTTATATTGGCCTTTGTGTACAGCCCATTGGTGCAGAACCATATTTCCTTGTAAAAAAGACACGTTCGAGATCTACAAAAATCGATGCGGCTTTTTTCAAGAAAGTTAATACTGAGTGGCAATTCTGGCCGACTGACTGAGGTACGACCCATTCCTAGTGGGACGAGCGCGATCGGAGATGTAACTTCACTTCCCTTTCGTACGGAACATCATGCACTAGTATAGGAGAATTCGAAACGGACTGCGCTTAAATTTCACCACGTGAAAATATAAAGTAGTTACATGCCCACCGACCACATTGCTATTTGACGCGAACTCGTACTCGGAATGACGTGAATTTTTAACTGTGCCGAGTGACTAAACAAGCTTGCAATGCGGGAGAGAAATTCAGCAAGTAAGTCGCTGACCTTTAGTGACACATTGAATTAGAAACGCTCGGGTAGTTCTAGTGATACGCACAAGTAGATATGACAAGTATAATATGACGACGGTCGGCACGATGACATACAAAAGAAAATTAACCAGTCACATAAGAATGTAAACACACACAGTCACGCATATTCCCCGTCCCGACAATGTGGGCCGAATGAGTTGTTAATAGCCTAGTCCGTGACTTACACTCACCCCTGTCGCCCGTCAGGGGATATTCTCGTGACAAAAAACCGGGTAGCGCTTGAAATGATGATTAAAAGTACAGCCACATGTCAACATACCTCTCTCAATATGGATTTGGACGCGAACGTTTTTTTTTTTTTTTTTCGAAAATAAAATTCAAGCAAAATTGACATTTTGAAACAAACACATCCAATAGTCAACCAGAGAGCTACATCTGTCCTTGGTCACATGTTTTTTCATTTGGCAACACTCGACATTGTATGTTTTAGATAAACGGCCGTCAAAAGACACAGGGATCATATGAACGCCACAACACTCAGCGATAATAATTTAGTCGTAGGCGTTTAAATTTCAAATTTGGAATTTCGATAAAACACGTCGGCATCCCTCGTGATTTGAAAGATTTCTATCACACGTCCGCAATACACTTTTATTCTTGCACCAAAAGTCAGTGACGAAAATGTATTTCTCTTTTCTCGCATTCAGTTTCACACGTCGGATTTTGAACTATTCCAACGGTTGGTTCCGAGTGCTCGGTGAAAACAATAACACTTCTTGTACGGAACTGGCAAACACCAGGGAATAATAAAATACAAAACTCATGACCGAGAGGGCATAACTGATGACGACACCGGTCAATATCTTTACCACAACATATCAACCGCACTCAACACTTAACGCGAAGTTACGGAACTTTTGACAACACAAATAGCACGTGCTTGACGTTTTGACTTTTATCGGTGTTGCCAAAACACAGGTTTCGTGTATTTCTTTTCGTTACACAACACCCAGCGACGTTGTTAATAATCATTCCTTTGGTTCCAAAAATCAAAAGTACCTGTACCTGTGATAGCGTCACAATTTCTGAATACTTCATATCGATTAGAAAGTGGTGACTTTTCATTATGTTGCCAATGATTGTTAGGTGCTTCTGGTTTATATTGGCCTTTGTGTACAGCCTATTGGCGCAGAACCATATTTCCTTGTAAAAAAGACACGTTCGAGATCTACAAAAATCGATGCGGCTTTTTTAACGAATGTGAATACTGAGTGGCAATTCTGGCCGACTGACTGAGGTACAACCCATTCCTAGTCGGATGAGCGCGATCGGAGATGTAACTTCACTTCCCTTTCGTACGGAACATCATGCACTAGTATAGGAGAATTCGAAACGGACTGCGCTTAAATTTCACCACGTGAAAATATAAAGTAGTTACATGCCCACCGACCACATTGCTATTTGACGCGAACTCGTACTCGGAATGACGTGAATTTTTAACTGTGCCGAGTGACTAAACAAGCTTGCAATGCGGGAGAGAAATTCAGCAAGTAAGACGCTGACCTTTAGTGACACATTGAATTAGAAACGCTCGGGTAGTTCTAGTGATACGCACGAGTAGATATGACAAGTATAATATGACGACGGTCGGCACGATGACATACAAAAGAAAATTAACCAGTCACATAATAATGTAAACACACACAGTCACGCATATTCCCCGTCCCGACAATGTGGGCCTAATGAGTTGTTAATAGCCTAGTCCGTGACTTACACTCACCCCTGTCACCCGTCAAGGGATATTCTCGTGACAAAAAACCGGGTAGCGCTTGAAATGATGATTAAAGGTACAGCCACATGTCAACATACCTCTCTCATTATGGATTTGGACGCGAACGTGTTTTTTTGGTTGTTTCGAAAATAAAATTCAAGCAAAATTGACATTTTGAAACAAACACATCCAATAGTCAACCAGAGAGCTACATCTGTCCTTGGTCACATGTTTTTTCATTTGGCAACACTCGACATTGTATGATTTAGATAAACGGCCGTCAAAAGACACAGGGATCATATGAACGCCACAACACTCAGCGATAATAATTTAGTCGTAGGCGTTTAAATTTCAAATTTGGAATTTCGATAAAACACGTCGGCATCCCTCGTGATTTGAAAGATTTCTATCACACGTCCGCAATACACTTTTATTCTTGCACCAAAAGTCAGTGACGAAAATGTATTTCTCTTTTCTCGCATTCAGTTTCACACGTCGGATTTTGAACTATTCCAACGGTTGGTTCCGAGTGCTCGGTGAAAACAATAACACTTCTTGTACGGAACTGGCAAACACCAGGGAATAATAAAATACAAAACTCATGACCGAGAGGGCATAACTGATGACGACACCGGTCAATATCTTTACCACAACATATCAACCGCACTCAACACTTAACGCGAAGTTACGGAACTTTTGACAACACAAATAGCACGTGCTTGACGTTTTGACTTTTATCGGTGTTGCCAAAACACAGGTTTCGTGTATTTCTTTTCGTTACACAACACCCAGCGACGTTGTTAATAATCATTCCTTTAGTTCCAAAAATCAAAAGTACCTGTACCTGTGATAGCGTCACAATTTCTGAATACTTCATATCGATTAGAAAGTGGTGACTTTTCATTATGTTGCCAATGATTGTTAGGTGCTTCTGGTTTATATTGGCCTTTGTGTACAGCCTATTGGCGCAGAACCATATTTCCTTGTAAAAAAGACACGTTCGAGATCTACAAAAATCGATGCGGCTTTTTTAACGAATGTGAATACTGAGTGGCAATTCTGGCCGACTGACTGAGGTACAACCCATTCCTAGTCGGATGAGCGCGATCGGAGATGTAACTTCACTTCCCTTTCGTACGGAACATCATGCACTAGTATAGCCGCTTGCTTGCCCCAGGGGTGGGGGTAAATGACGTTCCTTGCCCCAGGCAATTAACGTAAACAACCGTTATCTGCCCGAGCGTTTTTAAACGTAAACAAACGGTTCTCAGAACTCAAGTACTTTGTTTAACTATCAACTGTTATGTTTTTTGTTTAGAATATGAGTGTGTTGAAATAACACTTCAGTTTGTTTATCAGATTATGACTCAAGTGATTTATTATGCTGCGTTGAACTTTGAGATAGCGCGATTTAGGCGCGTCGGGTATTTAAAAATTCATATCTCGAAAATTGAAGCGATGACATATGGTTTTTATTAATTTTTTTTTTTACTTATATAATATATTATAAGGTAAAAAATAAAACCTTACCCCCGTCCATACAAAAAGAATTATTTATAGCCCTTTGATTGTAAACAAATATCTGGCGCCGCGCGGATTAATTTATGTTCAATTTTACAAGGCCAAGATGCAAAAAACTACCACTATTTGGCTTGAAATAAAGTTACTACAGCATAAGTAGTCTAATAAACTATTAATAAAAAATATACATTCATTAAGAAAATACAGCCAAATACGCCAAATTTAAAGGCAATCATAAC
Source organism: Deilephila elpenor (assembly GCA_949752805.1). Taxonomy (NCBI): domain Eukaryota; kingdom Metazoa; phylum Arthropoda; class Insecta; order Lepidoptera; family Sphingidae; genus Deilephila; species Deilephila elpenor. The sequence goes on from OX457095.1 coordinate 14,781,555, forward strand.
GATGTCGTGCGCCAAAATGTACCTACAGTATATTTTGGGCTTCGAAAAAAAGGCACATTAATGCGTATTTCATGCTTGAATTTTTATATCTACGCGGTAGTGGTTTACATCTTGCGAAAAAAACAAAGAAACAGAAGCAAACACTTACGATTTATGAACTATTTCCAAAACAAAATCACTTCGCCGGCACCCACTCAACACGCACTCGAGTGAACTTCAAAACGTTTTTTTTTTTATTTGGTTCAAGATGCGGGGTATTGTTTTTGCATAGTTTTAAGCGTAAACTAACGGAGAAGCGAGATGAATAATACAAATTGTCCATAGAACGACCGAAACGGATATATTTATTTATTTTATTTATTTAAATCTTTATTGTACACAATTAAGAAGAAAAATACACAATACAGAAACAATACCAAAAAAAAAAAAAAGTACAAATGGCGGTCTTATCGCTCTACAGCAATGTCTTACAGACAACCATGGGATGGATTTAAAAGAAGGAGAGAGAGAGGGCAGTGTAAAAAAATAAAGAATTAAAGCTAATAATAGTTATTAAACATATACACAAACATACTATACATACATAACAGTTAATCATAAATACATGTATACATATATAAATACATATATACAAATAAATATAAACATACATATACATATATACTACAAATAGCCAAATGATAACTTTAAGAAAATAACACTAAAGTCTGCTTAAAGAGAAAGGTAGTGCTCTTTAGTTAGCCTCTTAAATGACGACAGCGTTTGAGCCTGTCTCACCGCAACAGGAAGCGCGTTCCACAATCGAACTGCTTTGACAGTAAAAGAGTTGTCCATAAATGTCGTGGTGTGCACAGGCATTCTCAGCTTAAGATTCTCAGACGACCTCAAGGATCTCAAATGTGAGTCATGGAGAAAAATAAATCGTTCTTTAAGATAAGAAGGGGTGAGAGGATTAAACAAAATATTGTAAAGAAGAGAAAGAATGTGAGTATTCCGACGAAGCCGTATAGGTAACCACTTGAGCTTAGCGCGAAACTCAGAAACATGGTCATATTTGCGAAGACCAAATATGAATCTTATGCAGAAATTTTGAAGGCGCTCAAGTTTATTAAGTTGGTCTTCGGTGAGATCAAGATAGCTGACATCGGCATAATCGAGGATGGGGAGAAGGAGGGTTTGTGCAAGCGTAATCTTCGTGGAAACGGGTAGAAAGTTGCGTAACCTTCCCAAGGACCTTGCCGAAACAAACAGCTTCCGGCTTAATTCCGAGAGCTGTGGACCCCAGGTGAATGATTTGTCTATATGTATGCCTAGATTGCGGACGGAGTCACTGAAAGGAATGGCGATACCATCACAATCGACACTAGGTAGTTGGGACAAGTCTAGCTTAGAAATCATCCTGGGGCTGCCGACAACAATGACTTGGGTTTTAGTAGGGTTAATCTTTAAACCATGAGCTTTACTCCAAACACAGATGTGATGGATATCTGTATTGATTCTAACAATCGCATCTGTCATCCTGTCTAAGGGAGCTTGAGTATAAATCTGGAGATCATCAGCGTAGAGGTGGTAGGAGGAGCGAAGAAGATTGGTAATGGAGTTAATAAAGATAGCGAAGAGAAGAGGAGATAGCACGCCGCCCTGAGGTACGCCAGCAGATACGGGGCACCAGGAGGAAAAACTTTCCTCCACACGGATGCGTTGCCGGCGACCATACAGGATATATTTCCTTTTATTCTAAGGCATTCGGAGCACATCGCCATGTCATGTCCTACTTGACACGGGCATAATAGCGCCGCGCGCCATGTCATGTCCTACTTGACACGGGCATTTGAGCGGATAGGAGAATTCGAAACGGACTGCGCTTAAATTTCACCACGTGAAAATATAAAGTAGTTACATGCCCACCGACCACATTGCTATTTGACGCGAACTCGTACTCGGAATGACGTGAATTTTTAACTGTGCCGAGTGACTAAACAAGCTTGCAATGCGGGAGAGAAATTCAGCAAGTAAGACGCTGACCTTTAGTGACACATTGAATTAGAAACGCTCGGGTAGTTCTAGTGATACGCACGAGTAGATATGACAAGTATAATATGACGACGGTCGGCACGATGACATACAAAAGAAAATTAACCAGTCACATAATAATGTAAACACACACAGTCACGCATATTCCCCGTCCCGACAATGTGGGCCTAATGAGTTGTTAATAGCCTAGTCCGTGACTTACACTCACCCCTGTCACCCGTCAAGGGATATTCTCGTGACAAAAAACCGGGTAGCGCTTGAAATGATGATTAAAGGTACAGCCACATGTCAACATACCTCTCTCATTATGGATTTGGACGCGAACGTGTTTTTTTGGTTGTTTCGAAAATAAAATTCAAGCAAAATTGACATTTTGAAACAAACACATCCAATAGTCAACCAGAGAGCTACATCTGTCCTTGGTCACATGTTTTTTCATTTGGCAACACTCGACATTGTATGATTTAGATAAACGGCCGTCAAAAGACACAGGGATCATATGAACGCCACAACACTCAGCGATAATAATTTAGTCGTAGGCGTTTAAATTTCAAATTTGGAATTTCGATAAAACACGTCGGCATCCCTCGTGATTTGAAAGATTTCTATCACACGTCCGCAATACACTTTTATTCTTGCACCAAAAGTCAGTGACGAAAATGTATTTCTCTTTTCTCGCATTCAGTTTCACACGTCGGATTTTGAACTATTCCAACGGTTGATTCCGAGTGCTCGATGAAAACAATAACACTTCTTCTACGGAACTGGCAATCACCAGGGAATAATAAAATACAAAACTCATGACCGAGAGGGCATAACTGATGACGACACCGGTCAATATCTTTACCACAACATATCAACCGCATTCAACACTTAACGCGAAGTTACGGAACTTTGAGAACACAAATAGCACGTGCTTGACGTTTTGACTTTTATCGGTGTTGCCAAAACACAGGTTTCGTGTATTTCTTTTCGTTACACAACACCCAGCGACGTTGTTAATAATCATTCCTTTGGTTCCAAAAATCAAAAGTACCTGTACCTGTGATAGCGTCACAATTTCTGAATACTTCATATCGATTAGAAAGTGGTGACTTTTCATTATGTTGCCAATGATTGTTAGGTGCTTCTGGTTTATATTGGCCTTTGTGTACAGCCTATTGGCGCAGAACCATATTTCCTTGTAAAAAAGACACGTTCGAGATCTACAAAAATCGATGCGGCTTTTTTAACGAATGTGAATACTGAGTGGCAATTCTGGCCGACTGACTGAGGTACGACCCATTCCTAGTCGGACGAGCGCGATCGGAGATGTAACTTCACTTCCCTTTCGTACGGAACATCATGCACTAGTATAGGAGAATTCGAAACGGACTGCGCTTAAATTTCACCACGTGAAAATATAAAGTAGTTACATGCCCACCGACCACATTGCTATTTGACGCGAACTCGTACTCGGAATGACGTGAATTTTTAACTGTGCCGAGTGACTAAACAAGCTTGCAATGCGGGAGAGAAATTCAGCAAGTAAGTCGCTGACCTTTAGTGACACATTGAATTAGAAACGCTCGGGTAGTTCTAGTGATACGCACAAGTAGATATGACAAGTATAATATGACGACGGTCGGCACGATGACATACAAAAGAAAATTAACCAGTCACATAATAATGTAAACACACACATATTCCCCGTCCCGACAATGTGGGCCTAGTGAGTTGTTAATAGCCTAGTCCGTGACTTACACTCACCCCTGTCACCCGTCAGGGGATATTCTCGTGACAAAAAACCGGGTAGCGCTTGAAATGATGATTAAAAGTACAGCCACATGTCAACATACCTCTCTCATTATGGATTTGGACGCGAACGTTATTTTTTTTTTTTTTTCGAAAATAAAATTCAAGCAAAATTGTCATTTTGAAACAAACACATCCAATACTCAACCAGAGAGCTACATCTGTCCTTGGTCACATGTTTTTTCATTTGGCAACACTCGACATTGTATGTTTTAGATAAACGGCCGTCAAAAGACACAGGGATCATATGAACGCCACAACACTCAGCGATAATAATTTAGTCGTGGGCGTTTAAATTTCAAATTTGGAATTTCGATAAAACACGTCGGCATCCCTCGTGATTTGAAAGATTTCTATCACACGTCCGCAATACACTTTTAATCTTGCACCAAAAGTCAGTGACGAAAATGTATTTCTCGTTTCTCGCATTCAGTTTCACACGTCGGATTTTGAACTATTCCAACGGTTGATTCCGAGTGCTCGATGAAAACAATAACACTTCTTCTACGGAACTGGCAAACACCAGGAAATTATAAAATACAAAATTCGTGACCGAGAGGGCATAACTGATGACGACACCGGTCAATATCTTTACCACAACATATCAACCGCACTCAAAACTAAACGCGAAGTTACGGAACTTTTGACAACACAAATAGCACGTGCTTGACGTTTTGACTTTTATCGGTGTTGCCAAAACACAGGTTTCGTGTATTTCTTTTCGTTACACAACACCCAGCGACGTTGTTAATAATAATTCCTTTGGTTCCAAAAATCAAAAGTACCTGTACCTGTGATAGCGTCACAATTTCTGAATACTTCATATCGATTAGAAAGTGGTGACTTTTCATTATGTAGCCAATGATTGCTAGGTGCTTTTGGTTTATATTGGCCTTTGTGTACAGCCCATTGGCGCAGAACCATATTTCCTTGTAAAAAAGACACGTTCGAGATCTACAAAAATCGATGCGGCTTTTTTAAAGAAAGTTAATACTGAGTGGCAATTCTGGCCGACTGACTGAGGTACGACCCATTCCTAGTCGGATGAGCGCGATCGGAGATGTAACTTCACTTCCCTTTCGTACGGAACATCATGCACTAGTATAGGAGAATTCGAAACGGACTGCGCTTAAATTTCACCACGTGAAAATATAAAGTAGTTACATGCCCACCGACCACATTGCTATTTGACGCGAACTCGTACTCGGAATGACGTGAATTTTTAACTGTGCCGAGTGACTAAACAAGCTTGCAATGCGGGAGAGAAATTCAGCAAGTAAGTCGCTGACCTTTAGTGACACATTGAATTAGAAACGCTCGGGTAGTTCTAGTGATACGCACGAGTAGATACGACAAGTATAATATGACGACGGTCGGCACGATGACATACAAAAGAAAATTAACCAGTCACATAATAATGTAAACACACACAGTCACGCATATTCCCCGTCCCGACAATGTGGGCCTAATGAGTTGTTAATAGCCTAGTCCGTGACTAACACTCACCCCTGTCACCCGTCAGGGGATATTCTCGTGACAAAAAACCGGGTAGCGCTTGAAATGATGATTAAAAGTACAGCCACATGTCAACATACCTCTCTCATTATGGATTTGGACGCGAACGTGTTTTTTTGGTTGTTTCGAAAATAAAATTCAAGCAAAATTGACATTTTGAAACAAACACATCCAATAGTCAACCAGAGAGCTACATCTGTCCTTGGTCACATGTTTTTTCATTTGGCAACACTCGACATTGTATGTTTTAGATAAACGGCCGTCAAAAGACACAGGGATCATATGAACGCCACAACACTCAGCGATAATAATTTAGTCGTAGGCGTTTAAATTTCAAATTTGGAATTTCGATAAAACACGTCGGCATCCCTCGTGATTTGAAAGATTTCTATCACACGTCCGCAATACACTTTTATTCTTGCACCAAAAGTCAGTGACGAAAATGTATTTCTCTTTTCTCGCATTCAGTTTCACACGTCGGATTTTGAACTATTCCAACGGTTGGTTCGAAGTGCTCGGTGAAAACAATAACACTTCTTGTACGGAACTGGCAAACACCAGGGAATAATAAAATACAAAACTCATGACCGAGAGGGCATAACTGATGACGACACCGGTCAATATCTTTACCACAACATATCAACCGCATTCAACACTTAACGCGAAGTTACGAAACTTTTGACAACACAAATAGCACGTGCTTGACGTTTTGACTTTTATCGGTGTTGCCAAAACACAGGTTTCGTGTATTTCTTTTCGTTACACAACACCCAGCGACGTTGTTAATAATCATTCCTTTGGTTCCAAAAATCAAAAGTACCTGTACCTGTGATAGCGTCACAATTTCTGAATACTTCATATCGATTAGAAAGTGGTGACTTTTCATTATGTAGCCAATGATTGTTAGGTGCTTTTGGTTTATATTGGCCTTTGTGTACAGCCCATTGGCGCAGAACCATATTTCCTTGTAAAAAAGACACGTTCGAGATCTACAAAAATCGATGCGGCTTTTTTAACGAATGTGAATACTGAGTGGCAATTCTGGCCGACTGACTGAGGTACGACCCATTCCTAGTCGGATGAGCGCGATCGGAGATGTAACTTCACTTCCCTTTCGTGCGGAACACCATGCACTAGTATAGGAGAATTCGAAACGGACTGCGCTTAAATTTCACCACGTGAAAATATAAAGTAGTTACATGCCCACCGACCACATTGCTATTTGACGCGAACTCGTACTCGGAATGACGTGAATTTTTAACTGTGCCGAGTGACTAAACAAGCTTGCAATGCGGGAGAGAAATTCAGCAAGTAAGTCGCTGACCTTTAGTGACACATTGAATAAGAAACGCTCGGGTAGTTCTAGTGATACGCACAAGTAGATATGACAAGTATAATATGACGACGGTCGGCACGATGACATACAAAAGAAAATTAACCAGTCACATAAGAATGTAAACACACACAGTCACGCATATTCCCCGTCCCGACAATGTGGGCCTAATGAGTTGTTAATAGCCTAGTCCGTGAATTACACTCACTCCTGTCACCCGTCAGGGGATATTCTCGTGACAAAAAACCGGGTAGCGCTTGAAATGATGATTAAAAGTACAGCCACATGTCAACATACCTCTCTCATTATGGATTTGGACGCGAACGTGTTTTTTTGTTTGTTTCGAAAATAAAATTCAAGCAAAATTGACATTTTGAAACAAACACATCCAATAGTCAACCAGAGAGCTACATCTGTCCTTGGTCACATGTTTTTTCATTTGGCAACACTCGACATTGTATGTTTTAGATAAACGGCCGTCAAAAGACACAGGGATCATATGAACGCCACCACACTCAGCGATAATAATTTAGTCGTAGGCGTTTAAATTTCAAATTTGGAATTTCGATAAAACACGTCGGCATCCCTCGTGATTTGAAAGATTTCTATCACACGTCCGCAATACACTTTTATTCTTGCACCAAAAGTCAGTGACGAAAATGTATTTCTCTTTTCTCGCATTCAGTTTCACACGTCGGATTTTGAACTATTCCAACGGTTGGTTCCGAGTGCTCGGTGAAAACAATAACACTTCTTGTACGGAACTGGCAAACACCAGGGAATAATAAAATACAAAACTCATGACCGAGAGGGCATAACTGATGACGACACCGGTCAATATCTTTACCACAACATATCAACCGCACTCAACACTTAACGCGAAGTTACGGAACTTTTGACAACACAAATAGCACGTGCTTGACGTTTTGACTTTTATCGGTGTTGCCAAAACACAGGTTTCGTGTATTTCTTTTCGTTACACAACACCCAGCGACGTTGTTAATAATAATTCCTTTGGTTCCAAAAATCAAAAGTACCTGTACCTGTGATAGCGTCACAATTTCTGAATACTTCATATCGATTAGAAAGTGGTGACTTTTCATTATGTAGCCAATGATTGTTAGGTGCTTTTGGTTTATATTGGCCTTTGTGTACAGCCCATTGGCGCAGAACCATATTTCCTTGTAAAAAAGACACGTTCGAGATCTACAAAAATCGATGCGGCTTTTTTAACGAATGTGAATACTGAGTGGCAATTCTGGCCGACTGACTGAGGTACGACCCATTCCTAGTCGGATGAGCGCGATCGGAGATGTAACTTCACTTCCCTTTCGTGCGGAACACCATGCACTAGTATAGGAGAATTCGAAACGGACTGCGCTTAAATTTCACCACGTGAAAATATAAAGTAGTTACATGCCCACCGACCACATTGCTATTTGACGCGAACTCGTACTCGGAATGACGTGAATTTTTAACTGTGCCGAGTGACTAAACAAGCTTGCAATGCGGGAGAGAAATTCAGCAAGTAAGTCGCTGACCTTTAGTGACACATTGAATAAGAAACGCTCGGGTAGTTCTAGTGATACGCACAAGTAGATATGACAAGTATAATATGACGACGGTCGGCACGATGACATACAAAAGAAAATTAACCAGTCACATAAGAATGTAAACACACACAGTCACGCATATTCCCCGTCCCGACAATGTGGGCCTAATGAGTTGTTAATAGCCTAGTCCGTGAATTACACTCACTCCTGTCACCCGTCAGGGGATATTCTCGTGACAAAAAACCGGGTAGCGCTTGAAATGATGATTAAAAGTACAGCCACATGTCAACATACCTCTCTCATTATGGATTTGGACGCGAACGTGTTTTTTTGTTTGTTTCGAAAATAAAATTCAAGCAAAATTGACATTTTGAAACAAACACATCCAATAGTCAACCAGAGAGCTACATCTGTCCTTGGTCACATGTTTTTTCATTTGGCAACACTCGACATTGTATGTTTTAGATAAACGGCCGTCAAAAGACACAGGGATCATATGAACGCCACAACACTCAGCGATAATAATTTAGTCGTAGGCGTTTAAATTTCAAATTTGAAATTTCGATAAAACACGTCGGCATCCCTCGTGATTTGAAAGATTTCTATCACACGTCCGCAATACACTTTTAATCTTGCACCAAAAGTCAGTGACGAAAATGTATTTCTCTTTTCTCGCATTCAGTTTCACACGTCGGATTTTGAACTATTCCAACGGTTGGTTCGAAGTGCTCGGTGAAAACAATAACACTTCTTGTACGGAACTGGCAAACACCAGGGAATAATAAAATACAAAACTCATGACCGAGAGGGCATAACTGATGACGACACCGGTCAATATCTTTACCACAACATATCAACCGCACTCAACACTTAACGCGAAGTTACGAAACTTTTGACAACACAAATAGCACGTGCTTGACGTTTTGACTTTTATCGGTGTTGCCAAAACACAGGTTTCGTGTATTTCTTTTCGTTACACAACACCCAGCGACGTTGTTAATAATCATTCCTTTGGTTCCAAAAATCAAAAGTACCTGTACCTGTGATAGCGTCACAATTTCTGAATACTTCATATCGATTAGAAAGTGGTGACTTTTCATTATGTAGCCAATGATTGTTAGGCGCTTTTGGTTTATATTGGCCTTTGTGTACAGCCCATTGGCGCAGAACCATATTTCCTTGTAAAAAAGACACGTTCGAGATCTACAAAAATCGATGCGGCTTTTTTAAAGAAAGTGAATACTGAGTGGCAATTCTGGCCGACTGACTGAGGTACGACCCATTCCTAGTCGGACGAGCGCGATCGGAGATGTAACTTCACTTCCCTTTCGTACGGAACATCATGCACTAGTATAGGAGAATTCGAAACGGACTGCGCTTAAATTTCACCACGTGAAAATATAAAGTAGTTACATGCCCACCGACCACATTGCTATTTGACGCGAACTCGTACTCGGAATGACGTGAATTTTTAACTGTGCCGAGTGACTAAACAAGCTTGCAATGCGGGAGAGAAATTCAGCAAGTAAGACGCTGACCTTTAGTGACACATTGAATTAGAAACGCTCGGGTAGTTCTAGTGATACGCACGAGTAGATATGACAAGTATAATATGACGACGGTCGGCACGATGACATACAAAAGAAAATTAACCAGTCACATAATAATGTAAACACACACAGTCACGCATATTCCCCGTCCCGACAATGTGGGCCTAATGAGTTGTTAATAGCCTAGTCCGTGACTTACACTCACCCCTGTCACCCGTCAAGGGATATTCTCGTGACAAAAAACCGGGTAGCGCTTGAAATGATGATTAAAGGTACAGCCACATGTCAACATACCTCTCTCATTATGGATTTGGACGCGAACGTGTTTTTTTGGTTGTTTCGAAAATAAAATTCAAGCAAAATTGACATTTTGAAACAAACACATCCAATAGTCAACCAGAGAGCTACATCTGTCCTTGGTCACATGTTTTTTCATTTGGCAACACTCGACATTGTATGATTTAGATAAACGGCCGTCAAAAGACACAGGGATCATATGAACGCCACAACACTCAGCGATAATAATTTAGTCGTAGGCGTTTAAATTTCAAATTTGGAATTTCGATAAAACACGTCGGCATCCCTCGTGATTTGAAAGATTTCTATCACACGTCCGCAATACACTTTTATTCTTGCACCAAAAGTCAGTGACGAAAATGTATTTCTCTTTTCTCGCATTCAGTTTCACACGTCGGATTTTGAACTATTCCAACGGTTGATTCCGAGTGCTCGATGAAAACAATAACACTTCTTCTACGGAACTGGCAATCACCAGGGAATAATAAAATACAAAACTCATGACCGAGAGGGCATAACTGATGACGACACCGGTCAATATCTTTACCACAACATATCAACCGCATTCAACACTTAACGCGAAGTTACGGAACTTTGAGAACACAAATAGCACGTGCTTGACGTTTTGACTTTTATCGGTGTTGCCAAAACACAGGTTTCGTGTATTTCTTTTCGTTACACAACACCCAGCGACGTTGTTAATAATCATTCCTTTGGTTCCAAAAATCAAAAGTACCTGTACCTGTGATAGCGTCACAATTTCTGAATACTTCATATCGATTAGAAAGTGGTGACTTTTCATTATGTAGCCAATGATTGTTAGGCGCTTTTGGTTTATATTGGCCTTTGTGTACAGCCCATTGGCGCAGAACCATACTTCCTTGTAAAAAAGACACGTTCGAGATCTACAAAAATCGATGCGGCTTTTTTAAAGAAAGTGAATACTGAGTGGCAATTCTGGCCGACTGACTGAGGTACGACCCATTCCTAGTCGGACGAGCGCGATCGGAGATGTAACTTCACTTCCCTTTCGTACGGAACATCATGCACTAGTATAGGAGAATTCGAAACGGACTGCGCTTAAATTTCACCACGTGAAAATATAAAGTAGTTACATGCCCACCGACCACATTGCTATTTGACGCGAACTCGTACTCGGAATGACGTGAATTTTTAACTGTGCCGAGTGACTAAACAAGCTTGCAATGCGGGAGAGAAATTCAGCAAGTAAGTCGCTGACCTTTAGTGACACATTGAATTAGAAACGCTCGGGTAGTTCTAGTGATACGCACAAGTAGATATGACAAGTATAATATGACGACGGTCGGCACGATGACATACAAAAGAAAATTAACCAGTCACATAATAATGTAAACACACACATATTCCCCGTCCCGACAATGTGGGCCTAGTGAGTTGTTAATAGCCTAGTCCGTGACTTACACTCACCCCTGTCACCCGTCAGGGGATATTCTCGTGACAAAAAACCGGGTAGCGCTTGAAATGATGATTAAAAGTACAGCCACATGTCAACATACCTCTCTCATTATGGATTTGGACGCGAACGTTATTTTTTTTTTTTTTTCGAAAATAAAATTCAAGCAAAATTGTCATTTTGAAACAAACACATCCAATACTCAACCAGAGAGCTACATCTGTCCTTGGTCACATGTTTTTTCATTTGGCAACACTCGACATTGTATGTTTTAGATAAACGGCCGTCAAAAGACACAGGGATCATATGAACGCCACAACACTCAGCGATAATAATTTAGTCGTGGGCGTTTAAATTTCAAATTTGGAATTTCGATAAAACACGTCGGCATCCCTCGTGATTTGAAAGATTTCTATCACACGTCCGCAATACACTTTTAATCTTGCACCAAAAGTCAGTGACGAAAATGTATTTCTCGTTTCTCGCATTCAGTTTCACACGTCGGATTTTGAACTATTCCAACGGTTGATTCCGAGTGCTCGATGAAAACAATAACACTTCTTCTACGGAACTGGCAAACACCAGGAAATTATAAAATACAAAATTCGTGACCGAGAGGGCATAACTGATGACGACACCGGTCAATATCTTTACCACAACATATCAACCGCACTCAAAACTAAACGCGAAGTTACGGAACTTTTGACAACACAAATAGCACGTGCTTGACGTTTTGACTTTTATCGGTGTTGCCAAAACACAGGTTTCGTGTATTTCTTTTCGTTACACAACACCCAGCGACGTTGTTAATAATAATTCCTTTGGTTCCAAAAATCAAAAGTACCTGTACCTGTGATAGCGTCACAATTTCTGAATACTTCATATCGATTAGAAAGTGGTGACTTTTCATTATGTAGCCAATGATTGCTAGGTGCTTTTGGTTTATATTGGCCTTTGTGTACAGCCCATTGGCGCAGAACCATATTTCCTTGTAAAAAAGACACGTTCGAGATCTACAAAAATCGATGCGGCTTTTTTAAAGAAAGTTAATACTGAGTGGCAATTCTGGCCGACTGACTGAGGTACGACCCATTCCTAGTCGGATGAGCGCGATCGGAGATGTAACTTCACTTCCCTTTCGTACGGAACATCATGCACTAGTATAGGAGAATTCGAAACGGACTGCGCTTAAATTTCACCACGTGAAAATATAAAGTAGTTACATGCCCACCGACCACATTGCTATTTGACGCGAACTCGTACTCGGAATGACGTGAATTTTTAACTGTGCCGAGTGACTAAACAAGCTTGCAATGCGGGAGAGAAATTCAGCAAGTAAGTCGCTGACCTTTAGTGACACATTGAATTAGAAACGCTCGGGTAGTTCTAGTGATACGCACGAGTAGATACGACAAGTATAATATGACGACGGTCGGCACGATGACATACAAAAGAAAATTAACCAGTCACATAATAATGTAAACACACACAGTCACGCATATTCCCCGTCCCGACAATGTGGGCCTAATGAGTTGTTAATAGCCTAGTCCGTGACTAACACTCACCCCTGTCACCCGTCAGGGGATATTCTCGTGACAAAAAACCGGGTAGCGCTTGAAATGATGATTAAAAGTACAGCCACATGTCAACATACCTCTCTCATTATGGATTTGGACGCGAACGTGTTTTTTTGGTTGTTTCGAAAATAAAATTCAAGCAAAATTGACATTTTGAAACAAACACATCCAATAGTCAACCAGAGAGCTACATCTGTCCTTGGTCACATGTTTTTTCATTTGGCAACACTCGACATTGTATGTTTTAGATAAACGGCCGTCAAAAGACACAGGGATCATATGAACGCCACAACACTCAGCGATAATAATTTAGTCGTAGGCGTTTAAATTTCAAATTTGGAATTTCGATAAAACACGTCGGCATCCCTCGTGATTTGAAAGATTTCTATCACACGTCCGCAATACACTTTTATTCTTGCACCAAAAGTCAGTGACGAAAATGTATTTCTCTTTTCTCGCATTCAGTTTCACACGTCGGATTTTGAACTATTCCAACGGTTGGTTCCGAGTGCTCGGTGAAAACAATAACACTTCTTGTACGGAACTGGCAAACACCAGGGAATAATAAAATACAAAACTCATGACCGAGAGGGCATAACTGATGACGACACCGGTCAATATCTTTACCACAACATATCAACCGCACTCAACACTTAACGCGAAGTTACGGAACTTTTGACAACACAAATAGCACGTGCTTGACGTTTTGACTTTTATCGGTGTTGCCAAAACACAGGTTTCGTGTATTTCTTTTCGTTACACAACACCCAGCGACGTTGTTAATAATAATTCCTTTGGTTCCAAAAATCAAAAGTACCTGTACTTGTGATAGCGTCACAATTTCTGAATACTTCATATCGATTAGAAAGTGGTGACTTTTCATTATGTAGCCAATGATTGTTAGGTGCTTTTGGTTTATATTGGCCTTTGTGTACAGCCCATTGGCGCAGAACCATATTTCCTTGTAAAAAAGACACGTTCGAGATCTACAAAAATCGATGCGGCTTTTTTAACGAATGTGAATACTGAGTGGCAATTCTGGCCGACTGACTGAGGTACAACCCATTCCTAGTCGGATGTAGGGTAGCACTAAGGAAGGATTTTTGGAAATTCGACCTCTAAAGGGGTGAAAAGGGTAAAATACTGGTGTATGGAAAACCGAAACCGTTGAGGTTGCAGATATCAAACTTGACTTTTTAGTTACACATCTAGAAACAAGAACAACTGCATACTCATTTTTCTTATAATTAAACCTAAAGGGGTGAAAATAAGGGTTGAAGTATTGTAAAAGCGAACTGCTGGATCAACGCACAGTCGAAACTACTAAAGCTAGGAACTTGAAATTTTACACAGGGGTTCCTATTGTGACGTAGGGGAGCACTAAGGAAGGATTTTTGGAAATTCGATCCCTAAGGGGGTGAAAAGGGTAAAATACTGGTGTATGGAAAACCGAAACCGTTGAAGTTGCAGATATCAAACTTTACTTTTTAGTTACTTATCTAGAAACAACAACAACTGCATACTCTCTTTTCTTATAATTAACCCTAAAGGGGTGAAAATAAGGGTTGAAGTATTGTAAAACCGAATTGCTGGATCTTGAAAGCTAGGAACTTGAAAATTTACACAAGGGTTCCTATTGTGACGTAGGGTAGCACTAAGGATGGATATTTGGATATTCATCCCCTAAGGGGGTGTAAAGGGTTAAAAACTGATATAGGGAAAATTTTGACCGTTAAAGTTACAATTGTCAAACTTGGCACTTAAGTTATAAGACAAAAATAATTGCATATTTTGTTTATCTAAAATAACCCTAAAGGGACGAAAATAAGGGTTGAAGTTTTGTAGAACCGAACTGCCGGATCAACGCACAGCCGAAACTACTGAAGCTAGGAACTTGAAATTTTACACAGGGATTTCTTTTATAACGTAGGGTAGCACTAAGAAAGGATTTTTGGAAATTCAACCCCTAAGGGGGATGAAAAGGTTAAAATTATTTTGTATGGAAAACCGCAATCGTTGAAGTTGCAGGTTTCAAACTTGACACTATAATTACTCATCTAAGACCAAAAATAAGTGCGTACTCTGTTTACTTAAATTTAATCCTAAAGGAGTAAAAATAAGGGTTTAAAGTTTGTATAGAAATCAAAACTACTGAAGTTATTCGTGTGAAAATTTAACTTTTGTCCCTTTCGAATGACTTTTCAATTCAGTTTGAGCGAGAAAACAAACATTCGATACCTAAAATAGGCTCTAAAACTGTATATGAATAAGGGCGTTTATATGTTGATCCGATTGGTCTCTGAATCGATAACTGATGGAACCGGAAGAAACCATTGATCCGATAATCTAAATTCATGGTCAGAATTGGAAATAGAAATTTTGCACGTTGATTTTTGTTAAAAGTTTATGTAAAGGTTACAATGGAACATTTTTAGCGATATAACGTCTACATTATCTTAAACACGCAGACGAAGTTGCGGGCAAAAGCTAGTAGATGTATACAGGGTATATCAAGACTGCGACTGAAAACGAAGCCCGGTGGTAGTTTTAGTGGTTACAGACACAATGCAAATAAAAATTTCGCAAAATAAGCGACAGTTTTTTTTTTTTGCAATTTTTTGAAAATCATTGTTTTTGGGTAGTAAATACCTAGTTATTGCGAAAATAGTAATTTAAACCCTATCGTACCATTCCGTCTTAAAAAATAAAAAGGTGTACATCATTATTTTAGGAAAACTATGTATTTATCACCCAAATATGATGATAAGTAAAAAATTACCAAAAAAAAGGTGACGATTTTTTTTGCGAAATTTTTCATTGTATTGTGTCTGAAGTCACTAATACTACCACCTGGCTTCGTTTTCGGTCGCGGTCTTGATATACCCTGTATAAAGGGTTAGTTTGTGTATTTCGTGTGTTTATTGAAATTGTAGAAATGTGTAGATTTTTTATTAAATAGAATATTAGTATTATTAGTTTTGTTAGAGTAGGCTAAATCTGGAGCTAGCGTATTATTAGTTATAGGAGGTGGTTCATGATATTGAACAGTCATAGATTGAATATTTTCGAATTTTTTACAAATTAAACTAAGTTCCTCAATTGTAGAAATTTTAGGTGAGCATGCTATAACGTTAGAGTAGCAGGGACGAATGTTGTGTAGCAAAATTTGTAATTTTTCCGACTCAGGTAATTCTTTAGAAACCTTTGTGTACAGCCCATTGGTGCAGAACCATATTTCTTTGTAAAAAAGACACGTTCGAGATCTACAAAAATCGATGCGGCTTTTTTAAAGAAAGTGAATACTGAGTGGCAATTATGGCCGACTGACTGAGGTACGACCCATTCCTAGTCGGATGAGCGCGATCGGAGATGTAACTTCACTTCATTTTCGTACGGAACATCATGCACTAGTATAGGAGAATTCGGAGTCGCTGACCTTTAGTGACACATTGAATTAGAAACGCTCGGGTAGTTCTAGTGATACGCACAAGTAGATATGACAAGTATAATATGACGACGGTCGGCACGATGACATACAAAAGAAAATTAACCAGTCACATAAGAATGTAAACACACACAGTCACGCATATTCCCCGTCCCGACAATGTGGGCCGAATGAGTTGTTAATAGCCTAGTCCGTGACTTACACTCACCCCTGTCACCCGTCAGGGGATATTCTCGTGACAAAAAACCGGGTAGCGCTTGAAATGATGATTAAAAGTACAGCCACATGTCAACATACCTCTCTCAATATGGATTTGGACGCGAACGTTTTTTTTTTTTTTTCGAAAATAAAATTCAAGCAAAATTGACATTTTGAAACAAACACATCCAATACTCAACCAGAGAGCTACATCTGTCCTTGGTCACATGTTTTTTCATTTGGCAACACTCGACATTGTATGATTTAGATGAAACGGCCGTCAAAAGACGCAGGGATCATATGAACGCCACAACACTCAGCGATAATAATTTAGTCGTAGGCGTTTAAATTTCAAATTTGGAATTTCGATAAAACACGTCGGCATCCCGCGTGATTTGAAAGATTTCTATCACACGTCCGCAACACACTTTTATTCTTGCACCAAAAGTCAGTGACGAAAATGTATTTCTCGTTTCTCGCATTCAGTTTCACACGTCGGATTTTGAACTAGTCCAACGGTTGGTTCCGAGTGCTCGATGAAAACAATAACACTACTTCTACGGAACTGGCAATCACCAGGGAATAATAAAATACAAAACTCGTGACCGAGAGGGCATAACTGATGACGACACCGGTCAATATCTTTACCACAACATATCAACCGCACTCAACACTAAACGCGAAGTTACGGAACTTTTGACAACACAAATAGCACGTGCTTGACGTTTTGACTTTTATCGGTGTTGCCAAAACACAGGTTTCGTGTATTTCTTTTCGTTACACAACACCCAGCGACGTTGTTAATAATCATTCCTTTGGTTCCAAAAATCAAAAGTACCTGTACCTGTGATAGCGTCACAATTTCTGAATACTTCATATCGATTAGAAAGTGGTGACTTTTCATTATGTAGCCAATGATTGTTAGGTGCTTTTGGTTTATATTGGCCTTTGTGTACAGCCCATTGGTGCAGAACCATATTTCCTTGTAAAAAAGACACGTTCGAGATCTACAAAAATCGATGCGGCTTTTTTCAAGAAAGTTAATACTGAGTGGCAATTCTGGCCGACTGACTGAGGTACGACCCATTCCTAGTCGGACGAGCGCGATCGGAGATGTAACTTCACTTCCCTTTCGTACGGAACATCATGCACTAGTATAGGATAATTCGAAACGGACTGCGCTTAAATTTCACCACGTGAAAATATAAAGTAGTTACATGCCCACCGACCACATTGCTATTTGACGCGAACTCGTACTCGGAATGACGTGAATTTTTAACTGTGCCGAGTGACTAAACAAGCTTGCAATGCGGGAGAGAAATTCAGCAAGTAAGTCGCTGACCTTTAGTGACACATTGAATTAGAAACGCTCGGGTAGTTCTAGTGATACGCACAAGTAGATATGACAAGTATAATATGACGACGGTCGGCACGATGACATACAAAAGAAAATTAACCAGTCACATAAGAATGTAAACACACACAGTCACGCATATTCCCCGTCCCGACAATGTGGGCCTAATGAGTTGTTAATAGCCTAGTCCGTGAATTACACTCACTCCTGTCACCCGTCAGGGGATATTCTCGTGACAAAAAACCGGGTAGCGCTTGAAATGATGATTAAAAGTACAGCCACATGTCAACATACCTCTCTCATTATGGATTTGGACGCGAACGTGTTTTTTTGGTTGTTTCGAAAATAAAATTCAAGCAAAATTGACATTTTGAAACAAACACATCCAATAGTCAACCAGAGAGCTACATCTGTCCTTGGTCACATGTTTTTTCATTTGGCAACACTCGACATTGTATGATTTAGATAAACGGCCGTCAAAAGACACAGGGATCATATGAACGCCACAACACTCAGCGATAATAATTTAGTCGTAGGCGTTTAAATTTCAAATTAAGAATTTCGATAAAACACGTCGGCATCCCTCGTGATTTGAAAGATTTCTATCACACGTCCGCAATACACTTTTATTCTTGCACCAAAAGTCAGTGACGAAAATGTATTTCTCTTTTCTCGCATTCAGTTTCACACGTCGGATTTTGAACTATTCCAACGGTTGGTTCCGAGTGCTCGGTGAAAACAATAACACTTCTTGTACGGAACTGGCAAACACCAGGGAATAATAAAATACAAAACTCATGACCGAGAGGGCATAACTGATGACGACACCGGTCAATATCTTTACCACAACATATCAACCGCACTCAACACTTAACGCGAAGTTACGGAACTTTTGACAACACAAATAGCACGTGCTTGACGTTTTGACTTTTATCGGTGTTGCCAAAACACAGGTTTCGTGTATTTCTTTTCGTTACACAACACCCAGCGACGTTGTTAATAATAATTCCTTTGGTTCCAAAAATCAAAAGTACCTGTACCTGTGATAGCGTCACAATTTCTGAATACTTCATATCGATTAGAAAGTGGTGACTTTTCATTATGTAGCCAATGATTGTTAGGTGCTTTTGGTTTATATTGGCCTTTGTGTACAGCCCATTGGCGCAGAACCATATTTCCTTGTAAAAAAGACACGTTCGAGATCTACAAAAATCGATGCGGCTTTTTTAACGAATGTGAATACTGAGTGGCAATTCTGGCCGACTGACTGAGGTACGACCCTTTCCTAGTCGGATGAGCGCGATCGGAGATGTAACTTCACTTCCCTTTCGTACGGAACACCATGCACTAGTATAGGAGAATTCGAAACGGACTGCGCTTAAATTTCACCACGTGAAAATATAAAGTAGTTACATGCCCACCGACCACATTGCTATTTGACGCGAACTCGTACTCGGAATGACGTGAATTTTTAACTGTGCCGAGTGACTAAACAAGCTTGCAATGCGGGAGAGAAATTCAGCAAGTAAGTCGCTGACCTTTAGTGACACATTGAATTAGAAACGCTCGGGTAGTTCTAGTGATACGCACAAGTAGATATGACAAGTATAATATGACGACGGTCGGCACGATGACATACAAAAGGAAATTAACCAGTCACATAAGAATGTAAACACACACAGTCACGCATATTCCCCGTCCCGACAATGTGGGCCTAATGAGTTGTTAATAGCCTAGTCCGTGAATTACACTCACTCCTGTCACCCGTCAGGGGATATTCTCGTGACAAAAAACCGGGTAGCGCTTGAAATGATGATTAAAAGTACAGCCACATGTCAACATACCTCTCTCATTATGGATTTGGACGCGAACGTGTTTTTTTGTTTGTTTCGAAAATAAAATTCAAGCAAAATTGACATTTTGAAACAAACACATCCAATAGTCAACCAGAGAGCTACATCTGTCCTTGGTCACATGTTTTTTCATTTGGCAACACTCGACATTGTATGTTTTAGATAAACGGCCGTCAAAAGACACAGGGATCATATGAACGCCACAACACTCAGCGATAATAATTTAGTCGTAGGCGTTTAAATTTCAAATTTGAAATTTCGATAAAACACGTCGGCATCCCTCGTGATTTGAAAGATTTCTATCACACGTCCGCAATACACTTTTATTCTTGCACCAAAAGTCAGTGACGAAAATGTATTTCTCTTTTCTCGCATTCAGTTTCACACGTCGGATTTTGAACTATTCCAACGGTTGGTTCGAAGTGCTCGGTGAAAACAATAACACTTCTTGTACGGAACTGGCAAACACCAGGGAATAATAAAATACAAAACTCATGACCGAGAGGGCATAACTGATACGACACCGGTCAATATCTTTACCACAACATATCAACCGCACTCAACACTTTTTTTTTTTTTTTTTTTTTTTTTCTCGCGGGGAAAATCCCTTTACGGACCATCCCACCCCCTGAGGGGTGAGGGTGTGTCGGACTCACCGGCGCCTTCCGAGCCCAGCGAGATGTTGTGCCGCCCGTGGATATGGACGGGCGGCCGCTGGGTCGGGTCCCTACCGGATTCTACGCGCCGAAATACCGACTAAAAACCCCGCGTCGGCCACCATCGGTGCACTTCAGAGACGGCCCCGGGATACCGTTGATACAGAGCGCGCCGGGACCGCCTCTGTGCATTGCCGCTGAAGCGACGCGGCATGAGACGCGTGTTGCGTCACGTCTCGGGGGCCGCCAAGGTAGGGACGGCGGCCCCGCGTGGCCTCTCCGGCGCCGGGTTAGGTGACATCCCGGCGCCTCCTTCGTCTTCTGTGGCGGCGAGCGGGATCGGTCTGCTCCCGATCCCGCTCGGCGCTCTCCTTCTGCGACATGACACATTCGCAGAAGGAGAGCATGGCTCGCCACGACCTTTTACTGCCGACCATGGCGGCGACCACGGCCGGCAGCGAGAGGTCGCTTCCCACGACCGCGATGAGAGCGCTGCGCTCCTCGTCCCAGGCTGGGCACTCTTCCAGCGTGTGCTGGGCCGTGTCCTCACGGCAGTTGCCACAATGGTGGCACACGGCGGACTCCTCGGCTCCGGCTATGCGACACAGGTACGCACCGAAGCAGCCGTGCCCGGTGAGCACCTGCGTCAGCCGGTATGTCGGCGCACCGTGGCGCCTGTCCAGCCACTGCTCGAGGACAGGTCGCACTGCCGCGACGGTCCTCGCACCAGCACTAGGGCTCTCCAGCCTGGAACGCCACTCCTCCACGGAAGTCCTGCGGAGGGAGGCCAACATGGCCTCGACCTCTCTGGGGACCAGCCTCTGCCCACGCCCGGACGCCTCCTCTCGTCGGAAGAAAGCCGACGAGAGGGTTTTCGCGTCCAACGCGAAGTTACGGAACTTTTGACAACACAAATAGCACGTGCTTGACGTTTTGACTTTTATCGGTGTTGCCAAAACACAGGTTTCGTGTATTTCTTTTCGTTACACAACACCCAGCGACGCTGTTAATAATCATTCCTTTGGTTCCAAAAATCAAAAGTACCTGTACCTGTGATAGCGTCACAATTTCTGAATACTTCATATCGATTAGAAAGTGGTGACTTTTCATTATGTAGCCAATGATTGTTAGGCGCTTTTGGTTTATATTGGCCTTTGTGTACAGCCCATTGGCGCAGAACCATATTTCCTTGTAAAAAAGACACGTTCGAGATCTACAAAAATCGATGCGGCTTTTTTAAAGAAAGTGAATACTGAGTGGCAATTCTGGCCGACTGACTGAGGTACGACCCATTCCTAGTCGGACGAGCGCGATCGGAGATGTAACTTCACTTCCCTTTCGTACGGAACATCATGCACTAGTATAGGAGAATTCGAAACGGACTGCGCTTAAATTTCACCACGTGAAAATATAAAGTAGTTACATGCCCACCGACCACATTGCTATTTGACGCGAACTCGTACTCGGAATGACGTGAATTTTTAACTGTGCCGAGTGACTAAACAAGCTTGCAATGCGGGAGAGAAATTCAGCAAGTAAGTCGCTGACCTTTAGTGACACATTGAATTAGAAACGCTCGGGTAGTTCTAGTGATACGCACAAGTAGATATGACAAGTATAATATGACGACGGTCGGCACGATGACATACAAAAGAAAATTAACCAGTCACATAAGAATGTAAACACACACAGTCACGCATATTCCCCGTCCCGACAATGTGGGCCGAATGAGTTGTTAATAGCCTAGTCCGTGACTTACACTCACCCCTGTCACCCGTCAGGGGATATTCTCGTGACAAAAAACCGGGTAGCGCTTGAAATGATGATTAAAAGTACAGCCACATGTCAACATACCTCTCTCATTATGGATTTTTGTTTTTTTTTTTCGAAAATAAAATTCAAGCAAAATTGTCATTTTGAAACAAACACATCCAATACTCAACCAGAGAGCTACATCTGTCCTTGGTCACATGTTTTTTCATTTGGCAACACTCGACATTGTATGTTTTAGATGAAACGGCCGTCAAAAGACACAGGGATTATACGAACGCCACAACACTCAGCGATAATAATTTAGTCGTAGGCGTTTAAATTTCAAATTTGGAATTTCGATAAAACACGTCGGCATCCCTCGTGATTTGAAAGATTTCTATCACACGTCCGCAATGTTGGTATTTTATAATAAATGAATATTTAAACACTTGATTGAAATGACTTTATTATTTATAATAAACATTACAACAAAAACAAGTGTGCGGATCAAGAAAAACGGAAGAGACAAGAAAAACAGGAAGCACACAAAATGTCAATTTGACATTAGCTGACAAAAACGTTTAGTTACGTTTAATTCTGACACTACCCCTTAAACGCAACTATACGAACTCTTATACTTACATAAAAATAAAACAAGTTTACATCTTACTTTTCATATTTAACATAAGCTTACACAATTTATTATGCTTATCTTTATTGACAGGTTTTGTTAACACATCAGCCAACATATTATCTGTGTTCAAATACTTTATTTCAACTACACCATTATTAACTACTTCTTTTATAAAGTGATGTCTTATGTCTATGTGTTTTGTCCTTGAATGGAACATAAAATTCTTACAAAGTTTTATTGCAGACTGATTATCATTATAGATGGTAATCTTAGGTACAGAACCAAGTATCTGAAACAAAAAACTTTTAATAAACAAAGCTTCTTTACATGCGTCAGACAAAGCCATGTACTCAGATTCAGTGCTAGACAACGCGACGGTTCGCTGTTTTTTGCTTTCCCAAGAAACAATATTTTTACCTATAAAAAATGCATAGCCTGTATATGACCTACGATCTATATTATCAGATGCCCAATCTGCATCAGTATATGCAATAATGTCAATACTACTTTTAGAAAATACAAGATTTGAATGTATTGTACCCTTCAAATATCTCAAAACTCTTTTACCCGCTTTCCAGTGAAGTTCACTAAAGCAATTGTTAAACTGACTGAGGTAACTCACAGCATGACAAATATCCGGTCTAGTATTAACAGCAATATACATAAGTGAACCAACTAAACCTCTGTAATCATATGCATCATTTTTTACACTATTTTTGGACAACTTCAAACCTGTCTCCATAGGTGTTCCTAAAGGACTACAATCCAACATTCCAAATTTCTTTAACAGTTTTTGAATATAATTAGATTGATTTATAGAAATTACAGATCCTTCTCTGGTGAATTTCATACCAAGAATTTGTTGGGCAGGTCCCAAATCTGTTATATCAAATTCCTGTTGTAATCTACTTTTAATTAAATCTTTATTTTGAAATGTGGGGGAACAAAATACAACTAAATCATCAACATACAATGCAATGATCATTAATGAATTGTTTTCAGTTTTAAAGAAAACGCATGGTTCTGAAGTTAAATTAATGAAACTTAACTTGTCACATAACACCTTAGATATTTTGTCATACCAAGACTTGGATGCTTGCTTAAGACCATACACAGCTTTATTGAGTTTGAATACCTTATTCTCACTTCCCTCAATTACAAAACCTGGTGGTTGTTCCATGTAGACCAACTCTTTGAGGTCTCCATTCAAAAAAGCAGTTTTTACATCCCAGTGGTCAATGGTCATGTCCTGTTCCACAGCTAGTGCAAAAAGTATTCTCAGGGTGGAGTGCCTCACCACAGGTGAAAAAGTTTCTAAGTAGTCTACTCCATATTTTTGTGAAAAACCTTTTGCAACAAGACGGGCTTTATATTTCAATAACTCATTATTTGCTCCAATTTTTTTCTTAAAGATCCACTTACACTTCACAGGTTTCTGCTTAGTGTCTCGTTCTGTGAGAGTCCAGCATTTATTTTTAATAAATGACTCATATTCTTCAACCATAGCCTTGTGCCAATAATGGGATTCTGGTCCATTCAATGCCTCGGCTGCAGTTTGTGGTTCATCAGGATCACTGTTTGCTAGGCTTACAAAATTGGTCATCACTGAAACATCAGGTGTATTTTTAGTGTCTTTGTCATCTGAAAGATCTGAATATTCCGCCGAATCCTCCTCTGGCAGGTAAGTTCGATCTAAAGGATCAACAACCTCATCATCTATTGATTCACAGTCAGAATCATCCAATGTAATTGTATGCCTTTTACTACAATTCTCTGGTAAGTTTGTGTCTCCAGATATATCAGAAGTCTTATCTGATGACTCAGATTGTTGAATTTGATACTGATTCAAATCAATACTAAGAAAATGCTGATTTGTGTCAGAATCTACTTGATGTAACTTTTCTTTGTAAAATTTGTCTTCCAGAAAAATAAAATTACGAGCATTTACACATTTTGTTAAATTATCAGGATCAACAAGTCTATTACCCTTAGACTCTTCATTGTAACCCACAAATATATATGGTTTACTTTTTAAATCAAGTTTCTTTCTATTCTTTACCATAACATATGCAATACAACCAAAAATTTTTAAATGGTTAAGTTTTACCTTACTTCCACTCCATTTCTCCTCTGGCGTTGTACCAGAAACTGCCTTGGTGGGACTTCTGTTCTTTAAATAGACAGCGGTGTTCACCGCCTCTGCCCAAAAAACATTTTTTAACCCGGCATCCCGCAGCATGCATCTAACCTTGTCCATAATGGTTCGGTTTGAGCGTTCTGCAACTCCGTTTTGTTGTGGAGAATCAGGTATTGTCTTTTGATGTTTGATCCCATGCAACTTAAGAAAATTCTGGAATTCAGCACACATATATTCACCACCTCTGTCACTCCTAAGTACTTTTAATTTTGTGTTAGTTTCATTTTCTACCTGCGCCTTAAATTCCTTAAAATATCTGAAAGTCTCATTTTTACTTTTTAGAAAATAACTAAACTGCTTTCTTGTGTAATCATCAATAAAACTTAGTACATACTTTGCGCCACTAATAGATGGAGTCTGCATAGGTCCACACAGGTCTGTATGAACTAAGCCTAACACCTCAGTTGCTCTAGTGAATGACTTCTTAGGAAAGGGCAACCTTGACTGCTTCCCCTCTATACAAGTAACACATTGTTTAAAATCAGACACATTATAATTAATACCAATTGCCATACCTGATTGTAAAAGATGCATACTTCTTGAGTTGAGATGACCCAGACGCTTATGCCATGCGCCGACATACCGGCTGACGCAGGTGCTCACCGGGCACGGTTGCTTCGGTGCGTACCTGTGGCCGTAGTGCGAGTTTTTATACCGACTCGATCGCGTTAGCGTTAACTTCAATTTGTATGGCATTTGGTCAGCGCCACCTAGTGTCAATATTCTGAATCATAATTTGCGAGTGCGAGATTTGTTTATGTTACGTTGTCGTTTGCGAGGTCCGAATCCTTTGCGGATCGAGCGAGTTTACGCGCGAAAACGGTCATTTTGCGAGTGCGAGTTGCAAATTTTACACATTTGACAGTTCAAACGGTTAAGTCACTCACTTTCGCGACGGTGAAGTTATTCGCAAAGGATTTTGTAGTGAGAGTGGTTTGTAAAAACGTATTTTATTAGAAGTTTTGTGTTTGTGAACTTGTGGACATACAAAAAAAATGGCATCACGCTTTTTTTTTTGCTTGGAGAATGGTTGCGAGTGCTAAGGCACAAGATGAGCGTAACAAAACTCGTGATCTACTTGCAAGAGCCCGCGGAGCTAATCACCCATTAAATGATCTCACAGACACTGAATTTCGGAAGAGATATCGTCTATCTAAGAGAGAATTTAAGTTTTTATGTAAGGAGTTAAGACTCTTGACTAATTTAAGATCCTCTCAAAGAGTTACCATGGAAGTAAAGGTACTTATGTTTATTTGTAATGTTATGTGTGACACTTGTATTGTTGATTTTGTATTGTCTATATGCTAGTGTAAATGTTATCCATTACTCTAGGTCCTCACAGCACTATTTTTCTTTGCGACGGGATCTTACCAGCGACCCGTGGGAGTAGCGAAGCATATTTCCCAAAAAATGTGCAGTGTTTATATTGAAGAGGTAACCAAGGCACTGACACACAAAAATATTATGAATAAATATATTCGGTTTCCTGTCACACCGGCTGCTAGACAAGCAATTAGTCAAAGGTTTGTTTGATTATAATATTATAATTATAGATAAGCACTTGTTAATATTTATACATAATACACTTAATAAATAGGTATAATACCTAATATATAATATTATTACAGATTTTTTTACTAAATATCACATGCCTGGGATCATTGGGTGCATTGATTGCAGTCATTTTAGAATATTTGCACCACCCAGAGAAGAAGAACATTGGTATTATTGCCGAAAACATTTTCATTCACTTAATGTGCAAATGGTAAATATCTATGTCAAAAATTAATTGATTTAAATATTTTAGTGATGATCATTAAATTATTTACTGTTGTTAATAGGTATGTGACGACAACTATAGAATTTTAAATGTGAATGCAAAATTTGGAGGAGCAAACCATGACTCATTTATTTGGGAGAATAGTGATGTCAACAATTATATGCAGTCCTTGCATCAAAATGGAGAAACAGTGTGGCTCATAGGTAAAAATATTTAGTACAATATACCAAAATTTGAACCTAATTTATGCTTAAAATATTAAACCGAAAAGGTATTATTTTAGGTGACTCTGGATATCCACAACGGCCATGGCTAATGACTCCAATTTTAGATGCTGTTCCCAACTCTGTAGAGGCGAATTATAACTTTAAGCACATGAGAGCTAGAGTTGTAATAGAGAATACCTTTGGGAGATTAAAAAATCGCTGGCGCTGTTTGAATAAAGAGAGGGCTCTTCATTATAAGCCACTAAAATGCTCACGAATAATACAGGCATGTTGTGTCTTGCACAATATAGGTATTAGTAATGTATCAGTGGAAGAAGAAATCATAGGTATGAATCAATTTAAAAATAAAAAAACATTAATTATGTCACATAATATACCATAGTTTCTAATGTATAATATTATTGAGTACCTGCAATATGTTTAATGTTAAACTCTTGTGTTAATCATTGTAGGATTGGAGAGTGAATATGATCACGACCATGAAGAGAGGTTTATCGGGGAGACAGATAGTACCACAACAGATCTTATTAGGGGAAGGGTACTGAGAGACCAACTAGTAAGAAGATTACAGCAATTATGATTTTATTGTTATCACTAGTTATAGCCATTTAAGCTAATTTATTTACTCATAACTATATAAACATCAATGGATATACATTATACATTTGTAATATACATTCTTTCAACTATCAAAGACTATTTACTTTTTTTACCGTGTTTTAGCCATTTAAGGAATTTATTAACCAATATTGTTACCAATAAAATGCTACTGTAACCTGTGACACTGTGTGGAGTAGCGCCGTTTTGCCGAGATACAGGCTTTCAACCTAGTTTGGCAATGCATGTTGCTACATTTATAGAGCCTATGTTATTGTAATGCATCATGACAAAGCAAATTATGTTATGTATAATTAAGTTTATAAAAACAGTTGTAATGTTAAAACCACAAAACAAAACTTGTAATCTTAGGCTAGATTTACAGTGAATAAAATTATTATTTATTATAATTATTAATATCTATAATTAAGTGTAATGAAACAATGAAGACTGATTTTTTTATTAATGTGTATAACAAATTTTGGATAATTTCTTTCTTAATATTGGAAATAAATGTAATGTGTTTTATTTGTTAAGCTTAAATATAGTGTACAATAAAGGATATAAACGGATAATAATATAAGGATATGTTGTGTTCACATCTAGTAGGATATAATCTTAAGTCTATCACACGTGTATACTACTGTAAACTATAACAAGATTGTATCCAGTTTTGTGAACCAAATAAAAAAAAAAAAAAAAAAAAAAAAAAAAAAAAAAAAAAAAAATAAACAAAAAAAAAATAACTGTAAATGTATACAAAATAAAACTATGTGCTTGAGACAATTAACACTTAACACTAATATAACACAATGACTTTTAAAAATTAAACTACTTATTCTATATACATACATACAACAACTTAAATTTAACTACAAAACTTATTAACCAATTTGTCAAGAATATCTATAGCTCTTAAACCTACAGCTTGCCAGTCTCTCTGCATTTGCACTTCTAATTCCCTAATTCTATTTTGTTCTCTTCTTAAATTAATATAGTCACTGTGCTGCTGCATTCTGAATGCTCTCCATTCTGCATCAGACTCGAGAAAATGTTGAGCAGCTTGTTCTGTTTGTCTC
Source organism: Deilephila elpenor (assembly GCA_949752805.1). Taxonomy (NCBI): domain Eukaryota; kingdom Metazoa; phylum Arthropoda; class Insecta; order Lepidoptera; family Sphingidae; genus Deilephila; species Deilephila elpenor. The sequence goes on from OX457095.1 coordinate 14,810,415, forward strand.
CTTTGTGGTATCATACGCCTACGAGGCAATGGTTGATTGCCAGGAGACAATCGTACTCGTGAAGGCCTTGACCTACGACGAGGTGTTGTTTGTCCAAACTGTGATGGTTGAGTCGGATGTTCAGATGCAGCAGCTGTATGATGAGGAGAACTGGCCAAGCCGCTAATATCTGCCAAAAAAATAATTTTATATTAACATACCAACACTTCTGTATCAATTCATTGCAATAAAAACTATCAGGATCCCATAGTACTACCCTTTTCATTTAAATTTAATTATAAAATGTATGTATTCTATTTTTGATTATATACTATGAACTTACAAAAAACATGGGCACAATATAATAATTTATGTCATTATAAATTATTATAACACCTAAATCAACTTGAGGCTGTCAGCATGCACAGCAAATAAATAAATTGCTTACTTTCTACTGGTTCTTCATTGACAATAATAGATGGTGAAACTACAGGCCCCAGTGACAGGGGCTCCACATCAGTCTGGCTTGGAGGTCTAGGTTCATTTGGGTTCGACCTTTGTACTGAGTGAACCTGACTTGAGAAATCCCTGTGATGCTCACTCAGTAGATCAACTGTAAAACAAATTATTTACTATACATCTCATTTAATTTATAGGCAAATTCTGATACCCAACAACTTACTTCCAATTTCCACTTGTAAGTCATGTTGAGGTTCTTCGTGCAATTGTACAATTTCCTGAAATAAATTAAGTGTTAAGTACATGATTGAAAAAATTATGTTACCGATTAAAACATTCCAAGCATATATAAAAAAATGTTATTTAGTAAACCTGAGAAAACCCAGCCTCTGGAATTGCCAAGCCTGTTGCTACTTGCACACCAATTAAATTTAGAACCCTTTGTTCTATGTCTGTCAATTTTGACAGTATTGCTGGCCCACCACCTGTGCCATGGGCTGCTCTATGTAATCGAGCAGCCTTCTTTTTAATATTGTTTTTGTAGTCACTCCACACCTTAAACATGCAGTTAACAATATTATGAAACGAAATAATGTTCTATGATAAACAAACCTTCACCTCTACATAATAAAGTGATTAATCCATTAATAATAATGCCGAACCTTTTTCCATTTTTCTGTGGTTTTTGTATCTCCACTACCATCACTGTTAAGCAGGGACGTCAGCTCCTCCCAATTTTGCAAAGCCACCACCCTACCTCTTGCATTTAACGTTGGCTTGCTGAGATCTCCATGTCTAGTAAAAAAAACAAATTCCCAAACACTTCAACTTGCAATTAGAATAATTACGTATTATAAACTCGGATAACTTACTGTTCCATGTATGATACTAATAAATCGAATTGATGCTGGCTTGTTTTCATTTTGCACTTTTAATTTGCGTATTTCGTTTAAATTTCAATTTAACAAATATCTTCACACCAAAATTCCAAAGAACACTTGAAAGTTTCAAAGTTTTTTGTTATGACTTTTGACAAGCGACGCGACGCGTAATCCGACCATTTTAAGAGTACATCAGCAACTCCAATAAGATATACAACCAAAATACGTATTAGATTTTGTCGGTTTATTACGTAGAAATTCAGTGCTGCCAATATAAGCAAAAAAATTAACACATCTCACGGTGAGTAAACGACATTCGAGTCGACCGCCATGTTTGAAACTCGCACTCGCGCTTGCTCGCATTACGAGGTGACAGTGGTATGCTCGTTTAACGCGATGGTTAAGTCACTCGATCGTTTTTAAGAAACTCGCACTAAGCACACTGTGTCGCGTAGCCGGAGCGGAGGAGTCCGCCGTGTGCCACCATTGTGGCAACTGCCGTGAGGACACGGCCCAGCACACGCTGGAAGAGTGCCCAGCCTGGGACAAGGAGCGCAGCGCTCTCATCGCGGTCGTAGGAAGAGACCTCTCGCTGCCGGTCGTGGTCGCCGCCATGGTCGGCAGTAAGAGGTCGTGGCGAGCCATGCTCTCCTTCTGCGAATGTGTCATGTCGCAGAAGGAGAGTGCCGAGCGGGATCGGGAGCAGACCGATCCCGCTCGTCGCCACAGAAGACGAAGGAGGCGCCGGGATGTCACCTAACCCGGCGCCGGAGAGGCCACGCGGGGCCGCCGTCCCTACCTTGGCGGCCCCCGAGACGTGACGCAACACGCGTCTCATGTCGCGTCGCTTCAGCGGCAGTGCACATAGAGGCGGTCCCGGCGCGCTCTGTATCAACGGTATCCCGGGGCCGTCTCTGAAGTGCACCGATGGTGGCCGACGCGGGGTTTTTAGTCGGTATTTCGGCGCGTAGACTTACGGTAGGGATCCGACCCAGCGGCCGCCCGTCCACATCCACGGGCGGCACAACATCTTCGCTGGGCTCGGAAGGCGCCGGTGAGTCCGACACACCCCCGCCCCTTCGGGGGTGGGATGGTCCGTAAAGGGATTTTCCCCGCGAGAAAAAAAAAAAAAAAGACGCTTATGCCATAATTCTTGTGACTCTAATTTTTTTGCTGTTGCAGATGTCAATAATGAACATGCTTTTTCCCGAGTACACTCTTTTTCTGACACAGTATCAAGTTGATAGACACCATTGACTTGAGTACCTGTAGCTAAAATTTCATTACCATCATAAACAGTACAAGAATTTCTTTTAAAAGTGACAATATATCCTTTTTGTGTCATTGCACTAACTGACAATAAGTTAGTATTTAAATTAGGCACATAATAAGCATTACTTATAGTCTTTACACTGTTCTTTATATTCACTTTCACTTGTCCTAATCCTTTGGACGACACTTTTTCACCATTTGCCACACTCACCATCACTGCTTCACTTGGGCAATAGTTTACCATCAAGCTTCTATTATTGCACATGTGGTGTGTTGCGCCTGAGTCGATGTACCATACATCACTATTGACCTTAACGGATAATGCTGCAACCAGGGCTTTTTCTCTCGGCCTATTCTGTGGCTTATGTGTGAATTTGTTTTGACTATGGTCTTTGTCATGGCCTGTAGTTTGTTTGCTAGGACAATTTTTAAAGATGTGGCCTGTGCGCTTACATTTAAAACATTTAGGCTGCTTACGGGTGATAAGGGCAGTAACACCTTCTTGTTTGTCTGCTCTTCTCCGAGTTTCTTCTAACAACTTAGCTGAGACATGCTCTGAAGACAACTTGGTACCTGCATTCTCCATGGCCATTATGAGTGGGTCAAAGTCTTCAGTTAGACCACTCAACATAATAACTGCCACAAATTCATCGTCCAAGGGGGACTCAATCTCACTCAACTGATGGGAGTCTTCCTTAATTTTATTTAGGTAGCTCTCCATCGAGCTGTTGTCGGTTAGTTTTGTGCCAAACAAACTCCTGAGGAGACCCAGTCTCCTGCATAATCCACGACCCTCATATGCCTTCATTAAATTATTCCATGCTTCATATGCGCTTTTTGCTGAGCGGAGATATGGAATTACGGCGGGCTGAACAGACAGGGCAATGCGCGCCAATGCTTTGTCCACGTTTTTCTTGTCCTGGCTGTCATGTTCCACAAATTCCCAAAGTTCCTCGTGTATGAGTAACATTTTCATTGAAAATTTCCATGTGGAATAGTTCTCCGAACCCTTCAGTTTTTCAATGTGCATTATTTGTGAGGATGCCATTTTGCTATGTGGCACGTGTTTTTGGTTGGTGGTGTTTTCATTCAACCTTTTCTTATTACCACAATCCGTCCAAAATATTCGCTTTCAGGGCCTTTTCGCAACCAAGCTCTGCTACCATGTTGGTATTTTATAATAAATGAATATTTAAACACTTGATTGAAATGACTTTATTATTTATAATAAACATTACAACAAAAACAAGTGTGCGGATCAAGAAAAACGGAAGAGACAAGAAAAACAGGAAGCACACAAAATGTCAATTTGACATTAGCTGACAAAAACGTTTAGTTACGTTTAATTCTGACACGCAATACACTTTTATTCTTGCACCAAAAGTCAGTGACGAAAATGTATTTCTCTTTTCTCGCATTCAGTTTCACACGTCGGATTTTGAACTATTCCAACGGTTGGTTCCGAGTGCTCGGTGAAAACAATAACACTTCTTGTACGGAACTGGCAAACACCAGGGAATAATAAAATACAAAACTCATGACCGAGAGGGCATAACTGATGACGACACCGGTCAATATCTTTACCACAACATATCAACCGCACTCAACACTTAACGCGAAGTTACGGAACTTTTGACAACACAAATAGCACGTGCTTGACGTTTTGACTTTTATCGGTGTTGCCAAAACACAGGTTTCGTGTATTTCTTTTCGTTACACAACACCCAGCGACGTTGTTAATAATAATTCCTTTGGTTCCAAAAATCAAAAGTACCTGTACCTGTGATAGCGTCACAATTTCTGAATACTTCATATCGATTAAAAAATGGTGACTTTTCATTATGTAGCCAATGATTGTTAGGTGCTTTTGGTTTATATTGGCCTTTGTGTACAGCCCATTGGCGCAGAACCATATTTCCTTGTAAAAAAGACACGTTCGAGATCTACAAAAATCGATGCGGCTTTTTTAACGAATGTGAATACTGAGTGGCAATTCTGGCCGACTGACTGAGGTACGACCCATTCCTAGTCGGATGAGCGCGATCGGAGATGTAACTTCACTTCCCTTTCGTACGGAACACCATGCACTAGTATAGGAGAATTCGAAACGGACTGCGCTTAAATTTCACCACGTGAAAATATAAAGTAGTTACATGCCCACCGACCACATTGCTATTTGACGCGAACTCGTACTCGGAATGACGTGAATTTTTAACTGTGCCGAGTGACTAAACAAGCTTGCAATGCGGGAGAGAAATTCAGCAAGTAAGTCGCTGACCTTTAGTGACACATTGAATTAGAAACGCTCGGGTAGTTCTAGTGATACGCACAAGTAGATATGACAAGTATAATATGACGACGGTCGGCACGATGACATACAAAAGAAAATTAACCAGTCACATAAGAATGTAAACACACACAGTCACGCATATTCCCCGTCCCGACAATGTGGGCCTAATGAGTTGTTAATAGCCTAGTCCGTGAATTACACTCACTCCTGTCACCCGTCAGGGGATATTCTCGTGACAAAAAACCGGGTAGCGCTTGAAATGATGATTAAAAGTACAGCCACATGTCAACATACCTCTCTCATTATGGATTTGGACGCGAACGTGTTTTTTTGGTTGTTTCGAAAATAAAATTCAAGCAAAATTGACATTTTGAAACAAACACATCCAATAGTCAACCAGAGAACTACATCTGTCCTTGGTCACATGTTTTTTCATTTGGCAACACTCGACATTGTATGTTTTAGATAAACGGCCGTCAAAAGACACAGGGATCATATGAACGCCACAACACTCAGCGATAATAATTTAGTCGTAGGCGTTTAAATTTCAAATTTGAAATTTCGATAAAACACGTCGGCATCCCTCGTGATTTGAAAGATTTCTATCACACGTCCGCAATACACTTTTATTCTTGCACCAAAAGTCAGTGACGAAAATGTATTTCTCTTTTCTCGCATTCAGTTTCACACGTCGGATTTTGAACTATTCCAACGGTTGGTTCGAAGTGCTCGGTGAAAACAATAACACTTCTTGTACGGAACTGGCAAACACCAGGGAATAATAAAATACAAAACTCATGACCGAGAGGGCATAACTGATGACGACACCGGTCAATATCTTTACCACAACATATCAACCGCACTCAACACTTAACGCGAAGTTACGGAACTTTTGACAACACAAATAGCACGTGCTTGACGTTTTGACTTTTATCGGTGTTGCCAAAACACAGGTTTCGTGTATTTCTTTTCGTTACACAACACCCAGCGACGTTGTTAATAATCATTCCTTTGGTTCCAAAAATCAAAAGTACCTGTACCTGTGATAGCGTCACAATTTCTGAATACTTCATATCGATTAGAAAGTGGTGACTTTTCATTATGTAGCCAATGATTGTTAGGCGCTTTTGGTTTATATTGGCCTTTGTGTACAGCCCATTGGCGCAGAACCATATTTCCTTGTAAAAAAGACACGTTCGAGATCTACAAAAATCGATGCGGCTTTTTTAAAGAAAGTGAATACTGAGTGGCAATTCTGGCCGACTGACTGAGGTACGACCCATTCCTAGTCGGACGAGCGCGATCGGAGATGTAACTTCACTTCCCTTTCGTACGGAACATCATGCACTAGTATAGGAGAATTCGAAACGGACTGCGCTTAAATTTCACCACGTGAAAATATAAAGTAGTTACATGCCCACCGACCACATTGCTATTTGACGCGAACTCGTACTCGGAATGACGTGAATTTTTAACTGTGCCGAGTGACTAAACAAGCTTGCAATGCGGGAGAGAAATTCAGCAAGTAAGTCGCTGACCTTTAGTGACACATTGAATTAGAAACGCTCGGGTAGTTCTAGTGATACGCACAAGTAGATATGACAAGTATAATATGACGACGGTCGGCACGATGACATACAAAAGAAAATTAACCAGTCACATAAGAATGTAAACACACACAGTCACGCATATTCCCCGTCCCGACAATGTGGGCCTAATGAGTTGTTAATAGCCTAGTCCGTGAATTACACTCACTCCTGTCACCCGTCAGGGGATATTCTCGTGACAAAAAACCGGGTAGCGCTTGAAATGATGATTAAAAGTACAGCCACATGTCAACATACCTCTCTCATTATGGATTTGGACGCGAACGTGTTTTTTGTTTGTTTCGAAAATAAAATTCAAGCAAAATTGACATTTTGAAACAAACACATCCAATAGTCAACCAGAGAGCTACATCTGTCCTTGGTCACATGTTTTTTCATTTGGCAACACTCGACATTGTATGTTTTAGATAAACGGCCGTCAAAAGACACAGGGATCATATGAACGCCACAACACTCAGCGATAATAATTTAGTCGTAGGCGTTTAAATTTCAAATTTGAAATTTCGATAAAACACGTCGGCATCCCTCGTGATTTGAAAGATTTCTATCACACGTCCGCAATACACTTTTATTCTTGCACCAAAAGTCAGTGACGAAAATGTATTTCTCTTTTCTCGCATTCAGTTTCACACGTCGGATTTTGAACTATTCCAACGGTTGGTTCCGAGTGCTCGGTGAAAACAATAACACTTCTTGTACGGAACTGGCAAACACCAGGGAATAATAAAATACAAAACTCATGACCGAGAGGGCATAACTGATGACGACACCGGTCAATATCTTTACCACAACATATCAACCGCACTCAACACTTAACGCGAAGTTACGGAACTTTTGACAACACAAATAGCACGTGCTTGACGTTTTGACTTTTATCGGTGTTGCCAAAACACAGGTTTCGTGTATTTCTTTTCGTTACACAACACCCAGCGACGTTGTTAATAATCATTCCTTTGGTTCCAAAAATCAAAAGTACCTGTACCTGTGATAGCGTCACAATTTCTGAATACTTCATATCGATTAGAAAGTGGTGACTTTTCATTATGTAGCCAATGATTGTTAGGTGCTTTTGGTTTATATTGGCCTTTGTGTACAGCCCATTGGTGCAGAACCATATTTCCTTGTAAAAAAGACACGTTCGAGATCTACAAAAATCGATGCGGCTTTTTTAACGAATGTGAATACTAAGTGGCAATTCTGGCGTACTGACTGAGGTACGACCCATTCCTAGTCGGATGAGCGCGATCGGAGATGTAACTTCACTTCATTTTCGTACGGAACATCATGCACTTGTATAGGAGAATTCGAAACGGACTGCGCTTAAATTTCACCACGTGAAAATATAAAGTAGTTACATGCCCACCGACCACATTGCTATTTGACGCGAACTCGTACTCGGAATGACGTGAATTTTTAACTGTGCCGAGTGACTAAACAAGCTTGCAATGCGGGAGAGAAATTCAGCAAGTAAGTCGCTGACCTTTAGTGACACATTGAATTAGAAACGCTCGGGTAGTTCTAGTGATACGCACAAGTAGATATGAAAAGTATAATATGACGACGGTCGGCACGATGACATACAAAAGAAAATTAACCAGTCACATAAGAATGTAAACACACACAGTCACGCATATTCCCCGTCCCGACAATGTGGGCCTAATGAGTTGTTAATAGCCTAGTCCGTGACTAACACTCACCCCTGTCACCCGTCAGGGGATATTCTCGTGACAAAAAACCGGGTAGCGCTTGAAATGATGATTAAAAGTACAGCCACATGTCAACATACCTCTCTCATTATGGATTTGGACGCGAACGTGTTTTTTTGGTTGTTTCGAAAATAAAATTCAAGCAAAATTGACATTTTGAAACAAACACATCCAATAGTCAACCAGAGAGCTACATCTGTCCTTGGTCACATGTTTTTTCATTTGGCAACACTCGACATTGTATGTTTTAGATAAACGGCCGTCAAAAGACACAGGGATCATATGAACGCCACAACACTCAGCGATAATAATTTAGTCGTAGGCGTTTAAATTTCAAATTTGGAATTTCGATAAAACACGTCGGCATCCCTCGTGATTTGAAAGATTTCTATCACACGTCCGCAATACACTTTTATTCTTGCACCAAAAGTCAGTGACGAAAATGTATTTCTCTTTTCTCGCATTCAGTTTCACACGTCGGATTTTGAACTATTCCAACGGTTGGTTCGAAGTGCTCGGTGAAAACAATAACACTTCTTGTACGGAACTGGCAAACACCAGGGAATAATAAAATACAAAACTCATGACCGAGAGGGCATAACTGATGACGACACCGGTCAATATCTTTACCACAACATATCAACCGCATTCAACACTTAACGCGAAGTTACGAAACTTTTGACAACACAAATAGCACGTGCTTGACGTTTTGACTTTTATCGGTGTTGCCAAAACACAGGTTTCGTGTATTTCTTTTCGTTACACAACACCCAGCGACGTTGTTAATAATCATTCCTTTGGTTCCAAAAATCAAAAGTACCTGTACCTGTGATAGCGTCACAATTTCTGAATACTTCATATCGATTAGAAAGTGGTGACTTTTCATTATGTAGCCAATGATTGCTAGGTGCTTTTGGTTTATATTGGCCTTTGTGTACAGCCCATTGGCGCAGAACCATATTTCCTTGTAAAAAAGACACGTTCGAGATCTACAAAAATCGATGCGGCTTTTTTAAAGAAAGTGAATACTGAGTGGCAATTCTGGCCGACTGACTGAGGTACGACCCATTCCTAGTCGGACGAGCGCGATCGGAGATGTAACTTCACTTCCCTTTCGTACGGAACATCATGCACTAGTATAGGAGAATTCGAAACGGACTGCGCTTAAATTTCACCACGTGAAAATATAAAGTAGTTACATGCCCACCGACCACATTGCTATTTGACGCGAACTCGTACTCGGAATGACGTGAATTTTTAACTGTGCCGAGTGACTAAACAAGCTTGCAATGCGGGAGAGAAATTCAGCAAGTAAGTCGCTGACCTTTAGTGACACATTGAATTAGAAACGCTCGGGTAGTTCTAGTGATACGCACAAGTAGATATGACAAGTATAATATGACGACGGTCGGCACGATGACATACAAAAGAAAATTAACCAGTCACATAAGAATGTAAACACACACAGTCACGCATATTCCCCGTCCCGACAATGTGGGCCTAATGAGTTGTTAATAGCCTAGTCCGTGAATTACACTCACCCCTGTCACCCGTCAGGGGATATTCTCGTGACAAAAAACCGGGTAGCGCTTGAAATGATGATTAAAAGTACAGCCACATGTCAACATACCTCTCTCAATATGGATTTGGACGCGAACGTTTTTTTTTTTTTTTCGAAAATAAAATTCAAGCAAAATTGTCATTTTGAAACAAACACATCCAATACTCAACCAGAGAGCTACATCTGTCCTTGGTCACATGTTTTTTTTATTTGGCAACACTCGACATTGTATGTTTTAGATAAACGGCCGTCAAAAGACACAGGGATCATATGAACGCCACAACACTCAGCGATAATAATTTAGTCGTAGGCGTTTAAATTTCAAATTTGGAATTTCGATAAAACACGTCGGCATCCCTCGTGATTTGAAAGATTTCTATCACACGTCCGCAATACACTTTTATTCTTGCACCAAAAGTCAGTGACGAAAATGTATTTCTCTTTTCTCGCATTCAGTTTCACACGTCGGATTTTGAACTATTCCAACGGTTGGTTCCGAGTGCTCGGTGAAAACAATAACACTTCTTGTACGGAACTGGCAAACACCAGGGAATAATAAAATACAAAACTCATGACCGAGAGGGCATAACTGATAACGACACCGGTCAATATCTTTACCACAACATATCAACCGCACTCAACACTTAACGCGAAGTTACGGAACTTTTGACAACACAAATAGCACGTGCTTGACGTTTTGACTTTTATCGGTGTTGCCAAAACACAGGTTTCGTGTATTTCTTTTCGTTACACAACACCCAGCGACGTTGTTAATAATAATTCCCTTGGTTCCAAAAATCAAAAGTACCTGTACCTGTGATAGCGTCACAATTTCTGAATACTTCATATCGATTAGAAAGTGGTGACTTTTCATTATGTAGCCAATGATTGTTAGGTGCTTTTGGTTTATATTGGCCTTTGTGTACAGCCCATTGGCGCAGAACCATATTTCCTTGTAAAAAAGACACGTTCGAGATCTACAAAAATCGATGCGGCTTTTTTAACGAATGTGAATACTGAGTGGCAATTCTGGCCGACTGACTGAGGTACGACCCATTCCTAGTCGGATGAGCGCGATCGGAGATGTAACTTCACTTCCCTTTCGTACGGAACACCATGCACTAGTATAGGAGAATTCGAAACGGACTGCGCTTAAATTTCACCACGTGAAAATATAAAGTAGTTACATGCCCACCGACCACATTGCTATTTGACGCGAACTCGTACTCGGAATGGCGTGAATTTTTAACTGTGCCGAGTGACTAAACAAGCTTGCAATGCGGGAGAGAAATTCAGCAAGTAAGTCGCTGACATTTAGTGACACATTGAATTAGAAACGCTCGGGTAGTTCTAGTGATACGCACAAGTAGATATGACAAGTATAATATGACGACGGTCGGCACGATGACATACAAAAGAAAATTAACCAGTCACATAATAATGTAAACACACACATATTCCCCGTCCCGACAATGTGGGCCTAGTGAGTTGTTAATAGCCTAGTCCGTGACTTACACTCACCCCTGTCACCCGTCAGGGGATATTCTCGTGACAAAAAACCGGGTAGCGCTTGAAATGATGATTAAAAGTACAGCCACATGTCAACATACCTCTCTCATTATGGATTTGGACGCGAACGTGTTTTTTTGGTTGTTTCGAAAATAAAATTCAAGCAAAATTGACATTTTGAAACAAACACATCCAATAGTCAACCAGAGAGCTACATCTGTCCTTGGTCACATGTTTTTTCATTTGGCAACACTCGACATTGTATGTTTTAGATAAACGGCCGTCAAAAGACACAGGGATCATATGAACGCCACAACACTCAGCGATAATAATTTAGTCGTAGGCGTTTAAATTTCAAATTTGGAATTTCGATAAAACACGTCGGCATCCCTCGTGATTTGAAAGATTTCTATCACACGTCCGCAATACACTTTTATTCTTGCACCAAAAGTCAGTGACGAAAATGTATTTCTCTTTTCTCGCATTCAGTTTCACACGTCGGATTTTGAACTATTCCAACGGTTGATTCCGAGTGCTCGGTGAAAACAATAACACTTCTTGTACGGAACTGGCAAACACCAGGGAATAATAAAATACAAAACTCATGACCGAGAGGGCATAACTGATGACGACACCGGTCAATATCTTTACCACAACATATCAACCACACTCAACACTTAACGCGAAGTTACGGAACTTTTGACAACACAAATAGCACGTGCTTGACGTTTTGACTTTTATCGGTGTTGCCAAGACACAGGTTTCGTGTATTTCTTTTCGTTACACAACACCCAGCGACGTTGTTAATAATAATTCCCTTGGTTCCAAAAATCAAAAGTACCTGTACCTGTGATAGCGTCACAATTTCTGAATACTTCATATCGATTAGAAAGTGGTGACTTTTCATTATGTAGCCAATGATTGTTAGGTGCTTTTGGTTTATATTGGCCTTTGTGTACAGCCCATTGGCGCAGAACCATATTTCCTTGTAAAAAAGACACGTTCGAGATCTACAAAAATCGATGCGGCTTTTTTAACGAATGTGAATACTGAGTGGCAATTCTGGCCGACTGACTGAGGTACGACCCATTCTTAGTCGGATGAGCGCGATCGGAGATGTAACTTCACTTCCCTTTCGTACGGAACACCATGCACTAGTATAGGAGAATTCGAAACGGACTGCGCTTAAATTTCACCACGTGAAAATATAAAGTAGTTACATGCCCACCGACCACATTGCTATTTGACGCGAACTCGTACTCGGAATGACGTGAATTTTTAACTGTGCCGAGTGACTAAACAAGCTTGCAATGCGGGAGAGAAATTCAGCAAGTAAGTCGCTGACCTTTAGTGACACATTGAATTAGAAACGCTCGGGTAGTTCTAGTGATACGCACAAGTAGATATGACAAGTATAATATGACGACGGTCGGCACGATGACATACAAAAGAAAATTAACCAGTCACATAAGAATGTAAACACACACAGTCACGCATATTCCCCGTCCCGACAATGTGGGCCGAATGAGTTGTTAATAGCCTAGTCCGTGACTTACACTCACCCCTGTCACCCGTCAGGGGATATTCTCGTGACAAAAAACCGGGTAGCGCTTGAAATGATGATTAAAAGTACAGCCACATGTCAACATACCTCTCTCATTATGGATTTTGACGCGAACGTGTTTTTTTGGTTGTTTCGAAAATAAAATTCAAGCAAAATTGACATTTTGAAACAAACACATCCAATAGTCAACCAGAGAGCTACATCTGTCCTTGGTCACATGTTTTTTCATTTGGCAACACTCGACATTGTATGTTTTAGATAAACGGCCGTCAAAAGACACAGGGATCATATGAACGCCACAACACTCAGCGATAATAATTTAGTCGTAGGCGTTTAAATTTCAAATTTGGAATTTCGATAAAACACGTCGGCATCCCTCGTGATTTGAAAGATTTCTATCACACGTCCGCAATACACTTTTATTCTTGCACCAAAAGTCAGTGACGAAAATGTATTTCTCTTTTCTCGCATTCAGTTTCACACGTCGGATTTTGAACTATTCCAACGGTTGATTCCGAGTGCTCGGTGAAAACAATAACACTTCTTGTACGGAACTGGCAAACACCAGGGAATAATAAAATACAAAACTCATGACCGAGAGGGCATAACTGATGACGACACCGGTCAATATCTTTACCACAACATATCAACCGCATTCAACACTTAACGCGAAGTTACGGAACTTTGACAACACAAATAGCACGTGCTTGACGTTTTGACTTTTATCGGTGTTGCCAAAACACAGGTTTCGTGTATTTCTTTTCGTTACACAACACCCAGCGACGTTGTTAATAATCATTCCTTTGGTTCCAAAAATCAAAAGTACCTGTACCTGTGATAGCGTCACAATTTCTGAATACTTCATATCGATTAGAAAGTGGTGACTTTTCATTATGTAGCCAATGATTGTTAGGCGCTTTTGGTTTATATTGGCCTTTGTGTACAGCCCATTGGCGCAGAACCATATTTCCTTGTAAAAAAGACACGTTCGAGATTTACAAAAATCGATGCGGCTTTTTTAAAGAAAGTGAATACTGAGTGGCAATTCTGGCCGACTGACTGACGTACGACCCATTCCTAGTCGGACGAGCGCGATCGGAGATGTAACTTCACTTCCCTTTCGTACTGTAAGGATGACGCTCCGTGGGTCCTTTTTAAAAAAAAATACACTTCACTGCTAAACTAATTTATTAAAACTGAATATAAAAATATATGATAAAACACTAGTACGGACAATGTGTAAGTGCTCGGCGGCGTTACAAACACACCTATTTATACCCTAGGCTCGAGCACATGGTCAAAAGGGGTATATTGCATACATTGCATTTTTAAATGGAAAAATTGGTTATAACATCTCCCCCCTTTTGACGGAGTTACATCTTTTAAATAAAGATTAACGTAGAAATTAATTAGAAAAATTAAAATTGACAAAATTCTAAACAAAACAAAAATACAAAGTAAAATTAAGTAATAAAAGAAAAATTATAAAGTAGATATTTCCAAGTCCCATGATAGAAATTAATAACTTTTATATTTAAATAATTTAGAAATTAGTTAGGTTCCTGTTAGATCCATCAAATTGTCTAAACACAACTCTATTTTTACCTTTATTAATTTCTATTTCTGGCAGACTCTTGATTGACTTCTTGTCGCATTCTATTTCATCTGCGAAATCGGACAATTCAATAGAAGTACTGACCTTTGTATTTATTTCATCCTTCCTTTTATTATGGCATTGATTAAATATTTGAATGCAACAAGATGTATTTTTACAATTAGAATAACAACATATTTTATATAATTTATATACGATATAAATAAAAATTAGCGAAATACATATGTAAGTGAATGCAGAATAATAATTTGCATATTTAACAATATGAGATTGATTTTCACTTTGACGGATTTGATTTTCTAAATGATCTAATTTATGAGAGGCCAATTTCAATGTCTCTAAATCAACATTTGCCAAAGTGATTGGTGACAATGAGTGATAACTTTCATTTATAATTTTATATTTGCAACAATCATCTTCAATTATATTATAATCAATCGTTAACTGGCTAGGTAAAACGGTTTTGTAGTTATGAGATGAATAAAACTGTAAAGTTTGAAAATATGCAATACAATCATTTTCCAAAGACAGAATGCCAGTTCCTTGCAATATGTAATCAGAAATTTCGTTATTACATTTTATTGTTAACTTATTTTGTTTAGATTGTACATAAATGTATTTACCATCATTAAGTTTCTGCCATACATTAACATTACCATATATTAATTTATAATCACAAATTTCGGGAAGTGACAAAGTAACTTCTGTTAAGAGCTTTGTTTCACAAGTTGGATTGTTGACTGTTGATAAAATTCCAGTTAAAGGACAAATAATATAATCGTTGTTTACATTCTTACAGTTTTCTATGCTATCTAATAGAGTATAACTTAGTCTATCATCCGTTACGGCAATATATAACTTAGAGGGATGAATTAAAACATATGTTTGAAAATGTTTTTCTTCATGTGGTATAGGCAATGGAAGATTCTTATGAACATTAAACTTTACTGGATTAATTAATGGTATTTTAATAACAAATACCAACTTATTGTTATAAAAATAAGAAGTCAATAACGATAGATCCATAATAGTATGAATATTTTGTAGTGATAAAGTAACGGGAAACTCTGAATTTCTTTTAGTCACACTTTTGGAGAGTTCCTCATACAATTTAGTTGGAGTAATAACATAAGGATGTAATATATTAGCCTTTGCGAATAATATTGAGTTTAAAATAGTGTCTACTATATTAGAGATTGACAATAGAGATCCTTCAATAACATTAAATATTGAATTAATTCTTTCTGAATTAATTAACTTTGTGTGCATCTTAGAATTTTCGGAAAATATGAAATCTAATTTTTCAATCTGTTTATTTAGTTTAATCTCATTATTGTTTAATTTTTGAATGGATACGTTAAAATTGTTAATAGTAGATTGTACAATATGAATATTATCTTTCATCATAGAATATATTTCATGTTCATTATGCTGACATACTGAAATAGCTTCGTCGTATTTTCTGGCGTCGTCAGCGTCCAGAGTTCCAAAGAAAAATTTAAGTATCTTTGGGATCTAAACACAGCTGATGAAATCCAGATGCTAAATCCAGCGTACTAAAATATTTTGAATGACCTAGTTGATCTAAAATGTCTGTTATAAGATGCAGCGGATAAATTTCAGAAACTGTGACATCGTTTAATCGCCTGTAATCAATAACAATTCGCCATTTTTGTTGTCCGGAAGCATCGAGTTTTTTTGGTACTACCCAAACGGGTGCATTCCAAGGTGAAATTGAGGGACGAATTATATTTTGGTCAAGCATTTTCCTAATTTGCTTTTCAACTTCATCTTTATGTACTTCTGGAAAGCGATACGATTTTACGTGAATAGGAGCCGAATCCCCAGTATTAATTGAGTGTTTAATTACATCAGTATGAGTAAGGAATTCGCCTTCGAGGTGAAAGATATCGGTATACTTTGAAATACAGTTCATCAATGATTTCCTTTCTTGTTGGTTTAAGTGAGAACATCCAATTTGCTCAAGAACTCTTTTTGAACGGTCAACATTTAAAGTATTTAAATTATGCACAAACTCTTGACGACGATTATCAACACTAGACGACGGCAATTCAAAAGGAGTTAATTGAACTTGAAAATCATCAATTTCGACTTGCTTTTCTGTGGTATTCAAGACTGTTACGTTAACCCTCTTATTAGGCTTTATGCTCACTATACAATTTGCAAAAAAAACACCTTCGCAGATTTTTTGATCAAGAATTAAAGCTTGTTGCGAATCAAACATTTCTAATAAATTAGCGATAGGACATTCAATAACCATTTCTGACCGCGGGGGTATAATATAAGATTTTTTACTAAAACAAATAGATATTTCATGACCTTGTATATTAAAGGTGCTAGTAGAATATTGAACATCAATTTTAAAGTGTTGAATAAAATCATTTCCAATAATTCCGTCAAAATATAAATTAATTGTATCGTCAATAGCATGAAATATGTAATCAAATACTATTTTCTTTGAAGTTGAAATCTGATGCTCAAAATGAATATCAATGGATCCGAGTGATTCACAATAAGTATCATTGTCACTTAAACCTTGAATTTTTATAGTCTCGGTTCCAAGCACTGGTTGTTTTGAAAGACTCGAAAGTTTGACAATAGAAATCATAGAACCAGTGTCGATTAAAAAGCACAAGGGCTTGTCATTATAATTCGTTTTTAAATAAACATGAGGAAGAGATACATTATTATTAACATTATTAATTGTATAAGTTTTATCATGCGTAAAATCCATAGAAAAATTATAACTCGGTGTACTTATCCGAGGTGAGGGATTATATCCTATTCTGTCAAAATTAGAATTGGAAAAATTAAATCGATTTTTTAATTGAGAGTTCTCGGAATGTTTGCTGACCTGTGTTAAACAAGATTTAAGAACACAGGGTGTAGTCTCTAAGTGTTGGTTAACCTGCGCTGAAGAGAATTTAGGAACGCAGGGTGAATGGTTTCGAGTCATTGATAAACACTTAGTAGATTGGGATTTATTCCCAATACATTTTGCACTAGAGTTAGTGATCCGAGTGTGAGAAAATTTAGAAAGAGTTTTCGTGTCGTTTAATTTTTCATAATTTGGTTTCGGCAGACACGGAACCGAAACCGAATTTAGTTTAAAGTATGTTCAGCTAATGAAGGTGAATCAACAACGTGTACATTAGCGCGGTTATTGCCTGTCATTTGACTCGGCGTCGGTGCTGATGCACTCGATAGTGTTGGAATGTGTGGAATGTCGCGTGTTTGATTGTTTTTATATTTAAGTTTGCGACATTCACTAATTAAATGACCGCGATTTTTACAATATGCACATGATTTATTCGGGTCGAAGTTTGAATGATTAAATTTACGATTATTGTGACTCATATTATTATGACCATTATTTGGATTAGAATTAATATGATGAAAATTAGGAGAACTATGTTTAGGTTTATTTTTATAACACTCAGCAGCTATATGACCACTCTTATTGCAAATTGAACACTGTTTATTAGAGCGGCTTGATGATAATCGAGACAGCTTGTATAATTTTTCCTCTTCCGTAGCGTGTGTGATCGCTTCGGATAGAGACTTTGCATTCCTACAGCGCACAATGTGAGAAAAACTAGAGTTCAATCCTAACAAGAATGTGTTTAATGCCAAATCTTCCATAGCGGCTAGTCTACCTATAAGTTCTGCGTCATTATCACAGCTGTAATGGATGTCAGACTGAAGCCTTGTTAAACATGATTTGACTCTTAGAGAAAATTGTGTCACATCCTCGGAAGGCATTTGTTTACAATTTTGGAGATCAACTAGCAAATGTGTGGAATGTTTTTTCTCTCCGAAAGTTGACTTTAAAAACTGTTTTATTTCTGGCCAATCGTTAAATCGTTTTAAACAACAGGCTAGTTGAGCCTTGCCCTCGAGCTGAGACACAATATATTTACACAGCACTTTTTGTTGTTCTGTACTGGCTAACGAGATTGCATTTTCGCAATTTGTTAAAAACGCCGGTAATGTTTCGCGATCCCCGTTATAAGGTTTAATGAATTTGGTTAGCACTCCTAGAGTAAGTTTGTCAGACATTTTTGGTTTAACAGGGGAACTGTCTGATTGATAATTATCCGAATCAGATTTCGAAGAATCAATTGGTTCTTCCTTTTTAGTTTTAGGAGGCATTCATTATAATTGATTTATGCAGTACAGATCATCAAAAAGAAAGCACAATACATATATCAAACAAATCAGAGTAAAACGTTGTAAAAATTATGTAAAATAAGAAAACAAAGAATATGAAAATATGTAAAATTAAAAATGTTAAGATTAAATTATTAAAATTAGCTTTTAAGGTCTTTCTAGAATCACTTTCACTGAATTTACTTGCAATTACTTTTGATAAAAATGAATTTTGGTTGACTTACACAAAAACAGCGGCACACACAAACATAGTAGAAACGGCGATGACGTCAACGAGCTCCGCAGGCACCAGGCGACTCAGCGAGTCGTATTACAGCAGCCTCGAAGTCACGTTGCGATGTCCGTAGGGGTTCACACACGTGGTGTCCACGTTGTCCAAAATGGGTGGTGAAGAACCCGGTCCGTACTTGTCTGTGGTGGTGCGGGCTCACACAGGGGAGGCTTATCGTCGACCACGGGTTTCGATGTTAGCAGTTGTGTTGCAGTTGTGATGCGGGCTCGCGCTCAGCAGCGGAGGCTTATCGTCGATCACGGCGCGGTGCGGGCTTAGGCTCCGTGCCCAAGGCTTACCGTCGACAGCTTACAAAAGGACTCTTCGTCCACGGAGCTAATTGATACGGTGTCAGACGGGAACAAGTTCGCGACGCCTAACACCTAAGATTCCAGTACTCAAACGATTTTCCTGGAATCCCACTTCTGACACCAAATTTGTAAGGATGGCGCTCCGTGGGTCCTTTTTTAAAAAAAATACACTTCACTGCTAAACTAATTTATTAAAACTGAATATAAAAATATATGATAAAACACTAGTACGGACAATGTGTAAGTGCTCGGCGGCGTTACAAACACACCTATTTATACCCTAGGCTCGAGCACATGGTCAAAAGGGGTATATTGCATACATTGCATTTTTAAATGGAAAAATTGGTTATAACAGTACGGAACATCATGCACTAGTATAGGAGAATTCGAAACGGACTGCGCTTAAATTTCACCACGTGAAAATATAAAGTAGTTACATGCCCACCGACCACATTGCTATTTGACGCGAACTCGTACTCGGAATGACGTGAATTTTTAACTGTGCCGAGTGACTAAACAAGCTTGCAATGCGGGAGAGAAATTCAGCAAGTAAGTCGCTGACCTTTAGTGACACATTGAATTAGAAACGCTCGGGTAGTTCTAGTGATACGCACAAGTAGATATGACAAGTATAATATGACGACGGTCGGCACGATGACATACAAAAGAAAATTAACCAGTCACATAAGAATGTAAACACACACAGTCACGCATATTCCCCGTCCCGACAATGTGGGCCGAATGAGTTGTTAATAGCCTAGTCCGTGACTTACACTCACCCCTGTCACCCGTCAGGGGATATTCTCGTGACAAAAAACCGGGTAGCGCTTGAAATGATGATTAAAAGTACAGCCACATGTCAACATACCTCTCTCAATATGGATTTGGACGCGAACGTTTTTTTTTTTTTTTTCGAAAATAAAATTCAAGCAAAATTGACATTTTGAAACAAACACATCCAATACTCAACCAGAGAGCTACATCTGTCCTTGGTCACATGTTTTTTCATTTGGCAACACTCGACATTGTATGATTTAGATGAAACGGCCGTCAAAAGACGCAGGGATCATATGAACGCCACAACACTCAGCGATAATAATTTAGTCGTAGGCGTTTAAATTTCAAATTTGGAATTTCGATAAAACACGTCGGCATCCCGCGTGATTTGAAAGATTTCTATCACACGTCCGCAACACACTTTTATTCTTGCACCAAAAGTCAGTGACGAAAATGTATTTCTCTTTTCTCGCATTCAGTTTCACACGTCGGATTTTGAACTATTCCAACGGTTGGTTCCGAGTGCTCGGTGAAAACAATAACACTTCTTGTACGGAACTGGCAAACACCAGGGAATAATAAAATACAAAACTCATGACCGAGAGGGCATAACTGATGACGACACCGGTCAATATCTTTACCACAACATATCAACCGCATTCAACACTTAACGCGAAGTTACGGAACTTTTGACAACACAAATAGCATGTGCTTGACGTTTTGACTTTTATCGGTGTTGCCAAAACACAGGTTTCGTGTATTTCTTTTCGTTACACAACACCCAGCGACGTTGTTAATAATCATTCCTTTGGTTCCAAAAATCAAAAGTACCTGTACCTGTGATAGCGTCACAATTTCTGAATACTTCATATCGATTAGAAAGTGGTGACTTTTCATTATGTAGCCAATGATTGTTAGGTGCTTTTGGTTTATATTGGCCTTTGTGTACAGCCCATTGGCGCAGAACCATATTTCCTTGTAAAAAAGACACGTTCGAGATCTACAAAAATCGATGCGGCTTTTTTAAAGAAAGTTAATACTGAGTGGCAATTCTGGCCGACTGACTGAGGTACGACCCATTCCTAGTCGGATGAGCGCGATCGGAGATGTAACTTCACTTTCCTTTCGTACGGAACATCATGCACTATCTATATCAGCCCATATACGTCCCACTGCAGGGCACGGGCCTACTCTACAATCGAGAGAATCGATTGAGATTGGTTAGGCCATATAGTCCACCACGCTGGCCTAGTGCGGGTTGGCGGACTTACATACCGTAGAAATTATTTAAAATCGCTACGGTATGCAGGTTTCCTCACGATGTTTTCCTTCACCGTTAAAGTGCGTGGTGACTATCAATACACACATAACTCCGAAAAGTCAGAGGTGTGCCCTGGGATTTGAACCCGCGACCACCGTGAACATGTAGGCAGCCGCGTCTGGTCCGTTACCAACAGGCCACCACGCACTTACATCATGCACTAGTATAGGAGAATTCGAAACGGACTGCGCTTAAATTTCACCACGTGAAAATATAAAGTAGTTACATGCCCACCGACCACATTGCTATTTGACGCGAACTCGTACTCGGAATGACGTGAATTTTTAACTGTGCCGAGTGACTAAACAAGCTTGCAATGCGGGAGAGAAATTCAGCAAGTAAGTCGCTGACCTTTAGTGACACATTGAATTAGAAACGCTCGGGTAGTTCTAGTGATACGCACGAGTAGATATGACAAGTATAATATGACGACGGTCGGCACGATGACATACAAAAGAAAATTAACCAGTCACATAAGAATGTAAACACACACAGTCACGCATATTCCCCGTCCCGACAATATGGACCTAATGAGTTGTTAATAGCCTAGTCCGTGACTTACACTCACCCTTGTCACCCGTCAGGGGATATTCTCGTGACAAAAAACCGGGTAGCGCTTGAAATGATGATTAAAAGTACAGCCACATGTCAACACACCTCTCTCATTATGGATTTGGACGCGAACGTTTTTTTTTTTTTTTCGAAAATAAAATTCAAGCAAAATTGACATTTTGAAACAAACACATCCAATAGTCAACCAGAGAGCTACATCTGTCCTTGGTCACATGTTTTTTCATTTGGCAACACTCGACATTGTATGATTTAGATGAAACGGCCGTCAAAAGACACAGGGATTATATATGAACGCCACAACACTCAGCGATAATAATTTAGTCGTAGGCGTTTAAATTTCAAATTTGGAATTTCGATAAAACACGTCGGCATCCCTCGTGATTTGAAAGATTTCTATCACACGTCCGCAATACACTTTTATTCTTGCACCAAAAGTCAGTGACGAAAATGTATTTCTCGTTTCTCGCATTCAGTTTCACACGTCGGATTTTAAACTATTCCAACGGTTGGTTCCGAGTGCTCGATGAAAACAATAACACTACTTCTACGGAACTGGCAATCACCAGGGAATAATAAAATACAAAACTCGTGACCGAGAGGGCATAACTGATGACGACACCGGTCAATATCTTTACCACAACATATCAACCGCACTCAAAACTTAACGCGAAGTTACGGAACTTTCGACAACACAAATAGCATGTGCTTGACGTTTTGACTTTTATCGGTGTTGCCAAAACACAGGTTTCGTGTATTTCTTTTCGTTACACAACACCCAGCGACGTTGTTAATAATCATTCCTTTGGTTCCAAAAATCAAAAGTACCTGTACCTGTGATAGCGTCACAATTTCTGAATACTTCATATCGATTAGAAAGTGGTGACTTTTCATTATGTAGCCAATGATTGTTAGGTGCTGTTGGTTTATATTGGCCTTTGTGTACAGCCTATTGGTGCAGAACCATATTTCCTTGTAAAAAAGACACGTTCGAGATCTACAAAAATCGATGCGGCTTTTTTAACGAATGTCAATACTGAGTGGCAATTCTGGCCGACTGACTGAGGTACAACCCATTCCTAGTCGGATGAGCGCGATCGGAGATGTAACTTCACTTCCCTTTCGTACGGAACATCATGCACTAGTATAGGAGAATTCGAAACGGACTGCGCTTAAATTTCACCACGTGAAAATATAAAGTAGTTACATGCCCACCGACCACATTGCTATTTGACGCGAACTCGTACTCGGAATGACGTGAATTTTTAACTGTGCCGAGTGACTAAACAAGCTTGCAATGCGGGAGAGAAATTCAGCAAGTAAGTCGCTGACCTTTAGTGACACATTGAATTAGAAACGCTCGGGTAGTTCTAGTGATACGCACGAGTAGATATGACAAGTATAATATGACGACGGTCGGCACGATGACATACAAAAGAAAATTAACCAGTCACATAATAATGTAAACACACACAGTCACGCATATTCCCCGTCCCGACAATGTGGGCCTAATGAGTTGTTAATAGCCTAGTCCGTGACTTACACTCACCCCTGTCACCCGTCAGGGGATATTCTCGTGACAAAAAACCGGGTAGCGCTTGAAATGATGATTAAAAGTACAGCCACATGTCAACATACCTCTCTCATTATGGATTTGGACGCGAAAGTTTTTTTTTTTTTTTTTCGAAAATTAAATTCAAGCAAAATTGTCATTTTGAAACAAACACATCCAATACTCAACCAGAGAGCTACATCTGTCCTTGGTCACATGTTTTTTCATTTGGCAACACTCGACATTGTATGTTTTAGATGAAACGGCCGTCAAAAGACACAGGGATTATATATGAACGCCACAACACTCAGCGATAATAATTTAGTCGTAGGCGTTTAAATTTCAAATTTGGAATTTCGATAAAACACGTCGGCATCCCTCGTGATTTGAAAGATTTCTATCACACGTCCGCAATACACTTTTATTCTTGCACCAAAAGTCTGTGACGAAAATGTATTTCTCGTTTCTCGCATTCAGTTTCACACGTCGGATTTTGAACTATTCCAACGGTTGGTTCCGAGTGCTCGATGAAAACAATAACACTTCTTCTACGGAACTGGCAATCACCAGGGAATAATAAAATACAAAACTCGTGACCGAGAGGGCATAACTGATGACGACACCGGTCAATATCTTTACCACAACATATCAACCGCACTCAAAACTTAACGCGAAATTACGGAACTATCGACAACACAAATAGCACGTGCTTGACGTTTTGACTTTTATCGGTGTTGCCAAAACACAGGTTTCGTGTATTTCTTTTCGTTACACAACACCCAGCGACGTTGTTAATAATCATTCCTTTGGTTCCAAAAATCAAAAGTACCTGTACCTGTGATAGCGTCACAATTTCTGAATACTTCATATCGATTAGAAAGTGGTGACTTTTCATTATGTAGCCAATGATTGTTAGGTGCTTTTGGTTTATATTGGCCTTTGTGTACAGCCCATTGGCGCAGAACCATATTTCCTTGTAAAAAAGACACGTTCGAGATCTACAAAAATCGATGCGGCTTTTTTAAAGAAAGTTAATACTGAGTGGCAATTCTGGCCGACTGACTGAGGTACGACCCATTCCTAGTCGGATGAGCGCGATCGGAGATGTAACTTCACTTCCCTTTCGTACGGAACATCATGCACTAGTATAGGAGAATTCGAAACGGACTGCGCTTAAATTTCACCACGTGAAAATATAAAGTAGTTACATGCCCTGAAGTCCGGTAACCTGCTCTTCTACCGGGGGGACGACCAACAGTCCCGAGGAGGTGTCGGATTTCTCGTCCACAGGTCTATCATCAACAACATCGTATCCATCGAAAGTGTGTCGAGCAGTGTAGTGTACCTTATACTCAGAATATCAAAAAGATATTCGTTGAAGGTCATACAGGTATACGCGCCGACCTCGACACACCCAGATGAAGAAGTAGAGGAGATGTATGAGGACATTAGTCGGGCCATACATACTTCCAAAACCTACTTCAATGTTGTTATGGGAGACTTTAACGCAAAGTTGGGCATTGAGAAGCGATGCAGAGTTGAAAGTGGGGCAATTTGGACATGGGCAACGGAACCCCAGAGGTCAGAAGCTGGCCGACTTTCTGGAGAAAGAGGGACTCTTTGCGATGAACTCTTTTTTCCAGAAGCCGCCTCACAGGAAATGGACCTGACTGAGTCCTGAGGGATCTACGACAAACGAGATAGATTTCATCTTGACGACGAATAAGACAGATGTTCAGTGATGTCTCTGTGATCAACAGGGTGAAAACCGGTAGTGATCACCGAATGGTAAGGGGCTCATTGAATATCAATGTCCAATTAGAAAGGCGTCGCTTGATGAAGTCTACGCTCCGACCTACTCGTGCCCATATCCAAAACCCCGAGAGCTTTCAACTTGAGCTGGTAAATCGCTTTGATTGTCTCAAAGAAAACTTTGCAGTGGATGAGCTAAACAGCGGTTTGGTAGAAGCTGTCCATACGGTGGGATCTAAGTATTTTAGACCACGCCGTAGAGATAGACCACAAAAACTCTCGATCCACACTCTTGACCTCATGGCCGAACGTCGATCTATGGCGCTGCAGTCTTCCGATGACGCCGAAGCATATAGGCAGCTCAATAGACGGATCTGGAAGTCCTTGCGACACGATGTCCGTGCTCACAATACTGTGAGCATTAAAGAGACAATTGAGCGGAATGGAGGCTCCAAAGTGTTTGCAAGAGACTTGTCTATTGGGCAAAGCCAGTTGTGTAGGCTGAAGACGGACGGCGGCCGCGTAGTGTCGACGAGGGCAGAGGTTTTAAGGGAGATCGAGAGGTTCTACGGACAGCTTTACACCTCGGTTGCCGAACCTACTGTTAGCTCGGCCGAAGACCCGAGAGCCGAGTTGATCCGACACTTTAGCGATGATATCCCGGACATCAGCCTGTGTGAGATTGAGATGGCCCTGAAGCAGCTTAAGAACAACAAGGCGCCGGGTGAGAACGGAATCACTTCAGAGCTTCTGAAAGCGGGCGGAGCGCCGATACTGAAAGTCCTTCAGAGGCTCCTCAATTCCGTTCTCCTCGAGGGATCAACGCCAGAGGCATGGAGCAGGAGCGTGGTGGTACTGTTCTTCAAAAAAGGTGATAACACTTTGCTGAAGAACTACAGGCCCATCTCGCTCCTGAGTCATGTCTATAAGCTGTTTTCGAGGGTCATCACAAATCGTCTCGAACGCAGGTTTGATGACTTCCAGCCTCCCGAACAAGCCGGTTTCCGAAAAGGCTTTAGTACCATAGACCACATTCATACGCTTCGGCAAGTTATACAAAAAACCGAGGAATATAACTTGCCGCTTTGTTTAGCGTTTGTGGACTATGAGAAAGCGTTTGATTCGATCGAGACCTGGGCTGTGCTAGAGTCTCTCCAGCGATGCCACATAGACTATCGGTGCATCGAAGTGTTGAAGTGTATATACAACAACGCCACCATGTCGGTCCGAGTACAAGATCAGAGCACGAAGGCTATTCCACTACAGAGAGGCGTGAGACAGGGAGATGTCATATCTCCGAAACTGTTCACAGCCGCGCTGGAAAACGCCTTCAAGCTCTTGCAGTGGAAAGGATTCGGCATCAACATCAACGGCGAGTATATCACTCACCTTCGATTTGCCGACGATATTGTAGTCTTGGCAGAATCGCTGGAGAACCTTAGCACTATGCTCGAAGACCTCAATCGAGTCTCCCAACAGGTGGGTCTTAAAATGAACATTGACAAAACGAAGGTCAGAGGTTAGGTCAGAGGGTCATTCTTCTGGCAACCTGTCCGGCTGTCTTACAGAATGGCACGGGCACGCACTCCCGGCCCCTCGAGCCACCATTGCCGCATTCCACTTCCCATTCCGCGGCTTTGGTGTCCTCCCCCCACCCCCATCACTGGTGGTAGGGTTTGGGATTGAGTTCTATTTTTTTTACTCAATGCCAAATCCAAGCGGGTTGGTACCACCGTCCGGTCTATTTCTGCCGCTAAGTAGAAATGCGTTCCGGTAGAAGGGCTGGATAGCCGTTCCCCCCTCATCCGTTCCCACCCTTCTGATAGGTGTTGGTGGATCCAGGCGATGCTCGTTGATGTGGTTGAGTGTGGGGGCGGGCTTTAGGCTGGGGGACGCTGGTGTGTAGTACAGGGAGACCCGGTGGGAACGGTCACCGCCGGCCGCCTGCCGGTCAGTAGGGGACCTGAACCCGGGGGCCCACTATTGTCAAACTCCCTCCCCGGGAAGCTGTCCCGCCAACCGGCGAAAATCTCGTCATGCAGTCGTCGTGCCAGAGTGGGCGACTGGAGTGGATCCCGGCGACTGCACGCGGGGGGGCACCGGGGGCCCTTTCGTGCTTCTCGCTGGCTCCTCCTATTGCCGTATGCCCGTCCCGCACTATATCCTCCCTTTCTCGGGTATCGTCTTGGGTCAACCACGCTTTTTTCCTTTCCCTATCCCACTCTCTTTAAAATAAAAATAAAAATGCGAAGGAAAAACAAAAGTAGGCTCTCCACGGCGGGAAATGCATCCACATTTTCTGTGGACTTCTGCAATGTCAGGGGTCTACATAGCAACCTCGACGCCGTCCACCACCATCTAGAGACGGCGCGGCCTGCCCTGCTCTTTTTAACGGAGACGCAAATATCCGCCCCTGACGATGTATCGTACTTAAATTACCCCGGTTACGTATTGGAACATCAATTCCTACGTAAAGCCGGGGTGTGCGTCTTCGTCAGGGGTGATATCTGTTGTCACCGCCTTCGGGGCCTCGAGCGTCGGGACCTGTCCCTATTATGGCTGCGGGCAGAACTCAAGGGTAAGACCCGAGTCTACGCATGCCTGTACAGGTCCCACGGCAGTGACACGGGATCTACTGAATTATTGGAGAGCGTCCAAGTGGGGACTGACCGGATTCTCGAGCAGTTCCCTTCCGCGGAGGTAGTGGTCCTCGGTGATTTCAACGCTCATCACAAAGAGTGGTTGGGATCCAGGACCACTGATCTCCCCGGTCGGGCTGTTTACGAGATGGCCTTGGCTTATGGTCTCTCGCAGCTGGTAACACAGCCCACCCGTGTTCCAGATGTTGAGAGCCATGAGCCCTCTATGTTGGATCTTCTGCTGACGACACACCCGAACGGATACAGGATAGTGGTTGATGCTCCACTGGGAGCGTCTGACCACTGCCTGGTCCGTTCGTGGGCCCCTGCAGCGGGTTCCAGTCGTTCTTCTACAACTGGAACTCGCAAGGTTTGGCGGTATATGTCAGCAGATTGGGACGGACTCCGAGAATTCTTCGCGTCCTACCCATGGAGGCGGCTTTGCTTCTCCTCTGATGATCCTGACGCCTGTGCGGACTGTGTCGCGGAGACAATTGGCTTGGGTATGGAGACCTTCATACCCAGCTCAAAAATACCCGCAGGGCGTCGCAGCAGGCCGTGGTACAATCGTGCCTGCGCCGTTGCTGCGCGCCTCAAGCAGTCCGCATACGCGGCGTGGCAAGACGCCAGGAGGCGTCGGGATCCAAATTCGAAGGAGGAGAAACGGAAGTTTAATGCCGCCACTAGATCCAACAAAAGAGCCTTAGCTAGGGCCAAGGCGGAGCACATCCGCAGAATTGGCGAGCGGCTCCAAAGCTATCTCTCTGGAAGCCGTGCTTTTTGGTCGCTCGCTAAGGCTGTGGAGGGCAATTTCTGCCTATCCAGTCTCCCACCACTGCGTAAACCCGATAACAGTTTGGCCCATAGTGCAAAGGAGAAGGCCGATCTCTTGGCCCAATTCTTTGCCTCGAACTCGACTTTGGAAGACGGGGGAGCCACACCGCCGAACATCTCCTGGTGTGAGAGTCTCCTGTCTGATATAAAAATCACCCAGCGTGCTGTCAGACGGGAGCTCATGGCTCTCGACATCCATAAGTCGAGTGGGCCGGACTGTATCCCCGCAGTGGTTCTTAAGACGTGCGCCCCTGAGTTGACCCCCGTGCTAACGCGCCTTTACCGTCTTTCCTACAAAACCAACCGGGTTCCCGCTTCGTGGAAGGTCGCCTATGGTAAATGAGGTGTCGTTGGTCAGTGTGGTAGGTGATCAGATGAAGAATGAAGCAAAGAAAAGGTCCAAAGTCCAGATCACAGAATTTAATTAAACACGACACAGTTAAACCCCATACATATAAGAAAAGAAGGAGAAAGAGCAAGTAGAAAGTCACAGCACAGATATAAAGTCTTAAGCGCGGAACACAAAATTAACACACACAATATGCTAGCAACTAGCGATACAGGCGTAAGCAACTTATGCAAATTAGGCGGTAGTAGTATTGCGTCCAGTGGTTAGATCACAACTGACGATCAGCTGTGGAGGTGTGCACTACCTGCTCGTTGATACAAAAGGCGACCCAAATTGACGTCACACAACCGACAGCTGATTTGAAACAAAAGCGGACGGACCGCTAGTGACATAAAAAATTAGGTCAGCGCATCTATATAAAAATAATGTTTTTACAATAAACTTGTTTGTCCGTGTGTTGAAGATTTTATTTTTATATACATAAATAATTATATGTTGTGTATGCAATGTGTTTATATATTTTGTGTTGTGTGTATATGTATGTATTTATGTTTGTGTGTGTAATGTGTGATGAAATATAGTGGTGATTTAAGTCACCCACACGCCCATGTCCACCCAGTCCCCAAAAAGGGTGACAGATCGGACCCTTTATGCTACAGGCCGATTGCTGTCACATCCTTACTCTCCAAGGTCTTGGAGCGAGTTATAAACACTCAGCTCCTGAGGTATCTTGAGGACCACCAGCTGATTAGTGACCGCCAGTACGGTTTCCGTCACGGTCGTTCAGCTGGTGATCTTCTTGTGTACCTCACGCACCGTTGGGCGGAGGCTTTGGAGAGTGGGGGTGAGGCGATTGCGGTCGGCCTTGACATAGCGAAGGCGTTCGATCGAGTGTGGCATGGCGCCCTTCTGGCGAAGCTACCTGCGTATGGTATCCCTGAGGGACTCTGCAAGTGGATCGCCAGTTTTTTGGATGGTCGGAGCATAAAAGTCGTGGTGGACGGCTGTTGCTCCGAGACCAAAACCATTAACGCTGGTGTTCCACAAGGATCGGTGCTATCGCCGACACTCTTCATCCTGCATATCAATGACATGTTGTCTAACGACAGCATGCATTGTTATGCGGATGATAGTACGTGTGACGCGCGATACATCGGCCATCAGAGTCTTTCTCGAGGTTCCATTGAGGAAAGACGGTCTCAACTTGTGTCTGAAGTCGAGAGATCTCTGGGGCGGGTCTCCGAATGGGGTGAATTGAACTTAGTTCAATTTAACCCCTCGAAGACACAAGTTTGCGCATTCACTGCGAAGAAGGACCCTTTTGTCATGGCGCCGCAATTCCAAGGAGTTACTCTCCAAAGATCCGAAAGTATTGGGATCCTCGGCGTCGAAATATCGAGCAATGTTGACTTTAGGAGTCATTTGGAGGACAAAGCCAAACTGGCGAGCAAAAAGTTGGGTATCCTGAACAGAGCCAAGCGGTACTTCACGTCGGGTCACAGATTGACGCTTTACAAAGCACAAATCCGGCCCCACGTGGAGTACTGCTCTCACCTCTGGGCAGGTGCCCCAAAATACCAGCTCAACCCACTTGACTCCTTACAGCGACGAGCTTGTCGAATAGTCGATGATCCCAATCTTACGGACAAATTGGAACCGTTAGGACTGCGGAGAGACTTCGGGTCTCTCTGTGTATTCTATCGTCTGTTCTATGGGGAGTGCTCCGAGGAATTGTTTGAGATGGTACCAACATCGCCCTTCTACCATCGCACCACCCGTCACCGCAGCAGAGTTCATCCCTACCACCTGGAAGCGTACCGCTCCCGAACGGTACGTTTCCAGCGTTCTTTCTTACCACGTACGTGCAAGCTCTGGAATGAACTCCCTGCATCGGTGTTTCCTGAGCGCTATGACCTGTCCTTCTTCAAACGAGGCTTAAAGAGAGTACTATCCTTAAGGTAGGCAGCGACTTTGTTGTGCTGGACCCCTGGCATTGCGAAGGTCTATGGGCAGCGGTAGCCGCTTACCATCAGGCGGGCCGCTAGCTCGTCTGCCTATACGGCAATAAAAAAAAAAAAAAACGAAGATCATGTCGAATGTCCATGTAGTGCCCACCCCCATTGGAGTTGGGGGCTCGACTCTTGAAGTTGTAGACGAATATGTTTATTTAGGACAAGTGGTCCGGTTAGGCAGGTCCAACTTCGAGAGAGAGGTCAATCGTCGAATCCAACTCGGCTGGGCAGCGTTCGGGAAACTACGCGACGTCTTCTTGTCCAAAATACCTCAGTGCCTCAAATCGAAAGTCTTCGATAGTTGTGTGTTGCCAGTGATGACATACGGCACCGAGACGTGGCCTCTCACTATGGGCCTTATTAGGCGGCTCAAAGTCACTCAACGAGCTATGGAGAGGGCTATGCTCGGGGTTTCCCTACGAGATCGAATCAGAAATGAGGAGATCCGTAGGAGAACTAAAGTAACCGACATAGCCCAGCGGATTAGTAAGTTGAAGTGGCAATGGGCGGGGCACATAGCGCGGAGAACAGATGGCCGATGGGGCCAAAAAGTTCTCGAATGGAAGCCACGTAGCGGAAAGCGCAGCGTAGGACGTCCACCCACAAGATGGTCAGACGACCTGGTAAAGGTGGCGGGACGTCGCTGGATGCAGGCTGCCTCCAACAGGTCACTGTGGAAATCATTGGGAGAGGCCTATGTTCAGCAGTGGACGTCCTTTGGCTGATGGATGGATGGACATGCCCACCGACCACATTGCTATTTGACGCGAACTCGTACTTGGAATGACGTGAATTTTTAACTGTGCCGAGTGACTAAACAAGCTTGCAATGCGGGAGAGAAATTCAGCAAGTAAGTCGCTGACCTTTAGTGACACATTGAATTAGAAACGCTCGGGTAGTTCTAGTGATACGCACAAGTAGATATGACAAGTATAATATGACGACGGTCGGCACGATGACATAAAAAAGAAAATTAACCAGTCACATAATAATGTAAACACACACATTTTATTTTTATTTTTTGCTCATTATGTTTTTGGCGCTTGTGACGTCACTTACCGGCCTTGCGGAAGACCAGCGTTGGTTTACACCAGCACATGCTGAGCTTGAGCCGTTTTGTTGACAAGCACTGTTATACGAGTATATGTATGTTTTAATTACTTAAATCTGCAAAAAAAAAAAAAATTACACACAGTCACGCATATTCCCCGTCCCGACAATGTGGGCCTAATGAGTTGTTAATAGCCTAGTCCGTGACTTACACTCACCCCTGTCACCCGTCAGGGGATATTCTCGTGACAAAAAACCGGGTAGCGCTTGAAATGATGATTAAAAGTACAGCCACATGTCAACATACCTCTCTCATTATGGATTTTTTTTTTCGAAAATAAAATTCAAGCAAAATTGTCATTTTGAAACAAACACATCCAATACTCAACCAGAGAGCTACATCTGTCCTTGGTCACATGTTTTTTCATTTGGCAACACTCAACATTGTATGATTTAGATGAAACGGCCGTCAAAAGACACAGGGATCATATGAACGCCACAACACTCAGCGATAATAATTTAGTCGTGGGCGTTTAAATTTCAAATTTGGAATTTCGATAAAACACGTCGGCATCCCTCGTGATTTGAAAGATTTCTATCACACGTCCGCAATACACTTTTAATCTTGCACCAAAAGTCAGTGACGAAAATGTATTTCTCGTTTCTCGCATTCAGTTTCACACGTCGGATTTTGAACTAGTCCAACGGTTGGTTCCGAGTGCTCGATGAAAACAATAACACTTCTTCTACGGAACTGGCAATCACCAGGGAATAATAAAATACAAAACTCGTGACCGAGAGGGCATAACTGATGACGACACCGGTCAATATCTTTACCACAACATATCAACCGCACTCAAAACTTAACGCGAAGTTACGGAACTTTCGACAACACAAATAGCACGTGCTTGACGTTTTGACTTTTATCGGTGTTGCCAAAACACAGGTTTCGTGTATTTCTTTTCGTTACACAACACCCAGCGACGTTGTTAATAATCATTCCTTTGGTTCCAAAAATCAAAAGTACCTGTACCTGTGATAGCGTCACAATTTCTGAATACTTCATATCGATTAGAAAGTGGTGACTTTTCATTATGTAGCCAATGATTGTTAGGTGCTTTTGGTTTATATTGGCCTTTGTGTACAGCCCATTGGCGCAGAACCATATTTCCTTGTAAAAAAGACACGTTCGAGATCTACAAAAATCGATGCGGCTTTTTTAAAGAAAGTTAATACTGAGTGGCAATTCTGGCCGACTGACTGAGGTACGACCCATTCCTAGTCGGATGAGCGCGATCGGAGATGTAACTTCACTTCCCTTTCGTACGGAACATCATGCACTAGTATAGGAGAATTCGAAACGGACTGCGCTTAAATTTCACCACGTGAAAATATAAAGTAGTTACATGCCCACCGACCACATTGCTATTTGACGCGAACTCGTACTCGGAATGACGTGAATTTTTAACTGTGCCGAGTGACTAAACAAGCTTGCAATGCGGAAGAGAAATTCAGCAAGTAAGTCGCTGACCTTCAGTGACACATTGAATTAGAAACGCTCGGGTAGTTCTAGTGATACGCACAAGTAGATATGACAAGTATAATATGACGACGGTCGGCACGATAACATACAAAAGAAAATTAACCAGTCACATAAGAATGTAAACACACACAGTCACGCATATTCCCCGTCCCGACAATGTGGGCCGAATGAGTTGTTAATAGCCTAGTCCGTGACTTACACTCACCCCTGTCACCCGTCAGGGGATATTCTCGTGACAAAAAACCGGGTAGCGCTTGAAATGATGATTAAAAGTACAGCCACATGTCAACACACCTCTCTCATTATGGATTTGGACGCGAACGTTTTTTTTTTTTTTCGAAAATAAAATTCAAGCAAAATTGTCATTTTGAAACAAACACATCCAATACTCAACCAGAGAGCTACATCTGTCCTTGGTCACATGTTTTTTCATTTGGCAACACTCGACATTGTATGATTTAGATGAAACGGCCGTCAAGACACAGGGATTATATATGAACGCCACAACACTCAGCGATAATAATTTAGTCGTGGGCGTTTAAATTTCAAATTTGGAATTTCGATAAAACACGTCGGCATCCCTCGTGATTTGAAAGATTTCTATCACACGTCCGCAATACACTTTTAATCTTGCACCAAAAGTCAGTGACGAAAATGTATTTCTCGTTTCTCGCATTCAGTTTCACACGTCGGATTTTGAACTAGTCCAACGGTTGGTTCCGAGTGCTCGATGAAAACAATAACACTTCTTCTACGGAACTGGCAATCACCAGGGAATAATAAAATACAAAACTCGTGACCGAGAGGGCATAACTGATGACGACACCGGTCAATATCTTTACCACAACATATCAACCGCACTCAAAACTTAACGCGAAGTTACGGAACTTTCGACAACACAAATAGCACGTGCTTGACGTTTTGACTTTTATCGGTGTTGCCAAAACACAGGTTTCGTGTATTTCTTTTCGTTACACAACACCCAGCGACGTTGTTAATAATCATTCCTTTGGTTCCAAAAATCAAAAGTACCTGTGCCTGTGATAGCGTCACAATTTCTGAATACTTCATATCGATTAGAAAGTGGTGACTTTTCATTATGTAGCCAATGATTGTTAGGTGCTTTTGGTTTATATTGGCCTTTGTGTACAGCCTACTGGTGCAGAACCATATTTCCTTGTAAAAAAGACACGTTCGAGATCTACAAAAATCGATGCGGCTTTTTTAACGAATGTGAATACTGAGTGGCAATTCTGGCCGACTGACTGAGGTACAACCCATTCCTAGTCGGATGAGCGCGATCGGAGATGTAACTTCACTTCCCTTTCGTACGGAACATCATGCACTAGTATAGGAGAATTCGAAACGGACTGCGCTTAAATTTCACCACGTGAAAATATAAAGTAGTTACATGCCCACCGACCACATTGCTATTTGACGCGAACTCGTACTCGGAATGACGTGAATTATTAACTGTGCCGAGTGACTAAACAAGCTTGCAATGCGGGAGAGAAATTCAGCAAGTAAGTCGCTGACCTTTAGTGACACATTGAATTAGAAACGCTCGGGTAGTTCTAGTGATACGCACGAGTAGATATGACAAGTATAATATGACGACGGTCGGCACGATGACATAAAAAAGAAAATTAACCAGTCACATAAGAATGTAAACACACACAGTCACGCATATTCCCCGTCCCGACAATATGGACCTAATGAGTTGTTAATAGCCTAGTCCGTGACTTACACTCACCCTTGTCACCCGTCAGGGGATATTCTCGTGACAAAAAACCGGGTAGCGCTTGAAATGATGATTAAAAGTACAGCCACATGTCAACATACCTCTCTCATTATGGATTTTTGTTTTTCGAAAATAAAATTCAAGCAAAATTGTCATTTTGAAACAAACACATCCAATACTCAACCAGAGAGCTACATCTGTCCTTGGTCACATGTTTTTTTCATTTGGCAACACTCGACATTGTATGTTTTAGATGAAACGGCCGTCAAAAGACACAGGGATCATATGAACGCCACAACACTCAGCGATAATAATTTAGTCGTGGGCGTTTAAATTTCAAATTTGGAATTTCGATAAAACACGTCGGCATCCCTCGTGATTTGAAAGATTTCTATCACACGTCCGCAATACACTTTTATTCTTGCACCAAAAGTCAGTGACCAAAATGTATTTCTCGTTTCTCGCATTCCGTTGCACACGTCGGATTTTGAACTATTCCAACGGTTGGTTCAGAGTGCTCGATGAAAACAATAACACTTCTTCTACGGAACTGGCAATCACCAGGGAATAATAAAATACAAAACTCGTGACCGAGAGGGCATAACTGATGACGACACCGGTCAATATCTTTACCACAACATATCAACCGCACTCAAAACTTAACGCGAAATTACGGAACTATCGACAACACAAATAGCACGTGCTTGACGTTTTGACTTTTATCGGTGTTGCCAAAACACAGGTTTCGTGTATTTCTTTTCGTTACACAACACCCAGCGACGTTGTTAATAATCATTCCTTTGGTTCCAAAAATCAAAAGTACCTGTACCTGTGATAGCGTCACAATTTCTGAATACTTCATATCGATTAGAAAGTGGTGACTTTTCATTATGTAGCCAATGATTGTTAGGTGCTTTTGGTTTATATTGGCCTTTGTGTACAGCCCATTGGCGCAGAACCATATTTCCTTGTAAAAAAGACACGTTCGAGATCTACAAAAATCGATGCGGCTTTTTTAAAGAAAGTTAATACTGAGTGGCAATTCTGGCCGACTGACTGAGGTACGACCCATTCCTAGTCGGATGAGCGCGATCGGAGATGTAACTTCACTTCCCTTTCGTACGGAACATCATGCACTAGTATAGGAGAATTCGAAACGGACTGCGCTTAAATTTCACCACGTGAAAATATAAAGTAGTTACATGCCCACCGACCACATTGCTATTTGACGCGAACTCGTACTCGGAATGACGTGAATTATTAACTGTGCCGAGTGACTAAACAAGCTTGCAATGAAAAGAAAGAAAGAAAGAAAGAAAAATAGATTTATTTGCCACGAGCATTAAAACGACGTACAAAAACAGATATACAGAGGTTTATATATATAAAAAAAAAAAAAAAACAATAAGAAATAAAGAAGAAGTTCGCACGTCGTGGCTGTGACAAGTAGGTGATCACTCAGCAATTATGTTGCGCTGCGGTGCAGGCCGTAGCACAACGCTGATTTTCGGTGATCACCTTGGATGACGTGCAGACGCAAGCTAACGCAAACTTAAGCCTAT
The DNA here is from genome assembly GCA_949752805.1 of Deilephila elpenor. Taxonomy (NCBI): domain Eukaryota; kingdom Metazoa; phylum Arthropoda; class Insecta; order Lepidoptera; family Sphingidae; genus Deilephila; species Deilephila elpenor. The sequence goes on from OX457095.1 coordinate 14,847,333, forward strand.
TATAAAAAAACTAAACATTAACCTAAACCTTAAATAATTATCCTAATATAAATGTACATACATACATACATAAACTCACGCCTTTATCCCCGAAGGGGTAGGCAGAGGCGCCACCAGGACACCCTCATTTCGCCTTGTATGATTCGTCCCATGATGTGATAGGGGGCGAGCCTATCGCCATATCGGGCACAAATTCCTGACTCCGGGCTGATAATGAATAGAAAAATCCAATATCACTTTGCCCGACCCGGGACTCGAACCCGAGACCTCAGCTTTGTAACCGTACCGTAATACAACTACGCCACCGAGGCAGTCTGAAATATAAATGTACAATAAAAATATTACAAAAGCTTTACCAAAACAATAACAAAAAACAAAAAAACTATAAATTAATAATCAAAACATTAAATGTAATAAAAACAAAAACAACCGGAGCAGTCGTCAACAAGGCCATGCAACAGCGCAGTGCCCCATCCCGCTCCCGCATTCCATATCGCACCATGGTGCGCGAACTAACAGGCAACAATGCACACTGCAACTCTGCAGTCTGCAGTCGCCCGGCGCCAGAGATGCTGCATGCGCGCGGTCATGGCGTTATACGTTGCATTGTTAAAAAAAAACAAATCACAAATTACAACAATCAGTGTCACAATGTTAATACGCTTGTCCAGGGTAAGTAGCAAATTATTATAAATGTTTATAAGTAAATATATTCGGTAATAAAAGGAAGTATTTTTTACTTTAAGACGTAATCAGTGAGAGAAGAGAGAAGAGAGGCCACCCAACAACGCATCACAAGGGTAATTACTGCTTGTCAATCCGCCTCGATTGATGCTACAGCCACCAGCCGCTAGGAAATGGTCCCATCTTGCAAATGATTTACGAACACTAGGTAAGTACCTATCTGCCACTACTCTCGATAGTGAATTTATACTCAATTAGTGGCGTCTTCCAACTATTAAGGACGCCATATTGTTTGAATAAACATATTTAAATTATAATTATGTTATTCATTTGTTGATCAAGCAAGATTTTTTTTAACTGAAACTTGAATGTTTTCTTTGTTTTCAGGAGTCTCATGGGTGGTGGTAGATCATTCCAGCAGCGGGTGGCGGCAAACTTGAAACAACCTCTAAAGGCTGTAGTTTTGTAGCGGGGCATCGACAGCGGATTTGATGTTGAACGAGTGGAGTAACCGTAATGTTCGTGCCTCCAGGATAATTTCGTGTACAGGTATCTCGGTGTGTGTGTTTTTATTATACCAAACATTAAAGTCGCTAGGTGTATCTTCCTACGGGCAGCCATTTTCAGTACTTTATTGTCATTTAAATAGGGGGTAATATGACTCCGACGTGGTATCTCATAACAAAACCGCGCACACGCATTCTGGACACGTTGAATTAATTTTTCTGTACGTGATAGCAGGCAAGGTCCGTATACAGTGTCGCAATAATTAAATTTAGATAAAACTAGTGAGTCTACCAGTCGTTTTCTAATATCAATATTGAGATATTTCCTTATTCTGTACAGTAACTTTAACCGGTAAAAACAATTCCTGACAATAACATTAATATGATTTTCAAAACGTAGTTCCGGATCGACCACCAAACCTAAATTACACGCAGTTTCTACCCTCTGAATACTATGACCCATTATTTTAATATCTGGTTTCGCTGCAATTATTTTACTCACTTGGTTTTTGCTCCCCAAGACTATGAACTTAGATTTCCGTGGGTTTAGTGTTAGGGAGTTACATGTAGACCATGCCGCAATTCTGTCAAGATCAGCGTTAAGTTTGTTTACTGCGGAAATTGTGTTGTCAGCATTAAACGACATATATAGTTGAGTGTCGTCTGCGTACACGTGATATTTCGAGGATTTAATATGATTTATCATATCAGCACTATATAATATATAAATAATAGGGCCCAACAACGACCCCTGGGGGACACCTCTGCCTATAGGTCGCGGGGTAGAAGACAATGTTGAACCATCCATCTTACTAATTTCAACCCGTTGTGACCTGCCGGTTAAGTAGCTCTGAAACCATCTTATTGTATTATGCTCAAATCCATAATATGCGAGTTTCGACAGTAACAGAGGAATATTAATTGAGTCGAAAGCTCGTGAATAATCCAACAGCGTTAATATTGTCCCCTCCCCGCGATCCTGGGCTTCAAGGATGTTCCCCACAACGTCTGCTAAAGCTGTTGCAGTCCCACGACCCCTTCTAAATCCTGACTGTAAGTCCGGCAGTATACCATTAGTTTCTAGGAACTCAGTAACTTGCAAATATACCACTTTTTCCAACACCTTGGACAGACAGGCTAATATACTAATGGGGCGAAGATCTTTACAATTTTGTGGGTTGGTAATTTTCGGAATTGGCCGCACCACTGCTTCCCGCCACAAATCAGGAAATTTATGTGACAATATAGATTTATTAACAATTTCTGTGATGGTCTTCAGAGAGTGCGGGAGAGTGAGTTCCAACATTTCTTTGGTAATGCCGTCAACGCCTTGTGCATTTGTAGAAATCTTATTTAAGATTTTGCACACTGTTGTTGAGTCTGTTGGTCTCAGACCGAATTTTTCCGAACCGTACCGATTAAATTCGTAATATGTTAACTGTGACATTGTAACATTAAGGTCCCCTGGGACTTCCAGAAATGCCGAGTTCAAACTGTCGGGATCGTCAAACTGTCCTGAGATGTCGTTATTATTTGATGGTAGAACGTGTTTTTTAAGGTTGGACCATAGTGATTTGGAGTCGCGAAATTACACACAGTCACGCATATTCCCCGTCCCGACAATGTGGGCCTAATGAGTTGTTAATAGCCTAGTCCGTGACTTACACTCACCCCTGTCACCCGTCAGGGGATATTCTCGTGACAAAAAACCGGGTAGCGCTTGAAATGATGATTAAAAGTACAGCCACATGTCAACATACCTCTCTCATTATGGATTTTTTTTTTCGAAAATAAAATTCAAGCAAAATTGTCATTTTGAAACAAACACATCCAATACTCAACCAGAGAGCTACATCTGTCCTTGGTCACATGTTTTTTCATTTGGCAACACTCAACATTGTATGATTTAGATGAAACGGCCGTCAAAAGACACAGGGATCATATGAACGCCACAACACTCAGCGATAATAATTTAGTCGTGGGCGTTTAAATTTCAAATTTGGAATTTCGATAAAACACGTCGGCATCCCTCGTGATTTGAAAGATTTCTATCACACGTCCGCAATACACTTTTAATCTTGCACCAAAAGTCAGTGACGAAAATGTATTTCTCGTTTCTCGCATTCAGTTTCACACGTCGGATTTTGAACTAGTCCAACGGTTGGTTCCGAGTGCTCGATGAAAACAATAACACTTCTTCTACGGAACTGGCAATCACCAGGGAATAATAAAATACAAAACTCGTGACCGAGAGGGCATAACTGATGACGACACCGGTCAATATCTTTACCACAACATATCAACCGCACTCAAAACTTAACGCGAAGTTACGGAACTTTCGACAACACAAATAGCACGTGCTTGACGTTTTGACTTTTATCGGTGTTGCCAAAACACAGGTTTCGTGTATTTCTTTTCGTTACACAACACCCAGCGACGTTGTTAATAATCATTCCTTTGGTTCCAAAAATCAAAAGTACCTGTACCTGTGATAGCGTCACAATTTCTGAATACTTCATATCGATTAGAAAGTGGTGACTTTTCATTATGTAGCCAATGATTGTTAGGTGCTTTTGGTTTATATTGGCCTTTGTGTACAGCCCATTGGCGCAGAACCATATTTCCTTGTAAAAAAGACACGTTCGAGATCTACAAAAATCGATGCGGCTTTTTTAAAGAAAGTTAATACTGAGTGGCAATTCTGGCCGACTGACTGAGGTACGACCCATTCCTAGTCGGATGAGCGCGATCGGAGATGTAACTTCACTTCCCTTTCATACGGAACATCATGCACTAGTATAGGAGAATTCGAAACGGACTGCGCTTAAATTTCACCACGTGAAAATATAAAGTAGTTACATGCCCACCGACCACATTGCTATTTGACGCGAACTCGTACTCGGAATGACGTGAATTTTTAACTGTGCCGAGTGACTAAACAAGCTTGCAATGCGGAAGAGAAATTCAGCAAGTAAGTCGCTGACCTTCAGTGACACATTGAATTAGAAACGCTCGGGTAGTTCTAGTGATACGCACAAGTAGATATGACAAGTATAATATGACGACGGTCGGCACGATAACATACAAAAGAAAATTAACCAGTCACATAAGAATGTAAACACACACAGTCACGCATATTCCCCGTCCCGACAATGTGGGCCGAATGAGTTGTTAATAGCCTAGTCCGTGACTTACACTCACCCCTGTCACCCGTCAGGGGATATTCTCGTGACAAAAAACCGGGTAGCGCTTGAAATGATGATTAAAAGTACAGCCACATGTCAACACACCTCTCTCATTATGGATTTGGACGCGAACGTTTTTTTTTTTTTTCGAAAATAAAATTCAAGCAAAATTGTCATTTTGAAACAAACACATCCAATACTCAACCAGAGAGCTACATCTGTCCTTGGTCACATGTTTTTTCATTTGGCAACACTCGACATTGTATGATTTAGATGAAACGGCCGTCAAGACACAGGGATTATATATGAACGCCACAACACTCAGCGATAATAATTTAGTCGTGGGCGTTTAAATTTCAAATTTGGAATTTCGATAAAACACGTCGGCATCCCTCGTGATTTGAAAGATTTCTATCACACGTCCGCAATACACTTTTAATCTTGCACCAAAAGTCAGTGACGAAAATGTATTTCTCGTTTCTCGCATTCAGTTTCACACGTCGGATTTTGAACTAGTCCAACGGTTGGTTCCGAGTGCTCGATGAAAACAATAACACTTCTTCTACGGAACTGGCAATCACCAGGGAATAATAAAATACAAAACTCGTGACCGAGAGGGCATAACTGATGACGACACCGGTCAATATCTTTACCACAACATATCAACCGCACTCAAAACTTAACGCGAAGTTACGGAACTTTCGACAACACAAATAGCACGTGCTTGACGTTTTGACTTTTATCGGTGTTGCCAAAACACAGGTTTCGTGTATTTCTTTTCGTTACACAACACCCAGCGACGTTGTTAATAATCATTCCTTTGGTTCCAAAAATCAAAAGTACCTGTGCCTGTGATAGCGTCACAATTTCTGAATACTTCATATCGATTAGAAAGTGGTGACTTTTCATTATGTAGCCAATGATTGTTAGGTGCTTTTGGTTTATATTGGCCTTTGTGTACAGCCTACTGGTGCAGAACCATATTTCCTTGTAAAAAAGACACGTTCGAGATCTACAAAAATCGATGCGGCTTTTTTAACGAATGTGAATACTGAGTGGCAATTCTGGCCGACTGACTGAGGTACAACCCATTCCTAGTCGGATGAGCGCGATCGGAGATGTAACTTCACTTCCCTTTCGTACGGAACATCATGCACTAGTATAGGAGAATTCGAAACGGACTGCGCTTAAATTTCACCACGTGAAAATATAAAGTAGTTACATGCCCACCGACCACATTGCTATTTGACGCGAACTCGTACTCGGAATGACGTGAATTATTAACTGTGCCGAGTGACTAAACAAGCTTGCAATGCGGGAGAGAAATTCAGCAAGTAAGTCGCTGACCTTTAGTGACACATTGAATTAGAAACGCTCGGGTAGTTCTAGTGATACGCACGAGTAGATATGACAAGTATAATATGACGACGGTCGGCACGATGACATAAAAAAGAAAATTAACCAGTCACATAAGAATGTAAACACACACAGTCACGCATATTCCCCGTCCCGACAATATGGACCTAATGAGTTGTTAATAGCCTAGTCCGTGACTTACACTCACCCTTGTCACCCGTCAGGGGATATTCTCGTGACAAAAAACCGGGTAGCGCTTGAAATGATGATTAAAAGTACAGCCACATGTCAACATACCTCTCTCATTATGGATTTTTGTTTTTCGAAAATAAAATTCAAGCAAAATTGTCATTTTGAAACAAACACATCCAATACTCAACCAGAGAGCTACATCTGTCCTTGGTCACATGTTTTTTTCATTTGGCAACACTCGACATTGTATGTTTTAGATGAAACGGCCGTCAAAAGACACAGGGATCATATGAACGCCACAACACTCAGCGATAATAATTTAGTCGTGGGCGTTTAAATTTCAAATTTGGAATTTCGATAAAACACGTCGGCATCCCTCGTGATTTGAAAGATTTCTATCACACGTCCGCAATACACTTTTATTCTTGCACCAAAAGTCAGTGACCAAAATGTATTTCTCGTTTCTCGCATTCCGTTGCACACGTCGGATTTTGAACTATTCCAACGGTTGGTTCAGAGTGCTCGATGAAAACAATAACACTTCTTCTACGGAACTGGCAATCACCAGGGAATAATAAAATACAAAACTCGTGACCGAGAGGGCATAACTGATGACGACACCGGTCAATATCTTTACCACAACATATCAACCGCACTCAAAACTTAACGCGAAGTTACGGAACTTTCGACAACACAAATAGCACGTGCTTGACGTTTTGACTTTTATCGGTGTTGCCAAAACACAGGTTTCGTGTATTTCTTTTCGTTACACAACACCCAGCGACGTTGTTAATAATCATTCCTTTGGTTCCAAAAATCAAAAGTACCTGTACCTGTGATAGCGTCACAATTTCTGAATACTTCATATCGATTAGAAAGTGGTGACTTTTCATTATGTAGCCAATGATTGTTAGGTGCTTTTGGTTTATATTGGCCTTTGTGTACAGCCCATTGGCGCAGAACCATATTTCCTTGTAAAAAAGACACGTTCGAGATCTACAAAAATCGATGCGGCTTTTTTAAAGAAAGTTAATACTGAGTGGCAATTATGGCCGACTGACTGAGGTACGACCCATTCCTAGTCGGATGAGCGCGATCGGAGATGTAACTTCACTTCCCTTTCGTACGGAACATCATGCACTAGTATAGGAGAATTCGAAACGGACTGCGCTTAAATTTCACCACGTGAAAATATAAAGTAGTTACATGCCCACCGACCACATTGCTATTTGACGCGAACTCGTACTCGGAATGACGTGAATTATTAACTGTGCCGAGTGACTAAACAAGCTTGCAATGAAAAGAAAGAAAGAAAGAAAGAAAAATAGATTTATTTGCCACGAGCATTAAAACGACGTACAAAAACAGATATACAGAGGTTTATATATATAAAAAAAAAAAAAAAAACAATAAGAAATAAAGAAGAAGTTCGCACGTCGTGGCTGTGACAAGTAGGTGATCACTCAGCAATTATGTTGCGCTGCGGTGCAGGCCGTAGCACAACGCTGATTTTCGGTGATCACCTTGGATGACGTGCAGACGCAAGCTAACGCAAACTTAAGCCTATTATAAAAAAACTAAACATTAACCTAAACCTTAAATAATTATCCTAATATAAATGTACATACATACATACATAAACTCACGCCTTTATCCCCGAAGGGGTAGGCAGAGGCGCCACCAGGACACCCTCATTTCGCCTTGTATGATTCGTCCCATGATGTGATAGGGGGCGAGCCTATCGCCATATCGGGCACAAATTCCTGACTCCGGGCTGATAATGAATAGAAAAATCCAATATCACTTTGCCCGACCCGGGACTCGAACCCGAGACCTCAGCTTTGTAACCGTACCGTAATACAACTACGCCACCGAGGCAGTCTGAAATATAAATGTACAATAAAAATATTACAAAAGCTTTACCAAAACAATAACAAAAAACAAAAAAACTATAAATTAATAATCAAAACATTAAATGTAATAAAAACAAAAACAACCGGAGCAGTCGTCAACAAGGCCATGCAACAGCGCAGTGCCCCATCCCGCTCCCGCATTCCATATCGCACCATGGTGCGCGAACTAACAGGCAACAATGCACACTGCAACTCTGCAGTCTGCAGTCGCCCGGCGCCAGAGATGCTGCATGCGCGCGGTCATGGCGTTATACGTTGCATTGTTAAAAAAAAACAAATCACAAATTACAACAATCAGTGTCACAATGTTAATACGCTTGTCCAGGGTAAGTAGCAAATTATTATAAATGTTTATAAGTAAATATATTCGGTAATAAAAGGAAGTATTTTTTACTTTAAGACGTAATCAGTGAGAGAAGAGAGAAGAGAGGCCACCCAACAACGCATCACAAGGGTAATTACTGCTTGTCAATCCGCCTCGATTGATGCTACAGCCACCAGCCGCTAGGAAATGGTCCCATCTTGCAAATGATTTACGAACACTAGGTAAGTACCTATCTGCCACTACTCTCGATAGTGAATTTATACTCAATTAGTGGCGTCTTCCAACTATTAAGGACGCCATATTGTTTGAATAAACATATTTAAATTATAATTATGTTATTCATTTGTTGATCAAGCAAGATTTTTTTTAACTGAAACTTGAATGTTTTCTTTGTTTTCAGGAGTCTCATGGGTGGTGGTAGATCATTCCAGCAGCGGGTGGCGGCAAACTTGAAACAACCTCTAAAGGCTGTAGTTTTGTAGCGGGGCATCGACAGCGGATTTGATGTTGAACGAGTGGAGTAACCGTAATGTTCGTGCCTCCAGGATAATTTCGTGTACAGGTATCTCGGTGTGTGTGTTTTTATTATACCAAACATTAAAGTCGCTAGGTGTATCTTCCTACGGGCAGCCATTTTCAGTACTTTATTGTCATTTAAATAGGGGGTAATATGACTCCGACGTGGTATCTCATAACAAAACCGCGCACACGCATTCTGGACACGTTGAATTAATTTTTCTGTACGTGATAGCAGGCAAGGTCCGTATACAGTGTCGCAATAATTAAATTTAGATAAAACTAGTGAGTCTACCAGTCGTTTTCTAATATCAATATTGAGATATTTCCTTATTCTGTACAGTAACTTTAACCGGTAAAAACAATTCCTGACAATAACATTAATATGATTTTCAAAACGTAGTTCCGGATCGACCACCAAACCTAAATTACACGCAGTTTCTACCCTCTGAATACTATGACCCATTATTTTAATATCTGGTTTCGCTGCAATTATTTTACTCACTTGGTTTTTGCTCCCCAAGACTATGAACTTAGATTTCCGTGGGTTTAGTGTTAGGGAGTTACATGTAGACCATGCCGCAATTCTGTCAAGATCAGCGTTAAGTTTGTTTACTGCGGAAATTGTGTTGTCAGCATTAAACGACATATATAGTTGAGTGTCGTCTGCGTACACGTGATATTTCGAGGATTTAATATGATTTATCATATCAGCACTATATAATATATAAATAATAGGGCCCAACAACGACCCCTGGGGGACACCTCTGCCTATAGGTCGCGGGGTAGAAGACAATGTTGAACCATCCATCTTACTAATTTCAACCCGTTGTGACCTGCCGGTTAAGTAGCTCTGAAACCATCTTATTGTATTATGCTCAAATCCATAATATGCGAGTTTCGACAGTAACAGAGGAATATTAATTGAGTCGAAAGCTCGTGAATAATCCAACAGCGTTAATATTGTCCCCTCCCCGCGATCCTGGGCTTCAAGGATGTTCCCCACAACGTCTGCTAAAGCTGTTGCAGTCCCACGACCCCTTCTAAATCCTGACTGTAAGTCCGGCAGTATACCATTAGTTTCTAGGAACTCAGTAACTTGCAAATATACCACTTTTTCCAACACCTTGGACAGACAGGCTAATATACTAATGGGGCGAAGATCTTTACAATTTTGTGGGTTGGTAATTTTCGGAATTGGCCGCACCACTGCTTCCCGCCACAAATCAGGAAATTTATGTGACAATATAGATTTATTAACAATTTCTGTGATGGTCTTCAGAGAGTGCGGGAGAGTGAGTTCCAACATTTCTTTGGTAATGCCGTCAACGCCTTGTGCATTTGTAGAAATCTTATTTAAGATTTTGCACACTGTTGTTGAGTCTGTTGGTCTCAGACCGAATTTTTCCGAACCGTACCGATTAAATTCGTAATATGTTAACTGTGACATTGTAACATTAAGGTCCCCTGGGACTTCCAGAAATGCCGAGTTCAAACTGTCGGGATCGTCAAACTGTCCTGAGATGTCGTTATTATTTGATGGTAGAACGTGTTTTTTAAGGTTGGACCATAGTGATTTGGAGTCGCGAATATTGTCATTTATATACTTATTAAAAAACGCCTTCTTTTCACTATGTAAACTGACTGTTGCCATACGTTTAAGGTTAAGATAATATTGTCGATGAGTTTCTAATTTTGTATGGCGATATCGAAGTCGTGCCTTATTTCTTAGTTCAAACATTAATCTAATATTATCTGTTATCCAAGGTGTTGGCAGGGTTTTAAAGAGTTTAGTTTTCTTGGGCGCGTGAACATCAAAGACTTTCGTCACATGACAATTAAAAGAAAGTACCATATCGTCCACATCCTCCAGCGCACACATTGCGTTCCAAGGAATAAACTCTAGGTCCCTCCTAAAGTCATCGAATCGTATACTCCTAATGGGACGATAGCTAACAAACTTGCGAGGCAGCTTTTCTTTTTTGAAAATAATTTCGCATGTAACAAAGGAATGGTGGCCTAGTTCTGGTATATGGTCTACGTTGGTACCTCGGAAATGCGCATCTGTACAAATTACGTAAATTAAGGTGGCACTCTCTCCGACAAAATGTGTTGGTGCATTTACAATTTGAACCAAATTAAAATACTTCAGAAACTCTATTACCTTTCTGACCTTTGAATTATTAATTTCCAACATGTTGACATTAAAATCACCCAACAACACTATATTGTCATAGGGGGCCAGTGCGCAAACGCTATCAGTGATAGCGTCCAAAAAGACATTTAGGTCAAGCCAAGGAGGCCGGTACCCTGTACCTATCAAAATTTTTTTCGAGTTTGCCGTGATACTCATCCACATTTTTTCTACTTGTGGGTGATGAGGATGAGCGTTAATACGGACTCTGGTCCCTGTTTTTATATAAAACGCAACACCTCCCCCCCCGACCCCCACGTACATTTTCTGGACGCGGTGTGTGTCGCAGCCGATATCCAGGTACCACAGGCGCTCTGCCCTCCTCTCCCCCACGCAGCCATGTTCCATTGATTGCGTCAAATGAGTGACGGATCATAGCAATTATAAATTCGTCATGGTTCGTGGATAAGGATCCCGCGTTAAATAGTCCCAATTTAATCACATGCTTATTATGTGTCATTTAGAAGCGAACGATAAACACCTCTGTATCTGTATCTGCCCATGTACGTGCCACTGCAGCGCACGGGCGTTCTCCACAACCGACAGTACGATTGAGAGTGATAAGCACATACATTTTTTTAACAAAAGTGTACCTATCAAAATAAAAGCTATATAACCGACACCTATATTAATATACACTAGTTTAATTAATATACACTGATGCATAAACGAAATTAGTAATGGATAATGATTTAACTGAGTAGAGAAAGTAAATAATGTGTATAATAAAATATTCTCAATAGCATACCCATTATTCTCACAGCCACGACGTGCGGGACCACACGGAAATTGACAAGTTTTCGAAACATATGCGAAAAAAAGGACATAAACTAAGTTGAAAAAATTAATAATTATGACAGAAAATATTACTTGCAAAATAAAAAAAAACGGATTTAGAATGCGATCATGCGTCTGGCCCAAATAAACGCGATAAGTCTGCTTCACTACTAATGACAGAAGCTTTGTCATCCGCATTTCGTCTCAAAATCTTTGCGGACGTCCGGATAGGCCGAGATCGCCAGTATTAGCGCCCCGGCGCACCCGAGCGGCACGCAGTAACTCGTCGCGTAGATCACGACGCGCCAGGCGCACAGCGATGGGTCGCGGCCTAGAGTCCACCGGGCCCGCAGCACTCGTAGCGTTTAGTCGCTTGCCACCAACACGATCCGCGCTCACTATATCGCGCTCTTCGAGATTGACTCCTAATTTGCTGCCTATTAGCTTCACCGTATGTATGAGGTTCTCGTTGCGGCTTTCCGGCAAGTTGGAAATATCAAGGTCATTTGAGAGCAGTTGCTGATCACGATCGTTCAGCTGCATTTTTATAAGCCTGATTTCTTCAAAGGACTCTGACGTCCCAATATTCCGATCCAGGGCTGCCATCCTGTCGTCCAAGGTGTCGCATTGCTCTCTCAGGGACACAAGAGACTCCTTTAGCTGGTCTCTATCTGTCTGCAATTTTGCGAAGTCCTGGCGCAAATTTAAAAGCTCTTCTAAGAACTCCTTTCTCACCAAAACGAATTCCTCCTTGAACATCTGGCGTAATTCCGCTCGCAACTCATCCTTAAAGTTATGTAGTAGACTCAGTACCTCCGTATCAGCATTACCATCTGTATCCAGAGTCTGCATGGACTCCTCGCTCACAGACACTGCTGTCGGTGTTGCATCTCCCGTCACGCCTCGCAACCCCTTACGGGTACAGGCGGTACAACTCCACGAGGGAGCTACGGGACCCGAAGATGGTAATGAGCCGCATGTCCGGTGAAAATGTGTCTTACATGTACTGCAAGTAGCGGCACCTAGCGGCGACAGATATTTTGCGCAACCGCCGCACTTAGTAGATGGCATTTCTCCGTACGCAGTTATCGATCTCTCCAGTAGTTTGATGTATATGACGATAGATGTCGCTATAAATTTTTTTTTGTTATTTAATGTTTATAGGATTATCTTATAGTGTACAACACCATAGAGAGCTGCACTGCGATTAGGGAGAACACACACACACCGGGACGCACCGATTATTGCACTTTTGCATAAAATGTTTAATTTTTACAATAGTTCATGTAACATAAGGTAGTTTTAACACTGTTTTTAGCTTCGATTTTTAAATTGTTAATATTAAAACTTGTACACCACTGTTAGACTGTATAACGATAAGCCTTGCTTTCTCCACTGTGTGGAACACTTTTTTGAGTAAATGACTACGAAACAAACACTTGTTTTATTTTTTAAGCGAAAAAAACATAGACTTAGCACCCGTCAGCTTAACGTCCGTGACGTCACCCCAATGCGGGAGAGAAATTCAGCAAGTAAGTCGCTGACCTTTAGTGACACATTGAATTAGAAAATTCCTGCCGCTCCTCAATACCTCAAAAACCGTTTTGGGTTATTGCACCAAAATCATTCCAGATACTTACGTTCCTCTAATTCCTTGCAACTCAAAACTCCCATCCATTCTTCCCAGTTTTCCCACCTATCCTATACTGTGCAAGCAGTTCGACTATGGAACGCACTACCGTTGGAGATTAGACGCGCAAAATCTACACACCACTTTAAACTTTGTGACGTTGTAGAATGTCACCCGGAATAGTTTAGGTCTATGGCTCAATAATCATATTGTCTATGCCAATCAACGCCTCCATTGCGCTGATTGGTCGATTCAATTCTGACAGCTAAAACGTGCGAACTGTCATCGCACGCATAAATACGCGTGTAACCTCGCTCGCGTCCTCTTTCTAAAAATAAACTGCGTGCTACGACGCGTGTTGGTGTACCCGCTGGGGTTCACTTCTTCATCTTCACTTCATATTTTATTTTATTTTATTTTATTTTATTTTATTTCGTGACATGGAAGACTTACAGCTATATATACTTAAAATAAACTCTAGAATAAAAGACTGATAGCCAATAACAAGACTAAACTTATAGTAGTATTTTAGCAGGAGTTGAGCAAACAAGTACTGTAGCTAATAAGACATACAATAATTATGATTAAATTATTAAAAGGAATAGAAAAAAACTTAAAGATAGAGAAAGAAAAAAAAAGTTATATTTTCATCTTCTTCTACCCTGCTTACGACACGGAGCGTGCCGTGCTTGGCTTCTGCTCCGCACCGCTTCCTGCCCGTGCTGCAACCGCAACTGCACCGAGCCGCTGACCTGCTCACCACTACCGGCCACGTGGCAGCCAACTTTGCCGGCGAGCTGTCGTCGGGAACCGCCACGTGCAGAAGACCCGGATCAGTGTCCACAGAAGGCCAGTGACTCTTGTTGCATAACACCAGCAACAGTACCGAGTGTAAGACGGTGATGCGAATTATTAAAGCCTGAACCACGTAATTACCCTGAGTGTTTATTTTCTACCTACTCCTATCTGCGGGCGGTCCCTAAACCCGCCGCAACTTCTCGTCAAGAAATACTACCTTTCTGATGTAGCTTAATATATTTTTCGCCACCTTTGCGATTGTTTATTCTATCTTCAATATAGTATATATTAATGGTTTCTTAGATTTACGTGAATGTTACACATTGAAATAAAACTATTTTATACGGATTTTACGCGTTAAATCCGTATAAAATAGTTTTATTTCAATAGTATATATTAGTTTATTTGTATTTATTTACGTATTAGTATATATTATATTCATTCCGCAATATCCTTTGGATTTTCTTTATTGTACACCGCCACCTACTTCTGATACTATCCATACAAAGGTTGCCTGGAAGAGATCGCTTTAAGCGATAAGACCGACCATTGTAATACCATAAATTATTGTATTTCGTCTGATTTTGTATATACAACGTGTAACAGGATTAATTCACAACCTCAGACACACCAACTTAAAAATATTATTGGAATCATAGTGGAAGTTTGAAATTGTACTCCGAAGATTACAAAAAATTTTTATTTATGAAATTAGTTATACCAAATATAGGCGCGCAACATGGTCATCTTACGAGTAAAGTGCACTAGACTGTATAGTACACACGCGCGCGGACACGCACACATGTTCACAAGGCCTATTCACACGAGTACCTACGCGACTGGCCCGAACGCCGCGCCGCGCCGCGCCGCGCCGCGCCGCGCCGCGCCGCGCCGGCGGAAACAGCCGACAATAAACGAAATACAAAGGACAATGCCAGATTCAGGCTTAAAATACTTTTTTATTTTAAATACCGCGGACAAGCCATTTATATACGTGAACGATTATATTAAATTGTTCCATTTATTTTAATGTACTAATTGTATGGTGGGAACTATACAATAAACAAATAATATATTAATGAATGAATTGACGTTAACCGACTTCCGACTATCATTTAAAACCAGTGTGGTAATAATATAAATTCAAATAAACTACGAATGAATCGATACTCGATATCGATTTGGTTGCAAAAATGGCTATGTATTTAATAAAACTTGTTAAGAATTTATTATATCCGATTATATACAGTAAACTACTATTTCATAAATAATTTAAAATTATTAATAGTACTTTATGCAGGCATATATATTTTTTATACGCTTAAACATTGTGCTACTATCGATTATAATCGATTAGTAGAGTTTTCGACATTTCGCCAAATGGCAACATTGCGTGCGTAGTTTCAGTTGTCGTACGTCATGAAAACAGTGAATTCAAAAGTTTTACGATAAGCATTTGCAACTTCTACGGCCTACGCTGTTTTACAACCTTATTAACCATAAGGATAAAGGACGTCGAGTGGGCATTTGATTTGGTTATTTTTAGAAAAATGTCGGAATCCCGCTGTGTCAATTGTGGCGTGAATGTCTTTCGAATGCGGAGACATTCTGTTGATAATGAGGAGGCCCGTTCATTAATACAACAATGGAATTCTCTTTCGGAGGTAAGCTTTAAGTTTGTTTGAATCTATTTCCTTATTTTATAATAACTTAAACAATTTAATTAAAGACCCAAGACCATAACTTAAAACAATCGAAATAAAACTATTTTATACGGATTTTATCGCGATTTAGTTTAATTTTTACATTTTTTTACTTCCCGACGTTTCGATTACTTTACAGCTTTCGTGGTCACGGGGCGGACTGAGGTATTAGTCATCCGCTCTGTGACTGTCACAATTAAACTACCCTTAATTTTCAATTATTAAATTAAAAAGTTAATTTAAAAAGTTAACTAGTTGTTGCGATCCGATCTACGCAGTAGGAGCTCACAGTGTCTTGAGGTCTGGCAGCTGGTCTTTTGGGTTCCGATTTAATCAAATGTAGAACTGGATCCCATGATGGTGCAAGCTTCAAGCCATCCTCTCTATTGAAATTTGGATGTTTTTTAATTTCAATAGCCTCGCGAAACATCCTGGGTAGGAAGCGGTGTTCTTTAGCGAGGATTAGGGGCTTATCAAAACGAAGGTAATGCTTGGAGCCTTCCTCGATGTGTTCAGCAACTGCAGACTTCGTTGAGCGTCGGTGTTTGACGTCAGCTATGTGTTCTTTTACGCGGGTCCCTATGCTTCTCTTGGTTTGGCCGATATAAGAGAGGCCACAGTCACAATCTGTTTTATATACGCCCGGTTCTTGCAAAGGTATATGACACTTGACAGGTGGTAAGAATTGACTAATCTTCTTGGGCGGCTTGAAGTATGTTTTAATGGAAGCACGCTTCAGGATGTAGCCAATCTTGTCTGTGACTCCTTTGATGTAAGGTAGTATAACCGGGGCCCGTTCAACTGTGGCTGGTTTCACTCGGTTTCTGTGACGGCGGCGTGGAACTTGGAGCTTGTTGTCAACAAGACCTTGACCTCAAGACACTGTGAGCTCCTACTGCGTTGATCGGATCGCAACAACTAGTTAACTTTTTAAATTAACTTTTTAATTTAATAATTGAAAATTAAGGGTAGTTTAATTGTGACAGTCACAGAGCGGATGACTAATACCTCAGTCCGCCCCGTGACCACGAAAGCTGTAAAGTAATCGAAACGTCGGGAAGTTAAAAAATGTAAAAATTAAACTAAATCGCGATAAAATCCGTATAAAATAGTTTTATTTCAATGTGTAACATTCGCGTAAATCTAAGAAACCATTATTAAAACAATCGCCTCCTTCACTCACTGTATCCTATAATATTATGGAATATGCTAATAACTTATCACATTTGTTGCAGATTCAAAGTGGTAGTGTAGTTTGTCATGCCTGCTGGGTTTTAATTGAACAAGCTCGGAATAAGCGAGATGGAGTACCAACACAAACAGTGGGTCACCAAAATCTTTGTGTTGGTTGTGGACATTCTTTAAATCATATACGGTCTCATTTACTGAGCAACAGTTCTGAACGAGAAAGTGCTATCAAACATATTATCATTGAAGATTTGATTGCACCACGGCAGGTAAATAGTACATATACATATTCGTACATATACAGTACATATACGTATACGTCGTATGAATAGCGACCTTCATGCTATATCGGAGTGGAGTAAAGCATATGGCCTTAAACTAAATCCGGCTAAAACGCAAGCCATTATTGTAGGGAGCCAAAGAACCATCTGTAAGGTCGGCTGGTCTCTTCTGCCTCACGTGGTGCTAGACGGGGTTATAGTCCCGTTTAGTGACACCGTGAAAAACCTTGGTGTCATTTTCGATCGCAGACTATCTTGGGACCCTCAAATAATGGCGGTTAGTCGTAAAATGTTTGCCTCTGCTGGTTCGTTGCGTAGGTTGCGCAATTTTCTTCCGACTACCACTAAGATTTCGCTTGCACAAGCTCTCTTGCTTCCTATTCTTGACTATGCCGATGCCAGCTATCTCGATCTTACCGAGGCCCAGCTAGACAAGCTTGAGCGCCTTCAAAATTTTTGTATCAGGTTTATATTTGGATTGCGCAAATATGACCATGTTTCTGAATATCGTAATAAGCTCAAGTGGCTTCCTATACGCCGTCGCCGGAATGTTCACATCCTGTCTCTTCTCTACAGTGTTCTGTTTAATCCCTCATCTCCGCGCTACCTTCAGGAACGTTTCAGTTTCCTACATACTGCTAATTCACATTCTCTCAGGTCATCAGAAAATCTGATATTGCAGTTTCCAGCACATAGGACGTCGTTTTATGACCGTTCCTTTACTGTCGAGGCAGTGCGGCTATGGAACGCTTTGCCTCTAACAATTAAGCGATCGTCCACGCTGGAAACATTTAAATCAAGGGTGAAAGCCCTCTATCTTTCACAATAGATACATACACTATTGTCATTATAGCAAGTATGGATATCTAAATATATATAAATATTTATGTATTATATGTATTATATTGTATGTAAGTTTATAATACCTTGTATTTATTATTATTTTGTTGGTATTTATATATTTATGTTACATGTAAGTTTATTGTTAATATATAAGCACCGTCCATAACTATTGGATTTTTCCTCTCCCAACCGGTTGTCTGGAAGAGATCGCTTTAAGCGATAAGACCGCCAGTTATATCACCATTTTTTTTTTTGTTGTTGTTATGATTATTGTATGTTTTTTTTTTGTTTTCTATTGTTCTATTTTAATTGTTGTCATGTTTAAGTTACATGGTGTTATAATAAAGAGTTTATTATTATTATTATTATTATACATATTCGTACACTTACAAGACAAATAATAACACCAATATAATACTGCATCTGCTCATTTTAACTCCCTCAATATGATTCATTCAATATGACAAGGAAGAATATTTTTAATTAATCACTATAACAATATATATATATTTACAATTGACTGCCTCAGTGGCGCAGTACAGTATGATTGCCAAGCTGTGGTATCAGGTTCGAATCCTGAGTGGGGCAAAGTGACATTGAATTTTTCTATTTATTATCAGCCCATTGTCCGGAATTTGTGCCCAATATGGCCACTGGCTCACCACCTATCACATTGTGGGACAGAAAATATATGACGAAGGGTGGGTGTCTTGGTTGCACCTTTGCCTACCCCTTCTGGGAAAAAGGTGAGTATAGTTACTATGATTTATAAAAATCCCAGGCAATAGTTAAGTTTCCGCGATCGGGATTTTAATTAAAAAATATTTATTTATTAAAAATACACGTTTATCAAATGAGAGCTATTACAAGACTGATTCTATTACAATAAAAATAATCAATCAATAATTTGTAAACTAATGCATCGGCGAATTATTGTAATGATGACTCGATGCTCGAAGTGGGCTGCAACGTCTGCATAAAGGGGTTGCTATGCCGTGGTAACTCCTCCCTCCTTAAGACGGAAGCAGGGGCTGCTTCCGGTAGCGTCCTCGCTACCTTTGGTTTTCTGCAAATCCTTGTTGTTGTCCTGCTGGCGTTTTGCGGACTTCCATTTCCATAGTTTCCATATTACGGCTATTATTAATAACATATACAGCAGCAGCGTAGTCCAGCTAGGTGTTGCGACTATTAGAGGCCAGCCAACGTCGTTACTTGTAGAGATGTCCTTTGCTCGGTTTATAAGTCCATGGATATTATCTAAGGATATTTCTTGTAGTTCTAGTTCCAATGTTACGGTTCCGTTTAATATTGGTTGTTCCTTAGGTAAGGGGATGATTTCACTGGTAACTATTGTGCTGGTATGCGATATGAGCGTTGTGTTCATAAGGTATATCTTGCAATCTTCAGTTAGCGAGATTAGGACGACTCCGGATACTCGGCTGTATTCAGTCTTCGAATTGCATTCCGTTCTAATAATTTGTTCTTCTTTCAGGATCACCAACCAGCTGCTTTCTCCGATCTTCTGTATTTTGCCGTCGGCGAGGTTCATCTTGGCGCGCGTACAGTGTGGTGATTTGTGTTGCACGAGGGACACGATGCAGTCTTTGGTGTTATCTGTTCTTTTTGTTTCCAGGTTTTTGCAGAGTTGTATCCCGTCGGTCAGCAGTGTGCAGGTGTTCTCCAGGTAAGTGTACTCATCGTTACCAAGTGCAAGGTATTTGGATTTTGGGATAATAGTAAGATTATTTTTATCAGGGATGGAATAAAGGTGGATAAGATCATATATTTTGGAAGAGACTGATGGTATTTCTAAGATAAAGTTAATTGAATGTGCTGTACTATACGCTTTTACTGTAACTGATTTTTCTATTATATGTATATTATTAATATTTATTTCAGCTACTGGTCTAAGAGTATATAGTCTATGTAATTTATTTAATTCTGCAATAAGGTTTTGAGAGCCAATAATACTGGGATGCATAGTACCTAGGCGAGCAAACGTCATTGCATCTTCTAAAATCATTAATCTATCTAATACTATTTGTAGGCTAAAATCTATTTGAATGTATATATCTAAATAATGTAAATGGTTCCTAACACTATCGCTATCTCTAGTAATTTTCGTAAGGACTTGAGCCAAATATTTCTGATTTTCATCTAATTTACCTAACTGATTGCTAAACTCATCTATAGTATTTTCTGCTATAATTAAAAACTTTTTCTGAGAATTTTGTATATTATTAATTTTATTTTTTATATTAGTTATATCATTTTCGAATTTAATTGCATCCTCATTATCGAGATTGCCTGTAATTGCTTTAACTACTGAACCTAATCCGTTAATAATACCACGTTTTCTTCTAATTTGGGGTGTTAAAAATTCTAACTTTTTGTTAATGAGATTAAGATTATGTTTAATCTGGTCTCTGTAAGTCTTATGCAAATCTCCGAACACTGAAGCTTCTGCAGCCCTAGTACTTATATATAATGACATTAAATTCATAGAGGTAAGACGTAAACTAGTAATATTATGAATACAAGCTAAATTAAAGTAGTTATCTTGCTTCAAAATCTGTCCTTCTTTGAGCAATAGTATGCCATTTCCGTTATCTATAGGTTTTATATTTACGGTGGCTGATGCGTAGAGCACGATGGCTCCTGCGATGAAGCTCCTGCAACAAGATGAGGCCTTCGTAGTAATTTGAAGTGTACTCTAATGGACTTAGAGTTGGGGTGGTTACCTATTATTTCGGCGACGTTATTCGGATGCAGGTGGATGATCTTATAGGGGCCTTTAAAGACCGGCTTCGTCTTGTCACTCCGTGCAGTCTTCGCTACCTGCTTATACACAGTTTCACCTACCTTGAACATAATTTCTTCGGCTGCCTGGTTACTTTTAGCTATTACCTGTTCCTTATTTTTAGACATATAGGCTGATACACATTCCTGGACTGCTTCGGCGTTTGTACGGTGTTTAATAACATAGTCCTGGTAGAATTCTTTAGGATAGTATAATTCTAACGGATTTCTAGAGTTAGTGTGTCCAAACAGTAGTTCGTGGGGTGTATATCCTGTAGCTCAGTGATTCCCAAAGTGATCCAGGTGGACCCCCAGGGGTCCACGGGAGACTTGCTGGGGGTCTACGTAGGCGTGAACAAAAAATGGGGGTCCATAAGATGTTAATGGGGGTCCACGAAAATTTATCTGCTTTTCATAGTAAAAGCAAAAATGTAAGCATAGTTTTTAAAAGGGTTGGTTACCTACATTGTTTTAAGTACCTAACTAAGCAGATAATATTTTAATAAGGCAAGCGATTGTTACTTGTCCAAACTTGCGTATTCGATATTACGTACAATTTCGTGTACAGACTTGCAAAGCGCTATCCGCCCGACAATGCTTAATGCTTGTTCAGACATGAACTTGATCACCACTATAAATACTTGATGCCAAAGGCAAACTCATTCATTTGTTTCCGGAATTTCGAAAAAAGGTGTAAGAAAATTTATATCAGTGTTTGCTAGTGCCGGTGAAAAGTAAGTACGTACCATTTTTTTGTTATAGTACTTAAGTATTTTGTTTACGTGTACTAGTCGGTTGATCACAACTGCTTGTATAGATAGGTAACTTACAGATATTTTAATTGTCCTCTTTCGATTTGAAGACAAACACAGCACGTTTTATTCAATTGTTTTTTCACGAGAGAAGCACTGCCTCTCTAAACAGGCCGAATAAGCAATATTGCAGAGCAATTAATTTTGTAATTTTTCTTGCAAATAACTACTAATTTTATAAAACAGTAATTTCACAATCATTTTAAATTTAATAAATAAATACACCCAACAGTCACATACATAGTTCTGACCCCACACTAAGATCGAGTCTTGTGTCGTGGGTATTAGGAACTACGACAGACTTTTCGGTCTCACAAACACCCAGACCCGAAACAAATACCTGTGGATCACACAAATATTTGTTTCGGTGCGGGGATCGAACCCGCGGCCTCTCGTTTCACAGGCGGCGTCTAACCAACGGCGCCACGGAGGCTGACTAATTGAGGCTAATTGATTTTGAAGTAACTATTTTATCAAAACTATTCCTTTTCGGAAAGAGCGAGCGGTGCGCGGGCGACGGGAAAAGGGCGGGGCTTGAGCTTCGATGCCAGTTTGTCACGTTTTAACAATGAAGCCGCAGACAAAAAATACGCAAATACACGGAGCGCGTGAACTCATTGATTTGATTAAATGTTAGATATCGTTTTTATGGTCAATTTTGGGATCTCGACTTTTATTTTTTCCTACACAAATATGATCAGTATTCGATACTGAGTACACCAATTTTTATTTGTACTATTAAAAAATTTTGGTAAATTAGGTACTTTAAAATTGATACCGTTTTGTGAAAACGTCTGTATTTGTCTTAGCGGTTTATTAGTTGGTCCCTTAGAAGCCGTAATTCTATTTCCGCGTGCTGACAAAGGCTGCGGTGTGATACCTATATTCAGAAAAAAACTTGGTTACTAAAAAATTTTTTTTTACAGGTAACGTAACTGACACGAAACATGGCTACTTCAAAGAAAAAATGTCGACAATATAGTGTCGATTATTTGAAATATGGTTTTTTTTTGTTCCATCAGAGGTAGACAAAAAGTTGCCCATGTGCCTATTATGCAACAAAGTTTTGAGCAATGACTCTATGAAACCATCAAAGCTCGAAGATCATCTAAAAAGGTGTCATACTGATAAAATAGGTAAAGATTTCAAATATTTTCAAACATTGAAGGAAAAATATGAAAAGAGACCCACCATGCACAGTATGTTCGCTTCAACATCTCAAAGTAACGATGATGGCTTGCGGGCATCTTACAATATCTCATTACTTATAGCAAAATCTGGAAAACCGCACACTATCGGAGAACAATTAATTTTACCCGCTGTTGAAGAGGTTTTAAGAACTGTTTTGCACAAATCTCCATTTGACGTACTAAAAAGAATTCCATTAAGTAACAATACTGTACAAAGACGCATTGATGAAATGAGCTCTTGTATCGAAAGTTTTTTGTGCAATCATCTGCAAAAAACTCATTTTTCTATACAACTGGACGAGTCAACGTTACCGGTAATGAAGCATTATTATTGGCATATGTCCGATTTATTATGGAGGAAGAAATTCACGAAGAATTGCTATTTGCCAGAACTTTGAGAGACTGATACTAAAGGCGAATCAATATTTAATGTCCTGAGTAATTTTTTTACGGAAAAATCGATTCCATTTACAAACATTATTTCAGTGGCAACAGACGGAGCTCCTGCAATGGTCGGGCGATATCGTGGGTTTATAAGTCATCTCAAAAGAATTATACCAGGACTTACAGCTATTCATTGCGTAATCCACCGACAACATCTTGTGGCAAAACATTTGAGTGACAGGTTGAACCAATCTCTTCATTTTGTAATAAAAGCTGTCAACAAAATCAGAAGCAATGCATTGAATACGCGTTTATTTGCTCAATTATGCGACGAAAATGATGAAGACTTCCAACGACTGCTCTTACATACTGAAGTACGCTGGTTGTCGAAAGGTGCATGCTTAACGAGATTTTACTCTGTTTTCGATTCCGTATCCGCTCACATGTCCCCGGGGAAGGGGGGAAATGACGTAATCATGCCCGAGGCGATTAACGTAAACAACCGTTATCTGCCCGAGCGTTTTTAAACGTAAACAAACGGTTCTCAGAACTCAAGTGCTTTGTTTAACTATCAAGTGTTATGTTTTTTGTTTAGAATATGAGTGTGTTGAAATAACACTTCAGTTTGTTTATCAGATTATGACTCAAGTGATTTATTATGCTGCGTTGAACTTTGAGATAGCGCGATTTAGGCGCGTCTTGTATTTAAAAATTCATATCTCGAAATTTGAATCGATGACATATGGTTTTTAATTGTTTTTTTTTTACTTATATAATATATTATAAGGTAAAAAATAAAACCTTACACCCGTCCATACAAAAAGAATTATTTATAGCCCTTTGATTGTAAACAAATATCTGGCGCCGCGCGGCTTAATTTATGTTCAATTTTACAAGGCCAAGATGCAAAAAACTACCACTATTTGGCTTGAAATAAAGGTACTACAGCATACGTAGTCTAATATACTATTAATAAAAAATATACATACATTAAGAAAATACAGCCAAATACGCCAAATTTAAAGGCAATCATAACGATGTCGTGCGCCAAAATGTACCTACAGTATATTTTGGGCTTCGAAAAAAAGGCACATTAATGCGTATTTCATGCTTGACTTTTTTTATCTACGCGGTAGTGGTTTACATCTTGCGAAAAAAACAAAGAAACAGGAGCAAACACTTACGATTTATGAACTATTTCCAAAACAAAATCACTTCGCCGACACCCACTCAACACGCACTCGAGTGAACTTCAAAACGTTTTTTTTTTTTTATTTTGTTCAAGATGCGGGGTATTGTTTTTGCATAGTTTGAAGCGTAAACTAACGGAGAAGCGAGATGAATAATACAAATTGTCCATAGAACGACCGAAACGGATATATTTCCTTTTGTTCTAAGGCATTCGGAACGCATCGCCATGTCATGTACTACATGACACGGGCATACGACGGGTAAAATCTCATGTCATGTCCTACTTGACACGGGCATGTGAGCGGGTATTAGAGTTTCTAGAAAGTAGAGATCCAGATTTAAAAGAAAACTTGATCAAATTCAAAGCAGACATTGCGTATTTGACAGATTTGTTTAAAAAATTTAATGATATTAACTTGCAGTTACAAGGGGACAGCCTGAATGTAATAAAAACAAAGAGGATAATTTCGGCTTTTCTTGGGAAATTGAAATTTATGAAGCAAAACATTAGTCGGCGCGAATTCTCTCAATTTCCAAACTTATCGCAGGTAGAATGTATTGATGAGGATATCCATACCTACAGTCAACATTTAAATGCTCTGCATGATGACTTCAAAACCAGGTTTGAAGAAATGCTGACGATGGATATACCATTTGGGGGTTAACGTCACTCGCGTCCGTAGGCTTTGACTCTAGTTTCCCTACACGTGACCCCTGGGTAGTGCCAAATGAGTGACACAGTTCGTGGTGGTAGGATGCCTGCATCCGCCCGGGTAGCGACCACCGTTAACGCGGCGTAAAGACCGCCATAGTGATCCCCGCAAGGGGGTCGCGTTCCGGGATCAGCCCGTTTTCCCCCGGTTTCTCGAGGGGCCTGTATCTGGGTATGAGGTTGTGCCGTGTGGGTATTTGCGGTACGCTGTCGGTGGAAGGAGTGTTGACCCGCCGGCCAGGGAGACCCGTAGAAACGGTTGTCCGCTGGCCGCCCGCGGTACAGTACAGGGGCCCAATCGTAGCTAACCACTACGAGAGGCTGCCTCACCATGCCGCGCATAATCTTGGGTGGGTCCGTCGTGCCGGTTGGTGACCGGATGTGGGGTCCCGGCGGCCCATCCCGGGAGGGTACGGGGGCCCTTCCGTCCGGCGGATCAATTCTCCTCCTGCCAACTCCCTTGTCCCTGTACCCGTTCGGCCTTCTTAGTGCCCTGATACAGGCTCCTCGATGCCTCTTCACCGAACCCAACCCTTACCTTCATGACAGTGCACAAAAAGAAAGCAGGTCCTTCAGCGGTGTATAACCCCACCACCGCGTTCACTATGGAGTTCGCCAACATCCGCGGACTCCATACAAACATTAATGCCGTCCACCACCATCTTGAGACGGCCCGGCCTGCTTTGCTCTTCTTGACGGAGACGCAGATTCGTTGTCCGGCCGACAATTCTTACCTGATGTACCCCGGTTATTCGCTTGAAGGAAACTTCAAGCCAAAAGCCGGGGTATGCTTGTATGTTCGGTCGGACGTCTGCTGTCGCCGTCTGCGCTGCATGGAGGACCCCTCCTTCTCCGCACTGTGGGTGCACGTGGATCTTGGTTCTCTGAGCCGCATCTACGTGTGCCTCTACAGGTCACACAACGGGGACGATGAGACGACTCGGCTGTTCAGGTACCTTAGCCAGGCGGCAGATGACGCGCAGGTGCAGTTCCCGTCAGCGGAAATGGTGGTCTTGGGGGATTTTAATGCACATCATGAGTTGTGGTTGGGCTCCTCCAAGACCGATCATGCTGGCAGAGCTGCCCATGCATTCGCTCTGACACATGACTTGTCACAACTGGTGAACCAGCCCACCAGGATCCCGGATGTGGCGAGTCATGCGCCTTCTCTGCTGGACCTTCTGCTGGCGAGTCACCCGGCCGGGTATAGTGTGACCGTTAGTGCTCCTCTGGGCACTTCCGATCACTGCCTGGTTCGGTCGTCGGTACCGTTCGCTTCTCCTCCACGTCCCGTGCAGGTTAAGCGAAGGGTCTGGCATTACTCGTCGGCGGATTGGGATGGCATGCGGGAATATTTCGCATCTATCCCTTGGCGGCAGCGCTGCTTTGAGGGAAAATATCCTTCTGCGAGTGCCAACGCTATTGCTGACGAAATCAGACTAGGAATGGAATATTATATTCCTTCCTCTGAGATCGCCAGTAAGGGTCGTGGACGCTCCTGGTTCAATCGGGCATGCGCCGATGCTGTCGGTGACAAACAGGCGGCGTATCGCGCTTGGATCAGGGGTCGCGCTAACAAGGATCCTAATATCAGTTCCCTCAAGGAAGCCTATAATCGAGCCGCCAAGGCCTGCAAGAAGGCCTACGTTAGAGCAGATGCCCAGCGCGTTTGCAGGATTGGGCGTGCGTTGGCCAATCACCCAACTAGCAGTCGTGCTTATTGGAGTTTGGCCAGGGCCGTCCAGTCTAACTTCTGCCGTCCAGCATTGCCACCGCTGAGGTACCCGGAAGGTTCGCTGGCCCACAAGCCGCAAGAGAAAGCCGCCTTACTGGCAAATCTCTTTGCGGCTAATTCCCGCCTCGAGGACTGTGGTTCCCGGCCCCCGCCGGTGCTGCCTGATTGCGGATCCTCAATGGCGGATATTCGCATCAGGCAGTGTGATGTGCGGCGTGAACTACGGTCTCTCGATGTGCGGAAAGCCAGTGGTCCGGATGGAATACCGGCGGTGGTTTTAAGGAGTTGCGCAGCGGAGTTGTCTCCTGCACTGACACGCCTCTACCGAGTGTCCTACCGCACAGGTGTTGTGCCGGAATCTTGGAGGGAGGCCAATGTGCAACCGATCCCCAAAAAGGGTGATCGGTCAGACCCTACCAATTATCGCCCTATCGCTATCACCTCAGTGATGTGTAAGGTCATGGAGCGGATCATAAACGCTCAATTGGTCCGCTACCTGGAGGATCACTCGTTGATCAGTGACAGACAGTACGGATTCCGTCACAACCGATCAACGGGTGATCTTCTGGCGTTTGTCCTGCATCGCTGGGGTGAGGCGATAGACCGGCGTGGCGAGGCTCTTGCTGTGAGCCTCGACATAGCCAAGGCGTTTGATAGGGTCTGGCACCGTGGTCTCCTATCCAAGCTTCCGGCATACGGTCTGCCCGTCTGTCTGACCCTTTCGTTCAAAGTAGGCTCACGCCTCGGTCACCAAGTTCGGCAAAACGGTTATTCAGCGATGTTAATTCGCCAACATATGTCTCCCCCGTAAAATCCAAACGTCTACAACTATCGGAATCGGCGGATACTTTGTCTGTAGATAACGGCAGCGACGCGGGCCGCGCGGACTATTGCGATATGGTGTCGGAAGTATCGAGCTATTTGTCAAAGATTAACGAACTCGTTAATGACCAGGGCTCGCGCATGAATATTGCAAATAGATCGGCGGTGTTAGACATTACGCAACGAGTAACTTCGATTGTTTCGTTACTCGCGTTAAAATCATCGTGCAATGAAACCAAGTTGGCTAATATGCAACGCGAGTTAGATCAATATAAACGCGTTAACATTTCCACCGCAGAATCCAATAAGACTTTTGCCAATAATTTAAAATTGCGTTTAGCTAAACCCACTCCGGTAGTGGAGCCGCGCGCCCCCCTTCCGTGCGTAATAGCTTACCCGACGAGTGAACGGTCAGCTGATCTACCGACATCATCCGCGACTAAACAGGCGCTCTTTAAGGCAATTAAGCCTAGTGATGATGGGTTCCAAATCGTGGGTGTTAAAAAAACCTCTAAGTCCGGTGTTGCTCTGCGCCTCGCTAATGAGTCACAAATAAAAAAATTGGAATCCGTCGCCGCGATAAAATCGGCGGGGCTGCGTCTCGAAAAACCAAAGGGCCGCCGTCCCCGTATTTTAGTTAAAGATGTGCCATCCTCCATGGAAGACCGCGCTTTCTTAACCGCATTATATCGTCAAAACATCAAGGACGAATTGCCTATAAAGGAGGATGACTTTTCAAAGTCCGTTAAAATAACCCGCAGACGAATTTTAGAAAACGGTCGGAAATGGATAGGCTTAGAATTAGATTCAGAGGTTCGTAAACACTTAATGAATACGAAGGACAAACTTTTCATTGATTGGGCCACCTGCCGTTTTATCGATGACATTGATGTAGTTCGTTGTATGAATTGTCAATATTACGGGCATGTACAAAAGTTTTGTACAGTAAAAACACCAACGTGCGCCATCTGTGCTGAGTCACACGAAACTAAGGCGTGCCCGCAAAAATCGAACCCGGAGTTTAAGCCTGTATGTGCGCCTTGCAAACGTTTTAAAAAAACACACGATCATCGTTGTGGGTCTCAGGAATGCCCAACATACAAGAATAAGCTCGAGCAATTAGTTTTGTCGACCCAATATTAAATAAATATGGATAACTTTGCAATCGGTCAGTTAAATCTTCATAACGATAGGGTAGCGACGTCAGAATTAGACATGTTAATTCGCGATTATAAACTGAATGTCGTGCTGGTTCAAGAGCAATACCAACATGCGCGATTACGTAGTAGGGTGATACAACTCGATAACAACTCACGAGCAGGTATTTTCGTGTCGGGTTCAAATCTTACCGTTACCTCAGTACGTAATCTTATGACGTCACACTGTGCTGTCGCGGAGGTGTCGAATCCGATCTGTAAGGTTTTTCTTGTGAGCTGTTATTTTCAATACTCCGACCCTGTGGGTTCCCACTTGCATCACCTCCGCTATGTCTTGCGGTCCCTCGCTGGACATAAAATTATTATAGGTGCTGACGTTAATGCGTCATCAATCCTTTGGTATGGCAAATATCGCTCCACCGATACCGAGCGACGTTGCGCTGTAGAAGATTTCATTGCAGAGATGAACCTCGAAGTACATAACACCCCCGATGCACCACCTACTTACAGCTGCCCTATGGGCGAATCCTCTATTGACGTCACACTTTCTAGTGGAGACGTCCGTATTGATAGGTGGCGCGTCCTGCCGGACGCGTCGTGTAGTGACCATCGCCTGATTGTGTACGAGTTCTTGCCTAGAGTGACACAGAGTCCGGTACATACAAATTGTAATTTTAGATATAAATCCATAGGTGCCAACTGGGATTTATTTAGCTCTTTATTTGCTCAGCATGCCAGGGACTTCACTCGCGATGATCTGTCAGCTGAGACTTGTGCCGAGATTATGTCGGACACGTTTACGTATTGCGCGGACGTTACCATTGGTCGAGGTCCCATCACAAAGACTCGGAGGTGTGATTGGTGGAATGACTTACTAGTCCAACTACGTCGAACTTTTCGCAAAGCGCGTAGGCGGTTCAACGGGCTTAAAAAACGTCGTATTACAGGGGAAGCAATTACATCTGCTTTTAATGAACTGAGAGTTGCCAGATCACATTATAGAGCGGCTGTCCAAAAATCTAAAGGCAATTTATTACGTAAAATTGTAGCCCGGTTAGATAGTGAAGGTCCGTGGTCTCCTTTATACCATGAGTTTAAAGCTAATCGGTCAATCAATTTAGCTTATATTGAGAATATAAAAATTAATAACAACTACACAACTGGCATTGAGGAGACAACGGAAGCTTTGTTACAATCATTAATACCGGATGATAATGTTGGGAATGACACAGAATACCACAAGCAGATTAGGATGTGGGCCGCGGAACTGCCAAACTCTTGCGATTCAAATCTCTCATCATTTGATGAATTTAGTGAAATAGTTCGATCTTTGCCCCTAAACAAGGCTTCCGGTGACGATAAAATATCCAACAGAATGATCAAAGAAGCGTGTAAATCGGCCGGCAATGCAGTACTAACTGTTTTTAATCGATGTATTGCTGAAGGGGTATTTCCGCGAGTCTGGCGTACCGGTTTCATTCGGATAATACCCAAGGGTGGCGATAAATCTCCTCAAGATCCTAAGTCTTACAGACCCATTACACTCTTGCCGTCGCTAGGTAAACTTTTAGAACGTCTTACCGTCCCTCGATTGCTACCAGGTGGACCAATATTCCATGAAAAACAGTTCGGTTTTACTATGGGTAGGTCGACTATTGACGCGGCAATTTCGGTTAGAAGAAGAGTAAGTACATCGATACGCAAATATGTACTCGGTATTTTCCTGGACATCTCCGGTGCTTTCGACAATGCTTGGTGGCCAATGCTGCTTCTTAAGTTGAAATTGCGAGGTTGCTTTAAAAATATATATTCACTTATATACTCGTATTTCTCGCACGGAACAACAAAACTTAAACTTGGACACCATGCCGTGTCGAAGCCACTGTCGATGGGCTGTCCACAAGGCTCGGTCTTGGGTCCTTATTTATGGAATTTAGGCTTCGACGATTTTCTTACAATTCCCTTACCGTCGGGGTGTTCTTTGATTGGATATGCGGACGATGGCCTCTTGCTTATTGAGTCAAACAGTAGGTCGGGACTCGAAAATATGGCAGACACGTGTTTAAAATTAATATCTGATTGGGGCGATCGAAATCGCTGACAGTTCGCACCACATAAAACATTCCAATTACTTCTAAAAGGAATTTTAAAATCACCGCCGCGAATTAAATTTAATAATATCACCGTAAAGAAAAAAGAATCAGTTTGTTATCTTGGTCTAATTTTGGAAAGGAATTTTTCCTTTCTTGAACATATTAAGAAAGTCGGGGAAAAATCGAAAAATAACTTTTTTGCTTTGACAAGAATATCGAAATCAACGTGGGGGCTATCTTTCAATACTTTAAAAACCATCTATGGAGCGACTTACTTAGGATGTATTACTTACGGATCCCCCGTATGGGCTGATAGGGCCACTATCGGTGCTGTGCGACGGAAATTGCTCCAGAGCCAACGTTTGGCGTTGATATTCTTGTGTAAGGCGTATAGAACTGTTAGTACCGAAGCTTTGCCAGTCCTGGCGGGTGTACTTCCAGTCGACCTGGAGGTACAACGTCGCGCCGCGATGTATTACTCAACTAGAGAGAATATGGACAAAAGATTCTTAAATTCACGTGAACTTTTAAAAGTAGACAGATTATTTAAGCCGCTCTCAGTTGTATATAACGAACTAATAGATGAATGGCAAAATAGATGGGATTTATCTTTGAAGGGTCGGCATCTATACCAATATTTTCCATGCGTGCGTGATCGTTTGACTAAGACTTGGCTAGATATCGATTATTACGTATCACAGTTTCTTACGGGCCATGGTAACTTTAAGTCTAAACTGTACTCATTTAAGCTCGTTGATTCGCCTGCGTGCTCATGTTCAACACCTTATTGCGAATATGAGCAGTCCGCGCATCATATACTGTGGGAGTGTAGTCTTTGGCAGAATGAGCGTAAAACCATGCTAGATAGTATGCAAATAACATCTGGAGTTGTATACTACACGGACCTTGTGGAGACTAGGAAGAATTTCCGTGCTTTCCGGCGATTTTGCCATACCTATTATTGGAATCAAGTATAACAGCTTACATTATAGGTCCCATTTAAATATTATAATGACTAATCCGTGGTGCTTTACAGCTGGCTTATCTGGCTGTAAACGTCTTTATGCGAGGTTATTTACCTCTTTAGTTCATTGTTTTTGTCACCCGCTTTATTAGGGAGGGAAGTGGACAATAATTTATTTCCAACTCCTCCTATTAATTTAACTTTTTTGATTG
This sequence comes from Deilephila elpenor, assembly GCA_949752805.1. Classification (NCBI taxonomy): domain Eukaryota; kingdom Metazoa; phylum Arthropoda; class Insecta; order Lepidoptera; family Sphingidae; genus Deilephila; species Deilephila elpenor. The sequence continues at coordinate 14,879,495 of OX457095.1, forward strand.
ATTTCGTTGCGGGATAAAGACAAGTTAGACATTCCCGGAGACGCGCTGGGCTTCAATGTTCAGTGTCATTAAAATGCGTGCCACTGTTGATCCTGGCTTACAGGAGTTGCAGTGGCGGGTGTGAGGGCGGGACAGTCTCCTATACGGTCTGCCCGACAACTTGTGTTCGTGGATTTCTGGCTTTCTGCATGGGCGTAGAATGCGTGTCGTCGTTGACGGACACGCTTCGGCGCTCATGTCGGTAAATGCCGGAGTTCCGCAGGGCTCGGTGCTGTCGCCCACCCTGTTTATTCTGCATATCAATGATATGTTGTCACTTGGCAACATTCATTGCTATGCAGATGACAGCACGGTTCATGGGCGATACTGCCATGGGTCCCCAGGTTGCCGGGTCGACACTGTGAGTGGGCGCGAGGATCTTGTCATTGAGCTCAATCGGTCCTTGGATCTCATTTCTACATGGGGCTCCAGGAATATGGTTGAGTTCAATGCCAGGAAAACCCAGGTGTGTGCGTTCACGTGCAAAAAATCCCCGTTCTCTCCCCTCCCCATTCTTCAGGGTATTCCCCTCTCAATGCGGAATGACCTGAGTATCCTTGGTGTGGATATCCGTTGTGATCTTAATCCAAGGAATCACATCGAGGGCGTAATATCTGCCACTTCCCGCAGGGTTGGGGTCCTGAACAAGGTGCGTCGGTTTTTCGCGCCCGGTCAACTCTACCGCTTGTATAAAGCGCAGGTTCGGCCGGGTATGGAATACTGTTCGCACCTCTGGGATGGATCCGCCCAGTACTTGCTCGATGCCTTGGATGGATTGCAGCGGCGGGCCATCCGCATTGTGAATGATGCAGACATTACGGGCAACTTAGAGTCGCTACAGTTACGGAGGGATGTCGCCTCTCTAAGCGTGTTCTTCCGTCTGTATCATGGCGAATGCTCTGAGGAATTGTTCAATTTAATCCCCTCCTCTCCTTTCCTTAACAGAACCACGCGTGCTGGCTTGCGGAGCCATAGCTTGACTGTTCAATCCATTTCGGCGCGAACCAAAAGGTTCTCTAATTCTTTTTTCTGCCGTACAGTCAAGCTGTGGAACGGTTTGCCACCGTGCACGTGTTCCCTCCTTCCTATAATCCTGGGTCCTTCCGCCGTAGCGTGAAGAGGCATCTCAGCGGGCCGGCATGATTGTGTCGAATGGTATGAGACTACCGTCTGATACCATTCGATACGCTATCTGGACGGCATTAGCACTTACCATCAGGTGCAATGCAGTCACTATGCCGTGCCAGTTTAAAAATGGATCATAAATCCATTTGATGAAACGGAAGTGGCCAATGTTGTATTACAAGAGGAGCTGCTCGAGCTAAGCACCAATGAGGAGCTGAAGGTGAAATTTAGAAAAGGCTACCAAACATTTTGGCTGCAAGCAGAAATACCCGAAAAATATCCTGGACTGTGGGAAATCGCAAGGAAATTTTTAATAGCTTTTCCCTCGTCATACCTTGTCGAAAGGAGTTTTAGTGCCGTTACAAACCTCTTAACAAAAAAAAGGAGCAAATTGAACATCACAGAGCGGGGGGATTTGCGGTTATTGCTCACAAAAATAAAGCCAAACATTGATCGTTTGCTGACACTCCATCAAATACATCCTTCCCATTAATTAAAATTATGACCTGAACCTATATTACCTTATTATTTTTTTCATGTAATTCTATTCTTTTAATAAATAAAGTGTTATAAAATGTACCATTTATAGTTTTTATTTTACCTATCGGAATATAGGGACAGAACTCAGAAGCGACACAATTTTTATTTTTTACGACTTTAAGAATGTGGTAGAAATGTAGCAGCAGGGGGTCCACCGAAACCAGTAAAATTTTGAAAGTGGTCCACGAGAAAAATAAGTTTGGGAACTACTGCTGTAGCTGAATGAATCGCGTTATTATATGCTATAACAGAATACAACATAATGGACTGCATAGGGTCATCTTTATTAGTCATTCTTTGTATGCGAATTATTTCTGCTATAGTAGAATGAAAACGTTCTATAGGCGAATTAGAATTTGGGTTATATGGGGTGGTAAAATGTATATTAATATTATGTAAAGCACATATCTCTTTTATAACATCATTATCAAATTTACTGTCGGAATCTGTGGTTATTTTACTTGGTAAACCTAATATTGAAAATATTTTTATTAATGCTTCTGCTATATGTACACTACTATTTGCGTTTAAGGGGACTGCCTGTGCGAACTTGGAAAAATTATCTATTATAGTAAGGAAGGTTGCACCGCCTGTGGAATATAGGTCCATAAATAGATGTTCCATTGGTTTAGTGGGTGTTTCAGTGAGGGCTAAGGGAGGTTTTAGAGGGTTCCTTTCATATTTTGCTTTCAAACATATGTCGCATTGATTGATATAGCTCTGTATTGTAAGTAACATATTTGGCCAATGGTAATTACGGTGAATTTGTTTGTATGTTTCCTGAATACCACGATGGACTGTTTTGCCTTCATGATATTTCTTTATTATTTCATTTTGCTCAGATCTGTTTTCAACTAATGTAACACGTGAAGTACACTTTATTAATTTGGGGCCACGGTTATTAAATATGGTAGTATACACTCTAGAGAATGCATAATATAATTCGTCATTATGAAAGTAGCAATGAAAAACTCTGTCAGCTATTGTATGTTCCTTTAAAAATCTTATTATTTCTGATTCTGTGTTATTAATTGGAATAAAAACATCTTTAATTACTGTTCGTGTATTAGTGGATCTATTATCTACTCTGTATGAAGATCCTGGGGTAGACCTTATATGGAATTGTTTAAGCTGTCTATCTATTGCGTCTGCTATAATAGGGATACCATTATTTTCATTATCTGGTTGGGTATGATTGGTTGAAACTAATTCTGGGTTTTGGGACACAACGCTCATACTATCTGATGCCGTTTCAGCTTGAGAGCCGGGGATGTTAGGATTTTCAGGTGGGTTATTATTATTTTGATTCGCAACCGGTTCGTTTGCCGCTTCTCTGCGTACGTTATCAAAAATTCTATTTATAATGTCGTCATCGTTGTTATCATCTAAATTTACAGCTAATGAATCCATACTATGGTGAAAAATTTTAGCGCGGGATAGAGCGTCTGCGTTGGTATTTTGACGTCCCTTTTTGTAAACTACATTATAGTCATACTCCTCGAGTTTTAAACGCCATCTGATTAATTTGGAATTGGGATCTTTTAGTGACATTAACCACGTTAGAGGTCTATGATCCGTGTAAATGGTGAATTTTCTACCGTAAAGATAGGGCCTAAAATACTTGGTTGCCCAGATTATAGCCAACAATTCTTTTTCTATAGTAGAGTAACGGGATTCGGTATCAGAGAGTGTGCGGGATGCAAATGCTACTGGTTTATCAGATCCTACTGTGCCTTGCGAAAGCACGGCGCCTAAAGCAATATCTGATGCGTCTGTTGTTAAAATAAAAGGTTCATCAAAATTCGGATATTGTAGGATTGGGGCATTAGTAAGGATCTGTTTACATTTATTAAAAGCTTCTACGAAAGATGGAGAATGGACTACTTTATGATGTTTTTTAAGACAAATTGTCATAGGCTTAGTTAATTTAGCGAAGTCTTTTATGAACTTCCTATAATAGCCTACGAGTCCTAGGAAAGATTTAATATCCTTTTGAGTGTTTGGTAGTGGAAAATTGAGAACGGCTTTAATTTTATCCTTATTAGGCTTTAGTCCTTCGTCTGTAAGTTCGTGTCCAAGAAATGTAACATGTTTTTGAATAAATTCTGATTTATCTAATTGTATTTTGAGATTATGAGTTCTGAATCTATCGAAAACTTGTTTTAATTTTTCTATGTGCTGTTGTAGACTGGTTGATATTATAACTACATCGTCAAGGTATGTATAGACATTATCTATTCCTCTTATAATATGATCCATAAGGCGTTGGAAGGTGCTTGGAGCATTTTTCAAACCGAATGGCATTCTTAAAAATTCATAATGTCCTCTTTCGGTCGTGAATGCCGTTTTTTCAACGTCATTGGGGTGCATTTCGACCTGATGGTAACCGCTCGCTAAATCAAGCGTGGTAAAGTATTGTGCACGACCTAGTCTATCTAGGATATCGTGGATGTTCGGCAAAGGATACATATCTTCTACTATGCGCTCGTTTAAACGTCTGTAGTCAATAACTAGTCTCCATTTGACCTTTCCGGAGGCATCGGCCTTTTTAGGCACAATGTGCACGGGACAGGACCAAGGGGATATGCTTTCTCTAATTATTCCCTGTTCCAACAATTTATCTACTTGTTTGCGAATCTCGTTACGCTGGTGTGGAGCTTGCCGATAGCTACGTACGAATATCGGGGTATTGTCGGTAAGTCTAAGTTCATGTTTGACTGCGTGTGTAAAGGTAAGTGGTATATTTTCTGAATAGAATAAGTCTCTATACTGATAACATAGCCTAATAATTTCACGCTTTTCTTCTTCGTTCATATGTTCGGTACGTATTTTCTTAAGATTCTCACATAGTTCCTGATCTAAATTATTTACTTGTATGTTATTTAATTCATGTATATTTTCTGTTTCAGGTTTCCTGTATTCGTCTAGTGTTATCAAATATTGGTTGGGTATATATTTCTTTTCGTCGCTAAAATTAATAATTGATGTCTTAAATGAACCGTTAGTTACATTAATTATGGCTGCAGGGGAAAATAAACGGTCTGACCAATAAAAGTCATCATGTAGGTATTCTCCGTCTGTATAATGTGTTTTTACGGTGATAACCTTTTCGCATTTAGGTTCCACTTTAATCTTTTGTACAGGATAACTAAAATAGATAGGAATGTCGGCATTAGACGTATGTAAGACACTATTGTTAAGATCAATACTACACTCTAATAACTTCAACAGATCACAACCTATTAAACCAGTGTATTTTGGATCTACATCGAATATAAGGAATTTATGCGTTAAGTTACAGTTAAACGCGGATGGTAAGGGTAAATACGCGACATGTTCGTGTCGGGATGTACCATGAGCTGTTACTACCTGAAACGGTTCTATTGTAACGCAATTTTCTAAAGTGGTGCCAAAAATAACGTTGGATGCTATAGATGATTTACTAGCGCCTGTATCTATTAAAAAATTTCCTCCAAATTCTGGTAATATAATATACGGTAGATGATCTATATATTGAAAATTTATTTTTATTATGTCTGATTTTGTTGTTCTTCCCCCAAAATAAAATCCTGATCATAACCTACCTGTGTATCGTCGTTACACGGCTCCGGTTCTGCTAAGTCGTTTTTATCCTGGTCATAATCATAGCACTCACCTTCGTTGTAATAGGGTTGCATCTGCTCTAGATGACTGGGCGTATAGAAGAGCTGCTCCTGAGTTGCAAATTGAGGTGGTGTGGGTTTGTTAACTGATCGCATTGTGACGTCAGATACACGTTGGGGTGGATTAACCTGCTGTTTAGGGATATTTTGCTGGTTTCTATAGTTGCCACTATTGTTTCTAGACATATTTGACCTAAAGTTACCTGATGCTGGTTTACTGTTCCAAGGTTGTCCGAACTGCGGATGCTGTTTAGGCATAATGTTGTTTTGTTGCGGAATAAAGTGACTGGAGTCAAAACTAGTAGAGGGGTTGTTAAAATTTGAATGCGGCTTCGGAGTACTACTTATGAAGTTACGGAATTGGCTATTACTGCTATTATTAAATTTCGGCAATTCCTTTGATCTTGCCTGCGATGTGGAGGGGTTGTTATATGAGGTTAGTCTATTGTAAGCGAGCCTACTCTCCTCTTGTCTAGCAGCTATTATTGCTAGCTCTAGAGTTTCTGGCCTAGCTATTCTAACGCTTATAGAGGTTTGGAAATCAAGTTGGTTGATGTATTGTTCGATGGCCATTTTCTCGTAATAAGCCTTATCTGTGTGTTCACCTATCGAATATAATATATCTAGGAGGTCTCGTAAACGTTTACCAAACGTTTCCGCGTCCTCGTTCCGCTGTTTGCGTGTGCGCGTTAATTCCTGCATAACTTGTATCTTGTTACGCGGTTCCCTAAGTCGCCTAATCAAGGAGTGTTTAATGGACTCCCAGCTGCTTAAATCGTCATCGTACGCTATAGCGTCGATAGCTGTACCGCATAATCTACTTTTAATTAAACAAATTAGTGCCGGATGTTTACGATCTGCTATCTCTAATAATCCTAGTAAATTTTCTACTTCTCGAATATAATAGTTTAATCTTTTAGGGTTCCCGTCATATTTGGGCATAAGGTCTGTGAGTAATTTAAAGTGAGCATTATCGCAATCCTTAAGAGACATTTTTGCTAAACTCTTAAACAATATTAAAACAATACGGTGTACAATTACACTTTAATGGAATGCGCTCGCGCGAGTAAACGTTATTCTAAGTATTTTCTAAATGAGTAATTAGTATGGAATGCCTAACGCAATTCTAGCTTATAGACAGACACACACAATAGGAAATAGGATAAACTAATAGTAACACAGGAAATAGAGCAAGGAGCACTTGAATGGTACGAGAGTACTTACCAGACCGCTCTCTGCATCGCCTGTGGAGTCTTGTCAGCAACAGTTACTTCAGTTTCTTCAGCTTCTGCCCGATCGCGCGTAGGTTCTTTTCGGATCGCAAGGGTACGATTTAAGAACCGTCACAGCTTTACTCAAAGAGATGTATTCGAGATAAGCGTGCCGCGATCCTACCGACTGCGCCAGTTAAGTTTCCGCGATCGGGATTTTAATTAAAAAATATTTATTTATTAAATATACACGTTTATCAAATGAGAGCTATTACAAGACTGATTCTATTACAATAAAAATAATCAATCAATAATTTGTAAACTAATGCATCGGCGAATTATTGTAATGATGACTCGATGCTCGAAGTGGGCTGCAACGTCTGCATAAAGGGGTTGCTATGCCGTGGTAACTCAATACATGTGTTTTTTTGCATATGGAAACTATCACGTTTTTCTTACACTGCTTGGGAATGGACCTACAGTTCACAGCTTTAATATGATAATTACATTATGCTAGCTGCTACCCATTTATAACGTTTAAATAACATGATGATGTCAGTAAAATACCCTATTTATTTCTGGTAAATATTTTGCTAGTTATGTAAAACAGTTATATTTGCACACAGGTCCCCTTTTACTGAAATATTTGTATAGAACTATTAAATAATAATTCATCTCATAAATTATAATTAGCAAAAATGTTGCTCAGTAGATAATTCAAAATTATTTTGTTTTAGTTACGAGCATCAGACAAGATTTGCCATCCATGTTGGCAGAGGAGTTTTCGTACAATTCAGCGCAATTCATCTGAGCCAGTGCCTTCTACATCATCCATGCCAGGAACAACTTCCATTTTAAATGTACAGCATGTATCTACGTCATCAAGTGAAGATGACACTTTATTAGTTGATTATGATCAAAATGATACTGAATAAAATATTTATGGCACCATTGTTTTTATTTTTTTAACCAGGATTTGTTTGTGGGTAACTATGCTATAATATGGTGGTCATAAATATAGCATAGTCCGTATATTCATTCCATAAATATAAAAATGTTAAGTAAAACTTATTCAATATGGAAAATATTGAGTAACTACTAATGTCTGAAAAATCAGATTCAAATTATCTTTATGTACCTATTTACCCGCCATGTTTTGCACTTCTATACAGGATAACTTGTATACCGATAGTCTATGTGGCATCGCTGGAGAGACTCTAGCACAGCCCAGGTCTCGATCGAATCAAAGGCTTTCTCATAGTCCACAAACGCTAAACAAAGCGGCAAGTTATATTCCTCGGTTTTTTGTACAACTTGCCGAAGCGTATGAATGTGGTCTATGGTACTAAAGCCTTTTCGGAAACCGGCTTGTTCGGGAGGCTGGAAGTCATCAAACCTGCGTTCGAGACGATTTGTGATGACCCTCGAAAACAACTTATAGACATGACTCAGGAGCGAGATGGGCCTGTAGTTCTTCAGCAAGGTGTTATCACCTTTTTTGAAGAACAGTACCACCACGCTCCTGCTCCATGCCTCTGGCGTTGATCCCTCGAGGAGAACGGAATTGAAGAGCCTCTGAAGGACTTTCAGTATCGGCGCTCCGCCCGCTTTCAGAAGCTCTGAAGTGATTCCGTCCTCACCCGGCGCCTTGTTGTTCTTAAGCTGCTTCAGGGCCATCTCAATCTCACACAGGCTGATGTCCGGGATATCATCGCTAAAGTGTCGGATCAACTCGGCTCTCGGGTCTTCGGCCGAGCTAACAGTACAGTAACAGCCGAGCTTCGGTTCCACCTCATCAGAAATGATCGTACCTCACGTGGTGGAGGCGGAGTTGCTAACTATCTTCGAACTCAATTCCGCTATTCTATAGTTAGTGTGTCTCCACAACCCCCACCATCCGACGCTGGTGAGCATCTTTTCTTAGAGGTGGAATTCTCGCAAAAAAAATCCTACTCGGTGTCTATTATTGTCCTTCGCTTCACATTGACTTTTTCTTTTCTCTTGAAATTATCCTTGTAAATCTAGTTCCTACGTACAGTCAAACCATAATCATGGGTGGTTTCAATACCTGTCTCCTTAAGAACGACCGTCGTTCAACTTCCCTTCATAATACTATTAAATCCTGTAACCTTTCCATTCTTCCACTCTCAGCGACCCATCACTCTCCCACCTGTTCTCCTTTTCTTTTAGACCTCATTTTCGTTTCCTCCTTAAATCATGTGACTAAACATGGACAATTTCCTGCTGACGCCTTTTCGTCCCATGATTTACTTTTCCTGTCTTATCGTCTTCGTCCTCCTAAAGCCCTACCCAAAATCCTGCTTCAACGAAATTTTCGGGGTATGAATCTTGTTGATCTTCGCGAGGATGCCGACAACATTGACTGGAGTCCCCTTCTCAGTGCTAACTCTGTTGATGATAAAGTTGTTATTTTCACCAGTAATATAATTGATCTTTTCGACAAGCATGCACCTGTCCGGCCAGTCAAACTTAAACACCTACCATCTCCTTGGTTTACAGCCGATATCAAAGAGCTGATCGCTAAAAAAGCTTCGGCCAAGTCCAGATATAATCGTAGACCCAATGAGTTAAATTGGCAGAAGTACGTCTCAATCCGCAATCATTGCAGAAAGGTGTGTAAAAATGCTTAACCCCGACATATTCACAATTCAGTCGAAAACGGAGATCCAACTAAGGTTTGGAAATTTCTTAAGACACTGGGAGTGGGTAAGTCTCAACAACAATCCTCTTGTAAGTCTATTGATATAATAAATAAATAATAAATAAATACACCCAACAGTCACATACATAGTCCTGACCCCACACTAAGATCGAGTCTTGTGTCGTGGGTATCAGAAGCTATGAGAGACTTTTCGGTCTCACAAACACCCAGACCCGAAACAAATACCTGTGGATCACACAAATATTTGTTTCGGTGCGGGGATCGAACCCGCGGCCTCTCGTTTCACAGGCGGCGTCAAACCAACTGCGCCACGGAGGCTGTCGATATAAATAATATAAATTCTTTAAATATTCATTTTTCTTCCTCGTCTTTCTATGATAAGGCGAATAAAGATTATTAAGTTCCTTTCGACCCTCAAGACTCCTGAATGCTCTGCTTTCGACATTAAACAATTTGCCGATTGTAATGTTAGAAAGACCATTGCGCTTATTTCATCTAATGCGACGGGCACCGACTGTGTCAGCCGTAATATGATTCTCCCTATCATAGACGAAATCCTTCCTATCATCTCCCATATCCTCAACAATTCTATTTCATCTGGCATCTTTCCTGCTGCTTGGAAACAAGCACATATTATTCCTATTCCTAAAAAATCCAATGCATTCAATCTTACAGATTTTCGTCCTATCTCCATTCTTCCTTTCCCCTCCAAAGTCCTTGAACGTCTAATCCACACCAACTGAATGATTTCCTTTCCAAACACGATCTCCTTAATCCTTTCCAATCTGGGTTTCGTCCTGGGCATAGCACGACCACCACTCTAACTCATATTACAGATAGCATCAGGTCGGGTATGGAGGAAGGTAAGCTGACTGTTCTGGCATTGCTGGACTTCAGTAATGCCTTCAACACTGTCGATTATCACGTACTACTTGGCGTAATGGGTTCTCTTAACATATCTCCAACGGCAGTTCGTTGGTTTCGTAGTTACCTGTATGGTCGCCAGCAACGCATCTGTTTTGAGGAATGCTTTTCCTCTTGGTGCTCTGTATCTACTGGTGTACCTCAGGGCGGCGTATTATCTCCTTTACTCTTCGCTCTCTTTATTAATTCCATTACTAATAATCTTCGCTCATCCTACCACCTTTACGCTGACGATCTGCAAATTTATACTCGGGCACCCTTGGACAAGATGGTCGATGCGATTGGATTCATCAACACCGACATCCAACATATATGTACATGGAGCAAAGCCTACGGACTGAAGATCAATCCATCTAAAACTCAAGTCATTGTTGTCGGCAGCCCCAGGATGATATCAAAACTTGATTGGGACCTATTACCATCTGTGTCCTGTGATGGTGTCACTGTACCTTATAGTGACACTGTCAAGAACCTTGGCCTTTACATGGACAAATCTCTCACCTGGGGTCCGCAGATTCGGGAGCTAAGCCGTAAGGTTTTTGCCTCCGCTGGGTCCTTGCGAAGGTTACACAATTTTCTACCCATTACCACGAAGATTTCTCTTGCCCAAACTCTCATACTCCCCATCCTTGATTATGTCGATGTCAGCTATCTGAATCTCACCGAGGACCAACGTAATAAACTTGAGCGTCTTCTAAATTTTTGTATTAGATTTATATTTGGCCTACGCAAATATGATCATGTTTCCGAGTTTTGTGCTAAGCTCAAGTGGTTACCCATACGACTTCGTCGGAATTATCATATTCCTTCTCTTCTTTACAATATCTTGTTTAACCCTCTCACCCCTACATATCTTAAAGAACTTTTTCTATTTCTCCATGAGTCTCACTCAAGGTCCTTGAGGTCATCGGAGAATCTGCAATTGAGAATGCCAGTGCACGTCACAACATTCATGGATAAGTCGTTTACAGTGCAAGCTGTTCGACTGTGGAACGCATTACCAGTTGTGATAAGACAGGCTCAAACACTGAATTAATTCAAAAAAATGGTTAAAGACCACTACCTTTCCTTCTGAACAGACATTTTGAGAAGTATAATTCCCTACATTTGAATCTTAAGGTAATTTATAGTATGTATATGAATATGTATGTATATGTGTATATACAACGAGTAACAGAATTAAATGTAAAAGCCGAAAGTAGTAGGTTCAGAATCAGCTACTGAATCGATATCAAAACTTTTTTCTATATGTTTTTTTTTTAATAATTAATTAAAACTTAGTAAATAACAGACACCCTTTCCTTTAATGCACCGAACAAACAAAATTGAAACGTAACTCCAGAGTATAAGGTCCTTTCTAAATTACATAATAAACGAATACTTTAATAAATCAAATAATAAACAAATATGAACTTTATTTCAACAGTCATAAAGGTCCTTTCAAATTCGCAAACAATCTAGCATTAAACAAACGCACACAACGATAGGCCTGAATAAACGTAAAAACCTACCAAAATAAATAATTACCATATTCTCTTTTCCGCATATTTAACAACGGTTAGACAGAGCAAGACGCAGCTATTGTTTAATGAAATTTGAATCATCCGATAAACGATGGCGCGCGCGGCGGAATCTTAAAAGGTTTGGGCGGTCGGTGTAGGGTAGTTCCGCGAAAAACGTGTGGCGAACGCTTCACGATGACGGCGAGCGTCGTTTCCACCTGAGAAACTGTCAGGACCTAATTCTACGTGATTACGCACCACGATTAGAGTGGCTATCTTAGAATTGGATCGGTCGCGGCGGGCCCGTGCAATGGCCTCCTAGGTCACCTGACTTGACGCCTCTTGACTTTTTTTGTGGGGACGTATTAAATCTCTCGTATACTTCAGTGAAACTGCTAGTGTGGAGGAACTTAAAAGTAGGATAGTGGCAGCGTTCCAAAAAGTTAAGAGTGACACTGAAGTTTTAGATAAATTACGTGACTAATTACGCAAACGTGCATTGAGATGTATTGAGTAAGGTGGTGGACATTTGGAACATATTTTAACAAGAAGTCGCCGTATGAGTGCCATTTATCATGTAAGTTAATTTTGTTTTCATTTTTTTGTTATTATTCCCAATCTAGTCTTCGTTGTATGATATTGCGTCATGTAATTCATCAGCAATGCAAAATGTGGCGTCTTTTACTCCCAACGTTGTAGTTAGATTCACCCAGAAAAAACGAAAAAGCGATATGCTTGCCGCTGCGCGAGCGCGCCGAGGGCTGACCACAGTTGACGCCGGTCTGGATGGCCCTTCTAAGCCCATATTCATAAATGACCACCTAACTCTTCACAACAAACTGCGGAATTTTCTACCGATTCCCACGAAAATTGCACTTGTACAATCTCTACTTTTACCTCTCCTTGATTATGCTGATGCTACCTATCTTGACCTCACCGAAGCCCAGATTGAAAAACTTGAGAGACTTCAAAATTTTTGCATTAGGTTCATATTTGGTCTTCGCAAATATGATCATGTTTCCGAATTCCGAGTCAAACTCAAGTGGCTATCAATACGTTTTCGCCGAAATACTCGAATTCTTTTACTCCTATATGGTATCTTGTTCCATCCCACCACCCCCCACTACCTTAAAAACCGCTTTAATTTCCTCGGTCACACTAACGCACGAACTCTTAGATCAACGGAGAACTTAACGCTAGACATTCCCAAGCACAGCACTTCATTTCTTGATAAGTCTTTTACAGTTCATGCTGCTCGCTTGTGGAACGAATTACCAATATCAATTAGGCAAGCCAAGTCACTACCAATTTTTAAGAGACTTGTTAAGACTCACTATTTGTCGCTACAATAACTTTTTATCCTGTCATATTTTTTATCCTCCTTATTAATATCATCATTTAAGTTTACTTGATATATGTACTAATATGTAAGTATATTGAAATAAAACTATTTTATACGGATTTTATCGCGATTTGGTTTAATTTTTACATTTTTTAACTTCCCGACGTTTCGATTACTTTACAGCTTTCGTGGTCACGGGGCGGATTGAGGTATTAGTCATCCGCTCAGTGACTGTTACAATTAAACTACCCTTAATTTATAATTATTAAATTAAAAAGTTAATTTAAAAAGTTAGCTAGTATTTGCGATCCGATCTACGCAGAAGGAGCTCACGGTGTCTTGAGGTCTGGCAGCTGGTCTTTTGGGTTCCGATTTAATTAAATGTAGAATTGGATCCCATGATGGTGCAAGCTTCAAGCCATCTTCTCTATTGAAATTTGGATGTTTTTTAATTTCAATAGCCTCGCGAAACATCCTGGGCAGGAAACGGTGTTCTTTGGCAAGGATTTGGGGCTGGTCAAAGCGAAGGTAATGCTTGGAGCCTTCCTCTATGTGTTCAGCAACTGCAGACTTCGTTGAGCGTCGGTGTTTGACGTCAGCTATGTGTTCTTTTACGCGGGTCCCTATGCTTCGTTTGGTTTGGCCGATGTAAGAGAGGCCACAGTCGCAATCTATTTTATATACTCCCGGTTCTTGTAAAGGTATATGACACTTGACAGGTGGTAAGAATTGACTAATCTTCTTAGGCGGCTTGTAGTATGTTTTAATAGAAGCACGCTTCAGGATGTAGCCAATCTTGTCCGTGACTCCTTTTATGTAAGGCAATATAACCGGGACCCGTTCAACTGTGGCTGGTTTCACTCGGTTTCTGTGACGGCGGCGTGGAATTTGGAGCTTGTTGTCTCGCAGTACTTGCTTGACGTGTTGCAGCTCAGTTGCCAGGTGTTTCTCGTCACAGATTCCTTGTGCTCTCTGAAACAAAGATTTACCCACGGTAGCTAACTGTTTTGGATGGTGGTGAGAATCACCGTTCAGATATTTATCTGTATGGGTCTTTTTCCTATACACAGTATGACCTAAGGACTGATCAGGATTACGGATAACTAAAACATCTAAGAAAGCAAGAGATTTGTTTTGTTCCAACTCCATAGTAAATTGAATTTTATTGTTAATGGAGTTGAGGTGATTTAAAAATGCAGTTACTTGGTCAGATGGTAAAATTGTGAAAGTATCATCTACGTACCGCTTGTAAAATCTTGGCGAGACCGGGGCTGTACTAAGGGCTGTCTCCTCAAAGTCCTCCATGAAAGTTAAAAAATGTAAAAATTAAACCAAATCGCGATAAAATCCGTATAAAATAGTTTTATTTCAATGTGTAACATTCGCGTAAATCTAAGAAACCATTATGTAAGTATATGTTTATGTATATATATGTATATTTGTGTGTATGTATGAATTTATAATGTAGGTATATATTATGTATGTATATGTTTATTATGTATAGCTTGTACATCCATGTTCCATTTTTTTTTCCAGTTGTACTACCCCATAATTCTATATAGTAATGATTTAATCCATCCAAAGGTTGCCTGGAAGAGATCGCAGTTAGCGATAAGGCCGCTAATTGTAACCATGACATTAGCTTTAAGTGATTTACTGTTACTGTGTTATTCTCTTTTATTGTGGTGAACAATAAAGTGTGTAAATAAATAAAAATAAACAAACTACTGTATAGACAAACACGCCTACTCGCAAAAGAAAAAGGCTTTAGGTATGTGTGGCTGTCCGAATGTAAAATATTGGTTCGAAAAAGTGATACCTCTGGTGTTCTTGTGGTGTCTAGTGAAGCCGATCTCATGAAAGTTAAATGACTATATGTATTATCCTTATACTATTATGGTGCTTTATGATTTGAGTATTTTACTACATAACTTAATCACTTGTTTTAACCATTTTGGCGGTTTGTTTATATGGAACACACAATATTATATAAATGTTTGTCGAACTTCCTTTTTAATAATTACTAATTTTATTCTACTTTATTTTATCTTGGATAATGAATAATTATAACTTTTCATTTTATTAACAAAACGTGAGGGGCCTACGCACCAAATCACATACATTTCTTAATGCAGTTTTATGCAACAATTACGATGCTATATGCATTACCGAAACTTGGCTTACAGGTAATTTTCACAACTCCGAATATTTTGACGACAGATACGAGTTATTTCGCTGTGATCGTGATACGGCGGCTAGTGGTTGTGGTCGGGCAGGGGGTGCCGCAGTAGCCGTGCGCCGCGCGCTCTGCCCGTGGCATCGCCTAGACATGCGCGCGCCGCCGCCGGCTGAGGAAGTTTGGGTATCCGTTCCTCTGGCCACCGCCACAGCGACACGATCAAACACAACATGTGCACGCTACTTACACATAATATGTACTTATACAGCGCATGGAAGTATGCATGAATCATTACTTAGTTCTTTTTATGATAGGGTAAGCGAATTTATTATCAGTAACTGCAATGATATTTTTCTTGTATTAGGCGACTTTAATATTACTTATGCCAATTGGTGTCGTAATCAATATTCTAATTGTATGGATATTCAAACGAATAATGACAAGTTTGCGTGCATAACATCTGATTTTATGAATTTATCTTTTTTGTCTCAATATAATGATCAATTTAATCAAAATGAAAGAATTTTAGATTTGATATTTAGCAATGAATGTTGCGTTGTTTCATTATGTGAACATCCATTAGTATCTCAGGATCCACATCATAAAGCTTTAGAGATTGAATTAAAATTAAACTACTCAACTCCGCTAAAACTTCCACACACTATTATAAGACAATTTCATAAGGCCGATTATGACTTAATTAACTCAGCTCTTAAATCTATTGACTGGGAAAGGATCTTGGGTGCCATGACTGATGTTGAATCTATGACACACTTTTTTATAATGCTCTTGAAGATATTATTAATAAACACATACCAACTTATAACTTAAATAGGAAGCATAAATACCCTCCATGATACATTAAACCTTTGATAAAATTACTGAACGAGAGGGAGAAGTTTCACAGAAAATGGAAGAAGTATGGTAATCTTAGTGACTACAACACATTTTCAACTTTAAGAAAGCGATTTAAAAAGATCCACGATATTTGCTATAAAGATTTTATCACTTACTCCGAACATAATATCAGAACACAACCAAAACTTCTTTGGTCATATATAAAATCAAAGAAATCCCACACAAATATTCCAGATAAGATGCTCTAT
The DNA here is from genome assembly GCA_949752805.1 of Deilephila elpenor. Classification (NCBI taxonomy): domain Eukaryota; kingdom Metazoa; phylum Arthropoda; class Insecta; order Lepidoptera; family Sphingidae; genus Deilephila; species Deilephila elpenor. Next base: position 14,895,808 of record OX457095.1, read on the forward strand.
AAAGGTAGAATTCTCTCTAGTGGTGATGATATATGTATGTAACGCGTTTAATGAATATTTTCATTCTGTTTTTATACCCGTTACTTCTGAAACTTCTCACACCAAGTTTAATTCACTCTCCACTGTAGACATTCACTCTCTTGATATTAATTTTGATCTTGTCTTTAAAGAGTTGAAACATGTTAACATTAATAAAGGTGCGGGTTATGACGACATTCACCCGATTCTTATATGTAAATGCGCTGGTGTCCTGGCTATACCTATAACATTAATTTTCCGAACTTCTCTTGACACCGGAGTTTTTCCCAGTAAATGGAAAAAAACAATAGTAACGCCTATACCTAAGAATAATAATGTGGCGACCCTCCACATGCACTCGCTCGGAGGCGAAGTATGTAACGGTTCACCAGCTGACCGCCGGCCGGATCTCAGGTAGTCGTGACGTCACCGGGCCCGCGCCGGCGCAACCATTCGTCGCAGCGCCAAATCAGTCGGCTTCTGCTCGATGCGCGCTTCACACCGTACCTATCGCTTTCGCTTTGCCTTACGTACCGTGCGCCTTTGCAAATTATTTCTATTTGCTATTTATTTATAAGACTGTCGCTTTCCTCTCCTTCTTAGTATTTAGTGGACTGATTTAGTGTGTAGTGTAAAGACTTGTTTTAGTATTAGTGTAGTGTATAAGACCTTAGCCTTAGTGACTTTGTACTTTTCATTTGTGTGACTTTTGTGTGTACATTAAACTCGGTGTACGCATTGTGTGGAGCGTTTTATTTCCGCCGCTTCCTGCATAGGCTCTGCCTACCGCACACGTCACACGTCGACACGCAGCCGTGTCGATATCAGGCTACCCGCGTATCCGACCTCTCGAAGATACGCTCACCTACACGCATCACCTACACCCTCATCTACCTCTCCACATTGGTGACCCCGACGTGATACCCCCTTTAAGATACAGGTCAAAGGGAAGAGTGTGACAGTATCGGTAGACCGCCTCAAACCGGCCTACATACTGGTTGACCCATCTCCCGATCCCACCTCAACCACCACCCCAACTCCCAATCAAACTCCTTGTTCCCTACCTAATCCTGCTCCCGCAGGGCAAGATGCCCAAGCCCAGGATGACGTCAGAAGAACGCGTTCGGGCCGTACAGTGCGATTTCCTGATTTTTATCGCCCGTAGTAACGGTCTCAGGAGGGGAGTGATGTGGCGTACATAACATTTAATTTATTTAAATCTTAAATTTAATTTTTACATATTTATATATTTACACATATTTACATTTTTATATTTACAAATAACATTATACATTTTACACACAATATTATTAATACAATATAATTTACACACTTTACAATAAATTAAAATACGGAACCCACATTCGGTATCTTACTTCGAAATTATATTTATGCATTTACTTCGAGCCTTTTGTTCACGCACGGTCCGGCTAGCCGACAGCTGACCGCTTAAGGCGAGAGAGAGGTGCGGTAGCGCAGGGGGGTCAACCGACCGTCCGGCCACTACCTGCCGAGACCCACCAGTCAGCACACAGATTCGCCCGCGGAGCCCGTGTCGCTTGCTACGTTACGCTTATATCTATTATCGCTAGATCAGCTGTTACTTATTGTGCTTTGCTTTCTTTCGTACTTTTCTATACTGTCTCTTCTACTCCTTCTATATTTATATGTGTGTAGTGTGTAGTTAATCTTCTGTGCGTGTAAACTGTTGTTCCGTGTATTTGTGAACTGTACGTGTGAATAAACTGTTGCTTTACTTGTGTTCGTTTTGTTGCGCTTGCGCATTCCTCGCAACACCGTTACAAGTGCCTACCACCGGTACCCATACACAGCACCGCACTTACCACGATAAAGATATTATCACTGAATATAGACCTATTTCCAAATTGTGCGTTCTTGGTAAAATTCTTGAGAAGATAGTTACTGCTTTCATTTCGCGTTCTGTGAGTAACTATACCGCGTTGATACGACAGGTGGGCATTAAATTACACTACGTATACTATACGTTCTTAGTATTAATTCGACACGGCACAAAAATTAATAATACCAAAAATGAGATTTTGTTTGTTTCAAGCAAACTAAATAGCCTACAAATAAGAGTAAAACGCAACCATCCTCTGTAAATAAATTGTACTCTGTAAATAAAATCATCCTCTGTAAATAAAATCACTGACCATTGATGAACTGAACTGGCAACGTCGCGCGGGGCGTGTGTTATCGTCGTGGTGGCGAGACGCCGCGCGCCGGCGCACCGCGCGTAGTTACGTAGTTTTGAAGGTAGTTTTAAGTCTAAAATTCGTTCTTTCCAAGCAGCGGGTATTTGCCGCGCTGGCACTCCCTCCTGATGCGGCACTGTACGTTTGTTGTCTCGTATCTTTGTACTGCCAATGTTATTGTGTGGGCGTCCCTGGGGCAATTGTGGCTGTCACCATACCTTTCGCGGTATGTACACAGAGCTAAAGCTGTGTTTCCATGGCATTCGCGGTAAATAAAAACCAAGCAGTGAATTCTGACGCGGTGTAAGTTACACGAGGCATTGTTAAACAGTTTAATTACAAACACAAACACAATTTAATTACGTGTCCTCGACAATAAAAACAGTCAACAACAATACAAAATCACAATTGTCGGCGCGAGATCGACAAGATAAAAGTGGCGCGGCGCGGCGGCGCAGGAGTTTCCGTGTTACATCCATTCCGAAAGGATAGCGACGGCGCACTAAAATAACAATTTCTTTAGGAAATAATTTTTATTTGTTAAGATGCAATAGCAACACACTGACCTATTTCTATTTCTTTTACGCGCGGGATGTTTTGCTATGATTTGTCTCTCTCGTAATGAAAGTGCAGGTGTGTATTTATTGCTTCCTTATTTGCATCGTCAACTTTTTAAGTAATTTAGTTGTACTTATTTATGTGACTTGTGTAAGAGCGGCAACAGCGCGTAGATTTTAGTAGGATCTATCGTTTTAAGGTGTTTGACCTGTGCGTTATACGTAATCAGCTGTTAGAAAAGCTACATCGTGTTCAAATGGAGCAAAAACTTACAAAATCACTTATGACTCAACTACTGCTCCTATTTAATTGATTTTTAGTACAGAACTTGGAAATGGTTCCTAGTATATGCAGTTTGAAAAAATGCCCATCGGTCGTATCAACTTTGTATATATCTCCGTTTCAACACGGATTTTTCAAACATCGTAGCGTAGATACCAATATGATTAATTTGACAGACTTTTTGGCACGTGCTATGGATAATAATATGCAGGTGGACGTCGTGTACACCGACTTCTCGAAAGCTTTCGATAAAATAAATCATGATATGCTAATGAACAAACTCGCAGAGGCCGGTGTGCATGGCAGCCTTCTTAGATGGATTCATTTTTACATAACAAATAGAAGCCAAGCGGTTTGCGTTAAAGGTTATACGTCTCTTTTTCTCCCTGTTCCCTCTGGTGTACCCCAAGGATCACACCTGGGACCCTTACTCTTCACGCTCTATATCAATGACATTGGTAATGCTTTCAATAACAGTCAACACTTACTTTACGCTGACGACCTTAAATTATTCACTATTGTTACAACATTGGAAGACTGTGTGAAACTGCAAAAAGATTTAACTAATTTATCCAAATATTGCGGTAGGAATCAACTATTCCTTAATGCCAACAAATGTTTTATTATATCATACACACGTAAAATCAAAAATATTACATTTGAATACAATATTAAAGATAAGAGTTGCAAGAGTTTCAAGTATAAGAGATCTGGGATTGATCATGGATTCAAAACTGTCCTATAATCTTCATATTGACTATATAGTAGCTACTGCATACCGTACTTTAGGTTTTATTCTCAGAATTAGTAAACCGTTCAAAAATGTAATGACCCGTTTGTCCGATCTATCCTAGACTTTTGTTGCACAGTTTGGAGCCCTTGTTATTCTGTACATATAAAAAGAATTGAAAATGTTCAAAAGAGATTTTTAAAATCTCTCAATTATCGCGCACATGGTGTAATAGAAACCTACGACGATGCTCTAGTCATACATAAAATGTCAACTCTTTATGATAGGCGAAAAATGTTTGATATTATTTATTTATATAAAATTGTAAACTCCCTTGTTGATTCATCCGCACTTTTGGCTAAGATTAATTTTTCGACCCCAACTCGTTTACGCGTACTGTTATACCCTTATCCTGTATATGATAACGCTAACCCTTATTTTTCCTACTTTGCCCTAACAGCATTTTCTAGAGTAGACAGGCAGTTCGTAATCATCCGTGACGCGCGACACACGCTCCCATACATTTCCGAAAGCCTAATTTTTGTTTATTTTAATTGTACCTTTTTTTTAAAAAGGCCTCCGGCCGAATCCTTATAACAATTTGGTGGCAGCGGTGGGATACCGATGGTGAAGGTATCCCTGGTACGTCTCCGTCTAGGCTTGTAAAAAGTGACCAAAGTGTGTGTGTGTCAGTGAGCGCCTAATTTCTAAAACTGAACTTTAAGAAGTGAAAGCCAAAAAATTATTATTACGAACTCATCAATATCCTATATCTCATATCAGTGCAAATTTCGCGAAGAATCAAGGTCCTATTATCCTGACCGTGCGAGAAAATATATTAACATCCTGCATTCAACACCCCAAAAGAAGGGTTGGTTTTATAAACTGCTTCCGAGGTGACGGGCAATTGCTGTACGTCCTGCTGTTCCTGCATAAAAACTCATCATGTTCCTGGTGGTTTCCTGCTCTCTGCTGATGCTGTAAGTCCCTGTCCACATACTTCGCAACAAGTGATAGTGAAAGTGAAATAAAAACAAAATATAGTTCATTTACAAATAACTAAATTTTATAGACACAAACACCTGTGTGTTATATCTTATTTCTCGCTTATCAGTGTTCTCACAGACCAATTCTTAGAATTGGTCGCGTCAGGCGGTCGTTCCGCCAGACAAATTGTAAACAATAACTTGGGCAGCCTGTTACACCGTATCAGAATTTATACAAGTCATAAGTTATTAAGTGCCTATTATTTTGAATATTTATAATCCTTTTCCGTGAGTAAAATTTTTGGCTATTATAATTCACAATGTCGGTCAAATCTGAAAGGTCAGACACAATCGACATCGGAACACTTTTCAAATTCGTAAAACCATTTAATGGGACACGCGAATTACACTGGTCAACAAAATTCAAACTTTTTCGTGCCACACGGACTTTTTTGATATTTTTTACTTTAGTTGGTGATTGTAAGAAAAAATAAACAGTTAAAAAAAATTTGCTAGCCAAGGATTTTATTCTATTGAGTAATTAAAAATATTAAGAAAAAATACAGATCTCGTAAATCAAACTTTTTTTTTATATAAATTACTTAATAATTTAAGATTTTCTTGAATGTTTAGCTTCTGGTTGGTCCCTTTTAATTGTCCAGCAGTAATCCGCTAACATATTTGGGCTCCATTTTCCCTGGTACCGCTTTTCCATACTAGAAATGTCCTGGTGGAACCTCTCGCCGTGCTCGTCACTGACAGCCCCTAAATTGTCAGGAAAAAAATCCAGGTGCGAGTCTAAAAAATGGATCTTGAGTGACATGTTGCAACCCAATGCTTGATATGACAATAAGAGCTCGCTAACCAACTCTCTGTAGCTGTCACTCTTGTGGTTGCCCAAAAAATTTGCAACAACATTTTTAAATGCGTTCCATGCACATTTTTCTAAACCGCTTAATTTTTCTTCAAATGTTGAATCTTTTATTAACTCCCTGATTTGAGGGCCAACAAAAATACCCTCTTTTATTTTTGCATCACTTATTTTAGGGAATTTTTCTTTTAGGTACAAAAATCCACTCCCACTGCGATCCATTCCCTTCACAAATTTTTTTATTAATCCTAATTTGATATGCAATGGTGGTAAAAGCACATTATTTGGCTCTACAAGGGGTAAATACTTTACATTTTTTTGGCCAGGAACTAACGATGCACGCATAGGCCATGTTTTTTTTATATAGTGATTAGTTCTGTCTCGGCTATCCCATTCACATAAAAAGCAGCAAAATTTTGTATAACCCAGCTGAAGTCCAAGTAATAATGCAACAACTTTAAGATCACCGCAGATTTTGAAGGAATATGTACTGTAATTTATTTTTTCAAGTAAAACTTTCATATTTTCATAGGTTTCTTTCATATTTGAAGCATGGGCCACAGGAACAGACGGAAGCATATTTCCATTATGCAATAAAACTGCTTTTAGACTTGCCTTCGAAGAATCAATAAATAAACGCCACTGAGAGATTTCAAAATCTATGTCCAACATTTTCATGATCTCATTTATGTTATTGCAAAACACCAAATCTCCATCCTGAGAAAAATACGTTCTGAAGTGTTCATCACGGTTTCGAAAATAGCTAACTTTTGTATTATGATGTAGCAAATTCCATTCTTTTAGACGAGATCCTAATAGTTCCGACTGCTTTTTTGACAAATTTAAATCCCTAACCAAATCATTTAGGTCTCCTTGAGTTATCAAATGTGGCTCCTTTTCAATTCCTTCAAACTCAAAGTCATCATCCTCGTCAACACACCGACTTGAAGTAGACGGTTGTGAATGGTCGTTATCAACAGACGTTGTTGCAACTGGTATTAGTTCTGGCATTTTTTTACAATGAGAGACTGGTCTTATAGCAGAAGATACGTTAGGGTAGATAACTGTGTTTTTTTTCTTGTAATTTATACCTCTTAAGTCAGTGAGACAAAAATAGCAATCCGAAACGTGATCTCGCTGTTCAGTCCATATCATGGGTACAGCAAAAGGCATAGCTCGTGCACCTTTCTTCCAGTCGGTTAAATTTTTCACACAAGTTATGCAACAGACATGAGGGGCCCAGAATTTGTCTTGATGGGCGACAGAAAAACCAAAACATTGGTGATAACACTCCAGCACAAGTCAATTTGCTCTGCGGGTAGAAACCTGCTTATCGAAACTTTTAACGGAGGTGACTCTCTCTAACAAAAAGAAATCCGAGTTAACCGGCCGTATAGCGGCTATGGAAGACCTTGCACTGCATACATTTTTACTCAACCTAAAACCTGAGATTTCCAATCTAGTCCGGGGTAAAAACCCATCCAACCTTAATGAAGCTATTAACATAGCGGTGTCCGAAGAGAAAATCCTTACCTTGGTCAACAAACGTAATCACCATGGCCAAACATCGCAACGCCATTTAGCAAAACCTCAATATCCATTCAAGTTCCCTGTTCATAATAACATGCGCCCTAAACCAGCCTTCAAGCAATGGGATCAAAATAAATATACCCCAGTCTGTCGTTACTGCAAGAACGAAGGGCATACTATAGAAGTTTGTAGGAAAAGAGAGTACAACAATAATAGATACAAAAATCCTCAAACATCCCAATCCTTTTTTAAACCTGCCCGTGTCACCTATGTAGCTAACGATGATGAGGACGTTAATGACGCTATTCCCGAAGACCAACCTTCGACAAGCACCCATTTAAACGAATAACGGGCTCACGGAAGTGCCTCGTGAGACCCCAGACACAATCCTTTACACAACTTGCACATCATAATGGCACTTTTACTATATCCAAGGACCACACGGGTAATCAGCCCCAAACAAGATTTCTTAATCATTCAAAATCCTATCAAATTCCAAAGGTCAAAAATCCTTTCCAAACTTCTTCTATATCCAAGGACCACACGGGTAATCAGCCCCAAGCAAGTGTCCATTATCATTCCAAATCCAATCAAATTCCAAAGGCCAAAAGTCCTTTCCAAAATTCTTCTATATCCAAGGACCACACGGGTAATCAGCTCCAAGCAAGTGTCCATTATCATTCCAAATCCAATCAAATTCCAAAGGCCAAAAGTCCTTTCCAAAATTCTTCTATATCCAAGGACCACACGGGTAATCAGCCCCAAGCAAGTGTCCATTATCATTCCAAATCCAATCAAATTCCAAAGGCCAAAAATCCTTTCCAAACCTCCTCTATATCCAAGGACCACACGGGTAACCAGCCCCAAGTAAGCGTCCAAATTTCTTCTTTGAAATGAAATGAAATGAAATGAAATGAAATGAAATGAAATGAAATGAAATGAAATGAAATGAAATGAAATGAAATGAAATGAAATGAAATGAAATGAAATGAAATGAAATGAAATGAAATGAAATGAAATGAAATGAAATGAAATGAAATGAAATGAAATGAAATGAAATGAAATGAAATGAAATGAAATGAAATGAAATGAAATGAAATGAAATGAAATGAAATGAAATGAAATGAAATGAAATGAAATGAAATGAAATGAAATGAAATGAAATGAAATGAAATGAAATGAAATGAAATGAAATGAAATGAAATGAAATGAAATGAAATGAAATGAAATGAAATGAAATGAAATGAAATGAAATGAAATGAAATGAAATGAAATGAAATGAAATGAAATGAAATGAAATGAAATGAAATGAAATGAAATGAAATGAAATGAAATGAAATGAAATGAAATGAAATGAAATGAAATGAAATGAAATGAAATGAAATGAAATGAAATGAAATGAAATGAAATGAAATGAAATGAAATGAAATGAAATGAAATGAAATGAAATGAAATGAAATGAAATGAAATGAAATGAAATGAAATGAAATGAAATGAAATGAAATGAAATGAAATGAAATGAAATGAAATGAAATGAAATGAAATGAAATGAAATGAAATGAAATGAAATGAAATGAAATGAAATGAAATGAAATGAAATGAAATGAAATGAAATGAAATGAAATGAAATGAAATGAAATGAAATGAAATGAAATGAAATGAAATGAAATGAAATGAAATGAAATGAAATGAAATGAAATGAAATGAAATGAAATGAAATGAAATGAAATGAAATGAAATGAAATGAAATGAAATGAAATGAAATGAAATGAAATGAAATGAAATGAAATGAAATGAAATGAAATGAAATGAAATGAAATGAAATGAAATGAAATGAAATGAAATGAAATGAAATGAAATGAAATGAAATGAAATGAAATGAAATGAAATGAAATGAAATGAAATGAAATGAAATGAAATGAAATGAAATGAAATGAAATGAAATGAAATGAAATGAAATGAAATGAAATGAAATGAAATGAAATGAAATGAAATGAAATGAAATGAAATGAAATGAAATGAAATGAAATGAAATGAAATGAAATGAAATGAAATGAAATGAAATGAAATGAAATGAAATGAAATGAAATGAAATTATTTATTGAACCCATGAAATGTCATACATTATTTAGATTCAGTCACTTTTTTCCACTACCACCCGGTTCACAAGGCTGTTTTCGCCAGAGAAGAACGGGCAAGAAACTCTAGCGTTGCTCTTTTTAAAACAAGTTTACAATACAATAATTATACAGAGGTTGCAGCGCCGTTAAATTCAGAGCAGTTCATAGATAATTTAGAAGAATAATGATGAATAGTGTTATTGGTCAAGTGATTTTGTACGGTTGAGTTAGGTAAGTAAAGTCACCCAGAACGCGGAATCAGTGCACTGCTTCACCAAAGCAATGAATAGTAGTAATAGTTTTAAAGCAATTAAAAGTTATCATTATAAGCAAGTCGAGCAGACCAGTCCACACAAGCAGCACTCGTTCACGAGTATGACGCATGTGCCAGCCATCGGCCTCCTCAACCATGTTACAGGGAAGTGGCCGACCCGGCACACGACGCCGCCGCAAGCACAGACGTTTTAGCGAGCATGACTTACTCAAATTGCTTACAACTGCGATGAAATCAAATGGACTAATTATTACATCACATCTATATCAAACAATGCACATCCGGTTAGGGGACTTATATTATGTTATGTTCCCAAGCCTTATTATCCTCTAGGTAATCTGAAATTTTATAGTAAGCTTTATTACACAACTGTCACTTAACAGTGGATTTAAATTTGTTTATACTTAAGGCTTTTATGTGAGTGGGAACTTTATTATAGAAGTGTATACAGTAACCCTTAAAAGATTTGCTGATTTTGTGGAGCCTGGTCTTATGACTGACTAGATTATTTCTATTTCTAGTATTTTTGTCATGAACATCGCTTAACTTTTTAAATTTCTCTATATTTCTATGGACATACATAAGATTAGTAAAAAAAACTTCAAAATCCAATCAAGTTCCTAATATCAAAAATTCCTTCCATGACCCTGAAAATAAAAATGATGATATAATTGAAACTCAAATATATGAAATATCATACAATCCTAACAAAATATCCTTACCTCATATCCTCGTCCAATCTTCCGTATCCAATAAACCACTTACCTTACTCGTTGATACCGTATCCGCTGTATGTCTTCTGCGAAAATCAGCTGTTGAATCATTTGCCAACCTGAAACTAAAAAAATATATAATTAACCTGAAAGGTATAGACAGTCGAGAAGACGCTGTACCTACCCTTGGTAATTTTGATATGCATCATTTATTTGGCAGGGAGTCGATACCCTTTAAATTCCATCTAGTAGAACAAATAGACTTGTTATATGATGGTATAATTGGAAACGATTTACTTACCTTTTTCCAATGCTCTGTTGACTATAACAGGAAAATCCTCAAGCTAGGAAAAAATAAAATTAAACTTAATTTCACAACACAACTATCCTAAGATTTTAAATTAGAGCATAGTACTTGTATCGCTATTGTAACTTAGAAATTAAACTGTGTGTTCTACGAATTTACAACGATATATAAACACTTTTTACTGCAACTTCCTACCGTAATAAAGGAAACTCGCCGCGTGTCCATTATTCAAAAAGCGAATAAAAATCATCAAACGCGACACAAACGGCATATATTAAAATAAACACTATCAAAACGCTTAAAGCGACATAAATATATTTCATAATGATCGTTAAGTTAAAAATAACAGAAGAAAACGCAGCGGTGAAGTGTTGGAACGACAAAAAAGGTTTATATTAGCGACCATTACCGTTCCTACAAGGCTTTTATTGCGCTTTAGTCGGCGAGTGTACGTGCCTTGAGCGGCCCTCTCGCAATGCACTTAATGCAGTTATGCAAAACACTTCAAATATCTCGTTTGCTCCCGTGTACTCCGCGCGGACGGCCTCCGCTTTTTTTCCACACCGTAAATTACGTTTTCATTAGAATGCATGAAACTTTCATATTATTTACATTGTGCAGCCGACAAAACGGCTGTGTTCGCTTTGCTTAAAAATATTATTAATTATTCTTATGTATGTCGTTTTAAAAGTAGGTATAATTTTCATTCTATTTTCACATTATCATCATTACATTAGCGACCGGCAGTCTAATTTTGAATATAGGCCTCTCCGAAACCTATGTGTAGATATTTGCATCCAGCGACTTTTGGAGGTCGGCAGGAGGTCTGTGCGTATCAAGATTGACATAATTCTCAGCCAAATGAAGTCCTTTGCTAAGTGTAGGTGTTAACCGAAGATTTGAGGTTAAAGAAACTTTATTTCTACGGAAACCTAGGGATAGCCGTCTTTATAACTTCTATCATCATCAGCATTCTCAAACACACAATTCCATTGTTGAAGGTAGGTCATATAAGTATAGAAGTCATCAGGTCACAAAAGTCATCAAATTAAGACGCCCACAGTGAGCTGTTACAATTTCTCTGCATCTGTATCTGTCTCTTTTCTCTTGCAATTACTTCATGCCACATATCTGAAAACTTGTATTTTTGATTAGCAACATTTTATTTTATTTTTTTTTATTTTTTATTTATTAGGGAAAACAAACAATTGTATATTACAAAATTGTACACAAGATATTATAATATTAACAGTGGATAGGTAAATATACAATCAACAGCATTTTCCACAGATAGATAAATGGAAATTACATAAGTACAGGAGGCGTTACAACAGATCGTTTACATTCCGTACCCCTAGCCGGAACATTTTGCAGTATCGTAATAGAATAGTAATAGTAAAATTTTGTATGGGAATTTAAACAGCGCCATTGTGAGCGTATTTGGAACTAAAATGTGACAGCGGGAAACGTTTACGATACTATAGTATAGTTAGCGAGTAGTTTAACGATAGTTTTACTTTAGAAATGTATGAAAAGTGGCAGCAGGAATAATTTTTGACGTATAGTATCGCCAATTACTATAGTTTTGCTGTCGAAAAATACGAGAACTTTCTCACCGAGATTTTGTCAGTGAGAAAGCTATCGTGAATGTAGTTTTGCGATTTATTTTATTTGAAATAAGGCAAAATGTGTTAATTACGATCATACTCAGTGCCCTCGACGTCTTATTGTTATTTTGTTTATTTATCTACTCCGTGTTTCACTAAAAATAGGCAATTCAATATGGAGTTACAATTGTGTTGTTTCAAATATTTTTGTTACTAACAGCGGCATTATCAAAAGAAGGTTACTTCCTATCCTAAGGACTTCTCGGAATCGGAGCAATGAACTTGGGAAAAAGTATGAGGATATAAGAAGACTAGACTTAGTGTAGTTTTAAAATGAATAGCTAACTAAAACTGTAACATTAATAAATAAAACAATCATATTATGCACTTTTGTTTTATGTTTTGTGTACCTACTTACTTATGTTATGCAACAGGCTCATTTCAATGTGTAGTCAATATGGTCAAGTTCTTAGCTACTTCTTCATATTATATTATTGAAATGATATATGTGAAGAAAGTTACCAAGGCTCATAACAGGCAAAAATGTAGCGAATACTTTCATTAAGTTTCCACCTTAAAGGTATAAAGGCATTATATTAAACAAACATCTGTGTCTATATCTATTACCTATTATTTATAAGTTTAATTCTTTACATTTACAATGTGTTACTTAGGATCATACTCAGTGTCCTCAACATCTTATATTTTGATCTTATTGTTATTTTGTATAATTATCTACTCCGTGAAATGAAATGAAATGAAATGAAATTCATTTATTGGTCACGTAGGCAATTAAATAGCTCTTATGACAAGTCAATACACATAGTACTTATTTTCTATTTACAAGATATTCGTTGGAATACTTACGTGTTTCACTAAAAATAGGCAATTCAATATGGAGTTACAATTGTGTTATTTCAAATATTTATAATTCTTACTAATAGGGGCATTACCAAAAGAAGGTTAATTCCTATCCTAAGGTCTTCTCGGAATTGGAGCAACAAACTTAGGAACAAGTATGACGATATAAGAAGACTAGACTTAGTGTAGTTTTAAAAATGAATACCTAACTAACCTTTTATAAATAAAACAATCATATTATGCACTATTGTTGTATGTTTTGTGTACTTACTTATTTATTTAATGCACAGGCTCATTTCAATGTATAGTCGATATGGGCAAGTTCTCAGCTAGTTGTTCATATTATGTTATCAAAATGATATATGTGAAGAAAGTTACCTAGGCTTTTTACGAGCAAAAATGTAGCGAATACATTCATAAAGTTTCCACCTTAAAGGTATAAAGGGATCATATTAAACAAATGTCCGTGTCTATAATATCTATTACTTATTTATGAGTTTATTTCTTTACATTCGTTGACGAGTGGCATCCGTATAAATTTGTTTGTTGTTGTTGTTATGTCAATTGTCAAACAAAAAATGGCTACGTTCGGAAATATAAATGCTTAATTGCTTGAAATGATTTTTAAAAATTTAGATCAATTGTTATTAATACTTTTTTGCGTCATAATTCATTTTCATCACCTTTAACAGGTCTTTAAGGCATGCTATAGGCTTTTTATTATTTTATGATAATAATATATTTTTTTACAAACACGGTGAATGATAATTCCGCACGAATCATTCAATAATATTCATTCATTGCCATAGGTTATCTGTGAGTATCGTATCGTATTATTCAAGAGTTTACGAGAGTATGGTTAAACGGTTCATGCTGCCGCCAAATATAGTTATCGAGTAGTAATAGTAAAGTAATGATTGTTACTATACTATTACTATACGATACTTCAAAATGTTCCGGCTAGGGGTACTGTAGAATTTGACACCGAAATTAGTGATTTTAAAGAATATAGCGCATTTATACAAAACTCTAGCTTTCTTCTCAATAACCCATCACTGTACCCCTAGCCGGAACATTTTGCAGTATCGTAATAGAATAGTAATAGTAAAATTTTGTATGGGAATTTAAACAGCGCCATTGTGAGCGTATTTGGAACTAAAATGTGACAGCGGGAAACGTTTACGATACTATAGTATAGTTAGCGAGTAGTTTAACGATAGTTTTACTATAAAAATGTATGAAAAGTGGCAGCAGGAATAATTTTTGACGTATAGTATCGCCAATTACTATAGTTTTGCTGTCGAAAAATACGAGAACTTTCTCACCGAGATTTTGTCAGTGAGAAAGCTATCGTGAATGTAGTTTTGCGATTTATTTTATTTGAAATAAGGCAAAATGTGTTAATTACGATCATACTCAGTGCCCTCGACGTCTTATTGTTATTTTGTTTATTTATCTACTCCGTGTTTCACTAAAAATAGGCAATTCAATATGGAGTTACAATTGTGTTGTTTCAAATATTTTTGTTACTAACAGCGGCATTATCAAAAGAAGGTTACTTCCTATCCTAAGGACTTCTCGGAATCGGAGCAATGAACTTGGGAAAAAGTATGAGGATATAAGAAGACTAGACTTACTGTAGTTTTAAAAGGAATACCTAACTAAAACTGTAACATTAATAAATAAAACAATCATATTATGCACTTTTGTTTTATGTTTTGTGTACCTACTTATTTATTTTATGCAACAGGCTCATTTCAATGTGTAGTCAATATGGTCAAGTTCTTAGCTACTTCTTCATATTATATTATTGAAATTATATATGTGAAGAAAGTTACCAAGGCTCATAACAGGCAAAAATGTAGCGAATACTTTCATTAAGTTTCCACCTTAAAGGTATAAAGGCATTATATTAAACAAACATCTGTGTCTATATCTATTACCTATTATTTATAAGTTTAATTCTTTACATTTACAATGTGTTACTTAGGATCATACTCAGTGTCCTCAACATCTTATATTTTGATCTTATTGTTATTTTGTATAATTATCTACTCTGTGAAATGAAATGAAATGAAATTCATTTATTGGTCACGTAGGCAATTAAATAACTCTTATGACAAGTCAATACACATAGTACTTATTTTCTATTTACAAGATATTCGTTGTAATACTTACGTGTTTCACTAAAAATAGGCAATTCAATATGGAGTTACAATTGTGTTTTTTCAAATATTTATAATTCTTACTAATAGGGGCATTACCAAAAGAATGTTAATTCCTATCCTAAGATCTTCTCGGAATTGGAGCAACAAACTTAGGAACAAGTATGACGATATAAGAAGACAAGACTTAGTGTAGTTTTAAAAATGAATACCTAACTAACCTTTTATAAATAAAACAATCATATTATGCACTATTGTTGTATGTTTTGTGTAGGTAGTTACTTATTTATTTAATGCACAGGCTCATTTCAATGTATAGTCGATATGGGCAAGTTCTCAGCTAGTTGTTCATATTATGTTATCAAAATGATATAATATGTGAAGAAAGTTACCTAGGCTTTTTACGAGCAAAAATGTAGCGAATACATTCATAAAGTTTCCACCTTAAAGGTATAAAGGGATCATATTAAACAAATGTCCGTGTCTATATCTATTACTTATTTATGAGTTTATTTCTTTACATTCGTTGACGAGTGGCATCCGTATAAATTTGTTTGTTGTTGTTGTTATGTCAATTGTCAAACAAAAAATGGCTACGTTCGAAAATATAAATGCTTAATTGCTTGAAATGATTTTTTAAAATTTAGATCATTTGTTATTAATACTTTTTTGCGTCATAATTCATTTTCATAACCTTTAACATGTCTTTAAGGCATGCTATAGGCTTTTTATTATTTTATGATAATAATATATTTTTTTACAAACACGGTGAATGATAATTCCGCACGAATCATTCAATAATATTCATTCATTGCCATAGGTTATCTGTGAGTATCGTATCGTATTAATCAAGAGTTTACGAGAGTATGGTTAAACGGTTCATGCTGCCGCCAAATATAGTTATCGAGTAGTAATAGTAAAGTAATGATTGTTACTATACTATTACTATACGATACTTCAAAATGTTCCGGCTAGGGGTACTGATACAACGTAAACAAACGCGATGTCAATCACAATAAAGAGTAAAGACTAAAGTGTCAAACAAAAGATGACTACGTTCGGAAATTTAATTAAAATTAATGATTGGAGTAATTTTTGTATATCAAGGATTAAAGCAAACAATTTATTTTTGCTTTATAATTTGTTTTCATTACTTGTAGCACAAGTTTAATGGATGATGTATATTTTTTTATTTTAAAATAATGATTAGTTATTTAACAAACACGATGAATGACAATCCCGCACGAACCATTCAATAATATTCGTTCATTTCCATATATTATCTAGGTATTTTTATTACTATAGTATCGTTAGATTAGCCAGTTCACGAGAGTATGGTTAAACGGTTCATGCTGCCGCCAAATGTAGTTATCGAGTAGTAATAGTAAAGTAATGATTGTTACTATACTATTACTATACGATACTGCAAAATGTTCCGGCTAGGGGTACTGATACAATAGTAACTTGCCCAATTAAATTATGAAACGAAAGAAAAACCAAGAAACAAACCAAAAAAAAAAAAAAAAAAAGTAAATAAATAATAAAATATCAATAGGTGACATTATTAATTGCAGAGTGAATTCTTGAAATAGAAAGTTTACAGGTGCGACAGATCATTTGATATAAGTATTTTCACAGTCTGCCTCTTAAACTTATACGCTGATAGAGAAAATATGTCTACATCCGTGAAGAGATTATTATAAGATTCAACAATTCGGCGTAGGGGAGAGCGCACACCAGCATTGGTCCTGCAGGAACCGATTGCGAAGAGTGTACGCCCTCTCGCCTCGCGTCGATGAACTGTCCTAGGTACTAAGTAACAAATTTTGTTATTGAGTTCGATGCAATCAATATGACCGTGGCATATTTTATAAAGCAACATTGCTTCTAGTTGTGAACGCCTTGATTTTAAAGTGAGCATTTTATATCTGTTCAGTAGCTCTTTATAAGTTAGTCGCTCACGGTGGCACTTATAATGCATTGTGCGTAGAAATTTACGTTGCACTGCTTCAGTCTGCTTTATGTATTTATCGTAAAGTGGGTTCCAAACGCAACAAGCGTATTCCAGTTGAGACCTAATCAGGGTCTTGTACAGTGTTAGGTATGTGCTGGGTCTTTTAAAGTCCCTACTGGCCCTCATTACAAAACCATACATTTGATAACTTTTGTTTGCAATGGTATGAGTGTGTGTATCTAGATGAAGCTTACTATCTAATTGAACTCCAAGATCACGAACAGACGATACTCTAGTAATATCGATATTATTTAGTTTGTAAGTGAAATTAATTCTGTTTCTATTTTTAGTAAATGTAATAGCGTTGCATTTAGGAATACTCAAATGGAGCTTATTATTGGTACAGTATACTGAGAACCTGTCCAAATCCTGTTGGAAGAGATGGCACTCATGAGTCGAGCAGATACTGCGATACGCTTTGAGGTCATCAGCATATAATAGGAATTTAGAATGTAGGAAGCATTCATCTATGTCATTTAGATAGAGTATGAAGAGCAATGGGCCGATGATTGACCCTTGTGGTACCCCTGAGGTTGCTAGTATGTTGCCAGACAGGTATCCATTCAAAACTACCTTTTGTACCCTATTACATATATACGAGGCAAACCAGCGTAGGAGATCTCCTCTAATTCCATTAAATGCTAATTTTTTCAGGAGTAGTTCATGATCGACTTTATCAAAGGCCTTTTGAAAGTCGGTATATACAGCGTCAGTTTGATACCCTCTATCTAAGTTTTCGAAAAGGGAACTGGTAAAACATACTAAGTTTGTAGAAGTTGATTTGTACTTGACAAAACCATGTTGATGGGGAAGTAATGTATTGTGTAGGAGAGGGTATATTTCAGCATGGACCAGACTTTCAAAAAGCTTAGACATGGAACATAGAATAGAAATTGGCCGGTAATTTTCAACGTTA
Organism: Deilephila elpenor; assembly: GCA_949752805.1. NCBI lineage: Eukaryota > Metazoa > Arthropoda > Insecta > Lepidoptera > Sphingidae > Deilephila > Deilephila elpenor. The sequence continues at coordinate 14,913,976 of OX457095.1, forward strand.
TTTTTTACCCCACTTTTAAACACGGGAGTAATATTGGCTGATTTCCATACAGTAGGAAAAATTCCTTCAGATAAGCATTTGTTGTAAATAATGTGTAGAGGGCGATGGATACTCGAAGCTGTGCGTTTTAGGAATAGGGCGGGTATACCATCTGGACCGGCTCCCTTGTTATGGTTTAAGGACCTAAGGGCTTTAATGAGCTTGTCAGATTGGATTGATAAATTAGTAAGGTGGATGCCAATGTTCGGATTATCAGCAGGTGGGGACCATGTCTCTGTTAGGGTTGATGTCTCATATACAGAGCTGAAGAAGTGTGCGAACATATTGCAAATGTCTTGCGGATCCTTACTAGATCGTGACTGGTAGTTCATGGATGCCGGGATGTCAGACTTAACTTTTCTATTCGATAAGAATGTCCAGAAATACTTAATATCGCTAGATATGCTGTCCTCTACGGACTTTATATAACTGGAAAAACATTTAGTACATTGAGATTTGAATCTGGCCCTGTAGAGAGAAAATTGTTCGTAATCAGACTGGTTTTTGTATTTTTTCCATCGAATCCACGCTTTGTTCTTATTATTAAATATATGAATTAGCGGTCGCGAGAACCAAGAAGGGAATTTAGAGACCTTTCTAGGTATTAGTGGAGTATAATCCTTGATGATAAGATGGATGATAGAATAAAACGTATCGAGTGCTGCCTCAGAGGATAAGTTGCATAAAAGAGAATTCCAATCAAATGTATTAAGACGTTCATTAATTGAGTCATAATTAGCTCTACGAAAATTAAATCTCGGAGCGGATTGTCTTTTTAAGTAGGTTGTATGGACCGGAAAAGGGACATCTATTGACAGGGGTGGGTGATAGATGTTTGGCTTTAAGAGAGGCTGAGAGGGCTGGCACACGGAACAAGACACGTTTGAAAAGATTAGATCCAATATTCTATGCTGTTGGGATGCATTAATTATAGTGTTATACTGAGAAACATTGATGTTAGTCATGAAAACTTGTAGATTTTCTGATAGGGATGATGTATTGCCGCAAACACTGCCTTGATTGGGGAATGTTGGAGGGGGCCAAGATACATGTGGTAAATTATAGTCGCCGGCGAGGAGGAAATGATCTATGTCCATAGTCTGAAATAAGTTTAATACCATGTCAAAGTGAAGCGCAAAGGTTTCTTTACGCCCGTTGGGAGGTATGTATACAGCACCAATGACATGGTGTTTTGAATGTTTAGAACTAGGTATGGACACAAATACTTGTTCAAGGTATCTGCTTGCTTGTGCCGATATGGGCAATGGTAAATTAATACGAGAAGGGCCTAAGCTCTTGCGTATCATAATTAGGACTCCACCTCCGTCCTTCTTACCTGTGGCAGAGCGATCACGATCACATCTATATACATAATAACGCTGATCTGTCATTTCACTATCTGCAATCTCAGGAGTAAGCCATGTCTCAGTAAGGATGATGACATCATAAGAGTATGACAAAATATTCAAATAAAGTTCCTGTAATTTTGTGCGGGTGCCACCGCAATTTTGGTAATAAAAGGTCAAGTTATTGGAGAATGTTACAGTAAACTATGAATAAAATTAAAAAGTTCTCGTGTGATGGTGGTTTTATAAAGAGCACGAACAAGATATTAGCGTAAAATATTGTAAAAACTTTGTTGATTGCATCGTAATGAATTGGTCGAACAGATGTATAAAATTCGGAACACAAAGCGTAAATGTAATTATAATAAAAAGGGCAGTACGAACAGTTATATGAACTAACATGACTATACAAAGTACTATGTATTAATGAATGAGTATTATTAAATATTATTAATGATATTACTGACATTTTAGTTTTTAACATTGTGAGCCGTACATTTAATTTTCTTGATGTCTGCGTGGGAGCGTACAGAAAATATTGGAGAACTATCAGACTCACGAGCAAGAATTGTGGCATGTTTGATCCATATGTATTTAAAACCGCAGCGCTTCGCTGCATCTCGACACTCTCGAAAAAGTTGTTTTCTTTTAAGGGTGATGTGCTCGTTGAAGTAGATTGGAGTAGGGGTACCTGCTATTCCCAGGCGGTCGGTTGTAAGGCCTTTGGCCAGGCGAAAAGCGCTTAAAATGTTGTCGCGATGAGTTCGCGTTCTTAGTTTAGCTATAATGTTCTTAGGTTTATTGTTTTGCTGGTGAGCGTGTGGGATTCGGTGTATGGATATGATATCGTTATTAGATATGTGACATCCGACAGCCGCTCCGATCGAGTCCAAAATAGATATTAGGTTCTCGCCACGTCTCTCCGGTACATTGCAGATCTCCAAATTACATTGTCTACTCTGTTGTTCGAGGTTGTCAATTTTCATTTCGAGTAATTCAACTATATTGTTACTGTTATTACCGCTGCGTACTTCGGAGGACAGATCATCAACACGCTTCTTTAGGTCTGCATGGCAGTTTTCCTGATAATCCGTTGTGGTCTGTAGTTCAGCCACTACCCTCGATAATTCACCTAGTTGGGATTTAAGTGACGAGTTCTCAGCGCGCATGGCATGTATCTCGGCTTTTAGGTCGGAAAGTGTGTTATTAATTGCATCACTCAACTTTACAATGTTCAGATCCAAATCGGTTTTCCACGCTTGTAACGTGGCTTGTATGTCTCGTGAAAACTTGTCAAAGTCCATATGGTGTTCAGACGCAGTATTGCTAGCAACTTGTTCAGTCGATACATTCACGGACGGAGGCATTGAAGCATTGTCGTTGTCATTTGACAACATTCCCACGGGGGGGTCGGATTGCTGTTTACCTGTAGTTCCGACGCCAAGCATCGCTAAAGACCGAACGGGAGTATTTTGATTTGACCGAACACGGTGGGTGACATTAATGCATGACGGACACTTCCAGTTAGCCTTTAGTTCTTTAGTCAGGGCGGAATATTGACTCGAGTTGATATTAAGGCATTCACAGTGGTATTTGCATTTACAAGTATTGCAAATAAGGTGCGGAGCAGCAGTTAGGATTCGAGCATTGCATCCACTGCAGTTCATCATGGTACAGTACGCCACCTAGCGTGTGCTGCTGGAACAAAGTTCGGACTGCTATGGAGCTTAGTGTACAGCGCTGCCTAGCGGCAGGTGTGAAGATCTATTTGTTATGTCCAATACTGTGCGTAACACCAGCTCGCTCTAACGTAGATAGATGGCAGCACGATCCACGATAGAGTAGGATTTAGTGGGTTTTTGAATAGGAAGCCGTTATTTGGTTTTCACACTAAACTTGATATTTTGCAATTCTCACCAAGCACAGAGCACAAAGTAAGTCAAAATCTTTATTCCTGCAATTTGGGCGGGAACAGTTTCGGAAAAGCACTGATATGTCCAATTTCACGATGTCTCAATATTCACTGTTTCTATGTCACTAATAACACTTAACTTGCGGAGTCTATATTCTTTAGGGGGAGTGTTTGACTGTTTCTATGTATTAACACTTTCGAAAGCAGCAATATTAAACTCTGAATATTTTTAATCAAATTTAAAACTTAGAGCACAACTATGTATGTAAACACGTTACAGCGCCACCTAGTGAACATACCGCGAAATTATAGTAAAAACGATCGCAACATGAGATATGGATAAACAAGTCTCAGGTTTGATTTCACCCGCGTACTTAAGATACCGCGTACTTAAGTGCGTGGTGGCCTGTTGGTAAACGGACCAGACGCGGCTGCCTACATGTTCACGGTGGTCGCGGGTTCAAATCCCAGGGCGCACCTCTGACTTTTCGGAGTTATGTGTGTATTGATAGTCAATCACCACGCACTTTAACGGTGAAGGAAAACATCGTGAGGAAACCTGCATACCGTAGCGATTTTAAAGAATTTCTACGGTATGTAAGTCCGCCAACCCGCACTAGGCCAGCGTGGTGGACTATATGGCCTAACCACTCTCAATCGATTCTCTCGATTGTAGAGTAGGCCCGTGCCCTGCAGTGGGACGTATATGGGCTGATATAGATATAGATAGACTTAAGATACCATTGTTTAGTTTTATTTTCGCCATTTTTCATTCATTCTTCCGCCAATTTTCCGCGTGGTTGACGCTAGTTGGGAATCGTTGCCGCGAGGCAAACGCTAAATAACAACTTAGCAGTTATTTAATAAACGCAAACGCATTGTTATAACCAGCGGCGGAGTCATTTATACGTTTATTGTGTCTGAAATGAAGAAAACCGACGACATTTCACCTTCAATTCAAATCAAATCAATCACAGTGAAAATATACTTTCATTACTGTAGCATTCCAATAAATTGATTTCTATTTAAAAATATTTCTTCACAGTTTCCACATCAATTGTGGACGCAGTTATTTAATAAACGCAAACGCATTGTTATAACCAGCGGCGGAGTCATTTATACGTTTATTGTGTCTGAAATGAAGAAAACCGACGACATTTCACCTTCAATTCAAATCAAATCAATCACAGTGAAAATATACTTTCATTACTGTAGCATTCCAATAAATTGATTTCTATTTAAAAATATTTCTTCACAGTTTCCACATCAATTATGGACATAACTGGACTAAAAATTACCATTTTTAATTAATATAGAGCGATTGCATTTGATCGGCAACCTTGCAATTAAGTGACGCAATCACGGGTTAATAATAATAAAAATATCGTATAAATCTGAAAACACCGATAAATCTGGCTGGAAGGATCGCGTGAAAGCGTTGTTTTCCTTGCATCGGCACCGGTGTAAAATATTCAACACGAAAACGATTATCGTTGACAGAAACCTTCAGAGCGGCGGTGTCATTGCACCGGGGGTCATGGGGCCCGCGCGGCCGTTATACTGCGCCAATGCACTCTCCTATACAACTTTAATGATATATTATTATATGATTAATATTTACTGTTGCCGGCGACGACATCGATGCTTCTTACGTTTTCTTTTCACTTCATATGTAGTTTGTGTGTTCAGCACGCGGTTGAACTTTATTGAAATTATTTGTATCGATATTAACTTATTAATGAGCCATTAGTATGCTAACAAAACAATTTTTTGAATAAAATAAAAGTTGGTACTGCACAAAATTAACTAAAAGTATATCCCATTATGTCCCGGAAACTCTTTAGTTTGTCGCGAATAAAACGACGTCATTTGTCGGTTCATAAATAATTATATTTATAAATACATTTTTTCTTTCATAGTATTGGTTTAAATATTAGATTAATAGCCAATTTAAAACATAGGCCTTATTGACAGCCATTCCTTATAACTTATTCAATTATAAGGAAGGTTTCCTTTCTTATAATTACTAATAAATATAGAGAGACTAGGAAAGTTAAATGCAATAAAATTCACAATCCATTTTGTTTACTTGTGGAACAAAGCATTAATCAATTAACGTGGTGAATAATTATTAAGGTATTTGTTATTGCATTGCTATTATAAATTAAAATGATAATTATGCCTCCCTGCATAATTGTAACCGTAGACAATTGTCTGTTGACAAACATCATGTAAAATTACGCCTTATAATTTAATACATTAATAGTCCTCATAAAAATTATAATTTAACTTAGATTAATACTGTCAGATTGTCTTCCTCTACAAACATCTGGTTGCGATCTTGCATCCAGTTCAAAGGTCAGTTTAATCATATCTGTAGGGCCGTCTTCGCGCTCTTCCGGTACTATCGGTCGTCGGAAATCTTTCTACCCTAAGAATCGTATAGTTCTGACAGTTAAAAATAACCGTAATAATATTAGTTTGAAGAAATTATAAACTTTTATCCTAAAAATCAGGTAAACAAACAGAAATACGATCATGTCGCAATAACGCTACAAATCGACGCGATTTTTAACATAGATGTAGTAAACATTTCAAAGATATAAACAGATTCCTTTAAAAAATGAAATATACAATCTTCTCCATTACAAAAATCAACAGAAGCTCCTTCCACATTCGAGACTGTTTAACGCGGCCGACGGCAATCCGTTACATAAATTAATTTATTATTTTTTTAAATGTAACTTCATCTGCAAATAAAGTGGCCAGCTAATTGTGGCGCTAAAAAAAAGGATAATACATTAAAGTTTTATAAAAGACAAAAAAAGGCGATTTTAGTTTATTATAGAAGGCACGGCAGTGTCGGGCAGAATTGGGGTTTGTTCGCATTACGAATTGACCATTCTGGTGCAGTGGGCGTCATAGCCATATAGATTATCAATCGCAGAACATTAAAGAAAATCTTTATCTTATGGAACAAACAAAACGCTATAGCAAAACAGTTACTTTGCGTTTTTTTTTTTGGTAAGGCAAGGCGAAGGCCAAAGGTAAATCTTAAGATGTTGGCGATCCCCACAGCTAGCAGGACAGGGGTTTCTAGCGTCCCGAAGGCGTAAGAATTTTTATCTAACTCATCAAATATTTTTAGTTAGAATCTTAATAACAACTGTACCTGTTGCCCATTACATATTATAGAATAAACAATCTTTTAAAAAACTTAAAATACTGAGTTTAGGAATTTTTTCTCGTCCACATCTTGCCTTGTGCCTCGTGCCTTGCAGCACCACAATTGTGATTTAGTATAATTTAACGTTTGGATGGATTTAAACTGTTAACGTCACACATTTAGACGAGGGCCGGCGGTCCCTGAAAGGACGGAAAGAGTAATTTAACTAGCTATTAATACATTTAATAATCGCCGTAACAACGAACTGTGCCGCTGTGACGGATATTATTAAAAACTCTTCGATATAATATGTATTTATACCTTAACACTTTATTATATATGGGAGTGGGCGTAATTTCGACATTTTAGGTAATAAAATCTGATTGTATTCTAATACTTGGTCTGATTCACGGCGCGGCGGCGAACCTTATAACTTAGATTCTGTAAAATAATAGTAACTCCTTATTTAATTATAGGCAGTTGTATTCTTAATTACATTTCAAAACTATAATAATCTTGGGACATTACACAAAGTTCTCAGATTTGTCAAATAAGATTAACAAACACAAATACAACAGAACGCATCGTGGCCAATATCAAACAAAGCAACATTAATTGAACTCGTAATAATAAATGTTTATATACAGTTCACTAAATTAAAATACGTTGTAGCTTACATCCCTCAATCCCATGATTACATTAAGAGTTATTTTTAATTCACAAACGAATAAAACAGAATAGCAATGTTGTTTTAAATGTGATTGAGTTAGAAGCATGAGCGCCGGAGCGTCGGTGTTTCGGCGCCGGCGCCGTAGCCGCACACTTTTATGTCAGCTAATAATATACATTTTGTTTAACGTTATAACACTGAAACTGCACGCCGTCCCGGCTATTGTGTAATTCGTTGCCATACACTGCCCTTATGATTGTGACGCTCTTTACTTACCTATCTAATTATGTTTCGGTGCTCGTTACAAAATACTTTGACAGTTCCTTCTGGATATAAGAAGAACTTTAGTGGGTTTTGTTATAATTATTGTAAAAAATGCAATTGTGATGAGTGAGATTACTAAAGTCCCTTGGATCCTAATTTCACCAATTCTTTCTACGTCCATACTTGGAGTACAACGTATTTACAATACTCACTACTCGGGTTTCTAATTATCACAAGTAAATGAAATAATAATATATTTTGCTTGTAAAAAAATCTTTAATATTGTCTTCATAGTCATATGGTATGAGTCATACCTTTAGTTAAATAGTAAATCAATTATACTGTTTCCATTCGTTTATTTTATTTTTGACAGTTCACGCCTATAAAGTACGACATTACAGTAGAACAATATTTTGAAATAAAAGTAGATACTTTCTTGACGGGTAACGCCCACTTAGAGTTGTGCCATTCGTAACGAATGACCACAGATAACAAAAACGATTTTGAATAGAATCAATCAATCGGAATCATTTGAAATAAAATTACATTAAAATGCTAATGAAAACAGTTAAACGTAATATAGTACCCAATATTAGGATCGAATGTATTTGCTGCAAATTAATTAATATGAATAAAGGTATACGTATTGAAGTGACTTTTAATAAGAGTTTAATTTAAAATAATTACAATGATTACAACGAAAATAAATGTTTAGTACCTACTTGTAATAAACAGTTAAACCATGTTGGAATTCATAGTACTTTAAGGATTAAATAATTAAAACAACTAAAAGGTAATTTGTTAATATTTTTATTTATAAACAATCGTCTGTTTCGTCGGAATCGGCGTCGTCGTCACTCGTATCCCCAGTAACACTAATTATTAATGAGTGCATGGGTAAGTTGTCAAATGCGACATCGCGATCCCAATCAGACATTATTTCTTTCTTCGTCTTATCTACGACACTCGCCCAGTTATGAGGCGTCACATTTTCACACGCATTTTTAAGCAACTCCAGCATTTTGTTTGCGGTGAAAGGAGGAGTTGTATTTATTCTCGCAGCATATCCTTTCACTTGCGCCCATATTAGCTCTATGGCATTATACTGGCAATGATATGGAGGAATTCTAAGGACGGTGTGCCCATGTTCTGCAGCCATTTCATCTATAACGTATCGTTTAGGCTGCTTCCTCATTTTTAATATTTTAAGTAACTCTACTTTTAATAGGGACTCGTCCACCTCCTCGCCATTGTTACGGAGCCAGTTTATTATTTCATTTTTTTTACTGGCTTGCGTTGGCATTTTGTTAATTTGCCGAGAGTGATAGGACGCATTATCTATAAATATTGTTGATGGCTGTTCGAGTGACAATAACATTTCCCGAAACCATTTTTCATATACTTCGGAATTCATTTCTTCGTGGTAATCCCCTGTTTTCTTTGATTTAAAAGCTAACATAGCATCTTGCACAAATCCTTTTGCGGTTCCTGCATGACAAATTATAATTCTTTCACCTTTTCCCATTGGCACTGCGGTCGAGGAGCTAGCAGTGTTGTCAGTCCAAGTTTTTGATACCGTGTGATTCGCATTGAGCCAAGTTTCATCGGTGAAAACAACATTCGACCAGTCTTCTATTTTTTTAGCTTGTCTTAAAAATTCGCATCGATACAAAGCAACATCATTGCGTTCCATCAATATTTTTCTTTTGTCACATTTTTTGTATTGGAATCCAATCCTATTCAATACCTTCGCCAAAGAAGACTTTTGACCACGGAACAAGCCACTAGTTTTCAGAGATTGTACTAGGTTATGTAAAGTAGGAATCTCTTTTCTTTGGTAATAATCGTATATATGACGACGAATAGCATCACCATCAAAACTGTCAATTGCTGTCACTTTAAAGGGCTGACGTTTTTTCTTAGGTGTAGATGGCTTGTTTTGTTCCATGCCACTACTGCCGTAGCCTTCTTTAATTATTTTTGAAACTGTTGGAGCAGTAATACCTAATGCTGCTGAAACACGGTCTCTGATTTGAGTCACTGGTATAAGAGGTCCACCATTACGGCTTTCCCTTTCAAAGTACTCATGAAGTCGCAACACAAACTCCCTTGTTTGTCCTTTAAGCACCTTTCCTTTAGGCATTTTGAAAGTGATGAAGGCAGGTACGATGTTCTCAATTCAACCAAATGTAGGAATTCACGGGTAAAACAATACGGAGGAATATAAATACTCAACTCGACGTATGAAAAATGTGAATTAAAATTCAGCGAACGGAAAACACTAGCACGGGCGCGGGCGTCTCGTTGTGAGTGACCACAAAATGGCGGCGCGCGTCACCTGTCTGCCCAGTGTTGCCGTTTCACAATTTGTTTTTAACAACATTACTATTGCCGACGGAAGTGATAAGAATATTAACTTAACATGAGTAAATGGTTTATTTTAATATAATTATTAAATCAAGTAACTTAAATATCCCTGAAGTTTTATAAAACAATGCATGGAGCAAAAAATAAAATATGTATTAAATCGATTAAAACTTGTTCAAAAATAAAATCGTTTGTTATAAAAAATTGATTCGATAACGCATCAGGCCATCACTATTTGATTCAGTACTCGATGTGTCAAAAATAAAATAAACGAATGGAAACAGTATAGATGGTGTAAATGTGATACGCCGTTTGATAGACGCTGCCGGCATGGAACGCCATACGGTACCAATCACTTCTCACTTCTCGTTTGTATGCTACTATCATGCTTGAGTTTCAAGGAAAATTTACTACGAAAATTTAATAGAGCCATAAAAATTTAAACAAATATGTTTTAAGTAAATAACTAAAGATGTGAGTAAGGTTTCTATACATTTTATTAAATAAAGTAGCAGACATTATTCCCTTTTGAGAGCACAATATTCAGCGACAATAAATAAGGTAAATAAAAATTATTCAAAACTAAATTCGGATGAAACGTATTTTTCATTTATCATTGTTGTTTCAATTAACTAGGCGAAATGTAGTATAAGTTCTTTCTAAAGCATGTCCACTCGCTATAGTGAAAGGGTGTAAAATCTCGAGCGTTTGTACTTTGTACAAAGGTCTGTTGCAGTTTACAATTTCAGTGTTTCCCGTCGCAGTGACTTTCAAAAAGGTCGGCCCGATGCGAAAACAGCGATCTGTGACGTCATCTCGCATTGTACTATTTAGTAGAAAATAAAAATGTAATGGTGGTAGACAGAAACATAGGGCTGTGAAAGCCGAAATAGTACTGACAAATTCTTTTCTTATTGAAAAAATATACTACTCTATACGTGGTAATCGTTTTTAAATAAACCCGAATCTTGCTTTAAAGGTAGCTTCATTTATTATAGGAAAAGTAAGGGCTTATTCAGATATGTATGAATAATAATTAATGGATTGGATAATTTTATATCGGTCAGTCTGCGTAAAACATATTATTTAAATTATTAATAAACAAATAATATCTACACTAATTATTTCGCAAAAATAAAGTCCACCTCGATTATCTAAACAACTAACCAATACAATAAACGTTAAATAAAATATCTTTCACACATTATTTATTTATTTATTTAACGCTTCATATACTGAAAGTATACAGGCGGACTTAATGCCTGAGGCATTCTCTACCAGTCTACCTTAGGGTGGTGAAGAAATGAAGCACAACAGGTGTAAAAATAGCTTATAAAGCATATACTTAAATTATAATAATAAAAAACAAGAAATGATATATAATAAAGATACCATAAATAACTAAACTTAAATTAATACATAATATATACACATATAATATACGTACACACATAACATATGTAAAATTTAAATAGATGAATCTCTCACTTGTTTGGAAAGGAGTTCTCGAACCTTCACCTTAAACGCATAGCGGTTAGTGGACGACCTTATATCGAGCGGGAGCGCATTCCATAGGAGAATAGACTGCACGAAGAAGGTAGAATGTATAAAGTCAGAGTTATGAGAAGGACATCGTAGAAGAAGATTATGAGATGAGCGAAGATTTCTTTCGTGGTTGGACCCAAGAAATTGAAAGTGTGAAGTTAAATAAGATGGTGCAGTGGGGGAAGTCAGTATAGAAAAGAGTGTAGTGAGAGCGCGCAGGCTGCGACGTTGACGAATGGGTAACCACTGAAGTTGGGAGCGATAGGAAGATACATGATCGTATTTGCGAAGATTGTAAATAAATCGAATGCAGTTATTGAGAAGGCGGTCGAGTTTATTGAGAAGGTCTGCATTCAGGTCAAAGTAGCATACATCACCATAGTCAATGATAGGGAAGATTAAGGCTTGAACAAGCATTGCCTTGGTTTTGGATGGGAGAAAGTTCTTCAGGCGATAAAGCGTACGAAGAGTACCTGTGACTCTCTGGCACACCGAATTAACTTGTGCTCGCCAGTTCAAGTTGGAGTCAATAAGTAGCCCGAGGTCCTTCACAACAGGACACCAATCTATGTTTTTTCCATCATATGCGACTGATGAAATTGTAGTAAAGTCCACTTTGTTTAGCAACCGATGGCTACCGAGCATTATAGCTTGACATTTGGTCGGGTTTACGGTTATACCGAACTTTTCCGACCAGTTCTTTATATGGCACAGATCCTTATTTACTTTGGCGATTGCCGCAGATAGACAATCGACCCCAGATTGAGCATAAAGCTGCAAGTCATCGGCGTAAAGGTGATACGCACATTGAAGATTTTGGGTTACGAGGTTAATAAAAATTGAAAATAGAAGAGGAGACAGAATACCGCCTTGAGGTACACCAGCATCAATGTTGCACCAGTTCGATGATAACTCGTCAATACGTACAGACTGCTGGCGCCCCCGAAGGTAAGATGAGAACCATTCCAATGCTGCTGGTGAGATCTTGAGATGGGAAAGGATGGACAGAAGGATATCGTGATCAACGTTATTAAAAGCATTCGAGAAATCGACTAAAGCCAGCACCGTGACTTTAGACACCTCCATGCCTGCCCTAACATCGCCAATCACTTTTAGGAGTGCGGTAGTAGTGCTATGGCTAGGCCTGAATCCGGACTGCGTAGTGCTCAACAAGTTATGTGAAAGCACAAAACCAGACAGTTGTTTGTAAGCACAAGCCTCTAACACCTTGGAAAGGAAAGGAAGAATGGATATAGGTCGGAAGTGGGTAGTGAGGGTAGGATTTGGGATTTTAGGAAGGGGAATAACGTAGGCTTTACGCCATAAAGACGGGAAAATACTTGTGTCGAAGGAAGAGTTAATAATATGAGTAATGGCAGGGAGTAGATGATCCAATACCATGGTTATCATACGTCGAGTTACATCGTCGCAGCCTACAGCATTGGACTTAATGGATAGGATAATCTTTTTAATCTCACCCAGTGCAGTTGGAGAAAATTTAAACGGATCAATATTGAGCTGAGGAAGACTGGCTAGAAAGTCCATTGTAAGACGTTTGGCTTGATGATCCATCGGAGAGGAAGTGGTAAAGTGACGATTAATATCATCTAAGCCAATAGACCTTTGGAAATTACAGTCTTTCTGCTTACCAATGCCTAGTGTCCTGAGGAACTTCCAAATATTGGCAGGAGTAGAGGAGGTGATGTTATCGAGAATATGGCGGCGTTTAGCATTACGTATCACCTGATTACAGCGATTTCTCACAGCTTTATAAAGCGTCCAGTTGTCATCTGAGCGACACCGTTTGAATTTGCAGTAGGCCCGATCCCTACGCCTCATCGCCATCCGGACCTTGTCCGTCATCCATGGAGCAGGATAACGTTTTAATTTGATTTTTCTGACGGGAGCATGAACATCAAATAATGCCTGAACTTGCGTGTTTAATATGTGAACCTTACTGTCCACAGTAGTAGCTGCCGTCAGATCATCCCAACAAAGTAATGCTGCGTCTCTGGACAAGTTGTTCAGATCGAGGCGACCAAAGCAACGCATGCGCAATACCTTTGGTAGGACTTTTGGAGGCTTAAGGGAATACGAAAGGAAGATAATGTCATGATGGGAAAAACCAGGAGCAGGAAACTGACCGTGACAAAAAGCAAGGTCAGGGGTGGAGGTAAGGATTAAGTCTAGCCAGGTATCCTCTGTTTCAATGTTGTGATGAGTGGCTTGTAGAGGTAGGACGTGCAAACTGGCAGACTCAAGGATGTCAAGGAGTTTACGGGAGCGTGTGGAACGTGGGACAAGGAGGTCAGTGTTGAAATCGCCCATGATGATGTGGTGTGCGTAGTCTGACCCTAAAGATTCCAGTACCAATTCAAGACTGGAGAAGTAATCTACAGAGGGGGGACAATAGACAACACCCAGAACGGTCTTGGCTCCCCTGACCCAAACCTCGAGGAAAATATATTCAGCAGAACTGGTACAGAACGAAGAAGACGCTACAATTTTATGTGAAAAGTCGCTACGGATATATATGGCAACTCCACCCCCTCTCCTATCAATTCGATCATTTCGGATCAAAATGAAGCCAGGGAGATGGTAAGTGGCCGAAGGAAGATGAGGTTTGAGCCAGGTATCAGATATAAGGACGGCATGAACGTTGGCATCGGTAAAGGTTTCAACCAAGTCACTGTAGTGACTAGGTATGCTCTGAGCGTTTATATGGCACACATTGAAGTAAAGGGAATTTGGATGGTTGAATTTTTGGCGAACCAAATCTCCAAGTCCATCGTACGCTGAGCAAAAACTATCGTCACTGTGTGAAGTTTCCGATTCGTTGACAGAGTAAAAAGACTCATTATCTGAATTCATTATAGTATAAAAGAAAAATATATATAATATGTTATTTAAATATGTACATGTATACCCGGAATAATCTCTCTCTCTCTAAATCGTTCCCTCACTGCTGAGGATCGTGACTCCGTTTGATTCCGTCAACCAGTTGTCTCCATCGGTTTCGATCTGTAGCTTGATGGAGTGCGTCGCTGACAGGTATTTTTAGTTCCTCAGATATTTGGCCCGACCATCGTTTGGAACTTCTACCTCTAGGTCTTTTCCCTTCGATTTTACCAGTCACCATTAGACGTTCTAAATTGCTGGTGTCCCTGCGTGCAATATGGCCAAAATACCGCAATATTCGTTGTAGGCAGGTTGTGGATAGACGTTGAGTGTTTTCTATCTTAAGTTGCTTTAGAATAGATATATTGGTGCGGTGGGCCGTCCATGGTACTCGCAGCATGTGACGCCAGCACCACATCTCAAAAGCGTCGATTCTCTGCCTATCTGCGGCTTTGAAAGTCCACGTCTCTGCACTGTAGAGAGCAATGGAGAAAACGAGGCTGCGGACCAGGTGTATTTTAGTCCGGTGGGTTATGTTACGGTCCCTCCAAATTTTGCTCAACTGGGTCATTGCAGATTTTGCCATGCTAATACGCCTCCGTATTTCAGGTTCGCTACTTCCTCTATTGGTGATCATCGAGCCAAGGTATTGGAATTGGCTTACGGTTTCGTAGTCATGTAGGAGATTGGTGCGCTGTATAACTGCGAACCGATCAATGATCATGAGCTTGGTCTTGGATTTATTGATAGCAAGTCCCATTTCCATACTGATGGTTTCCAGTTTGTGAAGTAGCTCCGCCATTTCATTTTCCGATGATGCGAAGAGGGTGGTATCGTCCGCGTATCTCAGGTTTGATATTTTCACTCCGCCTATCTTTATACCACCTTCCCAACCATCTAGAGTTTGTCGCATTATGTGTTCTCCATAGATGTTGAAAAGGATGGGAGAGATTATGCATCCTTGGCGAACTCCTTTGTGGAATTTGAAACGACTTGATGTTCGATCTCCCACAGTCACAGTGCCGTATCCTGACTTATATAGCTTGCGAATAAGCATAACGAGGTGGGCTGGTACACCTGTCTCGGATAGAACTTTCCACAGCCTCTCCCACCCAACAAAATCGAAGGCCTTTTGGTAATCCACAAAACACATGAAAGTTGGGGTGTTATATTCATTGGTCTTTTCTATGATGAGCCGAAGGTTTAGAATTTGCTCCCTGGTGCCCCTCTCCTTCACAAAACCGGCTTGTTCTTGAGGTATTTGCCAGTCCAGGTAAGTTCTTAGTCTCGCATTTATAATGTATAGTAAGATTTTACTGGCGTGAGATATTAATGCAATAGTTCTGTAGTTATTACAGTTCCGTACCGAGCCCTTTTTGTGAAGAGGAAGAATAGAGGAATGTACCCAGTCAGATGGCCAATCTCCGGTCTGCCATATCTTATTACATATATTAAGCAAAGATGTTATCCCATTTGGGCCCAGTCCTTTCAACACTTCCGCTGTGATTCTGTCAGGTCCTGGGGCTTTATTGTTCTTTAGCTTCCAGATCGCGGTTTCAATTTCTGATCGGAGTATGCAGGGCTCCTCCTCCCCCACGACTTCGGATGAAGGAGTTGAATCGGTTTGGGACATCTGATCCTGATATAGTTCCTCACAATATTCCCTCCATCTCTCAGCTATCTTAGCAACCTCATGTATAGGGTTCCCATTTTTGTCATCTATAACCCAAGAAGATGGTTTGAATTTACGCGTGATTTGTCTGACTTTACGGAAGAGATCAGCAGTTTGATATTTTTTTGCGTGATGTTCGATTTCAGTACATATGTCTTCTAGAAATTGATTTTTGTCTCTTCTGCATTGTCTTTGGATTTTCCTGGTGAGTTGAGAATATTCGCCTTCAAAATTTTCAGATCTTACGCCATTTTTAAGCTCCTTGCGTAATCTTATAGTTGACCAAACCTCTTCTGACATCCAGTTTTTTTTATCTATGGGTTTTTTGGCCATAGAGTTCAGTGTATTGACGATTTTCTGCCTGAACTGCTGCCATTGTTCTTCTGAGCTCATTTGTGCTACTTTAGGGATTATTTTTGCTAGTTCTGGTTCCGTGTGTTTTTGGAAGAAATCATATTCCGGTACCGAAAGTCTCATTAAGGTTTTTGCTTTCTTGCCGCATGACTTTAGACGTACTCGTATGTCTGCCACTAGCAGTTGATGGTCAGAACCACAATCCGCACCCGGGAATGTCCTGGTGTTTGTTACAGACGACTTCCATCTATTTGTGATCGTGATGTAATCTATCTGGTTGCGGTAACGGTCACCAGGAGAGGACCATGTGTATAGCCTTCGTTTGTGGTGTTTAAAACAGGTGTTAGCTATGGTCAGATTATTGCTTACACAGAAATCAATGAGCATTTCACCCCTTTCATTTCTGGTACCTAGGCCGTATTTACCGAGTATGTGGCGGATGTGGTCATCTTGTTCAGTGTTCCCTATCTTCGCATTCCAGTCTCCTTGAATCATTAAAATCTCACGTTTAGAGATGCTCTCTATAGTGGTTTGTAGGGTTCCGTAGAAATCATCAATGTCTTTTTTTGTCGACTGGGCTGTAGGTGAATAGACCTGAATGATGTTAAGTGGGAGTGGGTTACAGTTTATTCTTATGGTCATAATTCTGTCATTAATAGGATTGTAGCCGGTGACGAAACCAAGCAGTTTGTGAGACACCAGTATACCTGTACCGTTTTTACTTTCGGTTTCATGACCGGAGAAAAACATTGTGTTACCATTAGATGTTGTGAAATGGCCCTGTCCTCTCATGTGAGTCTCACACATTCCTAGTATTATGAGCTCATGTGCGCTCATCTCTTTTTCAATAATCGCAAGTTTTCCCGGTTGCAGTAGTCCTCTTACATTCCACGTCCCTATCCTGTGTTTGGTTCGTATCGAAGGTGTTTTATTGTCTTCAGTTGTGTTAACTACTTCGGTAGCCTGATGACATACTATCGAAGAGGCTTCGGTCGCATATTTCACACTCATCAACCCGGGTATTGACAAGCGCCGGGGGTCAGCCGGGTCGTCCGACGTATCCGTATTTCTGTTGTTGACCTTTATCGTGGAGTTAATACTCTAACTATTATAATTACGGAGGAAAATACTCTTGCTGCATGGAGTCCCTGAAGATCCAAAGGAAAATATATCAGCAGCCATTGTGGATACTCTTGTGCAACGTTTCAAATTCCCCAGCTTTAGCGGTGATGACATTGCACGCTGTCATAGAATGGGAAAACCTCATGCTGATCGACCCCGGCCCATTTTGTTTAAGCTTCGTGATGTATCACAACGTAGCCAGATCTGGGCTGCCAAAGCAAAATTGAAGGGTTCTGGCATAACTTTGTCGGAATTTCTCACAAAACCAAGACATGATGCTTTTATGGCGGCGCGGGAGCGTTTTGGCGTCACAAAATGCTGGACTCGCGACGGCTTCGTCTTTGTGCTGAGCCCTGATGGCACGCGGCATCGTATCACTTCGCCAGCTGAATTGGATGGTCTTGTAGCGAAGAGCGTGCCTGCGGTACCCACTCGCAAGAAAACTGAAGCCTCTGCCAGGGATCCCATAGCCGCTACTAAACCAAGGCGTGCGGCAGCAAATAGGAAATAGGTGCTTCAATATTTACACCGTATTGCGTAGTATGCCCATAGTGGGTAAATATTTGTTTATTTACTACCCTGTTATATTTGCAATGACTATTAATTGTTTGCTTAGGTTATGTTTTTGTAATTTGTGTCAATCTGACAGCTTATGTTTAGCTGTCAATATTTCCGTTGCGTTTTATTACTGCATCACATATATCCTGTTTATATAAATCTTTTGTTTTCATGTTTGTACATAGGTACAGTTTAATTTTGTTTATTTATTGTTTTAATTATTTTTATTATTTTCGTTTTTTTTTTTCTTTTTTTTTGTATATTACTGTTTAATTTAGGTTATAACTAAAGTATAGTTTTTATTGTCATTGCAAGTGGTAGTGATTATATATTCTTCCTTGTTTTGTTGTTCTGTAGTTTGTTAAGTTTAGTTTTAACGTATTCTCTCTTTTACCGGAAACCGGCAGGTGAGATGGATTTATGTACGTATATTTATTATAACAGTATTGGCATAGTTTATTATTATTGCTTTCTATTTATTGTTTATTTATCGTTTTCTATTTATTGTATTTATTATTACATTTTATATACCTATATTTAAAATATATTAATCACTTGTTATATAATGATTAACATTTTTGATCGGAGTGATAGTAGTGAGTTCCATTCCATCGGCTCAACAAGTGATTATAGTAGCAGTGAGGATAGTTATGCGAGTATCCCCTCTCTTTCAGAAACATTGGATTCTCATTTCTCTGACGTTCCTAGGAATTTGAATGTAGTTCATATTAATGCGCAGAGTATTCCGGCTCATTTCTCCGATATGCTGATGTCATTTGACGTTAAAGATGTCCATGCTATATTAGTCTCCGAGTCGTGGCTTAAACCTTCTCTTCCTTCTATTTCATATACATTACCTGGCTTCAATCTTATTCGCAATGACAGGATTGGGAGTGGCGGTGGAGGTGTAGCTATCTATTTGCGAACACACATTCCTTTTTCCGTTATCAGTGCTTCTACCCAACCGCCTCAGCCCAATGTCTGCGAGCATCTGTTCGTTGAAGTCATACTAACGCATACTAAGGTACTTCTCGGAGTCTTTTATAGCCCTACCCTACGTTCCAACTATTTTGCTTCGTTTGAGAAGACCTTAGAAGACCTTTTACCTTCTTATGATCACATCATTATTATGGGTGATTTTAACACGTGTCTTCTCAAACAAGATCATCGTTCCTCTTCTCTGGAGAGCATTGTAAAGTCGAGCAACATGCATATTCTACCCCTTACTGCAACCCACCATTTTCCAAACTCGACTCCTTCCCTACTTGATCTCATCCTTGTTTCATCACTAGAGCATGTCGCCAAGCACGGGCAATGTCTAGCTGATTGTTTTTCTTATCACCATCTTATTTTCCTCTCTTACAAACTTCGGCCTCCTAAATCAAAACCCACAGTTATTCTGCAGCGCAATTTCGGTGGTATTAACGAAGAGGCTCTCTTAAATGATGCGAAGGGTTTAGATTGGGCCCCTGTGATGACGGCTGACTCAGTCGATGACCAAGTCGCATTATTTAACAGCATTATCATACAGTTGTATGATATTCATGCCCCTTTGAGAGCCGTCAAAATTAAACATCAGCCTGCACCCTGGATAACTAAAGAAATCAAAGATCTCCAGAAGAAAAAGTCTGCAGCCAAAACCAGGTTTAAGTTGCATCCTACTGAGGCTAGTAGAGCTTACTACGCGAAGATAAGAAATCGCTGCAATTTGGTGTGTAGGGACGCTCAACGACGCCATATTCATAATTCAGTTCAAGTTGAGGACCCAGGTAAAGTCTGGAAGTTCCTCAGGTCATTAGGAGTTGGAAAAACTCGTCAAGAGTCTTCCCCTAACAAGCTAGATATTAACCAACTGAATCTACACTTTTCTTCCACGCCTAATATTGACGGCGCTGTTAAAGCTTCCACCATCAATTCTTTGTTCAAAGATTCCGCTCCTGACCGTTCTTCTTTTGTGTTTCGTCAATTCACTGCTTGTGATGTTCGGAGGAGCATCCTCTCAATAGCATCTAATGCAGTTGGGATGGATAGTATAGGTCGTAAAATGCTTCTTCCTATCCTTGATCATGTTCTTCCTATCCTATGTCATATTTTAAATTTCTCCATTTCCAAATCCGTGTTTCCTTCTTTATGGAAGGAAGCACAGATTATTCCTTTACCTAAAAAACCGAATCCTAAAACTTTTTCCGAGTACCGTCCGATATCCATCCTCCCTTTCCTATCTAAAGTCCTCGAGCGTTTGGTTTACAATCAATTAAACTCTTTCCTTACCCGAAATAACCTCTTTAATCCCTTCCAATCTGGCTTTCGTCCAGGACACAGCACGGTCACTGCACTTGTCAAAATCACCGATGACATTCGTCTCGGGATGGATAACGGGCAGTTGACCGTCCTTACGCTCCTGGACTTCAGCAACGCATTTAACACGGTCGATTTCGATCTTCTTCTTGCTGTGCTTCGCTCCTTCAACATATCTCCAAGCGTGATTGACTGGTTTCAAAGTTATCTGTACGGTCGCCGTCAGTGTATCCGCCTTGGGGAAATTACTTCCTCGTGGTGTAACACATCTGCCGGTGTACCTCAGGGTGGCGTCTTATCTCCTCTCTTGTTTTCAGTTTTTATCAACTCTATATCTTGTAATCTTTCTTCGTTCTACCACCTTTATGCAGACGATCTTCAACTCTATTGCCAATCTCCCCTCACTCAACTTAATGCCGCTATTAATCTCATGAATAGCGATCTTGAGAAAATTGCCCAATGGAGTAACGCATACGGTCTCAAATTAAATCCTAGCAAAACCCAAGCCATTATCGTGGGAAGCCCAAGAACCATCTGCAAGGTCGACTGGACTCTTTTGCCTCACGTGTTGCTTGACGGGGTTACTATCCCGTTTAGTGACACTGTGAAAAATCTTGGCGTAATTATCGACCGCAGTTTGTCTTGGGGCCCTCAGATGATGTCTGTCAGTCGCAAAATTTTTGCGTCTGCGGGTTCTTTGCGTAGGTTGCGCAACTTCCTTCCGACTGCCACTAAAATTGCGCTTGCACAGTCTCTCTTGCTGCCTATCCTCGACTATGCAGACATCAGCTATCTTGACCTTACCGAGGCCCAGCTGGACAAACTTGAGCGCCTTCAAAACTTTTGTATTAGGTTTATATTTGGACTCCGTAAATATGACCATGTTTCCGAATTCCGAAATAAGCTCAAGTGGCTTCCTATTCGACATCGCCGGAATGCTCATATTCTGTCTCTTCTCTATAGTATTCTATTCAATCCCTCGGCCCCGCGCTATCTTCAGGAACGTTTTAGTTTCCTCTATACTACAAATTCTCATTCCCTCAGGTCGTCAGAGAATCTAATGTTGAAGTTTCCAGCTCACACGACAACGTTCTACGACCACTCCTTCACCGTGGAAGCAGTACGTCTCTGGAATGCATTGCCTCTAAGTATAAGACGGTCGCCCTCGCTGGAAACTTTCAAAACTAGGGTAAAAGCACACTTCCTTGCACGCTAAACTTTGTCCTTGCTATATTATTGATATTATATGTATATGTGTATGTATATGTGTATATATATGTATATGTTTATGTATATACAAATGTAAATGTATTTTTATTTTATTGTATATATGTCAATTTAGTGTATGTTTTTAATGCATTTTATATTCCCTAGTATGTATTGTATTTATTATATTAGTTTATCTTATAATTTAGTAAAACACCGTCTATTTAAAATGCTTGTCTCCTCCCCTTGCACGGTTGTCTGGAAGAGATCGCTTTTAGCGATAAGACCGCCGATTTTAAACACTTTAATTTTTATGTCGTTTTTAATTTTATTTTTTATACTACATGGTGTTCAAATAAAGAGTTTATTATTATTAATTATGCAGCAAATCATATTCTGCATCACCCGCCAGCTAACACACTAAAACACAATATTTCCTAATTATCAATAAAAAATAATAATAATAACAATAATAAAAGCGAAAGAAAGACATAAAACAAAGGAAAAAAAAATTGTATAAAAACGTACACAAATTATTAATATTTAGTTTTCGAACGCATTTTGCTGATAAGTACGTGTCAGATTCAAAATGACAAATGTTTTTATACAATGGTAGTGGGTAGTACAAAACAATAACAACGTAGTTAATATTTAAGAAGTCTGTGAATTATAACAGTGTTAGTATTTACCACGTTGCAAACATTTAACAGGAATATTAGTATGAATAAGTGCGAAAACAAATACTTGAAACAGTGGTAACTATGGCTTACGCGGCTTTATATTATTAGTGCGAGACCTTCCCGCGCCGCCGGGACTACTTCTTGTTGCCGCAGAAGAAGATTCCGCGATCGTCGGATGCTTCGCAGTCAATGAATTGAGCTCGTCTAGAGTGGTGATCTTCGTTCTGCTCCCATCCGGAACCCTGACGACGATTGTGCCGTCCTGAGTCCAGCAAGATCGAATACCGAAGTGCTGTCGGGCCCTGCTAAAAACATGCTGCCGTGACCTCGTCAGGAATTCCTTGATCGATGCTTGCGAGCCTTTCAGCTTAGATTTTGCCCGCCAAACTGAGGATCTTTGGTGTATATTGGAGAATCTGACGAGGATGGGCCGATGATGTTCTGTGTTAGGCACTCCAATACGATGACAAGCAGTGAAACTAGAGGCTGGAATATCCTTCAACCCCATAGTTCCGTGCACCAAAGTCAAGACGGCGTTGGTACAGTTGTCCTTCTCAGTTTCCGGTATCCCGAGGAACAGAAGGGCTTTCCGGCGATGCCTGGTCTCCAATGCATCGACTATATTGGTACACTCCACGATCTGCTGCCTCAGCAGCCGAAGCATGTTCAGCATGAGTTCCCGAAATGTCCGAAATTCCTCTGCAACTCGAGCGACGGTGTCCTTAGCTGCACCTCCAGAGTTCAGCTGTGCTTCGAGTTGAGCCATACGCACAGAAAAGCTCTCTTCCAATGTGGTCTGGGCGCTCTGGATATCCGCCAGTGTAGCCATTGTGTTTGTCGGATCTTATACAAGTTTAAATTCGAAGTGGTTGAGTAGTGCGCTGGCAGGTGATGGTGGTTAAAAAGTGTGTTACATAAAGTTGTACAAACGTGAGTACTGTGGATTTATTGAACTTTACACACAATACACTACTTTTAAACGTAAATATTAGGATATTTAAACAATAATTAAAACTTTAACCGTTAACACGTCTATACTTCACACCCGCAGAGAGAAAAAAAAAAAAAGAAAAAAAAAGAAAATATATTTTGCTTGTAATTATTTATTTATGTAGACAAGTGAAAATTTGCGAGTGACAAAGCAACTGCATGCATGCAGCAGCCCTAATGCCGGCACGAGGCGCGAAGGCGCGAGGCGCCGCCGGCGGGCGGTGGCGGTGACGGCAGCGGCGCGAGGGAACTCACAAATACATAACAATAGTGGAGATGAGAGCGAGTCCGTAGATCAAAGCCAGCGACGCCGCCGCCGCGCTTTGTTTACGCCAGCACCGGCGAACCATCGACTAATCAACCAACTGATTAATTTAATTAAACATTACGAGAAAGTTGTGTTTATTTTACGTTTCCTCGGGCCCACATGCGAGTTCAAAGGAAACGCGGCGGGAATGTAAACAGCGACTTATTGTTGGGGCGACGACTCCACGCCCGTCGCCAGCCGCGCGCGGTCTCTCAGACACCACCGCGACACTCCGCCGCACCGCGTCGCCGCTCTACCACCACTTTGCGGTGATGCACTCTTAACATCGTATCAGGCAAATTATGCATTCTATTCTTTCAAATAAAAGTATCACCGTGTATATTTATTTAGCTACTTCTACGAATACTGGGAATGATCTAGAGGGTTTTTTTCTATTAATACACCAAAGTGGGCTGCCTTTTTACTGCGCTAATTTTTGGTACTCTCAACTCCAATCGATCTCTTTATTTGACACGTCAATAAATGACCAAAAATTAAACTAACGTAAACGGCGCTTTTTTCTCATTAAGTTGTAAAAGGCGATATAAATGTATTAAGGCGCACGCGAATTACTGAGTTCCCACCATCTAAATGGCTCAAATGTCCCGATAATACAATTACTAATCGCTCAAGGAAATGGCCGCCCCATTCTGCCCGCTATGTTAATAATTAGTTTACTATGCCTACATCGTGTTAGAGCGAGCTTGGTCTATTTTGTACTTAATATTTATACTAAAATGTTTACATACTTTTCTTTGATCCACCTTTAATTGGCTTAAATTGGTAATCCGTTCATAATATCTCCCCCTACCCATAATTGCTCCTTATCCTCTTACGTAGGTTGGTTTAAAAATATTTTATGCGCAATTAATTGGCTTTGAGTATTTAAAAATAAATATAGATGACTGTGACGTAATCCACTTATAATAAGAAGAACTTTATCGATATTGACATCTTCTATTTGTCAAAGTACAAATTTAAGAAGAGTGTTACTTGCCAACTTATTGTAAACTTATAAATGGTTATGTACCAACTCGAAGCATTGTGTAACGGTCTGTTTGCTGTCTGTATAAATATAGATTAATTTTGTCATAATAATCTGTGGACAATGTTGTTGGTTGAAGGTTTGTATATTTTGTGTGTATTATTATGTTCTACTAAACTGTACTCTTCAACTGTTTTTTGTCCCAATAAATAAAAAAAAAAAAAAAATAAAAAAAAAAAAAACTCATTATTCTATCATTGGACAGTAGGTAATGAAGTGCTAACATTGCTACCGACAGTCCACCAAAGTGTTACGCCGACGATACGCTAGTGACAGCGCGTGGAAAGACGTACCGGCAGGCGGCCATACGCGCGACTGCTGGTGTCGCGCACGTCGTGGGTAGGATCCGGCGGCTGGGCTTAGAGGTGGCATTGCACAAGTCTGAGGCCCTGTGTTTTCACGGGCCGAGGACGAAGCCGCCTCCGGGGTCCAGCATCATTGTAGGAGGAGTCTCCATCGCTGTCGAGTCGACGATGAAGTACCTTGGACTCGTCCTCGACAGTCGGTGGAACTTCGGGCCGCACTTTACACGGCTCGCCCCCCGGTTGATGGGCGCCGCTTCTGCGCTCTCGCGCTTGCTGCCCAACCTGGGGGGGCCCAACTCCTCCTGCCGGAGGCTCTACATGGGGGTCGTACGGTCGATGGCGCTATACGCCGCGCCAGTGTGGTCGGACTCCCTGACGGCCCGCAACGTCGCGGTGCTGCGAAGGCCGCAGCGCGCGATGGCCGTCAGGATCATAAGGGGATACCGTACGATCTCCTTTGAGGCAGCGAGCCTCTTAGCCGGATCCTCGCCCTGGGACCTCGACGCTAAGCTCCTCACGTCGCTCTATTGGTGGCGTGTGGAGGCGGTCGAGAGGGGCGAGCGCCTGGTGCCTCGAGAGATAGAGGCACGCAGGGCACAGCTCCGCCAGGTCCTAGTGGCGGAGTGGCAGACGCGCCTAGCGCTACCCACGGCGGGGCACGCCGCTGTAGCGGCGGTAAGGCCCGTTCTTGAGGAGTGGCTCAACAGGAGCCACGGCGCCCTAAGCTTCCGGCTGACGCAGGTGCTTACCGGACATGGGTGTTTCGGGAAGTACCTGTGTCGTCTAGGCCGGGAGCCGACGTCCCAGTGCCACCATTGTGGAGATCGCCGCGACGATACGGCGTTGCATACGTTGGCGGAGTGCCCAGCTTGGGCTGAGCAGCGCCGTGACTTGGTCGCGGCCGTAGGTGCTGCGGGAAACCTCTCGCTCCCGGCCATTGTTTCAACCATGGTCGGGAGCAAGTCAGGATGGAGAGCTGTCGCCACCTTCTGCGAGTTCGTGATGCTCGCAAAGGAGGTGGCGGAAAGGGAGAGAGAGGCTGCCTCCTCTCTCCCCTCCCGCAGCAGACGCACTGGGCGTCGTAGGGTGGCAGATTTCCGGCCACCTTAGGGCGCGGCCTGTGGACGACAGACTCGGGGCGTCTTGTCGTCCGACCAGCAGCAGGCCTTGAGGCGGCGGCGTCGTGTTCCGCGCGCGCCTCGTAGTGGAGTCCTGCGGCCGGGGTGACGGCCGCAGTGGGTGACGGGGCCCGCCCGACTATGGCGGGCCAATACCCGTCGGGGGGTTGCGACGAATGCTTCGGCGATACCCGACCCTCCGACACACGGGTACATGAGGAACACGGGTTGGTTTTTAGTCAGTAAGAGTCTGACAGTCCCCTCCGCGCCTCCCCAGGGCGGAGGATGTCCATGAGGATTTTCCAACCCGATACAAAAAAAAAAAAAAAAAAAAAAAAAAAAAAAAAAAAAAAAAAAAAAAAAAAAAAAAAAAAAAAAAAAAAAAAGTCCACCAAAGTTAATTTCGTCCCAAGACGCCATTGACCGAGCTTATCGTCGTGTCAATATGAAGCCGAAAAACTCTCACAAACTACTCGGCCTATAAATTACTAAACCTAGGTCCTCGCCGTTTATAGCCAAAACTCGCTGTTACTGTTATTTAAAAATATTTTTCTTTATATTCCATACCATCTCAAACAAACATAAATTTATCTATAAAACCACAACTACTAATTATGATATTCTATTTCCGTTCCACACTGAAAGCCAAAGATTAACAATTCATAATAATCCTACTTTACGTTTTCAATTTAAAACTATGTATGGGAACCCAAATCCAATTACTAATACCATATTTGATACGTCAAAGTCCTTTGTTAATTGAGAATAATATAATAAAACTCAAGGCACATTTATACGATTCCTTGGCTTCCTACACATTTACAAATCCCCTCATTAATTCCCGTCAATTCCGTATGCATTTAATTTCGCAATCAGAAATTATTCCTTTATTCCGACCTCCACAATTGAGTCTCGATCTGCCGCGGCCTCTTCCGCCCACATTTGCATTGTATACCTTTTTACTTATTCTTTTTTTTAATTACATGCATCCTTATTTTATAACAAAACGTTTTTGTCAAAATAAGTATGTTCCCTTTGTTTTATTTAGTTACGACGCAACTTGTTTTTTCTCTGTTTATTAAAACCTACTTATTTGCATTGACAATAACGATAAATATTTGCGAAGAAAAACCTGTTCCGATAAAGCGTAAGGCGTATTATATTACAACAAAAAGTACCTACAATAAAAGCCTAACTCACTCAAAAAGTTTACATAGAAACTTTCGCTTTATCGCTCTGACGACATTAAATAACAAATTAATGTCATCATAATAAGTTGCTAAGCGTAATTGTTTTAAACACTCTTTCACTTTAACGTAAAATGTCCTTCAAAACGCAGTAGCAAAAGCGGTTAATGTGCAAAAAAAATGAAAATTTAAATTTAAAAAGCGAACAGCATAAACTCGCCAAAGTTTAAGCGGCAACTAATTAAAAACAAAAACTAAAAAGCGTGCGCTCCACCACACGGTGGAACTTTTCGCTTTCGTTCAGTTAATTAGGGTTAAGAAGCATCGTGTGTTATGAATGTCCGCTGGGTTCTTTTTTGAAACGCTCAAGCAGACGCGCTGGTAAACTGGAAGATACGGAAGTCGGGGACCGTGGCGAACTGCCAATGCCGAAACATCATTCGTTCATCGTGACGAGTAAGTGACGCGTCGACGTGTTAATTCCAGTGTGCAACTTTTGACGCGAAAGTAAAAAGGCGAGTTCTGTGGGCAAGCCGTATTTCACGCTCGCTCACTCAACTCATCTATTGTTTGGCTAAAGTGATTTGCTAATTGCAAGAGCGTCGCTCTAATTCAAGTGAGTTGGACAGTTCCTTCTTTTAGGCTCGATATTTTAACACTGGGGAATAAACGGATTCAAAAATTTTAATTCTATCGTCGTTTGCTAAATATATTTATTTTATGCTATGTCCATCATTTAAATAATATATTTATTATATACAATAACAAACAAGCAACACACTGAAAGAGCGTTCGGGTAGTATGGACCGTAGAGTTTCGCGAATGTTTACACTTTTTGTCAGCCTGCGAACGCCATCTGTCGGCACAAGTATGTAACTAATTTCTTTTAATTATTTTATGGAAAGTCGGGTGGAGTGAATTTAATCCTATTATATTATGAAAGTATTAGGCAAATAACATTAGTGGATGAATTTATGAATTTATATGAAGCATATTTTTTCATATTTATAAAGTAATAAAATAAATTGAAAAGCACCTCGGTTCTCGCTATATTATTTTACGGCAGTGGAAAATGATCGAGCTGTACAGTAAGGACACTAAGTAGTTTGCCGTATGAATAATATAATACGCAACGTAATTTGTCCGTCATTACTTCTGTAACTCGTTTTTAAACTAAAAATACAAGTTGGATAAAGTTAGTAGTAAACACGCGGGGCGCTTATGTCAGTGGCCGCGCGATGTTGCCAAGCCACCACGTTCCGTTGTGTTTAAATAAATAAAAAAATATTACTTAATTTGGTGATGTTTCATCTCATATGTAACTAAGCATATTTATATACTGTATTCACGGCGCTAATCATAATGACGCGTATTGAGTACCTATGAATATGTATTCAAATATTTTTCGCATATAAAATTCAGATTTTTAAAATAATATTTAGCGCATGGTTTGGGTGAAGTTGTTGATATTGTTTAAGAAATTTCCTTCATCGACGGGAATATTTTGGCAGTGGCAACTCGCGAGTCATCAGGGGCGGCGGTCGTGGGGGCGCGGCTTACGTATCGGGGGCGAAAATTAACATGTTTGTCTTGTTACATCGTCACACACGTCGAAACTACCAAGTCAAATAAATTTCCTAGATTTAGAGTAAGTGTTCGCGTTGTTACGCTCAACTCAAACAGCCGAGGCGCAGTTTGTTCACCGTAATTAATGCTAAGAATTTAAAACTTTTTGTATGTCGTAGCTGTTTGAACTTCCTGTTTTGTCTTTAATTGTTGTGTGTTTATACAAAACGACATTTAAATATTGTGTAAATTGGCCGTGTAATTAAATGCTAATAGTCAAAGAGTTGCCAAATTACACGTGTCGAGGGAGCCAAAGCAGAATTTACCACAACACCGTCACGATACGAACTGTATCAGGCGGCAACAATGAAACAAACGGTACGAACGCTCACCGATATGTAAATACAGTTGCAGTGAAAAAAGAGAAATGAGAACACGTCGACACAATGGGCGAATATGTGAAATAGAGAGGCAAAGTGCCCATCAAGCCTCCTGAAGCTGTAACATATAAAATGAAGGCCGTTATTGTTCTTTGCAAACAATATGAGGAGAGATTTTTTTTCACAAGCGACTGGGACCATTTCGAGTGAGAACGACAGCAATAATAACCAGTGGATACCGCATCGACGTACGTTTAAACAATCAAACGTGGAACAAAAAGACAGTAATGTGGAAATGGATGCCGTGACGGGGTGCATCCGCGCTGAGAGCGGGGCGAGCGCGCCCGCTCCCGCCGTTGCGTCGCTAAACACTGCCACGCCGCGCCGCCCTACTCAAATTCAATAATATTATTTTCATACATAGTTCTGTCAGCTCTGACCTTTTATTAATAATTGTGCAAAATTTAATGTAGTTACTAACAACACGCCGACCGTTTGAAATATCAATATCTCCATGGTAACTTAGAGCAGTTGCGTATCAAAAAAATTAAGTGAGTTATAAGGCTCCTTGTGAAACATAGTTGTAAATTAGAAAGCAATATCATGAACAAGACTTTTCCGATTTAGATTAAAGATTTAGCTTATTTTGATTATATTATAATTATTTTGAGTTTGATATTACAATTTTTTCATTGAACATTGACACATCTTAACAAAGTTCTAAATTATGATTAATCAACCACACTACTTTGGTTCCATTTACAAATGTCTATTTAAACACAGCAATGATATCCCTAGAACATGAATGTGCAGGGTCTAGTAAAGGTTATATCGGTAGTTAAAAAGAAGTAGACGCAACAAATGAGGAGACAAAGTGCACCCGCACCCGCTAGCAGTGCCACAAGCGACATTGTAACTGAATAATAATCGCGTCCGCTGACGTCCGTCATCTAGTTCCTACCCGAGCCTCCGTGAAAAGGATGTGTGATTAGTTTTATCCTTCGCCCCTCGCAGCATAGCCCCCCTTCGCCCACCCCGCCACAACGCCCTACGCCCTAGCCATTCTTCGCCAACTTTATCTCGTAACAAATGAATCACCCTGTATTAAACGCGGAAACAGCACAAGAGGCTCGCTCACAAATTGAAATTGATATAAAAATTCATTCATACTCCGTTGTAGAAGATTGTATTGTTCTGCGCAAGTGTAGATGGATTGTGCGAAAGTATTTATGGGGAATGTGCAGTTACTTTGTGGAAAATCAGTCGTTTTCTGCGTTTGTGTTGGTAATATTTAGACGTCGGAAGAATGTGTTTGGGCTGTGCCGCCTGTCTGAAAATATAGATTCCTCGAATTACCCAGAATACTAAAATAATTTTGGGATATTTTATTTTCTTTTTACAGTTATAAAAAATAAAATAGTCTAGACACAATATTTAGATTTGAATTTATTTTAGTAATTAAATATACATTCATGGGTTGCACAGGATCTGTACGTAGAGATGCTACGTAGCATAGATTGCTTAACCATTTTAGTATTAGTAAGTGCACTAGGTTTTCTGAAAACTATCGCGCCCACACTGTTATTACCGGACATACGAAATCGTGTCATCATTTACCAAAACCGTTTGCAAATTTACCAAGATAAAAGGTTCTTTCCCAAGCATATTGAAGGTCACGGAGCGTAGGTAATCCCGAAACTCGCTCGTTGATGGTATTTTACATTTGGAAAGCACAGCATGAATACTCAAGGCATCGTAAAATTCAAACATTTCTGCGGTAAAACGCCCTTTTAGGTACTTGAATCAACAATTCTGCCCAAATTTTAGTAGAGCACGGATTTATAGCGAAATAGTATTATGGGGTATAATATTACAAGTGTCTATAATGAGATACAAAATGATACATAAAAGTAGACAGTTGTGGTTACAAAATAAATTAAAACAAAAATATTAATAATTACTTTGAACAGAGGACGGAGCTGCAATAGTCATAATAGCTAAGTTTGCACATAATTGGTAATTCGTCAGCTACCTGCGTCCAAGTCTAATGTAAGATAAATATTCGTTTTAAGATGTTGGAATGAGATTCTAAATAAGTCTGAGCTGAAACTAAATGTATAACCACTGGGCTACGCTATGCTTAAATAGTGGAGCGAATTCAGTTAAACAGAACGGGACACGGATTTAATTTTTCAACAGTTTTAGGTTGTTAATAAAATATTTATATCTGGTACTGAATTCATAATCGTTTTATGCCAGTTTATTTGTTAGCAACACAAAATTTCGGGAAATAAATATGCAGTGAATTTTAACTGTGTTTTATTCCATTGAATTGTAACAAAATCGAATTGGAAATAATATTCCATTTTCAAAAAATATTTCGGCGTAACTTAAATATCATGTTCGAATTGTTTTTCATGATGAGATAAAGCTTAAATTACGATTATATTCAATATTTTATATAATTAAGTTGTGCGTGTCAACAAAACACATGTTTTATGTTTATCGCGCCGAAATGTGGACTGGGGGGTCCGGGCCCCGGCACCTAAGGTGGATTCCTGGCAACATACGCCGCGTAATTGCGTACGAAGGCGGAAGTTTATTATTGCGTTTCATACGTGGTGGAAAGTTTCGATTAGAGGGCGCCGGCCGACGACTGCACAATAAGATAAATAATTAATGAACGAATGCGTCGGATTGCACTCGGCCGCTCATTCGCATACCCCCAAGTAATTCAACTGCCTTACATGATTGCGTTAATTATATTTTTCTCACTAATTAGGTTGATTTCCACTTAAGGAAATGTGCGTTAGGCTTCCGTCTAAAGATGGAAGTATTCACATTCGTCTTCTTCTACCTGACCTGACGCTTAGTTTGGGTCGGCAAAATATAAAAAGTCCATGTATTGTAGTTATGTAACAAATTATAGCTCAGGAAATGGGTGGTCAATGTTATGCGATTAATAAATTATTACAAAGCCGTAAACCTAAATTATGATACAAGTCTTGTCTCACATTAAAACTAGACAGACTTTTTGGCCTTACAATACCCTCACTTCAAATAACTATAATATAATAACATGGTTCCCTCAAACACTTATTTCGAAGCAGGAATCGATCTCGTAGCCTCTAATTTCACAACCGGCGTCTGTGCCGCATTACTGAGGCCGTTAACTTACATTGTTAACTTATATTGTTATAAAATAATTTTATAACATGTATAACTGGAAATATCACGATGTTTTCCTTCACTACAATGGCGAAGATAAACATCGTGAAGAAACCCGAATTTCATAGCGATTTGTAAGAATTTCTATGGTATGTAAAGTCCGCAAACCCGCACTAGGCCAGCGTGGTTGACTATATAGCCTAACCAATCACAATGGTACCCTCGATTGTAGAGTAGGTCCGTGCCCCGCAGTGGGACTTATATCGGCTGATACAATACAATACAATAACTGAGAATACCTGGATGCTTGTACATAATCGAAGCATATAAGAGCAAGTGATCAATAGACGCAGACAGATGTAATCGTGGCATTTGTGTGTTGGTAACCGATGTGTAATGTCTCAGGTTCTCTGAGGCATACATGCCAGCGGTATCGGGCGGCATAAGGACATATTAATTATCAAATAGCACCACAATCACGCATGTCGTAATGACCAAACCGGCGGGTACTTTGTGAAGCGATGTGTACATGATAGGATCAGCTCTGAAATGTAAATAATTAATTATAATGAATACCTTTTCATACAATGAAAGGTTTTTTATGAATCTATCAATTTAAAAGTGAATAATTATTTCTTTTATTTTATTTACCATAGTATATGATATATCTCTTGATATGTTTCTTGTTAGACAGCGACAGAGATCGGTTGTGTCGTACTGCTGCTCTAGCTTGTACTCGGGTAAAGTGCTGACACAGCAATCACGCCTTCGCGACGCGCTGCGCACCGCAATTGCCGCGATGACCCAGAAATTATTTCTGCAACGTTTACTAAACATCGACAAAAAAACAACTAATAACTGTTAAGGCCAAGCTATATTTTATTCATTAAATATGGCAAAACCGAAAAGCACTATCACAATAAAAACTGAAACGGAACAAGTGTTGTACCAATTGTACAACGAAGAAAAACAGCTACGCGAAAAATTGGAATGCTTAGTAAATGAGCTTCAAATAAAAGTCAAGAATCTTCAGCAACAATTGCGTAAGGCTGAAGAAGACAACAAAAAACAGGCCTCTTACAAACCAGGAGTCAACAATGAAGTTCCTTCTGAAGTCCAGTATGAAACAGACGAAGAGGAACTAGCCTCAGAAACTGAATGGATACGTCAAGAGAGTAGGAAGAAAAGAAAACGGAACTTAACACCTTCCCCGTCACAACAAGACGAACCTACCAAAAATGGCTCGGAGAAGCCAAAGGAAAAGAAGGCACCTCTACCGCCTCCTATCATTGTAGAAGGTATTAAAGACTACCAGAAATTTTATGATTTTCTCACTAATAGTACACCTAATGATTCATTCACTATTAAGATGATGAAAGGTGATACGGCTAAAATAAATACTAAAAACGAGAACTCATACAAGGCTACTACCAAGCTCCTAGTAGAAAATAACAAACACTGGCATTCGTATGAGAACAAACAAGACAGACCAATTAGGGTGATGGCAAAAAATCTTCACCACACATATGTGCCTGGAAGAATTATTGAAGACCTTAAATCTAAAGGTCTTAAAATTATAGAAGTGGCAAATAAACTTAGCTGGAGGACTAAAGAACCTCTCAATATGTTTATGCTGTCATTTCAAAAAGAAGAAGACATCAATAATATTTATAATATCAGATCAATTCTCGGTTGCAAAATGGAAATACAACCAATTAAAGCATCCAAATTGATTCCACAATGCAAAAAATGTCAAGCATATGGCCATACCCAAAAATACTGCTGTAAGGAGCCTAGATGCGTCAAATGTACGGGTAAACATCTTACTCGTGACTGTCCAAAACCAGCGGATGCTAAGCCAAAATGCATACACTGTGGTGAACCGCACCCTGCTAATTACCGAGGGTGCATAGTAGCCAAAGAACTGCAAAATATAAAAAATAAGGCGATGAAGAGTAGTACAAATGCTGTTCGAACTTCAGCTACAAACAAAATTAAAAAAGCAATAGCCACTCAAAGTGTCAAAAAAGACGTGACATATTCACAAATAGCTAAAGTTGGACAAACGCAAATGCAACCACAGTCACAATTGAAACCGAAACCACAGCTAAAAACGCAAGAAAATATTGAAGATAAAATCAACACTATCTTAAATTTCATGACATCATTCGATAATCGTCTAAAAAATCTGGAACGTAGCACCAAAACTGCTGTCTTACCAAATACTAAACAATGACGCTCAAAATCATGGCATGGAATGCCAATGGGCTACTTCAACACCTAAATGAAATAGAAGTTGTCCTAACCACAGAAAATTTTGATGTTTGTCTCATATCCGAGTCACACTGCACCAAGGAAACAATTATTAAAATAAAAGGATACAAAGTTTACCATGCCTTGCATCCCTATAATACTCCAAGGGGGGGCAGCTCTCTCATAATAAAAGAGAACATTTGCCACTACGAAAAAGTGAAGATTGAGGATGAAGATATACAAGCTGTTGCGGTGTGTATAAAAACAAAACGATATCCTGTTATTATATCAGCTATATACTGCCCGCCTAGGTATTCGCTCAAGTCCGAGCGGTATATACATGTGTTTGAACAACTTGGCTCGAGGTTTATACTCGGTGGTGACTTTAATGCGAAAAATACTTTTTGGGGATCTAGACTTACGACAACCAAAGGTAGAGAACTATTATCAGCCGTTAGAGAACTCAAATGTGATGTCATATCTACAGGCAAGCCTACTTATTGGCCTACTGATACCCAAAAGATTCCAGATCTAATAGACTTTTTTATCTTGAAAAATCTCACCCTCGATACTCTACACATTGAGGAGGGTTACGACATGAGTTCAGATCATTCGCCGATCATTCTAACTGTATCCAGCGGAATAATTCAAAAGGAAAACCATCTCTCATTGACAAATAAATACACTGACTGGGAAAGTTTCAAGCTTGATCTAGAATCGATAATTAATCTAAAAGTTCCTCTTAAAAACCCGGAGCAACTCGAAGATGACCTGAGGCAGTTTATAGTGAATATTCAACAATGTGCCTGGCGAAACACACCTGTGGTGAAGACGAGAGCTAGAGGCAACTCTTACCCAGCAGAAATCAGGGACCTTATAGCTGAAAAAAGAAAACAGAGAAAAAAATGGCAAACAAACAGATATCCCCAAGATAAACAAATTTTTAACAGACTAGCAAAAAGGCTCACAAGAGAAATAAAAAGCTTCAAAGAAGAATTGATGAATACCTACCTTCGAGAACTGACTAGCGATCGTACGTCAGATTATTCTCTGTGGAAAGCTACAAGAAATATTAAAAAACCAATTATGCAGGTCCCTCCCATCAAAATGCCGAATGGAAGCTGGGCCATAAACAATGAACAAAAGGCAAACATATTTGCTAACCATTTGGAGCATATATTTAAACCCAACGAAGGTACTGCATTGGACTTCAACCTAGACACCATAATATCACAAGACGACCATGCAATAAAACTCGTTACTCCTAGAGAAGTGATACGCGAAATAAAAAATATGAATCGAAAGAAATCTCCTGGTTATGACCTGATAACAGGAGAGGCTCTGAACAATCTACCGCGCAAAGCAGTTGTCAAACTGACTACTTTAATAAACGCGTCGTTCAGACTGAAATATGTACCTGACGTTTGGAAATTTGCCGAAGTAATAATGATACTCAAGCCTGGTAAACCTCCTCATGAGGCGACATCTTATAGGCCAATCTCTTTGTTGCCAATAATTGCCAAACTATTTGAAAAACTGTTTTTGAAAAGAATGAAACCTATTATAGAAGAACGAAAATTAATCCCTGACTATCAATTTGGCTTTAGGGAGAAACATTCAACTATAGATCAAGTCCACCGGATTACTAATTTAATTGAAAAAGCTCTAGAAGAGAAAAAAGTTTGTACGACGGTGTTCCTCGACGTGGCACAAGCTTTTGACAAGGTATGGCACGAGGGCCTCATTTGCAAATTAAGAAAAATGCTGCCTAAGCAGTTTTCAGACATTCTGGAATCTTATATTTCTGAAAGAACGTTTCGTATAAAACACGAAGATTCTTATTCAGAAATAAAGCATATAGAAGCTGGAGTACCACAAGGAAGTGTACTAGGTCCGGTCCTGTACTTATTATACACCTGTGATATTCCCGAAATGAAAAACAATGCCATTGCAACTTTTGCAGACGATACAGCAATCATAGCTACAGGTTCGACTCACGAAGAAGCAGTGGATAAAGTCCAAACAGCTGTCAACGTCATCTCCTACTGGACTGAAAAATGGCGTTTAAAAATAAATGAAACAAATCTATTCATATTGACTTTACCAACAAAAGGCCCAAGTATGAGCCTGTGTTCATAAACGGTATAACCATACCATATGAAAATACAGCGAAATACCTAGGCATGACTCTGGACGCAAAGCTTCGCTGGAAGGCACACGTCAAAAAAAAACGAGACGAGCTGGAAATTCGCTATAGGAACATGTATTGGTTACTTGGCAAATACTCCTCGTTGTCAATACACAACAAAGTACTTTTGTACAAACAAGTCCTGATGCCAGTATGGACTTATGGTATACAGCTGTGGGGATGTACCAAACCAAGTAATTTACTAATAATTCAGCGATTCCAAAACAAAGTACTGAGGGGTATAGCAAACGCCCCATGGTACGTAAGAAACGAAGATCTTCATCGGGACCTCAAAGTGGACTTCGTTAGAAATATAGTGAAAAAGTATGCCGAAGCTCATGAACATAGACTTCATCAACATGTGAACGTCGAGGCGATCCAGCTCCTCGACAACACGGACTTAGTGAGACGACTTAAAAGGACAAAACCTTTCGAGTTAGTGATGAACAGTTAGTGTAACATAGTGCAGTGAGTGCTAGTGAAACAGAACACGCGAACATTGTGTCTTCCCCTTAATAGAGACAATAAGAAAAATGTTAATGGACATATTCTTAGACATAGTCTCTTTAGAAGTTTAGGTTAGATTAATATAACTTATTAGTCATAAGACTAGATCGTTATTTAAATGATGTATTACGCCAGAGTACATCATAATATAAAAAAAAAAAAAAAAAAAAAAGTATATGATATATTATTATCTAAAGAACAGCTAAACCGAAAAAAATTCTCCATCATAGATACCCGACGTGAATAGTTAGGTATGACGTTTTTATATGAATACTTTCAGAAAAGCCTTAATTTCTTACCTTCTCTTCTTCTTTATTCTCGATATCTTAATGAATTTTAAACTTAAGGGCCGGTGACGCTTGTAAATTCTTTAAATAGTATCTAATGATAATAAATAATTGTTCCGAATGTCTCGTTGATTCAATAGAATTGTGATAAAGAAATACAAAATGTTATGACTCTCCATAGTTTACGGGAAATCTTGTATCATAGCAACATATCGCGATGTTTTTAAACTATTTCATACGTTAATAAAGAATGTTAGAATTTATCTTATGACATACAGCATACATATCGTATAGAAAAGAATGGCATGTATTACAAATGCGAAAACTTATATTTTTCAAGTAAAACAAAAGCAAGAACGAAGGCTTTAAAAATTCCCGGCAGTTTCTGCATGCGACATAGGCGATAACCTAGTTACGCCCTGAAAACCTTTGAACCGAAAAGTGTAGTTGTCGCCAAATTATAGATGTATGTACAGCGTACACATTACAACTAGACTTTGCACAAAAAAGCCTTCCTCTATGTTTCTTATGTATTGAAAATATCGTGTTTTTACAGAGTAGCCATTGATATTATATTTGTTATTATCAGTTTATATTAAATGATCAGTCAGCGCTTCCTCGGTTCAGTTCTAATGTATCAATTATATTTTTCTTGTTTTTATTCTTAAAATAATGTATAATAAAATAATATAAATGTATGCTCATTGTGCCCATCGCTTCGGCAGAAGTTTCTAATGATTATTTTTATTGAGAACAGCTTTCTTTATTTCGCACAGATTTTTTCATTTTTCTCTTGATGTATTTAGTTGCCAACTCATAATAATAAAGAGATATTTACCTTTTTTTTATGGGATTCAATACCTACTTATACTCATACTCATTTTGTATAGTTATAATAGCTATTGCCATAGCCATACTTCGAAATTTTCTTAAACGATACTTAGTTATAAAAATCTTTTTTAACTTGCCTTTATATTCGTCAATCAAAGAGACTTCACTGGGGAAAATGTTTCTGTAATAATGGACAATCGAAATAGAGTTAACCGTTGTATGAACCATATGGTTATAAACATGTCAGTTGGACGATGACCCTAATTACCATGTTTAAAATGTTCGTATTTTTCATTACTTTTTTTTATAAAAATCTTATAAATTAATAATAAGTTCAGAAAAAATAAAGTGAAACTGTGTTTAAAAAGACCTTTTTGCAAAATTGAAAAAGAAAGTAAACGAGAATCGTTTATCTATCAGTGAGCGGTTAGTATACGAATAAATTGGCCTGAAATGTATTCTATCATGCCAATAATATTAATTAAAATACTTATACTAGTAAAATATTTTGATATATAATTACTAGACACAACACTCTTGCTAAACTTAAATATTTGCTATTAATATTTAATAAACTCGCGGCACGAAATATCAATCCCTTAGAGCAAAATTACATGTCATTGTATAAATTATACGTTTAGTTTATTGGCAAGTCGCAACCATTCCGTAATCACAGGTTACAGGTTGTGCTGAAATAAACAATGCACCGTTAAATGTACCGATAAGTTCATGAAATACAAATGGGTGATTAGACAAATACACAGTTACGCTATTTTTAATAGTAGATATCGCCGCTGGACATCGCGGTGTTCGAGCAGGGCTGCCCCACAACAAACATTTATACCCGACATGTGTACATCCACTTTAGACTTATAAATCGAAAAATTATAATAAATACACATAGAAAAACAACTACAGAATGCATTAAGAAAAAAATAGACTAAAGTTATTCTGTACAGTCATGCGATAGCCCTGACTCTCGTCGTATAAATCATATTTTCAGAAGCGTTTAGTCTTGCGTTTGTGAATTTATATTAGTAGATCTGCATAGTAAATGTCACACTTTTTTTTTTTTTTTTTTATTCAATAATATTTAAGGGACTTTTGTACTAATAGGAAATACATGGCAGTCCCATCGTACCTTATAAATACATACCTACACAACAAATTAAGAAGGTTACAAAAAAAAACAAGCAAAACACAAATCTAACATTTCTCAATAACCAATTAAACTCTGTGCATTCCACTGCAAAATATTCAACGTTACTTTTTTCTGGCTACTATCCATTATATAAACAGGCAAAAAGACTATTAATAATATCATCCTCTTTAAAATATGTTACAACAACCCGAATACACTCTTCAAATACAAAACTACATATTAACTTAATCTTAACATCCAACTCCGAATTCGATGCACAAATTTCCTTAAATCTATCCATAATGATTTTCATACGACTAAATTTATTCCTTTTTCAAGTTTCTTCTGTATTCCTTCCTGCCTCTTCAGACGTATAAGCAATTGACTCCTGCTTGTGTGACTCTATGTAAACTGATTGTTTTTTTGGATTTCTATTTTCCGCTCGTGTCAATGAATTTTCACCTAAAATTGGCGAATACCTCTCATATCGTTCCTTCACATATTCCAGATTTTTGCCCATACTGCAAGATATCATATTATTACAAACACGAGTACCTCCATCCAACACATTCCTATATGATCTTTTCTTATTATCCTGAGGTGTATTAGCTGACTGCGCGCTTTGACTTCTCAGATTGTCGAGTCTTTCACATACAGACTATGTATTCAGAAACACCGACAAAGCTTTTCTATAAGTGCAGTTTTCTACACTCATAATCTTTCTTATAGCCCTTTCTTTTAAAAACATAGGACACGATTTATTCAGGGCCATGTGCGCACCCTTACAATTTAAACATTTAAAATTAGTGGTGTCACAATTACTATGACTTTCTCCACATTTTGGGCATAAAATCTTTTTTGTTGGACATGATCTCAATATATGCCCATACCTCCAACAGAACCCAGAACATTGGGTAACAGGAAAAGTGTATGGTTCAACTTTTATCCTACAGCCATATATATAAACATACGGAGGTAAGGTCGGACTTTTAAAACAAAGCCGTAGACTCTCACTGTTTACCCATTCTCCATTATTAGTTTGCCGTTTTAATCTCCTTACTGTAACTACCTCTTTTTCACACTCCAAACTACTTAAAATTTCCTCATCATTCGTTTCCAAATCAATTTGTTTTATTACTCCATATGATAAATTAACTTCGTTCGCATACTGACATCTATAGCCCATGGTTTTAAATATGCTTAAATTAATGAGTTTTTCCGCATTTATTTTGTCTTCAAAATACAC
The DNA here is from genome assembly GCA_949752805.1 of Deilephila elpenor. Lineage (NCBI taxonomy): Eukaryota > Metazoa > Arthropoda > Insecta > Lepidoptera > Sphingidae > Deilephila > Deilephila elpenor. The sequence goes on from OX457095.1 coordinate 14,954,592, forward strand.
GAGCACCCTATACGGAGTTTTATAATAAATCTTTAATATTTTGTTAACATCCTCCTTTTTCAACAACTTTGCCATTCCAAATTGTTTCAATAGAACCTCCTTTCCCGTAATGCATACTATTATTTGATCATCATATTGTGCTATTGACGAGTTATGATTGACATTTGATAGATTATTTTCCGAATTATGATTTTCCTTGGACAAAATCCTAGCAAATCGTTTATTTTTTCTACTGACCGTTGTAAAAGCATCATCATCACCTACTGTATCCTCCCGGGCTCTCTTTTCTGGCGTCCTCTGAATCTCCATAGCATCACTATTGTTGTCACCATCTCTCTCTACTCTGCCTCCGCATTCATAGTAAACTTGTTGCTCGCTATCTAATAATCTCTCTTCCTCCATAATATCACTCCCACTGGAGTCGTCAAACAGCACATTTTTATCAATGTCACTCATTAAAATACAATTTGAAAAATTAAATACGATAATTTAAAATGTGACACATGCACTCGTGACAGCGACTCGCGCGAGAATCAAATGTCACACTTGAATTTACAGAAAAGATAACATCATGACATCATTATTTTCTGCATGTGCCTATTTTTAATGCCGGGCATTTCATTGTTTTTACTCGCTTTTTAGAAATAACAGTTGTATTTTAAGTAACAGTTTGTACTAGAATGTTTTTACTATTTTATTTTACAATATGCAATACTACGTTTCCGAATAATATTTTCCACAGACTTTTTCTGATTTATTTCCTGCCATTTTATGTCTGCCACGGGGCACATAGAGCTGCGTCGAAGACCTGAACAGGGCGTCGAGTGAGCGACACAGGGCCGCGCAGCTTGTTTCCAACATACATGCATATGTAAACAGGTTTATTAAGACGCACGCATAATTGCAACACGCGCAACAAGTTGACGTTCCGTGTGCGAGCCATTGTTGTAACGTCGCGTCGCCGACGCGCGGCCATTGTCTACGGATAGATAGATCATCACCAGTCACCGTTGACCTACATATCGAATATTTCCGACTCGTTCTTAATTAAATGCAATAACTGCCTATAAAAATGTTAATAGAATGTAATTTAGCTGAGGGTGTCGACGGCGGCGGCGGCAGCGGACTCGCGGCGCGCTCTCCGGGTCGCGCGGCCCCGCGGCCCGCACCTTCCCGCTCGTACATAAATCTATTTTATCGTACTAAAAGCAATAAATTTTATTTCGGGAACTTTAATTCTTTGTTATTGAATTGGATTTTAGTGTTTTATTCGGGTAAACAAACAATACATCGGCCGTTCGGAGCGGTACTTAGAGCACGTGCGCGTTCTGTAAACACTAGTAGCGGCGGGCCCGGCGTAGCTCGGCTAACTTAATAAAAGATTTTATTTGTAGATTGGACTGCGTTCCGTTATTACAGCCGTAAAAAGGTCCGGCTTTTGTCTGCGTTCACAATTAAAACTTCGATAATGTTTAGTTGTAACGCTGGGCACAAAGAAATGCCGCTCTTTGCTCTAACAATTACTTGAGCAACGTAAATAAACGCGGCGCGTACGCACTAGGCGCGGCGGGCGCGGCGGGCGCGGCAGCGCGACGCGACGCGCGGCGCAGTGAGCCGGCCACGCGTCAAATACACTGCCGATCGATAAAATGTGCAATCGTAAACTTCCTGCTCGTGATGGGGAAATTGTAAATTAACTGATGGATCGTTCTTTTTCATCTGACCGTTATTATTGTTGCTCGGTCATAAGGTTGTGTGATTTTATTTGCGGCGCGGACGTCGATGCCCAACAAACAAGGCGCCGGCAGAATACTTTTAGATACGGGACTCATTTTCTAACGTGCTTATAGTATCTATACGAAGTACATTAATTTGAGAAATTGGCTACAAGTACTGATGAGTGCCACCGTTTGGTTGACATCACATGACGCATTATATGATTTTAATATAACGCGGAAAAAAATAACAGCTGCGACTTAAAAACCCATTGTGTAAGATGTTTAAATTTCAATTTAAAAATATATACCCTGAAAGGTGTAAAGGTTTGTTTTTGCTGCAACATCGTGACGCGTCGGCGTCACTGTCGCCGCAAAATGTTGCGATGCGCGCGACATGTGATACTCACCGCGCTGACACCCCGAAATGATAAACGAAAATATTTAAAATAAAAAAAATTTAAACCGTTGCGGTTAGCTTGCATCACTTCACAAAAATATCAGAATTTATTTTAGTTTCATTTTTTCGATAGTTCTCAAATATTGATCGTTTTGTGCTCGTAAATTAACATATTATAACGATATTGATATAAGTTTATACCACTATTAATTCCACTGTAGGTATATGAAATCAATCAAATCACAATATTTACTCATTTTAAATAAATGTTTCCGCTTGTTTTCCTGCTTCCATTCCAGTAGTGCCTAATAATTTAAGAACAATTAAACTGACATTTACATATAATAATATATGTATGTGTAAAATAAAGTGATGTACTGTACATGCAATGTCGGCTGATATAGATATAAATATTAACGTAATGTGTGTTTGTTCACAGGCACGATTAATAGAAAACTCTCACGCTTGGCTGGGCCCGTCCACGTCGGCCATTGCAGGTTCGTATGTTTGTCTATCATTATACGTACATAATATAATTCACACGATTTCCTTTTTATTGATTGTTATATGTATGTGGATTCATTAGAATAAACTTTTTCGCTTTTTATATTACATTCGTGATGTCTAGTAGATATGACATTATATTTACTAACTTTAACAAGTTTAGTTTTTTCTGTTTTTACCGCATGCTGTGTTGTCCATTTTATTTTAAATTGCACTTTTCATTTGGAGTATACACACTGAAGAGGTCTAATGCACAAGACCCCTTGCTTTGTTTTGTTGCCTGCGGGATCTGTACGAATTTTGATACAATGAAAGTCGATTGAGTTATCTATATCCAAAAATGTTATCGAACTTCTCTATAACCCTTTACAGTAAGGGTTAAAGCAAGCATAGAAAACCAGGTTTTTAAGAAAAATGTGATTTGCCAAATAGTTGAAATAAAAATATATTGCAGCCTGTACAACTGTTTAAAATGTTTTAATGCGAATACTATTGATAAAACATTTTATACAAACAAGCATAATGCATTAGCAAACCATAAAGTTACAAAAAAATAGAGAAAGGTACAAAACGTAAGAAGTTTTATCACTAATGCACATAATCCGCGAAAATGGCAAACTTGTTTTGAAGGTAACATTTTTCTTAGAGAAAATATTTAAAGTTCAGTTATTATCATAAGTAATAAGCATATAGTATAATGCAGATGTGATAGAACCAATTAAAAATCTTCAAACATAGTATCAATTTGTACAGATAACGAGAGGTAATATTTTATGTTTGTGTTGTTCATTGGTGTGTCAGAATTCCACGGTCATACACTCAAGTTGAAGGCGCCTACTTGGACCCAGGGCCAACTGCAAGAAGCGATCCAAGCTGTCGTCACTCAGCGGATGAGTTCACGCAGGCAGCTACACATTACGGCATTCCCAAAGGCACTTTATACGACAACATTCTTGGAAAATCTAAACGCATGGCAGTTCTGGACGAGGCCGGCCTATTAGCCAGCGAAGAAAGGGCGGTGTTAGACTTTTGCTGCGAAACCAGTGTATCCCCTTATAATAGAAGAACTAAAAAATCATTAACAGAAAGCTTTTGTGGCAAAATTGAGGAGGACGGGAGAGCCCAATTTCGCGTTTGTAGGTCTAACTGGTTTTAGATGGTGGTGGGCCTTCTGCAAGAAACATTCGATTGTGTCTCTATATTACGAAGGGACTGTTAAAAGTCGTAATTCTAAAGTGAAATCAGAGGTGCACGTTGACGACGAATCTTAGCTTAATCTTATTCTCACGTATGTATGTATACTTAGCTCTATCAGTATTTTGTGGTCCTTTGCAAATCCTGTCATTAGGTAACGTGAATAATATGGCCATAGAATATATTGTCTAACAAAGTATGTAATATGGCTGTTATTTAAAAAATAATAAATAAAATTAATGTGACCGAAGCTTTACCTATTCACCGAACCGACATTTTGAAGTAATAAAAATGTCGAATATTTCCAAATAAAGTCATTTTACTAAAGTATACACTCGGGTGTATCATTAAAACAAAAATAATGCGTAATTTACACTGATTATAAGTCAATTTTTATTAACGCCGATGGACATAATACGCACCAGGTGTCCACTTAGCTCGGACTTCATATAAAATTCATGAAACAGTGAAATATATATTGGATTGTCATTTAAGCTGTTATTCCACTTGAAAAAGAAATGAAAAGCATAAAAGGTAAATTGCATCGGATTAATCTTTCATTGGCAATATTTCAATATTCACAAGTCAACTAGAGAGGATTCGTTTAACATATGAATCTTTTATACCGGTCTTCTTGTAACCAGATTCGTGACAGATTTCGTTTTGCCACGGATCACGGAATTGTTTTGGCAATAATATTGTAACATGATAAATTAAACTGCCTAATGTTTGTGATGTATTTTAGTTATAAAAACTATGTGATTTCTGTCTCTACGCATGTAGAGAATAAAGACGACTGCTACACCTACATCTACTATAGTTAAAAATATATAAAGTTTTATACATACATAAATTCATTATACGTTAGAGGTATTTTGATGACAAAAATGGTTGTTCAGTTTTAGATTTAAAAACAAAATACAATCACAAAACATAGGATAGCGAAGTAGTTTCGCAAAAATGTCTAACACCACCTTTTATGAGATTTTTTTCGATAATACTAAAAGTCTTTTATCGTATAAAACAATATAGATATAATTTCAAATAATATATCCAAGCTTCGGATAAAGTGCCTTTTTAGATATAAGTCTAATAAATCTACATAATCAGTCGCCTCAGAGCCGCGCTATTGAACGTACGCCTACACGTTTTTTTTTGCCCAGTTCGCCAGTGTTTCTCAAAGTTAACTACAATGTTCGTCTGCGATAGTTGCGGTATCCAGCATAGTGATGGCCCAATATGCTGTACGTGTAAAAATCAATACGATTACGGCTATGCTGGAATCACAGAAATAGGATATCGTCGTATGGGGGATAGAAAGAACAACTGGAGATGCCCAAAGTGTAAAACGAGTACATCGTCTTCACCAGCTGCTACTTCACCAATGCCGACCCAATTGGACTTGATGCAAGAACAATTAAATAAAATAGTGTTCCAGTTGGCACCTTTGGCATCACTTGTGGAGGATGTGAAGACTATCAAACTTGAAATTGCCAATATGACGGTGTCTCTCGAAATGGCACATGATTTAATTGGGAAATTCTCAAGCTCTATCAAGTCCCCTGAAGCACGTGTATCCCAAATGGAGAAATCAGTAACGGAGATTCCAGCTCTTCAGGTACGATTAGATAAATTATACCATGAATTTGATGAGAGGGATCAATGGGCAAGAGCCAATAACGTTGAGATTCGAGGAATCCCTCAAAAGAACCACGAGAACCTCTTTAACATAGCAGAAAAGATTGGAAGGCTGTGTAATTTCCCCATCAAACGGGAAGAAATTAATTATATAGCTCGTGTTCCTACCAGACTACCAAACGTCGATAAGCCAATCATTATAGCTTTTAATAACAGATACACTAAAGAAGAATTTGTGGCAACATCGCGTAAAAGCAATCAACGTAATCTCACCAACCTGGACTTTTCTACTCCTGGAGTTTTCTATATAAATGACCACCTTACGCAACGAAACAAGGTTCTATTGAACAAGACAAGAACATTGGCAAAAGAAAAGCATTTCCAATATATTTGGGTAAAACATTGCAAAATTATGTTACGGAAGTCGGATACGTCGCCGATATTTTTTATAAAATGCGAAAAAGACCTGGCAAAAATAACATAATTTTGTATTTAAAATTGGATGTGTCAAGAAAAATTGAACACGTTCCTCTTTTTAAGTTTTATGTTGACAGTTTGAGAACCAATACTAGTTCAATAAGACGTTGCTGTCGGGCCGAACATTCCTTTGTCTTCACTCTGTGCAATCAAGTATCGCACGTGAGTACGCAGCGCTTCGCACAAATTGCTAACGCTTTTACTTACCTTTACGCATTCTTAGCTAATATTTTTGCTTGCGCTGGAGGAGAGCTAAGCTTGCATTCGTTTGTATGTGCGCTTGGTCACACGGAACATGTTTTTAGTAAATTTTATGATTCTACCTTTTATTTAAATGTATTAAGATGTTATTCTCGTTTTGTTTGGCTTTGTTTGTGTGTTGCTTTTTCTTGTTATTTATTTTTTTATTACTCTTACATAATGGTTTTCTTAAATTTTAAATATGGATGCGCATGTATTAGTTTTTATAAGTTTAGTTCATATTTGAAATATTTCCCATTTGATAAGAACTTGCATATTATATTAGCTTTCCTATTTTTATCGTATCACCTACTTTGTTTTATGGATATAATGTTACACTCTAGCTTTTACTTTTTATATTTCAATGGCATTAAGCAATATTAATATTTATTACCAGAATACTAGAGGACTACGTACCAAAACACATCTTTTTAAACGAAATTTATTATTATCTTCATATGACATTATTTCTTTAACGGAGACTTGGCTACTTGAGGGGATTTGTGATAATGAACTATTTGACGATAGATATCTGGTCTGGAGGCGCGATAGGAACTATTTAAAGACAAAAGAAAAATATGGAGGTGGAGTACTCTTGGCTGTTCATCGGAAATTTACAGCAGTCGATCGTCCGGAATAGTGTTCTTCTGCAGAAGATATTTGGGTCACCTTAACACTTAAAAATAAATCAATCTATACAATGAGTAATAAAATACACATATGCACCCTATATCTCTGCAGTGAAAATCTTGGCTACACTTTTAATACGCAATTGCAACATTTCTCTCAAAATATATCCTTTATTGTTAACTCGAACCCAAATGATACATTTATTATATTAGGAGATTTCAATTTAAGTAATATTAATTGGGATGGTGACCCGCCACAACCGATGGGCATTGCTGGAGAAATTCAAACCTTATTTTTTGATACTCTGGTTGAGTGTAACCTAAACCAATACAATTTTAATAAAAATATTCACTCGAAGATATTGGATTACATATTATGTAACAATAGTCTTGCGGTTAAATCATGCAGCAGCTCTTTAGTACCAGAGGATATGCACCATAATTCTCTTGAAGTAACTTATGTAATTAGTCAGCAAAAGGAGTTAAAATGTAAACCAAGGATAAAATATTTTTACTGTAAGGGCGATTATGATTCTATTAACAAGTCTTTATCTAAAATAAATTGGGAAGCCTGCCTTAATAATAAAGTACTAGATAAGGCGCTTGAGACATTTTATGAAAATTTATACCATTTAAGAGATACATTTATACCAAACAAATTAGTTACTTCCTCAACATACCCAGCTTGGTATACTACTTCTTTAATAAAAATACTTAAAGAAAAATATTAATATTTAAAAAAATATAAGACTTATGGTAGATCCAGTGATCGTGATTCCTTTTACTTGCTTCGAGAAAGAGCCAAGAAGTTAGAACAGCAAGCCTATTCAGCGTATATAAAACACTGTGAAGATTCCATAGTTAAGAATCCCCGAACATTTTGGTCTTTCATCAAATCGAATAAAAATTTCTCCAGCTCTTTACCATCTACTATGTATCTTGACGGACAGTCAACTAACAGTGGTGAAGAAGTTTGTAGCTTTTTCTCATCATATTTCCAATCAAATTTTCTTGCATCCACTTATAACGTTCACGCCGTTTCCCCAAATATTCTTGCTCCAAAAGATGTAACAGTTTCCATTAGTGACATAAATATATAATTTCAGCGCGGTCTTAAAAATGTTAAAATCTCTAGATTTAGCTAAGGGGGCTGGTCCTGATAACCTTAACCCTCATTTCATTGTCAAATGTGCAGACTCGCTAGCAGAACCGCTGACTATTTTATTTAAAAGGTCAATCCGTGAAGGCATTGTACCCAATATTTGGAAATCGGCATTTATTACTCCAATATTTAAAAATGGTTCTAGGCACGATATTAAAAATTATAGACCGATTTCCAAACTATGCATTTTTGCAAAGATATTTGAGAAAATTATTCACAGTCAAGTTTCCGAGAAACTATCATGCCATTTTATATCTCAGCAACACGGTTTTATTAGTAAGCGTTCCACCGTTACCAACTTATTATCTTTTACAGATTTTTTATCATCAAATATGGACGGTGGGGGAAGAGTGGATGCTATTTTTACTGATTTTAGCAAGGCTTTTGATAGAATCGATCACCAGATCTTATTGCAAAAACTTTTTTATGCTGGTGTTCATGGTAACCTTTTGAGATGGTTTACAACCTACATCGAGAATAGATCCCAGGCTGTAGCAATACGTGGTTTCTCCTCTGGCTGGAATATTATACCTTCTGGGGTTCCCCAGGGATCATTACTCGGTCCATTGCTCTTTAATATATTTATAAATGATGTTAGTATTTGTTTCAAACACTCGAAATTCCTCTTATATGCTGATGACATGAAAATATATAAAGCAATTAAAAATATAAACGATCCTCAGTTATTGCAATCAGACTTACTTGCATTTGAATTATACTGTAAGGTTAATAAGTTAGACCTCAATGTCACCAAATGCTATTCGATAACATTCACTCGAAAATTAAATTATAGTAATAATATCTACACTTTAAAAGGAGACCCTTTGAAGCAAATGGAAACGATTCGTGATCTTGGGGTAATACATGATTCCAAGTTAACTTATGAGAGACACGTGGATCAAATAGTCAAGCAAGCTAATAGAGCATTGGGTTTTGTAATCAGATCATCGTCTCAATTTACTAGCATTAAGGCCATAAAAATTTTATATTGTTCTTTGGTACGTAGCATCCTGGAGTATTGTACACAAATATGGAATCCGCGATACGATTTTTATGTTAATAGAATTGAATCGATACAGCGCAGATTTTTAAAATTCATTGAATTTAAGAGTCATTGTTATGACACTGATTATGTGAGAAAGTGTCGCAGGTTTCATTTTCTTCCACTTCTTGAAAGGAGAAAAATAGCAGACGTAGTGTTAATAGTAAAAATTGCTCAAAGTGTAATAGATTCCCCGCACCTTCTTTCCAAAATTAATTTGAAGGTTCCAAATAGGACTCTTAGAAATCCTATGTGCTTGGCAACACCCTCTAGTGCATCAAATTACAGGCAGAATGCATTTTTTATCAGAGCTGCTAAATGTCTTAATACGGCATTGGGACTCTCGGACCTTAACTTAGATTTATTTAATTCTAAGCCCCACATATTCAAAAAGGCTTTGTGTAAAAATTGGTTCTCTAATTGTTAGTCACATATAGTTTATAATTAGTTATTTTGTGCGTTCAGTTTAGTTTAATTTAATTTACTTAAACATATATTTATCGTAATTTATGTTATGTTAATGCGTGTATATACTATGGCTTTTTCTTTATTCTTTTTTGTCACTTATCTGTGGAAACATGTAATTAGTGTATAGTTTCATTACTCTGTATTATTTTTGTAACACTATATGTTCCCTTAAAATAATAAAATAAAATAAATAAAAAAATAATATTTTAGTTGTTAAAGTAACGCGTCCTATTGGCCCACCTACTTATATTTTGTACTTAATTATTTTGATAATAATATGATAGTTTGTAGTTCACAAGGACTGATTGTATACAAATTGTGATAAGTACTTTTAAAATGTATGTTTCTTTAGAAGCTTAGGTTAATGTACATAAAACTAAACATTAAGGTAGTATGGATAATATTGTACTGGAACGATAAACCTTAGGTTTGATTCTCTGATGGGTTATCTTGAATAATTGTATTATTATAATTGTTCACATCGACATTAGATTTTCTTATCGTAAGCCATAAAAGGAAAAAGTAGAAAGAAAAAATAATATACTTATAGTGTTCTCAATATTAGTGTAAAAGCTAGGTAAAGTATTAGCCGGTATTTATGTACCTACATCTGTGTAATGCATGCCTACCCTACCGAAAGTGTGACAGTGGAGTCCAAATTCTAGTAATAATCTGGGAACAGATAAATTGAACCAGATCCTAAAAGTGTACATAAACAACGTACATATTTCAAATTACATTTATTTATTTATTTATTAGGTTCGCCAACAGCACAACATATAAATACACTCTTAAGGTACAACAATAACGTTTAAATCTGATATGTGCGCCAATTATAGGTGAACACATCATTTACAAAAGACAAATATAATTTTAAAAATATATATAAATCACAAAAATCGAATCAATTTAACTAAAATTGGTATATAAATCAAGTTAAAAAGAAAAAAATCAAGTTAAAAAGAAAAAAAAAATAATGAAAAATAAAATATTGAAATGAAATTTAAATCTTCAAAAACATAATAATACTAATAATTTTACTTTTTTATAATTTTTTTTTTTCCTTTACAACATTGCATACAATAACAAACACAACATATAAACTTCAGGGCAAAACGAAAAAGAATTACAAAAAACAACAACAAAATTAAAACTACTACATAATTAAGCGAATAAAGACAGTTCGTTATACATTTTTGAGACATTGCAAAAGTTTTCCTTTAAATACATTCTTGGAATCGTGAAAAATATCAACATTTGTTTTTTTATCAATCTCGTTGTACTGGGCAAACATTCGTACATATAAGCGGTGCATGTCGGCCTATGTTAGTTTTACAAGTCGGTATTTTAAAAATATCTGTTATAGGTCGCCTGGGTCTATTATAAGGGATGGATAATTTTACATATTCAAGGAGGTGGAGACATGATATTTTATTGTTAACGAGTCTGTGTAGGAACATATGGGGGTTAACGTCACTCGCGTCCGTAGGCTTTGACTCTAGTTTCCCTACACGTGACCCCTGGGTAGTGCCAAATGAGTGACACAGTTCGTGGTGGTAGGATGCCTGCATCCGCCCGGGTAGCGACCACCGTTAACGCGGCGTAAAGACCGCCATAGTGATCCCCGCAAGGGGGTCGCGTTCCGGGATCAGCCCGTTATCCCCCGGTTTCTCGAGGGGCCTGTATCTGGGTATGAGGTTGTGCCGTGTGGGTATTTGCGGTACGCTATCGGTGGAAGGAGTGTTGACCCGCCGGCCAGGGAGACCCGTAGAAACGGTTGTCCGCTGGCCGCCCGCGGTACAGTACAGGGGCCCAATCGTAGCTAACCACTACGAGAGGCTGCCTCACCATGCCGCGCATAATCTTGGGTGGGTCCGTCGTGCCGGTTGGTGACCGGATGTGGGGTCCCGGCGGCCCATCCCGGGAGGGTACGGGGGCCCTTCCGTCCGGCGGATCAATTCTCCTCCTGCCAACTCCCTTGTCCCTGTACCCGTTCGGCCTTCTTAGTGCCCTGATACAGGCTCCTCGATGCCTCTTCACCGAACCTAACCCTTACCTTCATGACAGTGCACAAAAAGAAAGCAGGTCCTTCAGCGGTGTATAACCCCACCACCGCGTTCACTATGGAGTTCGCCAACATCCGCGGACTCCATACAAACATTAATGCCGTCCACCACCATCTTGAGACGGCCCGGCCTGCTTTGCTCTTCTTGACGGAGACGCAGATTCGTTGTCCGGCCGACAATTCTTACCTGATGTACCCCGGTTATTCGCTTGAAGGAAACTTCAAGCCAAAAGCCGGGGTATGCTTGTATGTTCGGTCGGACGTCTGCTGTCGCCGTCTGCGCTGCATGGAGGACCCCTCCTTCTCCGCACTGTGGGTGCACGTGGATCTTGGTTCTCTGAGCCGCATCTACGTGTGCCTCTACAGGTCACACAACGGGGACGATGAGACGACTCGGCTGTTCAGGTACCTTAGCCAGGCGGCAGATGACGCGCAGGTGCGGTTCCCGTCAGCGGAAATGGTGGTCTTGGGGGATTTTAATGCACATCATGAGTTGTGGTTGGGCTCCTCCAAGACCGATCATGCTGGCAGAGCTGCCCATGCATTCGCTCTGACACATGACTTGTCACAACTGGTGAACCAGCCCACCAGGATCCCGGATGTGGCGAGTCATGCGCCTTCTCTGCTGGACCTTCTGCTGGCGAGTCACCCGGCCGGGTATAGTGTGACCGTTAGTGCTCCTCTGGGCACTTCCGATCACTGCCTGGTTCGGTCGTCGGTACCGTTCGCTTCTCCTCCACGTCCCGTGCAGGTTAAGCGAAGGGTCTGGCATTACTCGTCGGCGGATTGGGACGGCATGCGGGAATATTTCGCATCTATCCCTTGGCGGCAGCGCTGCTTTGAGGGAAAAGATCCTTCTGCGAGTGCCAACGCTATTGCTGACGAAATCAGACTAGGAATGGAATATTATATTCCTTCCTCTGAGATCGCCAGTAAGGGTCGTGGACGCTCCTGGTTCAATCGGGCATGCGCCGATGCTGTCGGTGACAAACAGGCGGCGTATCGCGCTTGGATCAGGGGTCGCGCTAACAAGGATCCTAATATCAGTTCCCTCAAGGAAGCCTATAATCGAGCCGCCAAGGCCTGCAAGAAGGCCTACGTTAGAGCAGATGCCCAGCGCGTTTGCAGGATTGGGCGTGCGTTGGCCAATCACCCAACTAGCAGTCGTGCTTATTGGAGTTTGGCCAGGGCCGTCCAGTCTAACTTCTGCCGTCCAGCATTGCCACCGCTGAGGTACCCGGAAGGTTCGCTGGCCCACAAGCCGCAAGAGAAAGCCGCCTTACTGGCAAATCTCTTTGCGGCTAATTCCCGCCTCGAGGACTGTGGTTCCCGGCCCCCGCCGGTGCTGCCTGATTGCGGATCCTCAATGGCGGATATTCGCATCAGGCAGTGTGATGTGCGGCGTGAACTACGGTCTCTCGATGTGCGGAAAGCCAGTGGTCCGGATGGAATACCGGCGGTGGTTTTAAGGAGTTGCGCAGCGGAGTTGTCTCCTGCACTGACACGCCTCTACCGAGTGTCCTACCGCACAGGTGTTGTGCCGGAATCTTGGAGGGAGGCCAATGTGCAACCGATCCCCAAAAAGGGTGATCGGTCAGACCCTACCAATTATCGCCCTATCGCTATCACCTCAGTGATGTGTAAGGTCATGGAGCGGATCATAAACGCTCAATTGGTCCGCTACCTGGAGGATCACTCGTTGATCAGTGACAGACAGTACGGATTCCGTCACAACCGATCAACGGGTGATCTTCTGGCGTTTGTCCTGCATCGCTGGGGTGAGGCGATAGACCGGCGTGGCGAGGCTCTTGCTGTGAGCCTCGACATAGCCAAGGCGTTTGATAGGGTCTGGCACCGTGGTCTCCTATCCAAGCTTCCGGCATACGGTCTGCCCGACAACTTGTGTTCGTGGATTTCTGGCTTTCTGCATGGGCGTAGAATGCGTGTCGTCGTTGACGGACACGCTTCGGCGCTCATGTCGGTAAATGCCGGAGTTCCGCAGGGCTCGGTGCTGTCGCCCACCCTGTTTATTCTGCATATCAATGATATGTTGTCACTTGGCAACATTCATTGCTATGCAGATGACAGCACGGTTCATGGGCGATACTGCCATGGGTCCCCAGGTTGCCGGGTCGACACTGTGAGTGGGCGCGAGGATCTTGTCATTGAGCTCAATCGGTCCTTGGATCTCATTTCTACATGGGGCTCCAGGAATATGGTTGAGTTCAATGCCAGGAAAACCCAGGTGTGTGCGTTCACGTGCAAAAAATCCCCGTTCTCTCCCCTCCCCATTCTTCAGGGTATTCCCCTCTCAATGCGGAATGACCTGAGTATCCTTGGTGTGGATATCCGTTGTGATCTTAATCCAAGGAATCACATCGAGGGCGTAATATCTGCCACTTCCCGCAGGGTTGGGGTCCTGAACAAGGTGCGTCGGTTTTTCGCGCCCGGTCAACTCTACCGCTTGTATAAAGCGCAGGTTCGGCCGGGTATGGAATACTGTTCGCACCTCTGGGATGGATCCGCCCAGTACTTGCTCGATGCCTTGGATGGATTGCAGCGGCGGGCCATCCGCATTGTGAATGATGCAGACATTACGGGCAACTTAGAGTCGCTACAGTTACGGAGGGATGTCGCCTCTCTAAGCGTGTTCTACCGTCTGTATCATGGCGAATGCTCTGAGGAATTGTTCAATTTAATCCCCTCCTCTCCTTTCCTTAACAGAACCACGCGTGCTGGCTTGCGGAGCCATAGCTTGACTGTTCAATCCATTTCGGCGCGAACCAAAAGGTTCTCTAACTCTTTTTTCTGCCGTACAGTCAAGCTGTGGAACGGTTTGCCACCGCACGTGTTCCCTCCTTCCTATAATCCTGGGTCCTTCCGCCGTAGCGTGAAGAGGCATCTCAGCGGGCCGGCATGATTGTGTCGAATGGTATGAGACTACCGTCTGATACCATTCGATACTCTATCTGGACGGCATTAGCACTTACCATCAGGTGCAATGCAGTCACTATGCCGTGCCAGTTTAAAAAAAAAAAAAAAAAAAAAACATGATATCATGGATTTTTCTACGGACGTACAAAGTTTCCATATTGAAGTTGGTGATCCGTTGGTTATAAGAGCATCGGTGAGAGATACCGTGTGTGATATAGGCCAGGCGGCGAGTAAACGCGCGTTGAATGCTTTCCAGGCGTTGCGAATGTACACTGTGCACTGGGTTCCACGCAACACTTGCAAATTCCAAGTGGCTTCGAACCAGGGAATTAAATAATAAAATACGAGTTCGCGGTAACTTGAAACCCCCAGTATTGCGGTGTAAAAAGCCAAGCATTCGCGCTGCTTTTTTAACTACCGAGTCTATATGGGAAGTAAATTTTAGCCTATTAGCTAGAATAACACCTAAATCACGGACTTCGCTAACTTCGGTCAAATGTTCACCTCCCAATTTATAAAATGATTGTAAGGGTTGTTTTTTCCTAAAAAACTTAATATGGGAACATTTTTTAGCATTTAATAACATACCGTTCGATGCGCACCAGTTACTAATGCTGTCTAAATCACTTTGCAGTAAATTAATGTCCTCAATTGATTTAACTTCTCTGAATATTTTTAAGTCATCGGCAAAGATCGATACATTACTATAATTTATGTATGAGGTTATGTCATTTATAAAGATGAGGAAAAGAAGCGGTCCCAGATGGGACCCCTGTGGAACCCCTGACATAGCATAAAAAATATCTGACTCGAAGCCGTTTACACCAACTGATTGTGGTCTGTTGGCTAGGTATGATGCGAACCACCTCAACAGCTGTCCACCAATACCAGCAATTCCCAATTTATTGAGTAAAATAACATGATTCACTTTATCGAATGCGCTGGAAAAGTCGGTGTATATGGCATCGATTTGTGATCCTTTATCAATACCTTGGGAAAGCCCGGTTACATATGACACAAGATTAGTTTGTACCGATCGTCCCTTTCTGAAACCATGTTGGAAATCGGAAATCGTATTTTCTATATGGTGAGACACAATTGGTTATACAAGTGATTCCATCAACTTAGCAATGCATGATAGAATTGAAATAGGACGATAGTTTTTAACACATGTTTCATCATTTTTCTTATGGATAGGTACAATCTTTGCTTTTTTCCATTCTTGCGGGAATATGCCTGTATTTAACGATTTATTAAAAATATAAGTTAGGGGATACGCAAGCGCCCTTCCACATCGTTTAATAAATATTGGAGGAATGCCATCGGGACCTGGACCTTTGTTAGTATCTAGCTTCTTTATTTGACGGAGAACTTCACTTTCGGTAAAGCTTATTATACTAATGGAGTTATTGTCAGGTGATTGAGATGGGCAATAATTATTAGTTGAGATAGTATTATACACAGAAGAAAAGTAAGTGGCAAACAAGTTGGCTATATCTGGACCCGTGGACTGAACTTTACCATCTAGATTCTAGATGCATTTCTTTAGGTATAGAAGAAAGGCACTTCTTTTTATTTTTGACATATCCCCAGAAAGCTTTGGGGTTCTTAAAAATATTTTGTTCTATGAGAGACTTGTATTCCTGATAACACTTTTTAGATAAGTTATGACATCGTTTCTGAAGCAACTGAAATTCGTGTTTGTCTCGAGAATTCCCATACTTTTTATAATTCTTACGGATCTTATCTTTTTCATATAATAAATTAATTAGTTGCCTAGTAAACCATGCTGGATATTTAGACTTTTTGGAACATCTTTTGGGTACATAGATTTCAATTATTGATTTAAGATATTTGTAAAATAAAGAAACCATCTCATTTGAATCGTTACTGTTTCCAAAATGAGTGTCCCATTCAACTTTATTTAATTCAATTATAATGTTATCAAAGTCGGCTTTAAAAAAATTATAGCTTTCTCTATTGTTCTGTCGTAAACATGTAGTGGAACATGGTATATCTATCAGTAAGTTTGGATGTTTAGTGTCTAACTTGCTCAGCAACTCTAACGGGTTGTTGACTTTTATATTAGGAATATTGCTTAGAACCAAGTCTAACGTGCGGTTGTCAATATTGGTAATGTTATTAAACTGGTTTAAATTATTTAAAGACATGAAGTCAGTTAAAGTATATCCCAACGGGCAGTTGTAATTGGATGGGGTTAAGTAATTAGTATCAGCAGCTTTCCAGTCAATAAAGCCCAGATTAAAGTCGCCCAATATAATAAGATCTTTAGTTCTATTGATAACAGTGTCAACTTGATCAAGGAATTTTTTCAGGGATTCCAAACGGACAGGAGGTGGTAAATAGACTGCACCGATTGCTATTATTTTTTGTGGATTAATTTCAACAGTTACCCATAAATCTTCATTATCACTTTCCCAGTTCTTTATACGAGTGGATGGCAGGTTTTTCAAAACAGCTATCATAACTCCTCCCCCATCCATTTTGGAAGCCCTGTTACATATTCTATCTCTGCGATAAACTGTGTACCTTGAATCAATAAACTCGTTATTACAAATGTTACGGTTCAGCCAGGTTTCGGTGAAAACAATAACTTGATAATTACTTAATGAAATATTTCCGAGCACATCACTAGTTTTCGTTCTAAGGCCGCGGACATTTTGGTAGTATAAATTGAATTTTACTAACAATATACTACAACCTTTACCAATAATAATACATCACAATCATTTGATTAAGTTAAGGCTGCTTGTGTTACGAATTAATATAGCTTGAGATGATTCCGTTTTTCTAACATAAATCCGACCGTTACGAACCCAGACGAATTTGTACGACAGTTCTTTTGATTTAATCCGTGCTGCAGCGTGCAACGCTTTGTTTGATGGCGTTCAATGTTCGGAACCTTACACTGGCATACGAGTTCCGCCCACACCCAGGTGTTGCGTACTGAGCTTCTCATTTGGGTTCGTTTTATTGAATTTGACGACCGCAGCAAGAACTTCGTCTCGTTGGCGGGGACATCTCAGATTAACAACAACCGAGCGAGGAAACGGATTTTCTTTGTTGAGTTTCGCCACACGAGATACATGTAATATGTCTTCAGCACCAATTTTACAGTCAATTGTTTTAGTTAGCTGTTCAACTATGTTTATTAAATTCTCTGATTTGTGTTCAGGTATGCCATTCATTTCGATGTTATTTTGTCTCATGTGCTGTTCCATCAAGTGTAATCTATTATTGAGTTCGCCGACTGTATTTTTAAGGCTTTCATTGTCCTTTTGTAAATTTGCAATTACCGAATTTGTCTCAACTAGACTTGTTTTAATGTCTTCATATTGTTTATTAAAGTAGTCCATGGATTCCCGGAATTCCTGTATTTGGCCAAAGATCTGTTTCAATTCAGTGGTAACTAATTCCTTAAACGTAGATTTTAACGCTGAATTGAGTTCTTGCTGTAAAATGTCACGTAGTCGAGATTCCGTCACATAGGTTAAATCTTGTGCATCGGAAGATACGTTATGTTTTTTACGCAATGTGACATTCCCGTCGGTGGAAGAATCATCATCTGCTGGAGAAATGCCTTCAGGGGAAGTGGAAGCCGCTGCACGTACCGGTGTAATATTACTGACAGGCTGCTTATTCGAGCACTCGATACATTTCCACGTCTCTTTTTTGTTTTTGTCCATTAAATAGAAACGCTTAACCGATACGTTAGCGCATTGTATATCATATTTCAGTCCACACGTACAGCATACAACCAATTCCCTGCCTTGTATTATCAGGTGACTTTTTGCACATTTATTTATTTGAGGAGGTGCCATCGTTGACTATAAAATGTGTGTTAAAGACACAAGTGGACTACGACTGTATAGTAATGTGTATAAACTATTTTTGCCTTTAAATATTAAGGAGCAGGTTGATACAGTGTTGTCTTTATAAAGCTTTGGTCTTATAAAATGTGATAAATTTTGAGTTTAAAAAACTTTTTCTTAGGTTTCGATCCTGGGGCTAGTTCGGTGTACGATGTGTAGTAGAAATCACATTACCGTTCCAAACCACTAGACCAATTCTTGTTGATTGGTCTTGACGAAATTAACTTTTAGATTCTACGTTTTGGAATTATAATAACGATTATATTTACGATTATATTTATGTGGAGTCTACCGCCATTCAAAGATAATCTGAACGATATACTAGTTTTTGATTTTGCACTTTTTTTCCACACTTTACTAGTCCACTGTCACTCGCACTGGTATGGTTTATCGAAGATTTTGGTGCTGTGATAAATTTATTGTTCCTACACTGATTTTGGTCTTCCAGTAGAGTATTGATAAAATTCCTCTCACTCACTATTTTGTTTTGCTAGACAACACTTGCACTTAGTAGTCTTAAGTCGTTGTTGTTGATAGCATAGTATTTGACTTCAAATAAAATCTTTTACTATTTTTGCAATTAAAATATGTACGGAGCTGATGCTTATATTGCCGCCTACCGCCGAAGATGACGTCAATGGGCGTAGAGCTTCACTATTCTTGAAAATTTACTCCAGCATTTCCCCCTAATGTGATTATCTTAAGCTTAGATATCAAAGCAGATGTCAGAGACCAAAAAAAGAAGTTGTTTTAATTAAAAATGTTAAAACATATCATGCTATCATATCATGCAAGCATCGGCTAACATATCATGCTCTTGTAAATAATTTGTGTTTCATTAATTAAATTATTTATAAAAGCTCTCTATATTATTTACGCTCAATTGATTTGAAATATGATAATATTTAGTTATTGTTGAATTATATATGCCTCTTTGCCCTTATGAAATATTTAAACCGTCACCCTTACAAGTGCTAAAGAATTAGTTTAATGTGATCAGAACGCCTTGGGCAGAAGTATACATGTAATAGTTCTAAAGTTGAGAGGAAATGTTATAAGTACTGTTATAATATTGGGGTCATACTACAATAGCCTATATAACCGTGTGTCAAGTTCAACCAAGTTGATGATATTTAAATATTAGTGAACATACTTAATGTATATTCAGTATCCTACAATAATTAATGTCCTGTGCGACGAAGAATGCTTATTATTCCGAGGCCTTATTAACGAATTATGGTAATACCATCATTTAATTATTACTAATTTGACACCACAAATACCAAATAACCGTTATGCTTAATAGTCTACATCATAACACCATGCATTGGTAGCGTTGAGCAAAAAACCACATCGCAACTGTCATTCGTACAAAAAGGAAGAAAAATGTCACAAATGAACTAGTAATAAACATTAAAAACGCAATGTAGGTTTTAGCATAAAAACGCGCGAGTTGCACAAGGGCGGTACAAGGGTGCAGGTGCCGCCACCATACATTCGCAACGATTCTCGCGGAAAAACGCTAATGCGAAAGACATTTTGACTTTTGCAATTAGTTTACGGTGGGGTAACACGACAAACTACGTGCTATATAATAAACCCCGCGCCATAAAAGCGCACAGAAGAAAGTTGATCCTACTGTTTACACCTTTACGCCTCTGTTCCCCATAAAAATATAATGACGGTAATTGTACCTCGTAATTCAGTTACGAATTCAACTTTTTTTGGACAGTCCATAACACAATTACATACGGAAAAATGATACAGGCGTAATTCGCATGGGCTCTAAAGAATTCTCGCTTTGAATTCGAATGCATGTCTTCGTGATAATAATGCCACATAAAAAAATTAAGATATACGCTGCATTAAGCGATTTTTTTTCTATTTATAACAAATAAGCCTTTTTCTACCTGTTATCACAAAATCTCTCAAAGCTCACGTATCAAGTTCCTTGGAAGTATTAAAAAGTATAATTACGCATTAACCCTTATTACTAGACTAAAAGCAGGAATTTTTGATATAGGTTAAACGTAAAGTGCATGACTGGAATTAAATTGTCGATGGTAATTTTATCAAAGATAACAAAATACTCATAAGCAGTGGATCAATTGTAATAAGTGCTATAATATGCATTTTGAGTATTGCATATAATATTATCTGATATATTTATCCATTTCGATCTTTAAAATTAAATATTTATGCGATAAGGTATCAAGTTGCTCATCGTATTATGCAATATTTATAAATGGATTCTTACTTTTATCTCATACTTGGAGTCTGCAAAAATATGAAAATACGTTCGATACATATTATCTTTTCTTAAATCGCAATATCTTTTTAATAGTTTCCCTTTAATGAATACAAAAGCGAAAACATTAATGGTTGAGCAGTATAAATATTTAAATAGAAATTGAACTGAATAAGTTAATAACATTAAGTCGTGAAATATATTTTATACTAAAACACACATCAGGTGGCTGTGTACTGTCACATTATGTTGGTATTGGCATAAATATACACACATAAAATACACATCATCAAACATAACAAACTTACGAATGTAACAATTATTCACGTTTTATTCATAGATAAATATATAAATCATAAGAAAATTCTTTAGTTTTTCCATCATTGTCGTAATAAGTGTCTCACCTGCCTCGCCATATATCGAAGTATAAAAACAGTCTGTGGTGGTATGATGATGTAACGGCCATATTGCTATGTAAGCACATTGCATACAGTGAGCAGTGACTCGAGAGTGTTGTGTAACGTGGAGTCCGGCACTGTGTACACGCGTATAACTAATTATGTAAAATGTGTTTCTCTTGTTAATAAACTTTTATACTTTTACTAGTACTATATTATTGTGGGGCACTCACGTACACCCTAATAATGATGACACCCTAACATTGGTGACCCCGACGTGATGTGCAACGTGAGGTGCAACGTGATGTGCGAAGTGATGTGCCTAAAGTAAAAATAAAGTTTCCAAGTGTATTGTTCTATACCTATATAAAAAATGTCGGAAACTGAACAAAAGGAAGTCAAGGGTGAAGTAGACCAAATTACTATTACTTCAAGGATCGCAGAATTTTGGGAGGATCAACCCCGAACATGGTTCATCCACGTGGAATCTGTCCTTTTCAGCCGTAAGTTATCGGACGAGGCGAAATACCACCTAGTAATCGCAAAATTAGGCAAAAATGTCCAGGCAGCAACAGACATTTTACTCAATCCGCCGGCAGAGAACAAGTATAATGCCCTTAAGGCTAGACTTTTAGCCGTATACGAAGAGTCGGAGAGTCGCCAGCTGCAAAAGTTAATAGGCGAAATGGAGCTCGGCGATCAGCGACCGTCGCAACTTCTTCGACGGATGAAAGACCTAGCCAGAGACAAAATCAAGGACGACACGCTACTTCTTTTGTGGCAAAACCATTTGCCGACAGCAGTCCGAGCTGTGCTTGTAGTTACGGACAGCAAGGATTTGAATACCTTAGCGTCAGTAGCTGACAAAGTGATGGAGACCGTCAAACCCATCAATATTGGAGAGGTCAGCACATCGGATACGACCTCATTAGCAGCGCAAATAGCCAGAATCAATGTCCGGCTTGATGAGATGCAGTCAAGGCCACCGGGACAACGCGGCAGGTTTTCAGCACGCAGGTCCCGAGAGCGCTACGGTAGGGATGCGCGATCCATTTCCCGCGGGCGTCGGAATTCTACTACTCG
This sequence comes from Deilephila elpenor, assembly GCA_949752805.1. Classification (NCBI taxonomy): domain Eukaryota; kingdom Metazoa; phylum Arthropoda; class Insecta; order Lepidoptera; family Sphingidae; genus Deilephila; species Deilephila elpenor. The sequence goes on from OX457095.1 coordinate 14,976,682, forward strand.
TGGTACACCAGCTCGTGCCGACTGGATGTGTTTTTATCACTACCGGCTCAAGGAGCGGGCGCGTAAGTGCGTGCCGCCGTGTGCTTGGCCTGCTAAGCAGCAGAAGCACGCGGAAAACTGAGCGCCGTGCAGTCAGCGGCGGGTGACAGCTGCATCGGAACGCGTAATTACCGTCTTAGTATAAGAGATAGATATAGCAACCTAAATTTTTTGGTGGATACTGGCGCGAACATTTCTGTTTTACCGCGTAATGTAGTTAGTAAGAGTAGCCTAAGTAAAAGTAAATCGGACTATACGTTGTACGCCGCTAACGGCACAACTATAGAAACCTATGGCACGAAAACCTTGAGTCTAGATTTAGGTTTAAGAAGATCCTTACGTTGGACTTTTGTTATAGCCGAGGTAAGCCAACCTATTTTAGGTGCCGATTTTTTAAAATATTACCAATTGTTAGTCGATTTGAGTTCCCGTAAGCTTATCGACCAATTAACTAAATTTAAGGTTTTAGCTTCAATTGTAAGTTCGCCCAATAGCCAGACCATAAAAACTGTAGATGTAAGCCATCCATTTTATGAATTGCTAGCGAAATATCCGGATATCACCAAACCGGTATCATTTAAGGAAACACCTAAACATTCAGTGTACCATCATATCGAGACGGTCGGACCACCCGTACATTGCCGAGCGAGACCGTTGCCACCGCATCGATACGCTAAAGTTAAAGAAGAGTTTAGAATCATGCAAGAGATGGGGATTTGTAGACCGTCGAAAAGCGCGTGGGCAAGCCCATTACATGTCGTGGAGAAAAAAGATGGTAATTTACGTCCTTGTGGTGATTACAGAGCGCTTAACGCAATTACCAAACCGGATAGATACCCTATACCGAGATTATACGATTTTACCTATATACTTGCAGATAAAAAAGTTTTCTCCCGTATAGACATTAATAGAGCGTATCATGTTATAATGGTTGCTCCTGACGATGTAGAAAAAACCGCTATTATCACACCGTTCGGGCTTTTCGAATTCCCACGCATGAGTTTTGGGTTGTGCAACGCAGCGCAATCTTTTCAACGCTTTATGAATCACTCTGTTTTGCATGGTTTAGATTTTTTGTATACGTTTATAGATGACATAGTAATAGCTAGTGAAAATTTGGAACAACACAAAAAACATTTGGCAGAAGTTTTTGAAAGACTTAGCAAATTCGGTATTACTATCAATTTAAAGAAATGCTCATTTGGTAAATCCAAAATTGATTTTCTTGGTTACGAAGTTTCCACTGATGGTATTCGGCCACTTAAAGAAAAAGTAGATGCAATTAACTCTTTTCCCAAACCAGAAACCGTAGACCAATTAAGGCGATTTTTGGGAATGGTTAACTTTTATCGGTTACATTTACCTCACGCAGTAGAATATCAATTAGAATTAAATAAATATATAAAATATTCCAAAAAGAAGGTTATAAGAAAAATTATTTGGGACGATAAATCGAATGAAGCATTTATACAATGTAAGTTAAGTTTTCAAAGTGCACCTGGTTTATCGTATCCGAAACCCGATACGCCACTTGCACTAATGACTGATGCATCGAATAGTTGTGTGGGTGCAGTTTTGCAGCATCGCGAAAGCAATGTATGGAGGCCGCTGGGATATTTTTCTAAGAAAATGACACCGACACAAAAAAAATATAGTACTTATGACAGAGAGCTTTTAGCTATTTATCTCGCTATTAAGTATTTCCGGAATATGATAGAGGGACAAAAATTAGTTATTTATACCGACCACAAACCTTTGATTTTTGCTTTTAAAAAATAGGTAGTGACAACGAGTTACCGCGTAGAGTAAGGCAATTATTATATATCAGTGAATTTTCTACTGAAATTGAACACATTCAAGGTGACAATAATGTCGTAGCGGATGCATTGTCACGGGTCGAGTCCATTTCTGTTCCAATCGCATTAGATTACGCTGATATTGCTCGCGCTCAAAGAAATGACGAGCAACTGACCAACTTGCGTAAGCAGACCGGTAAGTGGAATTTATTAGATATAGTATTACCGGGACATGACACTAGCATTGTTTGTGATATGTCCACACTAAAGCCTAGACTATACTTACCAGAACAGTTTAGGAGATTAGCTTTTCAATCTGTGCATAACCTTAGCCATCCAGGCATTCGTACTACGGGTAAATTAATAAAACAAAGATTTTTTTGGGTCAACATGAATAGAGACATAAGTGTATGGGCACGTTCTTGTAATGCATGCCAGCGTGCAAAAATACATAGACATGTTAAATCGGAATACGGTAAATTTCCATTGGCAGAACGTTTTACACACATACATGTTGACATAGTAGGGCCATTGCAAATTTCTTTGCACGACTACAGGTTCTTAGTTACAATCGTGGACCGGGCTACAGGCTGGCCGGAGGCCTTTCCGGTAAAAGATATTACCGCGGAGACCGTATCAAAAGTCATGTATGAGGGTTGGATTTCACGTTTTGGCTGTCCTTTTCAACTTACTAGCGACCAGGGCAGACAATTTGAAAGTTCGCTTTTCAAGGAACTCATGAAGTATTTAGGTATATGTAAAAACCGTACCACCCCTTACCACCCTCAAAGCAATGGTATGGTAGGGAGGTGGCATAGATCGCTTAAAGCAGCTTTGATGGCCAGATTAGATTCGAAGACTTGGGTTGAAGAATTACCTACAGTGTTGTTAGGACTCCGAGCAGCACCGCGCACCGATACTAGTGTAAGTGCTGCCGAGTTAACTTATGGACAAACCCTAAGGTTGCCTGGCGATTTCCATAACAACAACACAGAAATATCTAATTATTGTCAATATGTAAACAACTTACGTTCGTTAATTCGTAATTTAAAACCGAAACCGAAAACACATAAGGATAGTCGCACAGTATTTATGTATCCGGAATTAAGCAATTGCAGTCATGTATACATTCGTAATTATGGTGTTAAAAAATCATTGCAACCACCTTACGATGGACCATTTAGAGTGCTGGATAGAAAAGATAAAGTTTTTGTAGTTCAACTTCCGAATCGCAAAATTAATATATCAATAGATAGGGTAAAACCAGCTTTTCAGGTTGATATTAAAAATAAAAATCACCTAGATACTAATAATAAAAGCAATGTGAACAACAAAAAGGATAATGATACTAGTAGTAGCGATAGTCAAGAGCATAACGCGACTAGAGTAGCGGAGAGCGATAATAAAACGCTCAGCTACACTACGCGTAGCGGCCGAATAAGTAAAAAACCCGTACGTTTCAATTTGTGAGCTTGGGTAAGTATAACATTCTCATCGGCAAGTCGTACATATTAGTATTGTCAATACAAATAAACAGTTCTTTACGTGCAAGTATATTACGTTTTGAATAATTATATAATTATGGGGAAAGCGGTATCAAAGGAAAAAATTGTTATCGCCCAAAACGGGGCTACTGCCAACATACAGGATACAACTTGGAACAATTATTTTAGTTGATTTATCGTCGGATTTTTAGTTTTGAGCATAATCATGTACTTCGTGATCAAGCGCTGTATGTCTAAAGCTAGGAGCTGGTTGAATGATCATGAACGAAGTATACAAGTACAAGTTTTGGAAAGTGTAGAGGCAACAAGGGCCAGTTTTCGAAAAGGGAGAGAGCCCAATTTAAGCAAAGTTTCTACTAAACTTGATATTGTGTAAAAGTGTCAGTGTGTTCTCTCACAGTGGTGATACCGAGATGGCGCGTTAGCATTTCGTAAATCTTAAAAAATTAAGATAATGAATATGTTATACAACCTTTATATTTTTTTATATACAACGAATATTTTGATATTTTGTGATTATAATTTTTTTGTGTATTTTTTTTTAATATTATTTTTTTGCTGTATTCAGTATGCGATTGTATTGTATAATGTTATACTTTTGTATTATGTTTTGTTCATCTGTATTAAAAATTGTCCTATGTTTACACCCAAAATAAATAAAATTATTTTTTTTAAAAAGGGGGAGAGTGGTGTAACGGCCATATTGCTATGTAAGCACATTGCATACAGTGAGCAGTGACTCGAGAGTGTTGTGTAACGTGGAGTCCGGCACTGTGTACACGCGTATAACTAATTATGTAAAATGTGTTTCTCTTGTTAATAAACTTTTATACTTTTACTAGTACTATATTATTGTGGGGCACTCACGTACACCCTAATAATGATGACACCCTAACAATGAATAATCCTGGTATTTTATAGCCGACGTTAATATTGCCTTAGGATATATTGATTTAGAAATTGTAATCGTATATTTTCATTAGTGTTCAATGTTGGACATTAAATTGTATATTTTTGCTTCACTTTACATACAGATATGGTTATTTGTTGTGTTTAATGTAAATTTGATTCATTACGCCAATTCTGGAGACGTTATGAAAATAATGAACTAGCTTGAATTAGTAAGGTTAGTTTTTATTAGCTGTTTTTATATTGTTTATTGCGATAGAAACGGTGTCATTTATAACTTAAGACTATTTTGCTGTGGTACGAAATTAAAAATAATAGTGCAATGTTGTCAGTAATTTTTTCTTTAATACTGTTTCCCAATTACTAGCGTGCAGATTATTCTGATAATAATCTGTGATAAATATGATGTTTTATTAATATTTCTCATTTTTAACTTTGAAATAACATTGTAAGTGTAACGTCATCCGCCCCATTAGTTTGTAAATTATATTTAAGACTGCATTTTGAATAAAATTACTTTAATAGGCTCTCTTTTATACATACAGGTTCTGTACAGGTCAGTATGTGGTGTTTTTTCTGCATGACTTTTTTTTATGCAACGCGAATATATTTTATATTTATATATTATATTATTGTAGATGTTGTATGTACTGTGTTCGTCAGGTGATTTTTAATGTCATGTTCCACCGTGCCATAATATCAAGTAAGGCATTTAAGTATTAAACCACAGTTTAAAAAATCTTTTATAAGAGTTTCATAATTATTCACTGATTTCACATCAAAATATACAAAAGATTTTGTTTTCTCAATAGTAAGGAAGGTAGAGTAAGGGGCGATACTGAAACAAATAAAAAAAACCTTTAAGAGTTATACGTCCACTTTAACAACTTGGTACAGGATTTTTAAGTGTTAGTCCTTTAAACGTTCTAAAATGTCCCACTTTGTCCACAACGAAGTCTTATTAATTAGTCTTGCTAAGTTCGTGTCACAACTATTTTTATACTAGCTCACAATCTGGTCGACATCGAACTACTTGTTGTTGTTTTTTAATGGAAACTTTTTTAGTTTTATCTCCACGTAAGTCTTCCATACCTCTACCCTCCCAACTAAACAACATAATTCTATTTCATTATAATTCAATCCATCCAAAGGTTGCCTGGAGAAAATCGCAGGTTACGATAAGGCCGCCAATTGTTACTAAGCTTTTAATTTTAAGTGATATATCTGTTAGTATGTTTCTTTCTTTTATTATGGTGTACAATAATATATGTAAAGAAAACAAAAAAAAAAATTTTGACATGGCAAAAAATATTAGCTTAAGTAACAAAATTACCAAATAAAACTGAATTACTATTGCTTTCTGTCATATTTTAACGATATCAATCAAAATACCAAATAATTAGAGGTATATCTTTTAACACAATAGCAATTAGGCCCAAATAATAAGGTATTCATGAACAACTAATGAAACAGTTTCTTGGCAAAATATGACATAATTTATTTTCGTAATGAAACTTACATTGGACCATTAATATTAATGTTTCCTAAAATTATAGTGACTAAGAAATTAAATTTAAAAATAATATGTTTCTAAGACAGTCATACCATTGTGGAGAGGTAGATGAGGGTGTAGGTGATGCGTGTAGGTGAGCGTATCTCCGAGAAGTCGGATACGCGGGTAGCCTGAAATCGACACGGCTGCGTGTCGACGTGTGACGTGTGCGGTAGGCAGAGCCTATGCAGGAAGCGGCGGAAATAAAATGCTCCACACAACGCGCACACAGAGTTTATTGTACACACAAATGTCACAAATGGAAAAGTACAATGTCACTAAGGCTAAGGTCTTATACACTACACTAATACTAAACAAGTCTTTCACTACACACTAAATCAGTCCACTAAATACTAAGAAGGAGAGGAAAGCGACAGTCTTATAATAAATAGCAAATGAAAATGATTTGCAAAGGCGCACGGTACGTAAGGCAAAGCGAAAGCGATAGGTACGGTGTGAAGCGCGCATCGAGCAGAAGCCGACTGGTATGGCGCTGCGGTGCGCCGAATGGCTGCGCCGGCGCGGGCCCGGTGACGTCATGACTACCTGAGCTCCGGCCGGCGGTCAGCTGGTGAACCGTTATTTACTTCGCCTCCGAGCGAGTGCATGTGGAGGGTCGCCACATCACTCCCCCCCAGAGACCGTCAAGGGCGATAAAAAAAAACATTTTACTGTTATTGGTTAACATACACAATAAAATTAAATTATTTGGACGGTGGCAAATGCGCAGAACCTAACTTGTTTTGGTGTGGTGGAGGCTTCGGAAGTTTGAACGACGGATCGATTTGTCCCGTCGTGCCCTGTCTTTAGAGCAGGTTTTAAATTAGTGCAATTTGCATTAGACCGGATTGTAAATTTTTCCAATCTATTGCCAGGTTCCTTTATTGAAATAAAACTATTTTTTACGGATTTTATCGCGATTTGGTTTAATTTTTACATTTTTTAACTTCCCGACGTTTCGATTACTTTACAGCTTTCGTGGTCACGGGGCGGACTGGAAGTTAAAAAATGTAAAAATTAAACCAAATCGCGATAAAATCCATAAAAAATAGTTTTATTTCAATGTGTAACATTCGCGTAAATCTAAGAAACCATTAGGTTCCTTTATATCAAGTGATCTGTTCGAGTAGGTAATCTTCTTTAATTCCGTCTGAGTTTCGGGTAGATTTGAATGCTTCGAAAATATGAAGCCTTGACGCGATGCGAAATTTCCATCTCCAGTCTTAAACCGGGTTCTTTTTACGTCAGTCTTGCACTGCCTGCTGGATGCTTGCTGGATGTCAGACTCGGTTCGGAACGGAGTGTGCGTTAGTTTGGAGTTAGACTTTCTTGGTTGGCGGAAAGATGTCACTGGTGATTGCGATATAAGTTTTCCGCTGCCTTTAAAATCACAGGGCTTGAGGCATTTCTGTGCGTTAGCTCCAAATTTGATGTGGTACCAGCAAATAGGGTATCGACAGTATCTGGAGTGGGACCGTGTCTTACTCCGGAGTGAAGAAGGAGACGATGCTTGCCGATGAGGTCTAGAACGACCCGTTGTCCGGTGACGCCTGGTTGCGCGCGCTTGCTCAACGAGCTTGGCTTCGAGACGCTGCACTGTTTCTCGGAGCGTGGCGATCGCGTCCGAAGAGCTGCCGCAGGAACACACGTGGGGTGTAGAGGCGGCTGCGACGTGGATTGGTGCTGCTATTTCTAGCACGCGGTCGGCGAGGTCTGCTAGTTGATCCAGTGAGCGGGTTGGCTGTGACGCCAACAAAGTCTGGATGTCGCGCGGCAGTCGGTCACTCCAGATGGTGCGCAGAAAATTCTCTGGAACGCTGGGTCCAGCTAAGTCCTGGAGGTGGCGCAGAAATTGTGAGGGTTTTCTGTTCCCAAGTTGTTCCTGGGAAAGAAACTGCCGTAGCTTCTTTTCATTAGAAGCGGTTAGCCGTCTAATGAGTTCGCTTTTAACCTTCTCATATTTGCACGTGGTCGGGGGCGAAATGATGACGTCCTTGACTATCTTGGCGTGTGTCATATCCAAATTTGAAAGGACGGTCGTGTATTTGAGTCCGTCGTTGATGATGCCGAAGAGGTAAAACTGGCTTTCCAGTAGCGCGAACCACAGTTCCGGTTCGTCCGAAGAAAAAGCAGGTACCTTTAAATCCGGCCGTTGGACCTCTGACGTCATCGTCGGTTGTTCCGAGCACACCCGAAATCTTCTTATTCGCCGTGTCATGCTGGTGCGTGTGTCACCACTACGTGACTCGGCGGTTTGTGCAGAATCGCTGCTGCTGTCGCTCATAATGGTGTTCTCCAGGGGTCACCAATGTGGAGAAGTAGATGAGGGTGTAGGTGATGCGTGTAGGTGAGCGTATCTCCGAGAAGTCGGATACGCGGGTAGCCTGAAATCGACACGGCTGCGTGTCGACGTGTGACGTGTGCGGTAGGCAGAGCCTATGCAGGAAGCGGCGGAAATAAAATGCTCCACACAACGCGCACACAGAGTTTATTGTACACACAAATGTCACAAATGGAAAAGTACAATGTCACTAAGGCTAAGGTCTTATACACTACACTAATACTAAACAAGTCTTTCACTACACACTAAATCAGTCCACTAAATACTAAGAAGGAGAGGAAAGCGACAGTCTTATAATAAATAGCAAATGAAAATGATTTGCAAAGGCGCACGGTACGTAAGGCAAAGCGAAAGCGATAGGTACGGTGTGAAGCGCGCATCGAGCAGAAGCCGACTGGTATGGCGCTGCGGTGCGCCGAATGGCTGCGCCGGCGCGGGCCCGGTGACGTCATGACTACCTGAGCTCCGGCCGGCGGTCAGCTGGTGAACCGTTATTTACTTCGCCTCCGAGCGAGTGCATGTGGAGGGTCGCCACACCATATTATATTGTGCAGACTAAATAAAAAAAAACCTTTCTCTTTTAATTTCCACAGACAGCTACCAATACCAGCTCCAATCGATGTGGCAAAAGTGCTGGAACACAAATCAAAACCTGGTCCACAATTTGAGATTCCGCGAGCGTGGCCCACTGAAGTCCTGGCGGCCCGAGACCATGGCCGAGGCCATCTTCTCCGTTCTGAAAGAGGGACTGTCTCTGTCACAAGCAGCGAGGAAGTACGACATCCCCTATCCGACGTTCGTTCTGTACGCCAACCGAGTGCACAACATGCTTGGACCCAGCGCGGACGGTGGCGCCGGTATGTATACCCCTATATAGTACTTCTGGCGCCCAACACAATCTTTAATTGCGGACCGGTGCAACACTTGCAATAGTTCGTGAATACTCAAGTGCCTCGAGTACACTATTAAACAAAAGCTGAATTGGTCGTCGAAATACCGCATCGTAAAGTTGTAGTGGGCGCCCGCTTTCTTGGCTTGTCAATTCTCCAAAGACACGGCTACTTTTCCCACCTCTTCTGATACTTGACAAGAGGATACCATTGGAGTGCCATTTGATGGTTCTTTAGTGAGTTGCCTCACTGGTTAAAAACATCCGTTTTGTGCCCATTTTTATACTGCTATAGACCGTCTCTAGTTTTAGTGCAGTACCCATTACAATATTATTAAAATAATAATTTCAAAAGTACCTATCCAGTGAGACAGCGCAGTGTAAGAAGGTATCAAATGTTATAACAATATAGCTATCGATTAACGTAAAATGTTTAATTATAAACTATGCGCCAATAGTAATAAAAAATATATTTTAGCACTGCGAACATATCGGCCATGCGATTTCCAGATACAAGTACAACTATAATTTCATCTTACTTGTGACTGTTACAGCGTTATAAATATGTACATATGTATTAAATGTCTATAAGATGCAATTTCGATATTCCTGAGCGCTTTTTAAGGAGACCATACACGATACGAGACGAGACGCGGCACGCGAGCGGCTAAGGAACTATTTTTGCATTTTATATCAGCTTCATTGAGCATGGTATCAGCACAATAAACCGGAGCCTCTAATCTATAACGCCCTCATTTTACATCCTGGACGTTTATGAGAAAGCAAATAACGGTTAGCCATGAGCTAATATTTAAATAAGAAATAAAAATAACACCGCATTTTCTTATGGAGACGGACAGCAGTTTCCCTTTTCTCGTGTATGTGGCTCACATGAAAACCATAAGTCTCTACGTGTTCACGTTTTACTATTATGCGATATTGCAGATTTGAGACCCAAGGGACGCGGTCGCCCGCAGAGGATTCTGCTGGGTGTGTGGCCGGACGAGCACATCCGCGGGGTAATCCGCGCCGTCGTGTTCCGGGACACTCACGCTCCGCACGCCAACCCACACCACATGCGCGAGATCGATCTCCCGACCTATCCAGCCATCACGGTCAGTATTCACCTGAGCAGCGCCTCGCAAGGCTCGCGCCGCGGACACTCTGCGCGACCATCTCGCGCATTGTGAACCCGTCTCTACCCAAAGGACATCGCAACCGACATCGATGTCGACGCGCTTAACACTTTGGCCGGTCCTATATAACACTGAATCGCTTTTGTTTACAACACAACTATTGTTTGAAAAAAGCAAGCGACATTGAGTGCCTCGGCGTCGATTCAAGATTGCGATCTCCGTAGAGAAATGGCGTCGTTTTAATGTAGTGTTTCTTTGTGTTACGTTTGATGTGAGTTTCATTGGAACCGCGTTTAGAAGGAACTGAATTGTGTTTTTTAATGCCTCGGTGATTCATCGCGCCCCTCGACCACCTCCCCTTCATGCTGACGCGAATGTGCCTTTGCGAACAAACCATTATTGCATCTATCAGCTATGCCGAGTTAATTTGTAAAAACTCCATGTTATTGTTCCGATTGTATGCAAGTGTATGACTTTAGTTATGACATATTTTTCATGGCACGTAGTAATCTCACAACGAATCGCGACTGTTATTAGCGGACAGTAATAAATTGAACTGAATTCTCAAGGAAATTCCGCGTCTAGATTCGTTGTGAGTGGCAGTGCGTGGCTAACGTTGTTACATTGGCAACTACACGAGAACACGTGCGTGTTGCAGGATGGCTCCCCGGCGCCCAATACCTACGCCACCGTGGGATGTGGCAACGGGCGCGAGGAGCGTGTGTCGCCCAACGCCGCCGCCGCCGCCGCTGTGGCTGCCGTCGCGCACGGTCTGCGCCGTCAAATGTGAAGAAAGAAAAGAAGAAAGAAAGAAACATGGTGGTTGCCGCTCAACGTCCCCCCGACCAGCCCCCTCACCTTGGCCTGCCCTCTCTGCCGCTCCAGTCGCCGCGGCTGCCGTCACCGCTCTCTTTCGGCCTGGAGTCTCCGTTATGCTCGCCTCTGCCTCCTGGTCAAGCGCTCGAGCCCGCTAAGCCGGTGGATCCGTTCCGCCCCTTCGTATCGCCGCGCCCGGAGAGCCGCTTTGGTGAGCGTGAGACAGTAGTGGAGCCAATGGAGATGGGCCCGCCGAAGACCCCCTTGCCAGCCCGCAACGGTCAGCCTGCTCCAGCCATAGAGCTGGAGGCGCCAGTGGATGAGCGGGCGGATATTTGAAGGGAGGCAGCGGGTGCGGCGCTGCCCACCATTGCAGGGCTGCCGCCTCCGCCGCTGTCCGCTTATCGCTTCTTCGTCCCCAACAGCCACAGCACCATACGGTATTTTTAAAGGATACCCACCCGCAGGAAACTATAGTGTCTATGCGACAATGTCGTGCAACTTTAAATAAATCTCTTTTCTTTATTTTCTTTTCTATCATAACTTATCGATACTTTTTCTTCTTCCATTCTACATCGGTCGATTTAGCTTGGGAAACCCTCTAAACTACCTACTTTATGGGTTCGACATATCCATGATAATATTGAGGTTTTTAGTTTTAGATATTCCATCTCACGAAGTCCGCTGTTTATGGTTTTAGAAGGTACACACAAATTCCAGTGAATTAAATTTTAGCACGCTGTCGTTTACCTATACTTGATGAAAAATAAATGAAATTATAATTGTAATTTTGACACAGTTTTACTTATTTTAATTACATTTTTGACATATTTTAATCATATTGACATAATATTTTCATAAATAATTTATAATTTAATGAAGTGGGCAATTCCAAAAAATATTTTGACTACCGCTGGACGGATTAATAGAAACACTCGCAGCCGGGAAGGCACGTTGTCTAAATTCTTCTTACAAGAAATTATGCTAGCAGACCATCATTGTGCTGTCGCCAACTGACTTCAAAAATACACCAGCCCTATGACTGCACCGCGGTCGTGACCGATAACTGAGCGCTCCTGACACTACGCAAACTAAAAGACAGTGTACGTTCTCTAATGGCTACCATACACGTAACTATATAACTGTGCAAATCTGAGTTTGCACCAGTATACTGGAACGCGTGTAGGAAAATAACTGCGCAAACTTCATACCAATTTTCGATCCGAGACTGGTGCAAGCTCGCGTTTGCGCAAACGCACTTGAACGTGTATGGCGGCCATCAGAATGTTATAGCCGACGGACTTCGTGAAGTAAAGCAGCTCTATTTACACTTTTTACAATATTACACTTTTAATACCTTTTTCGATACATTTTATCTTGTATAAGGTTTTGTTTGAAAAGTACGATATTTAGTTACTTAGATTTTTAAAGTTGCAACGACATCAGGTACTTTTCGAACCGGATCAAAATAACGATGTAAACGCATAAAACGTAACAGTTCACTATTTAATAACCTACAGTATGATTTATATAATATGAGTGGTTTAATAAAAACTGTGTGAGTTATACCAAAAAATAAAAAAACAAAAAAAAAATTTTTGTTTCAAAATTACATAGTAAACATGCTTTCCAAAATACCATATTTCGGATTTAAGTGGAACTTCCTTTTAAGCGATTTTCTTTGTTTAGGAACTGGGTTTTATGCGACCTACATCATATATACGAACACACGACCCCGGAAACGATTATCGCTGGTTGTCGTTTATATTTTAGTAACAATAGAAAGCAAAGTTTACACCATCAGGAACTTTGTTTTCATTATTAGTTGCTGCTGTAATGTGACACGATTTTATTGTGACAAAAATTAGGAGTTTACAAAATTGTTTATTGCGGTCGATTAAATATAAAAATCTTTTTGGGCGTATGAGAAATGCATTTACTTATTTTCAAAATTGTTGTATTTATGGACAAATTTTATAATAAATTTCTCTGCTCACGTAAAGTGAACGGCCTAAAAAGATTAATGCACACTAGTCACAAAAGCCTCACATTACAATAGCACATTGATTTGATTCAGTTGCGATCAATTATCATTATTGTTACTAACTTGCAATGTATGAAAACGACAGCCCGGCAAACAGATACACTACGATATAACGTTAGAACCAACCTTCGAATATTTGACGGTGCTGTTACAAAGTGGGACAAACACGGGACCTACACGACGTGATCCCGTCACGAGATCTTTAATATTATTTGCGGTATGAATATCAATCGGAATTATTTGATTATTAAATGTGGACGCTCTGTGCAATATGATGCTTGTTATTTTAATTATTTTTTTTGTTTACATTTTTTTAATATGCCGTAATTGAGTGCGTATCGAATATACACATAAACATATATATGTGTAATTCTTTTGTTGTTATACCGGGTGAATAGTTGAAGAAGTTAGATAATATGTATTCCAAACATTATTTACGTCTTAAACTAGTAAGATAATATGCACTCCGACAGGTATCGTTACATTACGACAGTGATTCATATCGGCCACGGTGCGAGTGATGTGCAAAAGTGGTAAAAAATCGTAGATTACACCAGATATTTTTTATAAATGGTCGACTTCATCATTTTGGAATAAACCGTCAGTTACTCCAAAAAGGGAAGATTGTACGTCTGCTGCTCGCTTGAGCTAATAAGAAAATCTAAACAAAGTGATAGTATTTAAGATGGCATCTATTAAGATATGGTTCACATCGGTAAAACTAGATAAATACGACCAGCTGTAAGTGTAGTAATAGAAAGACCGGTAACTGAAGTAGTAAATACAACATATTTGATATTTTATTTCGTCGAGGTTTTCGGGCAGGCTCCGATAATTTATATTTAATCTTTGGCGAAATGCACACGAGTTAATACTACTTAGATGCCATAAAGTTACACTGATAGTAAAATAATTCCACGCGGCCACCAGACGTCTTCTTCAAAACAATGAGATCTCAACAATTTATAGAAAATACTCCAAACAGAATTATATACCGTTTTCACAATTATCGCAGGCCTTAACAGCTACTGCTACTTTAGCTATTCCAACAAGTGACTGTTTTAACACTAAATGGTCGTATGAGCTCACCAATCTACTTCGCCTTGATATCAACGCCACCTCTCGGACTAACAGTAAAGGCGAGAATTTCGAATTCCTGCGAATTGTAATAATGTTGACCAAATTAATTTTCAACATTCCAGGTGATTTGATTATCAGAGTTTTATTAGAGTTAAACGTTAAAAAAATGTTACGCTGGGTAATAAAAAGCACATAAGTAATTTTTGAAAGAAGCTTTTTAACCCAGTACTGACACTAATGAATCTATTGAAATTATACGTATGTGTGCAATGAATTTTTATTTAGCTACGATATAAATTCACATGACACTATTCACCCCGTATATAGTTAGTAGGTATGCGTGTTTCGATGTTGCTATGCGCGCGTATAATCGAGTCGCGCTCTTATCATTGTCTATTCTTAAAGGTAATATATCGATTAATGTGTAAGCTTATATAGTTAACTATTCACAATTAAGACTCATCTGTGAAAGTAGATATCAAAATTTTGAAAAAAAAAAAGTTATTCGGCCCTATTCAAAAGACTGTCCCGAATACCTATATTCATTAAATTCAGCAAAAGTATATTGTGTGTTAAGTGAAAAATATAAATTAGCCTTAGATGTGTATACCTTAAAATGTAACTGTCGTTTCCTTTGTCAGATCGATGTCAATTTTGTCTAATAGCTGTTATGATGAATGTTGCTTGCGCTGAGGGGTGAAAATGAAAATGTTCCCATGTCCTTAACGCGTTCTGCTACCTACAATTCCAGTTCGTGTCTCAAATTTTTTAATATAAAATTATTTATTTTTCGAGCCCTTTCCCAATAATAAGTTGTAAAGTATAGTGTTAAGTGTGGCATATGGTGTTTGCATTAAAAACTTACTAACATTTACTAAGTTATCAACGAGAACAGCAAGTGCCGGCAAGTGACATTTGACATAACCTATAACGGATATTATTTTGAAAAATTTCGAATTTTATTATAGTATACTTTCAATTTGTAAGTCACTATTTTTCTGTTTTATAATCATTTCTTGTAGTTGATAAGGTGAGCAGTCTATATTTTATATCTAATTAACTTCAACACTTGTGATTATCTTCGATCATCTTGCCTTGGTACCTTCTTAGTCTTCAAGGTAATTTCCTAGAACTCACAATGTTGACTCGCAAGGCTTATTCTCGTCAGGAGGAGACTAAACTCCAACTGACGTTGAAGGAGTTAAAAGCTACCAAGGAGTTGGTTGAGGATTTGAACAGAGAGAGAGATGACAATGAAAAGATACTGTTGGAGATTTCAGACAAAAATTGTAAACTCAAAAGTGAATTATCTGAATTACACATGCAGTTAGAAGCATGTCTAGATGATCGGGAGAGGTTGCAAACTATTGTAGAAGGGTTCGGCCAATGCTGTGATGAATATGAGTTAGCTCTCAAAAGGATCACAGAATTAGAAATCTTACTTCAGGAGGCCCATACAGAAATAAATAAATTAGAATCAGACAAACATAATGAAACTGTCTTGCAAAACCAGAGTTTGTTTGATGAATTAGTTTCAACCTCTCCGCAGTTGGTTCATGCTGTTAATAACCACACCCCCTCGATAATTACTACTGACTCAACTGTTACCAACAGTGATGAATATGCAAGAGGGATTGGTAAGTGCAGCAGGAACAAACTGAAGAAATATATAAATTTAAATAAATTTATTAGAAAAACTCAAAAATCAATTAGTAAGAATAAAGTACATACAAAAAATTTGAGACATAACAAACACAGAATTAATTTAAAGGAACAGCTACAGTCCTGTTACGATGAAATAAATTTAAATAAAAAACAGTATGATTGTGAAATTAGTAAATTGGAATTAGAAATAATAGGCCTTGAAGAGTCATTAAAGTCAATGACTAATAAATATGAAATTTCAAAAAAGGAAATAAGTGAACATGTATTAGCACTAAATGACTTATTGGAGACATGTAATTATAACACTGAAAGATTTAATTCATTAGTGAACAATCATACTTGCAACTGTGATTGTTCTGTCAAACTATCCTTAACACCCAAAAAGAATAATTACATGTTATTGAAATCTCCCAGTACTACCAATACTGTTGTAGAAAATGAAAATATAGTATTATTCAGCGACAATATTGGGAAAGGGTTAGGTCAAATATTGAATAATAGGACAGGACAAACAGTTATAAATTATTGTATGCCAGGGCTATCCTACCCACAAATTGTGGATAAAATTTTAAATTATAAGTTTAATAAAAATACAACATTGATAATTTTGATTGGTAATAGGGGTAATGTAAACACATGCCAGTATACTGAAAGTCTTAACAAACTAACATCCTTAAAAGTTAAGCATATTGTAATGTTTACATTCCCTTACAAAAAAAGATTGTCACACATGGAAAATAATATTAGATTTAAACTAAATTCTATTTTAAAGGAGGCCCTTAATAATAATACTAAATTTACAAAACTTGACATGAATACTTACTATAGTAAGTATAAATTAAATAGAAATATTTATTCTTATGTAATGAAACGACATATAGCAAGAATGCTATATTTAAGTATATTAGACAAAGCCAAACACTTGGCTACTCCACCTGCTTTTATTGAGCAGTTTACATCCATGACACGGAATGATACACTTGTATCTATTCCAACAAATTATTTAAATTAGAAACTGCGACAATAGAGTCCACCTCTTGCAATCTGACATTAAAAGCAATAAATAATAATAATAACATTTTTTTAAATACAAATTCAATTTTAAATGACATTGATATTCATTACTCTCCACCCATTAGTCGGAATAGTGTTTGCAATATGGATGACAACAATATTTTAAAACTAGTCCATCAAAATAGTCAGGGCATGCTAGGCAAGGAATTGCAAATGGAATTGTTCATGAGTTGTCAGGAAATTGATATACTTTGCATTACAGAACATTGGCTGAGAACTGAACAACTCATGTTCAATTTTAAAAATCATATAGTTGGTAGCAACTTTTGTAGGAAAAGTGCAATACATGGTGGCTCACTAATACTAATTAATAAGAATATTAAATACAAAGAACGAAAGGATATAGTGAGCCTCTCTGTGGAGCAAACCATAGAAATATCATGTATAGAGTCGGAGCAGTTCATCATTGTAAGTGTATACAGACCGCCCTCTTCATCATACGATAGTTTCGAGACAATAATGGAAGATGCATTGAGGAAATTGAGTAAATCCAATAAAAGATTGCTGGTGTGTGGTGACTTTAATATTAATTTACTAGAAAACACTTTAATGACTGTAAAGTTAAAAAATCTCTTTTTATCATTTGATTTAGTTGACCTTTTTTCAGAGCCGACTAGAATAACTAATATCAGTGCTACCTGCATAGATAATGTGTTCACTGTTATAGTGCCAATTAATAGTAACATTATTAATAAACTAGACTCTGATCATTGTGGACAACTTGTCACATTTAGCAGTGAGTTCCAGAAGCAATCACTCGAGAAACTTATTGTTGTTCCGGTAACAAAGACCCGGTTAGAAAAGTTTAAAACCAAAATATCCGAAAAATTTACCACAATTGTAAAGGGTAATGACCCTAATGAATTATATAATTGTGTATTTAACATATTTTGTGAGGAATACAAATCAATTTTTGCAGCCAGGTCCATTTCAGCTGGTAAGAAAACATCCTTCAACAGTTGGGCTACTATAGGCATACATAGAAGTAGAGATAAATTATATGATCTATACCATGAAAGAACATATAATCATAGTGAGAAATTTAAATTGTATGTCAAAAATTACTCGAAAATATTTAAACAAGTTTGTTTGAAAGCAAAGTCACTATATTTGAGCACTAAAATAAAAAACTCCAAAAATAAAATTAAAATGACTTGGAGTGTGATTAGGAAAGAAACTGGTAAAGCTAAACCTCGTGACACCGAGTTTAGCCTTAATATAAATAATCATATCTTTAAATCTGATTTTGAAGTAGCTAGAGCTTTCGAGAACTTTTTCTCAGATGTACCAGTTTCCATAACAAAAAGTTTAAATTCATCTCCTTGCATAGCAGAAAAATTACTGGAAGAAAGTGTACCTGGTGGTAGAGATTCATTTGCGTTCCATTGCGTTGACAGTGTGGATATTATAAAAACATTTAAGTTAATTAATATTAAAAATACATGTGACCTTTGGGGAATCTCAACAAAAATATTAAATGCTGCAATACCAGTCTTAGCTCCCCAGTTAGCTGTAATTTTTAATGCTTGTATAAACAGTGGTATATTTCCTGATAAAATGAAGTTAAGTAAAATTATACCTC
Source organism: Deilephila elpenor (assembly GCA_949752805.1). NCBI lineage: Eukaryota > Metazoa > Arthropoda > Insecta > Lepidoptera > Sphingidae > Deilephila > Deilephila elpenor. Next base: position 14,995,110 of record OX457095.1, read on the forward strand.
TTTTTAAATCTGGTAGTACAGATGACCCCTCCAACTATAGACCTATCTCAGTACTACCTTCATTAAGCAAAATTTTTGAAAAACTGATGCTTCATCAAATTCAAATTTATTTTTCAAAAAATAAAATACTTCATGGTAAACAATTTGGTTTCACTCGGGGTCGCTCCACTACTGATGCTGGTGTGGAGCTTATACATAACATATTTGATGCTTGGGAGAATTCACAGGACGCTTTAGGTGTGTTCTGTGATTTATCCAAAGCATTTGATTGTGTTCACCATGAAATTCTTATCAGGAAATTAAGCCACTACGGTGTAAATGGCGTTGCGCTTGATTTATGCAAGTCGTATTTAAGTAATAGGGTCCAAAGTGTAGATGTCAACGGAAAAAGATCTCCTGGGTCTGTTGTTACTATGGGAGTTCCGCAGGGCTCGATTCTTGGACCCTTCCTCTTTTTAATCTACATTAATGACTTACCTTTTTTTATAAGGGACAACTGTGAGGTCGTGTTGTTTGCAGATGATACTTCTTTATTATTTAAACTGAATCGACATCAACCCATTATTGACGATGTAAACCACACCCTCACAAAAATCGTACATTGGTTTAGCGTTAACAACTTGTTACTAAATAGTCAGAAAACTAAATGTGTACGGTTTGTGACTCCTAATGTCAAAAAAGTTAACGCTAACATTCTTTTGAATGGGGATGAGTTGAGCCTTGTGGATACAACTAAGTTCTTGGGAATCACATTAGATCCCAAACTTCAATGGGGTCCTCATATAGTCGCTTTAGCTAAAAAGCTGAGCGCCGCAGTCTACGCGGTGGGTAGGATACGTCAATTGACTGATATTGATACAGCTCGATTGGTATATTTTGCCTACTTTCATAGTCTGATGAGTTATGGAATTTTACTGTGGGGTGGTGCTGCTGACATTAATACCATCTTTGTTCTCCAAAAGCGAGCTATACGATCAATTTATTCGCTAGGGTCCAGATATTCTCTCAGAGAAAAATTTAAAGAAATAAATATAATGACAGTGGCATCACAATATATTTTTGAAAATTTAATGTATGTCCATAAAAATAAAGAAAACTTTCGAAAGATTAGCGATATTCACAATAAAAATACTAGAAATAAGAACAATTTAGCTACTCATAAGACCAGACTCCACAGGATCAGCAAGTCTTTTAAGGGTTACTGTATACACTTTTATAACAAAGTTCCCACTCATATTAAAGCCTTAAGTATTGAAAAATTCAAAGCTACTATCAAGCAAAAATTATGCAATAAAGCTTATTATAAAATTTCAGAATATCTAGATGATAATAAGGCTTGGGAATAGTATAGTATAAAATTAATTAAATATATAGTATCTTGGAGCGGAGGTATTAGTGTGCTCTGTATAATTTCATTTATATTAAGTAACTTAAACTATTTTGTTTTGCTTTGTAAGCGATTGGATAAGTCATGCTCGCTTAAAAGTCTGTGCTTGCGGTGGCGTCGTGTGCCGGGTCGGTCACTTCCCTGTAGCATGGTTGAGGAGGCCGATGGCTGGCACATGCGTCATACTCGTGAACGGGTGCTGCTTGTGTGGACTGGTCTGTCCGATTTGCTTACTTTGTAATTGATAAATAGATTACTTAACGCTTTTATAATTATTTATTGCGTTGGCAAAACAGAGTATACTGATTCTTCGTTATGGGTTACTTCGTTTCGTTTCTCTCAGCCATATTAAATATAAAGTAAACTTATTCGTATTCAACTATATCCTACTTGCAAATCATAACAAGTTATTAATGAACTGCTCTGATTTAAACCAACTTGTAATTTTTGTAATAATCATACATTGTAAACTGGTTTTGAAAAGAGCAACACTAGAGTTTCTTGCCCGTTCTTCTCTAGTGAAAACCGCTTTCCGAACCGGGTGGTAGTTCAAAAAATGACTGAATCTAAACAATGTTGAACATTTTAATGGATTCAATAAATTATTTTCATTTTCATTTTTCATTTTCAGTAAGAATTCGTATCTAGGTAAAATTCTAAATAAACAAGAGCTCGACTTTCTAAAAATTTTACCGTACATGTACTTGATAAATTCAAACCTAAGTACCGTACCATACTGATTTCAAAATTTCTAGTCAACGCGAACATTGAAAACCGAGGCATATACGCCAAAGAGTTTTTTAAATACCTTTTATTTATTTACACACTTTATTGTACACCACAATAAAAGAGAATAACACAGAACAGTAAATCACTTAAAGCTAATGTCATGGTTACAATTGGCGGCCTTATCGCTACCTGCGATCTCTTCCAGGCAACCTTTGGATGGATTAAATCATTAGTGTATAGAATTATGGGGTAGTACAACTGGGAAAAAAAAATTGGGATATGGATGTACGAGCTATACATAATAAACATATACATACATAATATATACCTACATTATAAATACATACATACACACAAATATACATATCGCTGCCCGGCAAAAATAGTGTCATAAGACAAAAACAGTTGTTTAGAGAAATTAAGACTTTTATGGTTTTTGTATACTTTGTTTGTTGATTATTTAATAATTACTAGAGTCAAATTTTTGAAATTCTATTTACAAATAGCATAATTGTATTTAATTCATATAGCATAACATTTTAACCAAAATGGTATATTTTCTTCAAGAAACTTTTAAGAAATTTTAAATAAGATATGTATTATGACTCTTTTTTGGAAAAAAATGTGTATGGTTTGGCAAATAATACACTTTTTAATAGAACTTAGTTTTATTGTAAGGTCGGGTGTTTGGGAGAGAAATGAAACGATTGAAGATCGAGAATACACTGTGTATATTATTACTAAGACACCTTAATATATAGTTTATTGCAACTACATCACACCTTCCCTATTATTAAAAAATAAAAAAAATAAGTATGCTTTTTTTTTTTTTTTGTTTACCCATACATTATAATATACGAACTTAACATATTATATGACACTAAACATACATTGTGCCTTAAAAACAAATTGTTATAAAATAACCAATATTACAAAATGGTAGTACAAGTACCTATAACGAAATAATAAAATGTGTTTACAATTTTAGACATTTTTATAATGCTTAGTTAAATTTTTATGTACTACATATTCTTTTCCATTTTTCCGAATTTTTACATTACAATTCAAATCATCAATTACTACATAAGGTCCTAAATATATAGGATCCATTTTATTGTCTGACATATTTTTCAATAACAATAAATCACCTTTTTTATAATATACCGGATTTATATTTTTATCATACATAGATTTTCTCTTTACTTTGCTGTTAATTAAATTACTACGTGCATCTCTTTGAGCTAGCTGAAGTCTATACTTTAGTTCAAGAGCATAGTTGTCGTGAGCATATAAAGGATCTACGATATTGCCGTCTAAATTAGTCGGTAATATACAACGCTTGCCAAAAACTAATTCATGTGGTGTGTACTTGGTCTCCGTATGTACTGTATTATTATAAGAAAAGCACCAATATGGCAACCAAGTACTCCAAGCATTTGTTTGATTTTCACAATTTAACCTTAGATACGCACCCATCGTTTTGTGATTATTTTCCAACGCTCCAACACTTTCATGATGGTAAGCTGTGGAGGAAATTTGATTGATTTTTAAGATTTGACATATCTCTTTCATAGTACTTGATATAAATTCTGATCCACGATCAGTTGCTATCTCTCTAGGTATGCCATATCTTAAAATAAAATTCTCGACAAAAGCACGGGCTACACTTACCGTATCTTTGTTGCACAAAGGGTAGGCTTCTGTAAATTTTGACAGTTCGCATTGCAAGGTCAAAATATACCTGTAATTATGTACATCTTTTGGTAATGGTCCTACTATGTCTAAATATATCTTTTCTAGAGCTGAATTAGCCGTAGTTGTGATTTGCATAGGTTGCTTAGTGTGTATAGAGTATTTCTGTTTTTTACATTGTTCACATTTAGATACATAATCAGCGACATCTTTTTCTAAACTCGGCCAAAAGTAGTATCTTTTTATGTTATTTGACATCCGCCTAATGCCCGCGTGGCCACTTGTGGGCAATAGGTGAAAGTCATTTAATATCACGCGCCTATTATCTAAATTATTTATTCTTTGGACGCCACTAATTATACTAATACGCGGTCCGGACCATTTGTCGTAACTCTTTACTTCATTTATAAGTCCACTAATAATATCTTTATTATCATCATTTCTTAATATGCATATATCATTTATCGCTAACTTTGCGCATAAACATAACAAGTCTCTCACCAATTCGACTCGCGTAATCGATGATCGAGATATTGTTTGTAAATAAATCATGGACTTACTGGGCGCATATATAAAATTCTTATACCTTTCTACGACTATTCCTTCTTTTAATAAACTATTTACTTTCCTAGGATTTATTAATGAAAGTTCGGTAAAATTTTTCGGTTTTTTAATTATTTCCACCACTCTTGGTTGATCAGGCCTCGAGTGTGTGTCCATATTATCCACCGATAAATTATTACCGCTCTTATTACACTTCATATCTAATTGCCGTAACTGTCCTCTAGTCATTACATTCACTATCTGTCCATTCATATATTTTAAATCTTCCGATGTAATAATTATTCGCGATAGTGCATCCGCCACTGTATTTGACTGCCCCTTTAAATACTCTATCTCAAAATTGAACTCCTCTAATTGTAGTCTAAACTTCAATAATCTGCTGGATGGGTCCCTCATAGAAAATAAATAAACTAAAGGTCGATGATCAGTCTGTATCTTGAACCGTCTTCCATATAAATAAGGTCGAAAATACTTAACACTCCAGACTATTGCTAAGAGTTCTTTTTCAATAGTAGGGTAATTAATTTCAGCCTTATTTAAACCGCGACTAGCGTAAGCCACAGGCCGACCATCCCCGTTACATAATACTGAACCGATTGCTTTACCTGAAGCATCAGTCTGTAGTATAAATTCATTGCTAACTGAAAAATTTGGATACTGCAATACTGGCGGGTTTATCAATGCTGATTTTAGCATTTGAAAAGAATGTTCACATTCTTTTGTCCATACAAATTTAACGTTTTTGCAACACAATTTATTTAAAGGAAATGCAAGGTCACCAAAATTTTTAATAAATTTCCTGTAGTAGTTAGCAAAGGCGACAAAACGCTTTAATTGATCGGCGTCTTGTGGCCTGGGAAAACTTTTTACAACTTTAATTTTTTCTGGATCCGGCAAAATGCCTGTGCTCGAAACTATATGACCCAAATAAAGTATCTCTTTCTGTAAAAATTTACATTTAGCGGGGTTCAATTTTAAATTTACTTTTCGCAATCTAGCAAAAACATCCAGTAAATTTTGATTATGTAGAGCTAAATTTCTGCCCATAACAACCAAATCATCTTGATATATGAGACATTTTTCATAATTAAGACCAGACATCGCTATAGTCATCATTCTACTAAAACTACTGGGACTAGATTTTAACCCCATGGGCATTCGAGTCATTTGATATTGATTTTTGCCTGTACTAAATGCCGTACACGGTCTACAACTTTTTTTCAATGAAATTTGGAAAAATCCTTGAAACAGATCTAAATGAGTAAAGTACATTGCTCCTGATAATGAATCTAGTATTTCAGTGATATTGGGTAGAGGGAATTTATCGTCCTGTATAGAATTATTTAACTTACGGTAGTCAATAACGACACGCCATTTTTTAATACCATTCGCATCAAGTTTTTTCGGGACTAATAACAATGGACTAGACCATGCACTACGAGATGGCTCAATTATTTCATCGCTTAACATATCCCTAATTTGTTTATCTAATTCCGGTTGTTGAGCATAAGGCAATCGGTAGGGTTTAGTGTAAATGGGAGTAGTATGTGGCTTCAAATCGATTGTCTGTTCATACACAGGTGTAGTGGATAATTTATCACCTGGCAAATAAAATATGTCCGGAAATTTTGCGCAAATATTTTCTATCGATTTTTGTTCTTCAATATTCAAGCCTCTTAAATTTAATAAATCAAATAAAGTTTTCACTCTTTCCGAATCAACCGTAGTTCTATTAAATTGACAAACAAAATAATCATTTAAATTACTAGTGTTTACTTGAAAATAATTTAATCTAACATCAGTGTCTCTAGTATTTAAGATACGAATAGGTATTTTTCCATTTTTGGGTTTATTTACACTGCTAGCTAAGAACACACCATCACATAACTGTTGATTTGACACCACACACTCTTCTTTTGATTCGATTTCAATGTAATGTATTGACTCGCTACGTGCTGGCACCGTTAAATAACAACTGGTCCGATTCGGAAAATAATAATCGAACGACACTTTAACCGACTCGGAGTTATTAGTAAATAATTGTAACTTATTAATTTCAAAATTTAAAACAGCTTTATAACGAGTTAAAAAATCTTGACCCAAAATACCATCCGTCATACACGGTAAATCTTTAAATACAACAAATTTATGAGGAAATGTATACGCATTATAATTAAGGGTTAAGTAAACATAGCCTTCCGACAGTATATTTCCACCTATACCTTTCACGCTGACTCTCTCTTTATGGTAAGGAATTTGTAAACGCTCCAAACACTCCACCTTTATTCCCGATATAGATGCACCGGTATCAATTAGCCAGTTATGATTATAATTACGAATTGCAAATGATACTTTGTTTAAATTGTTACACGATAGGATGACATCAGTAACGAAAAAAATGATTTAATGATTCATTATTCGAAGTGTCTGTTGCTACCTGGTTATCACTTGTTATGACATTGATGTTTCTTTGCAACCCGATTCCTCGGCCACGATTACCCTGTTGTCGGTACACTGTGTTACGAAAATTATTATTACCAAAACGAAAACGATTGTTACCATTCCTACGATGGTTATTATTATTAACACGATTATACGGTACCTGTGGCTGCTGACCTCGTTGTTGGTGCGTGTATGCATTCTGCGCATGATCCCTTGCTCCAAAGCTGCGCCGACCTCGATATCCTCGTTGACCTCTTCTTCCTGAATAATGAGATTGTCCATACATACCTATAATCTCCGTTGAACTACTTTGAACGGGCAACTCTTCATCTTGAGCCCCCTGGATTGCTTCTGTTAAAGAAGAAAAATTACGCGCGGCAATAATTGTACTTAGGCGACGATCCCGCAAACCGTCGGCAAATCGCTTAATCGCTAGCTTTTCGTTTAATGGTTTCAGAACACTATAGTTGTTTGAATCACCATCGGCTTGTGAGACAGTCAAGTTTACGAAGAGTTCCGATATCTCCTTTCCATAATCCGAAACAGTTTTATTATTCTGTCTACAATGTTGTAATTTTGTTTGGATAGCCGTATAACTTTTTTGTGGTATTAATAATTTACGCATATCCTTTATAAGCTCATCAACAGAGTCATATTTCGGTGACAGTAATAACTTCGCATGCTGAGATAACCTGTTTTTCAAGACAAACTGAATTAATTTATTTTTACATATCGATTTCTCTAACACAGAGTTATAATATTCGATACTTTCAATTAGTTGCTTGGTGCTATCAATACTATCATTCATGACAGGCAATAAATACAACGCCGTTTTTAAATCAAATGTATCCGTAGCCATAGTGTTCGATGAGAGTTCGCCCTCTCTAATTCCACACAAACAATTAATATCTAAAAATAACTTTTCGATCTCCTCGACAATTTTTGTAGTCAGAGATATTTCACTATTTGAAAATTTCCCAAAATTTTCTTTATATATTTTTAAGTAATTATTATATTTTAATAAAACGGAATTTGCCTCTTTTCGTTTCGTCTTTAATATTGGACCGCATCTACGGCTGGGACCGATCTTTATCAAATAAGTTCTTATAGCTTTTAATTCGTTTAATATTATAGCTAAATCTTCGGCCATACCATCTCAATAAGTACCTACTTTAATAGATGCCCATCATATTTTTATGTCGACTTCACATATTGCAACTAATCAAAATTTTAAACTAAAACACATAATTAGATAGATATAGATATTTAAACATTGATTATTACATTACTAAGGCTACACTACATACATTTACTTACTATTACTCACTGATAACATATGATTAAATATAGGTAGATAGGTATAATACGATCACGCACATCACTACCGCTTGATTTTTCCACACTATACCACTCTCGGATACCACTTATCACTGCTTTTCACTTAATTGGATTACACGCCGTAGACATTTTATGTATATAATCGTTTCCCTCTATATGTCGATTACTTCGGTCTTGCCAACCTGCGGATCAGCACCCCTAATCGCCTGGTGCCTTCGCAAGATGCTAGAGTATCGCCTCAATGTCATCTCATTAATGCCACGTTGTATTCGTTTCTTATGGCAATGGTTATACAACTTGTATGTGATGATTAATATACCAATCGCCAATATGGTACATATTACCACCAGAATATTGTTCGTATTCTCCTGTAGCTGTTGCGTACGGGCCGTATTGGTACCAACTCCGGCGGTTTGGGCGATCACGACTTCTTCTTTTGAGCTAGAACCACCCATTTTCACAACAGTCGTCCAGAAGTAGCTCTTTCACAATCACGAGACGCGTTTTATGCGACGGACTACTTATTGTACTTTGATCCATTTTAAAGTCCACAGTAACTTTCCGCTAATTATTGTTTAGAATACTTAGTCCTTATATGGAGTACACGCGCGCGAGCCCGATCCGACTCTTGTTACAGGCAGGGTCGCCATGTAAGGTCGGGTGTTTGGGAGAGAAATGAAACGATTGAAGATCGAGAATACACTGTGTATATTATTACTAAGACACCTTAATATATAGTTTATTGCAACTACATCACATTATTTAAATAACAATAATCAGTCTTAAAACACACAGTAAGTACTTAAACTTTCGTTTAGAATAGTAGAAACAAAAATGGCACCAAAAAAATATTTTCAAAAACTAAAAAAGCAACTTCGTGCTTAAAAAAATTAAAAGAAAACAAAATAAAGAACTTCTCTTTGAATTAGTTTAAATTATAATATTATAAACAAAACAAAAATACAAAGTCGTTCATTTCTCTTACAATAATAAATAAATAGCTATTATAAATAGCTATTTAAGCTTTTAGCTATTTAATAATAATAATGTATAATAATAGTTGCTTAAGTATTTGTATTAAGTAGTACCAGATATGTATTTTAGGGTATAAATACAAACGTAAGTTTTACACCCCATTAGGTAGACTTTACGAAATTAACTATAAATTACTGTAGAATAAAAAAATATACTTATATACTCTTTAAAAACGTTATTTAAGAGAGTTATAAAAGGATGAATAAAAATGCGGAATATGGTTATTATTCAAAAGATCCAAAAGATCTTTTACTTTAGTTTCCTTTATCTTCGGTTTAGATCTGTATGCGAGCTTAAGTGTAATTTGATTTAGACTTTTTTTTCGTGTAATAATGGTTTCAGAGAACTGATTGTCTTTATAAGAATTTTTAAATAGTAACTTGGTAGGATCGTCTTGTAACAATTTGAAAACCTTAAGCTCAGAAATTTTAAATGTTTTTGTTGTAATGCCAATATCGTCGGATAGGCGTTTCAATGAAAAAAAATCATGGGATGACATTTCTGTTACAGTGTAGGGATTGCCTTTCTTCTTAGCGCATTTAATAATTTCAACATATTGACTTGGTACATAGATAGGACCCGAATTCAGACGTTTTTGGATTTGCTTTTCGATAGTCGAGTGCACGGAATCCGCTTCATTTTGAGTGTGTCCAGTAATAAGGTATTTATGTGTTATTGACTTGATCTTAGGGAATTTTAACAGTGCGAACATGTAAATAGAAATAATAAATTTATTCTTATTCTGACCGCAACAATTGTCAGAGTAGAATATAAAATCTAATCCCGGTCCGTCGTAGTTTATTAAAGCATTTTCAATAAATTTGAACACACAGGATCCAATTTCGTCAGATCCTCGGTTCGCCTCTCCTTCGTGCCAATAAAAACAGTCAGTTTTATCTTTAGTTATTTGTGATACAGTAAAATTCAACGTGTTTAATTTTGATTTATAATAAAAAATAGAAGTGTTCCCTCGTGGAAGCTGTAGTACCGCTTGAAGATCATAAATTGCAATTATATTATTTGAACCGGATTTTATTTTATCAGCTTCTTTTTCCCTTCTTGACAGTTCTTTCTCCTCAATGTGATTCAAATATTGGACTTCTAAGTCTTTCTTCGCTGTATTATCTGCATTTTCATATCGTACACATAATTCGCATCTATCTTTTTTTGGTTTGAAGAAACTGATATTGAACTCGCCATTAAATATTCTTGAGTACAATGTTTCATTAGCATACTGTGAATTATTAGATTCGCACATTAATTTATAATCCCTATAAAGATCACTGAGTGATTTTCCTCCATCAATATACTCTCTTGAGGAGTCTTTTCGTATGTAATGCGATTCCATTCGTGGTATTGCGTTAATATGATCTCTTACATTCTGTCGAATAGATTCCGCAACTTTTCTGTGGTTACTATGCTTGCCCCTCATGTCTTGCTTTAAAAAACCGTCTTCTGACTTTTCTATCACAGTTCTGATAATACGATCATTAATATCTAATGTTGCTCTAAAGAAAGTTTTGCATACTCGAATAGTCGCTCCATCAGTTGCAAAATGAAAACTATGGTTTACCTTTCTAGGCTGAGTTTTACCAGTAAATCTAAATGCAGGAATAATAGGTTTAATGTGCTTATGAATAAAATTTCTTTGTAACGCTAGGTCTCCTAATTGCCAATAATTCTGAAATATATTCGTTCTGGTAGCATCATTTATTTTTTTGGTACATTGTAATTTACATTTTTCACCACACGGAGGTTTTAAACACCTTTCAGGAACAGTTTTTTTTTATTTGGCTCGAGATACAAAGTTGATACGACCGATGGGCATTTTTTTAAACTGCATATACTAGGTACCATTTCCAAGTTCTGTACTAAAAATCAATTAAATAGGAGCAGTAGTTGAGTCATAAGTGATTTTGTAAGTTTTTGCTCCATTTGAACACGATGTAGCTTTTCTAACAGCTGCTTACGTATAACGCACAGGTCAAACACCTTAAAACGATAGATCCTACTAATATCTACGCGCTGTTGCCGCTCTTACACAAGTCTCATAAATAAGTACAACTAAATTACTTAAAAAGTTGGCGATGCAAATAAGGAAGCAATAAATACACACCTGCACTTTCATTACGAGAGGGACAAATCATAGCAAAACATCCCGCGCGTAAAAGAAATAGAAATAGGTCAGTGTGTTGCTATTGCATCTTAACAAATAAAAATTGTTTGCTAAAGAAATTGTTATTTTAGTGCGCCGTCGCTATCCTTTCGGAACGGATGTAACACGGAAACTCCTGCGCCGCCGTGCCGCGCCGCTTTATCTTGTCGATCTCGCGCCGACAATTGTGATTTTGTATTGTTATTGTGATAGGACACTAAATGAGTTTAAGACATTATTTCTTTGTTTTTATTGTGACAGGACACGTAACTTGGGATAATTATTAGTTAATGTTTTTTTGTTATTGACTGTTTTTTATTGTCGAGGACGGGAAATTAAATTGTGTTTGTGTTTGTAATTAAACTGTTTAACAATGCCTCGTGTAACTTACACCGCGTCAGAATACACTGCTTGGTTTTTATTTACGGCGAATACCATGGAAACTCAGCTTTAGCTCTGTGTACACACCGCAAAAGGTATGGTGACAGCCACAATTGCCCCAAGAACGCCCGCACAATAACATTGGCAGTACAAAGATACGAGACAACAAAAGTATAGTGCCGCAACAGGAGGGAGTGCCAGCGTGGCAAATACCCGCTGCTTGGAAAGAACGAATTTTAGACTTAAAACTACCTTCAAAACTAAGTAACTACGCGCGGTGCGCCGGCGCGGCGTCCCGCCACGACACGACGATAACACACGCCCCGCGCGACGTTGCCAGTTCAGTTCATCAATGGTCAGTGAAGTTTATTTACAAAGGATGGTTGCGTTTTACTCTTATTTGTAGGCTATTTAGTTTGCTTGAAACAAACAAAATCTCATTTTTGGTATTATTAATTTTTGTGCCGTGTCGAATTAATACTTAGGACGTATAATATACGTAGTGTAATTTAATGCCCATCTGTCGTATCAACGCGGTATATACGACTTGCCAGCATTTCTCAACGTTTTTGCCTTATTTGATAACCAATCATCAACAAAAGATTTACGTTTTTTGCAAGATTTACGGACTGGACTCTTTGGTGGTTGAGGAAGTTCATTACCGAGTACGTTATTTTCTTGGTTGTGTGGCTGAGAAGAAAGTAATGGCTCATTGGAATTACAGTGATTTATAGACAAACTGGACTTTGAAGTAGTTGTGCTGCTGGTGCTGCTGCTGCTCTTGCTACTATTTGACGAGGAAGTAGACGAATCGGAGGATGATGACAGATTGCGCCTCGGATTATCTTTAGATGTAGAAGGAGAAGACACATACTCCTGTGTATTACAACCAACCTGAACAGGAGTGTTATAAATTGAACCTGGTTGTGTTTTTTGCGTCTGTTTCAATGACGGTTCAGAAATCCGCCTTACACGTTTTCTCGAAGTCGGACGACCCGTGCTGCTGTCCGAGCTAGAATCATGATTCTCATACACCGTTTCGAAGTTAGGGTCTTTAACGCTGTCATCGCTGTCTTCGAAAAAAAATTCTTTGTCTGATGTAGGGTTTCCATCTAAAACAATAAAAAAGATAAAACACATTTACAAGACATTACAATATACATTTACAAGTAAAATTATAATACAATATTTATTTAGATACATCACAGTTGCGCGCGTTACGCCACAGTGAGCGCACGCGTTTATCAGTTAACTAAACTTATACGTGAGGTTTTTTTTTTCGTTATACCCACATTAGTGAGTTGAGATTGGCCGAGGTCGTTTTCGACCTCGATCCATTAGTAAATGCGAGATGAGTCGAGATAGGAGTAAAGGAAGTACTATTAGTGAGTGTGAAGAGTCAAATATGATGGATCAGACCATAGCAAACAGCAGTTTAAATGTTTCAAACACAAGACCAGAGAAGAGAGTAAGAAGTGAGAGCGATGAACAGGACTTTGTTGTAAACTGCGAGAAAGATGAATTTATACTAGTGCAACGGAAAAACAAAAGACTCCCGAGACAAAAACCTGCTATTGATGATTCTATTGAAGTTTCCGTCACATCCGATAAAATCCTACCAAAACAAATTGGATTTGCTAAGTTATTAAGAGAACAAAACATACCCAATATCACCCAAATTAAATATAAGAGTTCATATAAACTGTTAATTAAATTTTTTTTTCTGCGTGGATAGTTGTGTAGTCCAGTGAAAGAAATTTTGCTCTGCAAATTTTTTTAATTTTTAAATTATATATAATCATTTATTGTCCATTTTATATGCATTATATCATCTGCTAAATGTTTACCTGCCGGTTTTAGTATTGTATTTCCTTGTCTTTGTGTGTCACATCACTTCACTTATTTTTCACCACAACACCTCAACTCTGCACTTATCTACATATCAAATTATGGAGTCAGTGTTGAAAGCATCCATTGAAGAATTGAAGACCGAATTCCACCAAAGGATGGCAGCTTTTGAGTCGGACCTCAATAAAACATCGGGCAGTGTGAGTGTTCCAACAAGCTCTGCTGATTTGGCCTCAGAGTTTAATACATTCAGAGCCTTCATCACACAGACACTTGGTCTGCTACAGCAGCAGATTGAAACGTTGACTCACACCGTTGACAATATTGAGATGCAGAGGCGCCGAAAAATTGTGCTATTTCATGGAGTTGCTGAGGTGGCCAATGAAAATACTTCACAGTTAATAGTGGATGTTGTGAAGCAGCGCTTGGGTATCACAGACTTTTCCACTGGTGAAATACAGCGCAGTCATAGGATGGGCCGACCTTCTCCCTCAAATAAACCCCGGCCATTGCTCGTCAAACTGCGGGATACGTCAACGCGAGACAAGCTGTGGTTCATCAAAACCAAGTTGAAGGGGTCTGGCATTACTCTTTCCGAATTCCTCACAAAGTCTCGGCATGACATTTTTATGGCGGCGAGAGAAAAGTTTGGTGTGGCGAATTCTTGGACCCGGGACGGGAATATCTTTGTCATCAGTTCTGGCGTTCGGCATCGCGTGGTGTCGCTCACTCTGCTCGCCCAGATTGCTGTGGACACCCCTGCAAAGCCGAGTCCAGCGAGGAAAGCCATAGCTGTGCCCAAAACAAGACGAGTTGCGGCTTCAAAAAAGTGAAGTGTGTGTTTATAATTTAGTATTTCGCCTGACTGGTCCAGGTAAAGCCCTCACATTCGGAGTTTCCTCGTTATAACTTTACTTTCCGAAGGTCTTTTAGTTTTGTTTACTTTGTTGTTGCTGCCCTCGATTGTATATTTTTCACCCCCATTTGTGAAATAACCTCATTGACAGATGTCACCTGTTGACATCTGAAGAGCGTTTTGTTACTCCTTGTAAGTCGTGATACTTGATTGTTTGTGTTTATTATTAATTCTTTGTTTTATTAGTAGTGTTTATTGCTTTAAATCAAATAAGGGGTGCCTGGACTAGCAGTGCGTTAATTTGTAAATTAATGCAGTATCTTATATTACTATGATTTTTTTTTCTCTTTTTGACGTTGTTGTTACATTAATTGTCTTCGTATTTAATTATGTTGCTAGCTTTAGTTTCAATTTATGTACTCACATGTAGGTACTGTTTATATTTTATGACAGCGTTTTATTTTCTCTTTTTAAACACAACCGGCAGATGAACGATTGAACGTTTTAAATCTTTTTCTGATTTTTTATTTTATTTTTTTTGCAATTTCATATTTTAAAGTTATTATTATTTTATTATAAGTTTAGGTTTTTACCCTTTTTTTTTCTTATTTTATTTTATTGTTTGTTGTATATTTACTATATTTTTATTTTATTTTTTTACTATTTTATTATTGTTATTATTATTTGCTGCTTAAATCTATGTCTGTAAACTATGATAGCAGTGACCAAAGTAGTGACAGTGAGTTCTATTCAGCGTGCAGTGACGATAGTTTTGTCAGTGTTCCATCACTTGCTGATAATCTCTCGTCTCAATTCTCCGATGTCCCCAGGAATTTTAATGTAGTCCATTTCAATGCCCAGAGTATTCCAGCTCATTTCCCAGATATGCTGGCTAGTTTTGACTGTACTCACATACATGCTATCTTAGTTTCTGAATCTTGGTTAAAACCATGCCTTTCCTCTTCCACTTATTCTCTCCCGGGGTTCCACCTCATCAGAAATGATCGTACCTCACGTGGTGGAGGCGGAGTTGCTATCTATCTTCGAACTCAATTCCGCTATTCTCTAGTTAGTGTGTCTCCACAACCCCCACCATCCAACGCAGGTGAGCATCTTTTCATAGAGGTGGAATTCTCGCTAAAAAAAATCCTACTCGGTGTGTATTACTGTCCTTCGCTTCACATTGACTTCTTCTCTTCTCTTGAAATTATCCTTGAAAATCTTGTTCCTACGTACAGTCAAACCATAATCATGGGTGATTTCAATACCTGTCTCCTTAAGAACGACCGTCGTTCAACTTCCCTTCATAATACTATTAAGTCCTGTAACCTTTCCATTCTTCCTCTCTCAGCGACCCATCACTCTCCCAACTGTTCTCCTTCTCTTTTAGACCTTATTTTTGTTTCCTCCTTAAATCAT
Source organism: Deilephila elpenor (assembly GCA_949752805.1). NCBI lineage: Eukaryota > Metazoa > Arthropoda > Insecta > Lepidoptera > Sphingidae > Deilephila > Deilephila elpenor. The sequence continues at coordinate 15,010,956 of OX457095.1, forward strand.
GTGACTAAACATGGACAATGTCCTGCTGACGCCTTTTCGTCCCATGATTTACTATTCCTGTCTTATAGTGTCCGTCCTCCTAAAGCCCTACCCAAAATCCTGCTGCAACGAAATTTTCGGGGTATGAATCTTGTTGATCTTCGCGAGGATGCCGGCAACATTGACTGGGGTTCCCTTCTCAGTGCTAGCTCTGTAGATGTCAAGGTTGATATTTTCACCAGTAACATAATTGGTCTTTTCGACAAGCATGCACCTATCCGGCCAGTCAAATTAAAACACCATCTCCTTGGCTTACAGCCGATATTAAAGAGCTAATCGCTAAAAAAGCATCGGCCAAGTCCAGGTACAGTCGTAGACCCAATGAGTTAAATTGGCAGAAGTACGTCTCAATCCGCAATCATTGCAGTAAGGTGTGTAGAAATGCTCAACGCCGACATATTCACAACTCAGTCGAAAACGGAGATCCAACTAAGGTTTGGAAATTTCTTAAGACACTGGGAGTGGGTAAGTCTCGACAAGAGTCCTCTTGTAAGTCTATAGATATAAATTCTTTAAATATTCATTTTTCTTCCTCGTCTTTCTATGATAAGGCGAAGAAAGATAGCACTATTAAGTTCCTTTCGACCCTCAAGACTCCCGAATGCTCTGCTTTCGTCATTAAACAATTTGCCGATTGTGATGTTAGAAAGACCATTGCGCTAATTTCATCTAATGCGACGGGCAACGACTGTGTCAGCCGTAATATGATTCTCCCTATCCTAGACGAAATCCTTCCTATCATCTCCCATATCCTCAACAATTCTATTTCATCTGGCGTCTTTCCTGCTGCTTGGAAACAAGCACATATTATTCCTATTCCGAAAAAATCCAATGCATCCAATCTTACAGATTTTCGTCCTATCTCCATTCTTCCTTTCCTCTCCAAAGTCCTTGAACGTCTAATCCACACCCAGCTGAATGATTTCCTTTCCAAACACAATCTCCTAAATCCTTTCCAATCTGGATTTCGGCCTGGGCATAGCACGACGACCACTCTAACTCATATTACGGATGGCATCAGATCGGGTATGGAGGAAGGTAAGCTGACTGTTCTGGCATTGCTGGACTTCAGTAATGCCTTCAACACCGTAGATTTCGACGTATTACTTGGCGAAATGGGTTCTCTTAACATATCTCCAACGGCAGTTGGTTGGTATCGTAGTTACCTGTATGGTCGCCAGCAACGCATCTGTTTAGAGGAATGCTTTTCCTCCTGGTGCTCTGTATCTGCTGGTGTACCTCAGGGCGGCGTGTTATCTCCTTTACTCTTCGCTGTCTTTATTAATTCCATTACTAATGATCTTCGCTCATCCTACCACCTTTACGCCGACGATCTGCAAATTTATACTCGGGCACCCTTGGACAAGATGGTCGATGCGATTGAATCTATCAACACCGACATCCAACACATATGTACATGGAGCAAAGCCTTTGGACTAAAGATCAATCCATCTAAAACTCAGGTCATTGTTGTCGGCAGCCCCAGGATGATATCAAAACTTGATTGGGACCAACTACCATCTGTGTCCTGTGATGGTGTCACTGTACCATACAGTGATACGGTTAAGAACCTTTGCCTTTATATGGACAAGTCTTTCACCTGGGGTCCGCAGCTTCGGGAGTTAAGCCGTAAGGTTTTTGCCTCCGCTGGGTCCTTGCGAAGGTTACAAAATTTTCTACCCATTACCACGAAGATTTCTCTTGCACAAACTCTCCTACTCCCCATCCTTGATTATGCCGATGTCAGCTATCTCGATCTCACCGAGGACCAACTTAATAAACTTGAGCGCCTTCAAAATTTTTGTATTAGATTTATATTTGGTCTACGCAAATATGATCATGTTTCCGAGTTTCGTGTTAAGCTCAAGTGGTTACCCATACGACTTCGTCGGAATGCTCATATTCTTACTCTTCTTTACAATATCTTGTTTAATCCTCTCACCCCACCATATCTTAAAGAACGTTTTGTATTTCTTCATGTGTCTCATTCAAGGTCCCTGAGGTCATCGGAGAATCTGCAATTGAGAATGCCAGTGCATGTCACAACTTTCATGGACAAGTCGTTTACAGTCCAAGCTGTTCGACTGTGGAACGCATTACCAGTTGTGGTAAGACAGGCTCAAACACTAAACTCGTTCAAAAAAATGGTTAAAGACCACTACCTTTCCTTCTGAACGGACATATGGAGTAGTTTGATTCCCTGCATTTGAACCAAAAGGTAATTTATAGTATGTGTGTATATGTATATTTATCTATAGAAATATTTATATGTGTATGTATATCATGTGTATATGTTTATGTTTATATTTTGTATATATTAATATAAATAAGTTGTTTATAATTATTATTATTATTTTTCTTTTTTTATTGGTGCTTGTATCCTTTAAATTCTAGACTGCCCTCTCTTGTTTTCCTTTTCTTATATCCATCCTAAGGTTGTCTGTAAGAAATCGCCTAGAGCGATAAGACCGCCATCTGTACTTTTTTTTTTATTAGTCTGTAATATCTTTAAGTTTTTTTTTCCTTTTTTTATGTGCAGTTAAGAATAAAATAAATAATAAATAAATAAAAAAATAAATTTGAAAGCAGAGAAGACGCTGAAAAATTGTTGAACAACACAAAAATCAAGGATTTGGGATACAGATGCCGTCTAACGAATGAGGTGAGCATTATTTATGGCGTGGTAAAATATATAGAATTAGAATTTGAAGAAGAAGAACTTGTCAAATCGTTTAAAAGTGACTATGAAATCATCTCTGTCAAAAGACTAAAGCGGCTGAGCGACAATGGTGAATGGATAGATAGCGAGACTGTAAGATTTTGTTTCCAAGGAGGAATATTGCCTAGTTATGTGTATGGATATAACTGTCGTTTCAAAGTCGAACCATACACATTTCCTGTTACACAATGCTCGATCTGCTGGAAATACGGACACCTAAGTCGCGTATGCCCCGCGAAAAAGCCTCTATGCCCAAAATGTACTGGAGATCACCAAACTTGCAACACTACGACATTTAGATGCATTAATTGTAAAGGTGACCATTTCGCTTTTTACAAAAATTGCCCCATTTTCCTAAAAGAAAAGGAGATAAGACGCATAATGTGCAAAGAAACATGCACTTATAAAGTAGCTTTAGAAAAATATCTCGAAAGGAAGAAAGACAGAAAACAACATGAAGAATATGAACATGAACTGCTTCAAACACGATCAGCAAAGAACTTTCAAGCTTCACAGTTTCTTGGCAAAATATGACATAATTTATTTTCGTAATGAAACTTACATTGGACCATTAATATTAATGTTTCCTAAAATTATAGTGACTAAGAAATTAAATTTAAAAATAATATGTTTCTAAGACAGTCATACCATATTATATTGTGCAGACTAAATAAAAAAAAACCTTTCTCTCTCATACTGACACGTAACTTTTAATTTCCACAGACAGCTACCAATACCAGCTCCAATCGATGTGGCAAAAGTGCTGGAACACAAATCAAAACCTGGTCCACAATTTGAGATTCCGCGAGCGTGGCCCACTGAAGTCCTGGCGGCCCGAGACCATGGCCGAGGCCATCTTCTCCGTTCTGAAAGAGGGACTGTCTCTGTCACAAGCAGCGAGGAAGTACGACATCCCCTATCCGACGTTCGTTCTGTACGCCAACCGAGTGCACAACATGCTTGGACCCAGCGCGGACGGTGGCGCCGGTATGTATACCCCTATATAGTACTTCTGGCGCCCAACACAATCTTTAATTGCGGACCGGTGCAACACTTGCAATAGTTCGTGAATACTCAAGTGCCTCGAGTACACTATTAAACAAAAGCTGAATTGGTCGTCGAAATACCGCATCGTAAAGTTGTAGTGGGCGCCCGCTTTCTTGGCTTGTCAATTCTCCAAAGACACGGCTACTTTTCCCACCTCTTCTGATACTTGACAAGAGGATACCATTGGAGTGCCATTTGATGGTTCTTTAGTGAGTTGCCTCACTGGTTAAAAACATCCGTTTTGTGCCCATTTTTATACTGCTATAGACCGTCTCTAGTTTTAGTGCAGTACCCATTACAATATTATTAAAATAATAATTTCAAAAGTACCTATCCAGTGAGACAGCGCAGTGTAAGAAGGTATCAAATGTTATAACAATATAGCTATCGATTAACGTAAAATGTTTAATTATAAACTATGCGCCAATAGTAATAAAAAATATATTTTAGCACTGCGAACATATCGGCCATGCGATTTCCAGATACAAGTACAACTATAATTTCATCTTACTTGTGACTGTTACAGCGTTATAAATATGTACATATGTATTAAATGTCTATAAGATGCAATTTCGATATTCCTGAGCGCTTTTTAAGGAGACCATACACGATACGAGACGAGACGCGGCACGCGAGCGGCTAAGGAACTATTTTTGCATTTTATATCAGCTTCATTGAGCATGGTATCAGCACAATAAACCGGAGCCTCTAATCTATAACGCCCTCATTTTACATCCTGGACGTTTATGAGAAAGCAAATAACGGTTAGCCATGAGCTAATATTTAAATAAGAAATAAAAATAACACCGCATTTTCTTATGGAGACGGACAGCAGTTTCCCTTTTCTCGTGTATGTGGCTCACATGAAAACCATAAGTCTCTACGTGTTCACGTTTTACTATTATGCGATATTGCAGATTTGAGACCCAAGGGACGCGGTCGCCCGCAGAGGATTCTGCTGGGTGTGTGGCCGGACGAGCACATCCGCGGGGTAATCCGCGCCGTCGTGTTCCGGGACACTCACGCTCCGCACGCCAACCCACACCACATGCGCGAGATCGATCTCCCGACCTATCCAGCCATCACGGTCAGTATTCACCTGAGCAGCGCCTCGCAAGGCTCGCGCCGCGGACACTCTGCGCGACCATCTCGCGCATTGTGAACCCGTCTCTACCCAAAGGACATCGCAACCGACATCGATGTCGACGCGCTTAACACTTTGGCCGGTCCTATATAACACTGAATCGCTTTTGTTTACAACACAACTATTGTTTGAAAAAAGCAAGCGACATTGAGTGCCTCGGCGTCGATTCAAGATTGCGATCTCCGTAGAGAAATGGCGTCGTTTTAATGTAGTGTTTCTTTGTGTTACGTTTGATGTGAGTTTCATTGGAACCGCGTTTAGAAGGAACTGAATTGTGTTTTTTAATGCCTCGGTGATTCATCGCGCCCCTCGACCACCTCCCCTTCATGCTGACGCGAATGTGCCTTTGCGAACAAACCATTATTGCATCTATCAGCTATGCCGAGTTAATTTGTAAAAACTCCATGTTATTGTTCCGATTGTATGCAAGTGTATGACTTTAGTTATGACATATTTTTCATGGCACGTAGTAATCTCACAACGAATCGCGACTGTTATTAGCGGACAGTAATAAATTGAACTGAATTCTCAAGGAAATTCCGCGTCTAGATTCGTTGTGAGTGGCAGTGCGTGGCTAACGTTGTTACATTGGCAACTACACGAGAACACGTGCGTGTTGCAGGATGGCTCCCCGGCGCCCAATACCTACGCCACCGTGGGATGTGGCAACGGGCGCGAGGAGCGTGTGTCGCCCAACGCCGCCGCCGCCGCCGCTGTGGCTGCCGTCGCGCACGGTCTGCGCCGTCAAATGTGAAGAAAGAAAAGAAGAAAGAAAGAAACATGGTGGTTGCCGCTCAACGTCCCCCCGACCAGCCCCCTCACCTTGGCCTGCCCTCTCTGCCGCTCCAGTCGCCGCGGCTGCCGTCACCGCTCTCTTCCGGCCTGGAGTCTCCGTTATGCTCGCCTCTGCCTCCTGGTCAAGCGCTCGAGCCCGCTAAGCCGGTGGATCCGTTCCGCCCCTTCGTATCGCCGCGCCCGGAGAGCCGCTTTGGTGAGCGTGAGACAGTAGTGGAGCCAATGGAGATGGGCCCGCCGAAGACCCCCTTGCCAGCCCGCAACGGTCAGCCTGCTCCAGCCATAGAGCTGGAGGCGCCAGTGGATGAGCGGGCGGATATTTGAAGGGAGGCAGCGGGTGCGGCGCTGCCCACCATTGCAGGGCTGCCGCCTCCGCCGCTGTCCGCTTATCGCTTCTTCGTCCCCAACAGCCACAGCACCATACGGTATTTTTAAAGGATACCCACCCGCAGGAAACTATAGTGTCTATGCGACAATGTCGTGCAACTTTAAATAAATCTCTTTTCTTTATTTTCTTTTCTATCATAACTTATCGATACTTTTTCTTCTTCCATTCTACATCGGTCGATTTAGCTTGGGAAACCCTCTAAACTACCTACTTTATGGGTTCGACATATCCATGATAATATTGAGGTTTTTAGTTTTAGATATTCCATCTCACGAAGTCCGCTGTTTATGGTTTTAGAAGGTACACACAAATTCCAGTGAATTAAATTTTAGCACGCTGTCGTTTACCTATACTTGATGAAAAATAAATGAAATTATAATTGTAATTTTGACACAGTTTTACTTATTTTAATTACATTTTTGACATATTTTAATCATATTGACATAATATTTTCATAAATAATTTATAATTTAATGAAGTGGGCAATTCCAAAAAATATTTTGACTACCGCTGGACGGATTAATAGAAACACTCGCAGCCGGGAAGGCACGTTGTCTAAATTCTTCTTACAAGAAATTATGCTAGCAGACCATCATTGTGCTGTCGCCAACTGACTTCAAAAATACACCAGCCCTATGACTGCACCGCGGTCGTGACCGATAACTGAGCGCTCCTGACACTACGCAAACTAAAAGACAGTGTACGTTCTCTAATGGCTACCATACACGTAACTATATAACTGTGCAAATCTGAGTTTGCACCAGTATACTGGAACGCGTGTAGGAAAATAACTGCGCAAACTTCATACCAATTTTCGATCCGAGACTGGTGCAAGCTCGCGTTTGCGCAAACGCACTTGAACGTGTATGGCGGCCATCAGAATGTTATAGCCGACGGACTTCGTGAAGTAAAGCAGCTCTATTTACACTTTTTACAATATTACACTTTTAATACCTTTTTCGATACATTTTATCTTGTATAAGGTTTTGTTTGAAAAGTACGATATTTAGTTACTTAGATTTTTAAAGTTGCAACGACATCAGGTACTTTTCGAACCGGATCAAAATAACGATGTAAACGCATAAAACGTAACAGTTCACTATTTAATAACCTACAGTATGATTTATATAATATGAGTGGTTTAATAAAAACTGTGTGAGTTATACCAAAAAATAAAAAAACAAAAAAAAAATTTTTGTTTCAAAATTACATAGTAAACATGCTTTCCAAAACACCATATTTCGGATTTAAGTGGAACTTCCTTTTAAGCGATTTTCTTTGTTTAGGAACTGGGTTTTATGCGACCTACATCATATATACGAACACACGACCCCGGAAACGATTATCGCTGGTTGTCGTTTATATTTTAGTAACAATAGAAAGCAAAGTTTACACCATCAGGAACTTTGTTTTCATTATTAGTTGCTGCTGTAATGTGACACGATTTTATTGTGACAAAAATTAGGAGTTTACAAAATTGTTTATTGCGGTCGATTAAATATAAAAATCTTTTTGGGCGTATGAGAAATGCATTTACTTATTTTCAAAATTGTTGTATTTATGGACAAATTTTATAATAAATTTCTCTGCTCACGTAAAGTGAACGGCCTAAAAAGATTAATGCACACTAGTCACAAAAGCCTCACATTACAATAGCACATTGATTTGATTCAGTTGCGATCAATTATCATTATTGTTACTAACTTGCAATGTATGAAAACGACAGCCCGGCAAACAGATACACTACGATATAACGTTAGAACCAACCTTCGAATATTTGACGGTGCTGTTACAAAGTGGGACAAACACGGGACCTACACGACGTGATCCCGTCACGAGATCTTTAATATTATTTGCGGTATGAATATCAATCGGAATTATTTGATTATTAAATGTGGACGCTCTGTGCAATATGATGCTTGTTATTTTAATTATTTTTTTTGTTTACATTTTTTTAATATGCCGTAATTGAGTGCGTATCGAATATACACATAAACATATATATGTGTAATTCTTTTGTTGTTATACCGGGTGAATAGTTGAAGAAGTTAGATAATATGTATTCCAAACATTATTTACGTCTTAAACTAGTAAGATAATATGCACTCCGACAGGTATCGTTACATTACGACAGTGATTCATATCGGCCACGGTGCGAGTGATGTGCAAAAGTGGTAAAAAATCGTAGATTACACCAGATATTTTTTATAAATGGTCGACTTCATCATTTTGGAATAAACCGTCAGTTACTCCAAAAAGGGAAGATTGTACGTCTGCTGCTCGCTTGAGCTAATAAGAAAATCTAAACAAAGTGATAGTATTTAAGATGGCATCTATTAAGATATGGTTCACATCGGTAAAACTAGATAAATACGACCAGCTGTAAGTGTAGTAATAGAAAGACCGGTAACTGAAGTAGTAAATACAACATATTTGATATTTTATTTCGTCGAGGTTTTCGGGCAGGCTCCGATAATTTCTATTTAATCTTTGGCGAAATGCACACGAGTTAATACCAGTGGCGTGCCTAGGGTTTTGGAGTAGGGCAAGCCCAATATTATTTTAGTTTAAATTATTTTAATACATATTTATTTAGAAGGAAAAAAAATACTAAGAACGACGAAATCGAATTTACGGCGCGGCGGCAGACCTACCACACAATCTGTACAATATTAGGATTAGGTAATACAAATTTAGATAGCTTGTGGTCATGCAACCGTAACTTTTTAATGCACTAACTACTGAGCACTTTTAATACCCGGCATTACACGAGCACAACGATAGCTACTATGCTCCCGTGTTTGACTGCGCAGTTAACCAAAATTGCGGACAGAAATTGTTATAAATACATTAAGGTTAAGTTTTTACAAGTAATTTTAATTACAAGTAATAGCATGCCTTTTGAAAGGACCACAAACTCATTGAAATAATAAGAATTAATCCAAACATTCTAATACACAAGTGTCCCTTGAAAAGCATATGTAACACGACTGTTTAATAACCTATATGAATGGGAGCATTTAGAAATCGAATAACGTAGTTAAGTAAACTGAACTGATAAAATGCCTCTTGTGATTTACCACGAATTTAAGACTCTAAGACCTTAACTCGGCGTAGTTTTCGCGCCAGTTTCAATATAATTGAATTAAATTACCTTTATAACGCCAATGAACACTTTCACCATCACACTAAAACCATCACAGGAAACAATACAAATCATTTTCGTATCAAAAAGTTTAAATAACATTAAAAAAACGAATAATTAACCTACAACCGAACTATTTACAATTGCACAATGTCAAAAATCAAAATACTTATGAAGTTAGTAGTAATTCGTACAGTATTGCTAGTAAACGAAAAACTAAACATTACAACATGCTATTATAATTGGCTATTTGACTAATTTCTGAAAAGTGTTTTAAAGTCTAGATATAATCACTCTATACCTCTTCAAACTATTAATTTATTTTTAAAGAGTTGTTTATAACGAATAAACATATTTTTCAGTTTTATCATCATATATGTCACCAAAACTGTAGGTCACGTGACTTTGAAAAAGTTACGTCACGCTATATAAATGGTGAATGATCTTAGTGGCAGAGATGAATGAAAATTGTAAATCGTGACATCACACGCTGCACAATGACAGCTTGTCGTGTTTTGTTACATTTAATCAACAGATAAAAAATGGCAAACTTATTTTAGACAATTTAAATATTTATAATTTAGATAAATGTAAATAAAAATACCTATAATTATTGTTTACCAAAAAGCTATCATATGCAACACATTTTATAATTTATTGCCACAACAGTCAAATACCCAATTTATGAAATAAATATAAAAACTTCATTATTTGTATTCAAAAATGATTAAATAATTTTAAAAAAGAACCAACGTAATTTATTAACAATAAATATAATTTAGTTAACAAATAATGTTACACATGACGACCTTCAAATGTACGATGTTCAGTCAAAACAATTCTGTGGTCAAAAGCTGGGCTTTTGGTTTAGTACTTTATTGCTATATATAGATATCTGTAGCTATACATTCGTAGTGCCAGAGTGTAGCATTTCACCCATCAGTGTGAAAGAGATAGCATGCGTTGCCAAAAGCCTCGTAAAAGCACACGAGAGAGAAGAAGGCAGATATATGTTTTGCGCGTACCATCTTTTAAAAATGCGTGGAGCTACGTTCAACGTGAGAGTTAAAATTATTGAATGAATTTATTAAATGCGTTGCGCAGCGCGGGCGGCGCTTCGGTTCGCGCTTCATTGAAGAGCGCCATGCCGCGACGGAACGCGGTAAATTCAAAAATAGTAGATGTTTCGTAATTACTGTTTTGTATTGAATGTAATGGTTTCGTTCAGAATTTAGTATATACGTATTGAGTAGGGCAAGCCGGGCTTTTGGGCTTGTATGGAAGTACCGCCACTAGTTAATACTACTTAGATGCCATAAAGTTACACTGATAGTAAAATAATTCCACGCGGCCACCAGACGTCTTCTTCAAAACAATGAGATCTCAACAATTTATAGAAAATACTCCAAACAGAATTATATACCGTTTTCACAATTATGGCAGGCCTTAACAGCTACTGCTACTTTAGCTATTCCAACAAGTGACTGTTTTAACACTAAATGGTCGTATGAGCTCACCAATCTACTTCGCCTTGATATCAACGCCACCTCTCGGACTAACAGTAAAGGCGAGAATTTCGAATTCCTGCGAATTGTAATAATGTTGACCAAATTAATTTTCAACATTCCAGGTGATTTGATTATCAGAGTTTTATTAGAGTTAAACGTTAAAAAAATGTTACGCTGGGTAATAAAAAGCACATAAGTAATTTTTGAAAGAAGCTTTTTAACCCAGTACTGACACTAATGAATCTATTGAAATTATACGTATGTGTGCAATGAATTTTTATTTAGCTACGATATAAATTCACATGACACTATTCACCCCGTATATAGTTAGTAGGTATGCGTGTTTCGATGTTGCTATGCGCGCGTATAATCGAGTCGCGCTCTTATCATTGTCTATTCTTAAAGGTAATATATCGATTAATGTGTAAGCTTATATAGTTAACTATTCACAATTAAGACTCATCTGTGAAAGTAGATATCAAAATTTTGAAAAAAAAAAGTTATTCGGCCCTATTCAAAAGACTGTCCCGAATACCTATATTCATTAAATTCAGCAAAAGTATATTGTGTGTTAAGTGAAAAATATAAATTAGCCTTAGATGTGTATACCTTAAAATGTAACTGTCGTTTCCTTTGTCAGATCGATGTCAATTTTGTCTAATAGCTGTTATGATGAATGTTGCTTGCGCTGAGGGGTGAAAATGAAAATGTTCCCATGTCCTTAACGCGTTCTGCTACCTACAATTCCAGTAAGAATTCGTATCTAGGTAAAATTCTAAATAAACAAGAGCTCGACTTTCTAAAAATTTTACCGTACATGTACTTGATAAATTCAAACCTAAGTACCGTACCATACTGATTTCAAAATTTCTAGTCAACGCGAACATTGAAAACCGAGGCATATACGCCAAAGAGTTTTTTAAATACCTTTTATTTATTTACACACTTTATTGTACACCACAATAAAAGAGAATAACACAGAACAGTAAATCACTTAAAGCTAATGTCATGGTTACAATTGGCGGCCTTATCGCTACCTGCGATCTCTTCCAGGCAACCTTTGGATGGATTAAATCATTAGTGTATAGAATTATGGGGTAGTACAACTGGGAAAAAAAAATTGGGATATGGATGTACGAGCTATACATAATAAACATATACATACATAATATATACCTACATTATAAATACATACATACACACAAATATACATATCGCTGCCCGGCAAAAATAGTGTCATAAGACAAAAACAGTTGTTTAGAGAAATTAATACTTTTATGGTTTTTGTATACTTTGTTTGTTGATTATTTAATAATTACTAGAGTCAAATTTTTGAAATTCTATTTACAAATAGCATAATTGTATTTAATTCATATAGCATAACATTTTAACCAAAATGGTATATTTTCTTCAAGAAACTTTTAAGAAATTTTAAATAAGATATGTATTATGACTCTTTTTTGGAAAAAAATGTGTATGGTTTGGCAAATAATACACTTTTTAATAGAACTTAGTTTTATTTAAATAACAATAATCAGTCTTAAAACACACAGTAAGTACTTAAACTTTCGTTTAGAATAGTAGAAACAAAAATGGCACCAAAAAAATATTTTCAAAAACTAAAAAAGCAACTTCGTGCTTAAAAAAATTAAAAGAAAACAAAATAAAGAACTTCTCTTTGAATTAGTTTAAATTATAATATTATAAACAAAACAAAAATACAAAGTCGTTCATTTCTCTTACAATAATAAATAAATAGCTATTATAAATAGCTATTTAAGCTTTTAGCTATTTAATAATAATAATGTATAATAATAGTTGCTTAAGTATTTGTATTAAGTAGTACCAGATATGTATTTTAGGGTATAAATACAAACGTAAGTTTTACACCCCATTAGGTAGACTTTACGAAATTAACTATAAATTACTGTAGAATAAAAAAATATACTTATATACTCTTTAAAAACGTTATTTAAGAGAGTTATAAAAGGATGAATAAAAATGCGGAATATGGTTATTATTCAAAAGATCCAAAAGATCTTTTACTTTAGTTTCCTTTATCTTCGGTTTAGATCTGTATGCGAGCTTAAGTGTAATTTGATTTAGACTTTTTTTTCGTGTAATAATGGTTTCAGAGAACTGATTGTCTTTATAAGAATTTTTAAATAGTAACTTGGTAGGATCGTCTTGTAACAATTTGAAAACCTTAAGCTCAGAAATTTTAAATGTTTTTGTTGTAATGCCAATATCGTCGGATAGGCGTTTCAATGAAAAAAAATCATGGGATGACATTTCTGTTACAGTGTAGGGATTGCCTTTCTTCTTAGCGCATTTAATAATTTCAACATATTGACTTGGTACATAGATAGGACCCGAATTCAGACGTTTTTGGATTTGCTTTTCGATAGTCGAGTGCACGGAATCCGCTTCATTTTGAGTGTGTCCAGTAATAAGGTATTTATGTGTTATTGACTTGATCTTAGGGAATTTTAACAGTGCGAACATGTAAATAGAAATAATAAATTTATTCTTATTCTGACCGCAACAATTGTCAGAGTAGAATATAAAATCTAATCCCGGTCCGTCGTAGTTTATTAAAGCATTTTCAATAAATTTGAACACACAGGATCCAATTTCGTCAGATCCTCGGTTCGCCTCTCCTTCGTGCCAATAAAAACAGTCAGTTTTATCTTTAGTTATTTGTGATACAGTAAAATTCAACGTGTTTAATTTTGATTTATAATAAAAAATAGAAGTGTTCCCTCGTGGAAGCTGTAGTACCGCTTGAAGATCATAAATTGCAATTATATTATTTGAACCGGATTTTATTTTATCAGCTTCTTTTTCCCTTCTTGACAGTTCTTTCTCCTCAATGTGATTCAAATATTGGACTTCTAAGTCTTTCTTCGCTGTATTATCTGCATTTTCATATCGTACACATAATTCGCATCTATCTTTTTTTGGTTTGAAGAAACTGATATTGAACTCGCCATTAAATATTCTTGAGTACAATGTTTCATTAGCATACTGTGAATTATTAGATTCGCACATTAATTTATAATCCCTATAAAGATCACTGAGTGATTTTCCTCCATCAATATACTCTCTTGAGGAGTCTTTTCGTATGTAATGCGATTCCATTCGTGGTATTGCGTTAATATGATCTCTTACATTCTGTCGAATAGATTCCGCAACTTTTCTGTGGTTACTATGCTTGCCCCTCATGTCTTGCTTTAAAAAACCGTCTTCTGACTTTTCTATCACAGTTCTGATAATACGATCATTAATATCTAATGTTGCTCTAAAGAAAGTTTTGCATACTCGAATAGTCGCTCCATCAGTTGCAAAATGAAAACTATGGTTTACCTTTCTAGGCTGAGTTTTACCAGTAAATCTAAATGCAGGAATAATAGGTTTAATGTGCTTATGAATAAAATTTCTTTGTAACGCTAGGTCTCCTAATTGCCAATAATTCTGAAATATATTCGTTCTGGTAGCATCATTTATTTTTTTGGTACATTGTAATTTACATTTTTCACCACACGGAGGTTTTAAACACCTTTCAGGAACAGTTTTTTTTTATTTGGCTCGAGATATATACGACTTGCCAGCATTTCTCAACGTTTTTGCCTTATTTGATAACCAATCATCAACAAAAGATTTACGTTTTTTGCAAGATTTACGGACTGGACTCTTTGGTGGTTGAGGAAGTTCATTACCGAGTACGTTATTTTCTTGGTTGTGTGGCTGAGAAGAAAGTTATGGCTCATTGGAATTACAGTGATTTATAGACAAACTGGACTTTGAAGTAGTTGTGCTGCTGGTGCTGCTGCTGCTCTTGCTACTATTTGACGAAGAAGTAGACGAATCGGAGGATGATGACAGATTGCGCCTCGGATTATCTTTAGATGCAGAAGGAGAAGACACATACTCCTGTGTATTACAACCAACCTGAACAGGAGTGTTATAAATTGAACCTGGTTGTGTTTTTTGCGTCTGTTTCAATGACGGTTCAGAAATCCGCCTTACACGTTTTCTCGAAGTCGGACGACCCGTGCTGCTGTCGAGCTAGAATCATGATTCTCATACACCGTTTCGAAGTTAGGGTCTTTAACGCTGTCATCGCTGTCTTCGAAAAAAATTTCTTTGTCTGATGTAGGGTTTCCATCTAAAACAATAAAAAAGATAAAACACATTTACAAGACATTACAATATACATTTACAAGTAAAATTATAATACAATATAATATCGACAGCCTCCGTGGCGCAGTTGGTTAGACGCCGCCTGTGAAACGAGAGGCCGCGGGTTCGATTCCCGCACCGAGACAAATGTTTGTGAGAACCTCAAGTGTTTGTTTCGGGTCTGGGTGTTTGTGAGACCGAAAAGTCTCTCGTAGTTCCTGATACCCACGACACAAGACTCCTATCTTAGTGTGGGGTCAGGACTATGTATGTGACTGTTGGGTGTATTTATTTATTTATTTAATATTTATTTAGATACATCACTTACCTTGTTTTGTTAAATCGGGTTGTATAGATTTGGTTTGAACAGGATTCTCATTACAAATGTCTTGTTGGTCGTGTTTATCATTTGCCAGTTTTAACAAAAACGCTGAACGACTATTATTGTTCATGTTGTCCTATAAAAAATATTGTGGTTAGTAAAGGATAGTACTATATTCATCAATAATAACTCGTCTAAAGTTATATTATTTTGTCATAAAAAGAGACATAAAATGAAATATGCCACATTGCATTAAAGTTAAGTTAAATAACATGCAGGAAAAAAGACACGACACAACATAAAACATACAATCGTTGTAAGCAGTCGCATCAACAACGTCGTTTTATGTGTTATGTCTTTTTAAAATTCATAAAACCTCTAATATAGATCAGAACCTGCCAAAAAAGTGCCTGAATACAGGTTGTGTCTATTTTTTCGTAAGGTGAATAAAATTTTACAACGCATTTTCTTCAATAAAACAGTCATAAGACATTTTGTGACACATTGTTAGTGATAAATCTAATATTAACATAACAAAACTTACCAATAAAAAGTCACATTACACGATAATACGTTTATCTTGCACCACAACACACGTCCACTCTGTAATAACACAAATGTGACGCTGTTCACGCCGGTGAAGCGCGCGAAATAGCTCAGTGAAAAAGTGAACTTAGCGCCATCTAGCGGTTACTATGCGCAATATAAAAACGTCATTTTTACAGTTTATGGAATGAAATATTTACTATTCAATGGTGTAGAGATGTCACAACGTACATAATATGTGTTATGTCACTTTTTTTGCCGGACAGCGATATCTATACATAAACATATACATATTAGTACATATCAAGTAAACTTAAATGATGATATAAAGGAGGATAAAAAAATATGACAGGATAAAAAGTTATTGTAGCGACAAATAGTGAGTCTTAACAAGTCTCTTAAAAATTGGTAGTGACTTGGCTTGCCTAATTGATACTGGCAATTCGTTCCACAAGCGAGCAGCATGAACTGTAAAAGACTTATCAAGAAATGAAGTGCTGTGCTTGGGAATGTCTAGCGTCAAGTTCTCCGTTGATCTAAGAGTTCGTGCGTGAGTGTGACCGAGAAAATTAAAGCGTTTTTTAAGGTAGTGGGGGGTGGTGGAATAGAACAAGATACCATATAGGAGTGAAAGAATTCGAGTATTTCGGCGAAAACGTATTGATAGCCACTTGAGTTTGACTCGAAATTCGGAGACATGGTCATATTTGCGAAGACCAAATATGAACCTAATGCAAAAATTTTGAAGTCTCTCAAGTTTTTCAATCTGGGCTTCGGTGAGGTCGAGATAGCTAGCATCAGCATAATCAAGGAGAGGTAAAAGAAGAGATTGTACAAGTGCAATTTTCGCGGGAATCGGTAGAAAATTCCGCAATCTCCGCAAGGACCCCGCTGCAGCAAACAATTTGCGACTAACTTGTTGCAATTGGGGACCCCAGGATAAGTTTTTGTCAATAATTATTCCCAAATTCTTAACAGTATCGCTAAATGGAATAGCGCAACCATCAAACAGAATCTGAGGTATTTGATTCAGGTCTAATTTCGATATTAACCTGGAGCTGCCAACAACAATGACTTGAGTCTTAGAAGGGTTTACTAATAGCCCGTGAGACTTACTCCATCTGCTGATGCCCACAAGGTCCTTATTGATAGTATTAATAGCCTCTGTCACCCTGTCCACGGGAGCATGATAATATATTTGTAAATCATCTGCATACAGATGGTAGGAAGAAATCAGATTATTTGATATAGAGTTAATAAAAACAGCGAAGAGTAAGGGAGATAAAACGCCGCCCTGAGGGACGCCAGTAAATATATCGCACCACGAAGAGACGGAGTCTTCAACACGTATGCGCTGGCGACGACCCGTCAGGTAACTATGAAACCAGTCAATTACCGTTGGAGATATGTTAATAGAGCAAAAAGTATTTAGCAAGACATCAAAGTCTACGGTGTTGAAAGCATTGCTAAAGTCTAGCAAAGCTAGGACCGTTAGCTTACCATTCTCCATCGCAGCTCTGATGTCATCCGTGATGTGAACTAGCGCAGTAGTGGTACCATATCCATGACGAAAACCAGATTGGAAGGGATTAAGGAGATTGTAACGACTGAGAAAGGAGCTTAATTGTTGATGGACGAGGTTCTCAAGGACTTTAGAAAGGAAAGGGAGAATGGATATAGGCCGGTATTCAGTGAAGGATGCGGGGTTAGGTTTTTTTGGGAGAGGAATTATTTCGGCTTCCTTCCACAAGGATGGAAAGATAGAGTTGGATAAGGAAAAGTTAAGAATACGACAAAGGATATGGAGAATTTCGTCAAGGATAGGCAAAATCATGCTACGACTAATGCAATCATTCCCAGAGGCGTTGGAGGAGATAGATAAAATGCTCTTTTTAACATCACAATCAGAAAATTGACTAAAGACAAATTGTGGATAGTTAGGAGTTGGAATTGAAGAAAGATCTTGAATTGTTTTATTTTTGGTAGCCACATCAAATTTGGGCAAAGCAGTGAAATGAGCATTTAAAGAATCTAAATTTAAACAATTGGGAATAGAATCAGTGCGAGACTTTCCAACTCCCATAGAACGAAGAAATTTCCAAACCTTAGCTGGATCATTATTTTCTACAGATTTGTGAACATGTCGGCGTTAAGCGTTCCTACACATCTTGTTGCAGTGATTTCGAAGAGCCACGTATTTGTCCCAATTTTGAGTCGTAGGCTGACGTTTAAACTTCGCCTTTGCTGAGACCTTCTTCACTATTATGGCTTTAATATCATCGGTGAGCCAGGGTGACGGAAGATGTTTTATTTTTACAGCACGAATGGGAGCATGATCATCATAGAGCTTGATGAAAAAAGTAACTTTCTCATCAACCAAACTCGAGGCGAGTAAAGGAGCCCAGTCAATGTTACTAGCATCCCTACGGATACTTACAGAATTGATTCCACGAAAACAACGCTGCATGACCACTTTGTGTCTTAATTTGGGAAGACGGACTTTATAGGAAAAATAGATAAGGTCATGGCATGAAAAAGAATCAGCAGAGCACTGTCCATGTTTTTCGACGAGATAAGGAGAAGAAACAATCATAAGGTCAAGTAGAGAAGGAATAGAATTATATAGTATTTTTTATATGGTATTTTTGTGGTCAATCGGTTATTATACATGCTATTGCACCAATAAGCTCGATGGTTGGTATGCTTATTACGTAATTACTATCCTTAGACGCACAGCATTCACATCTTAACACCGCGTCAGTATTAATGGTTTTTAAGTTTCATACACCCAAGTGACGTTCTGAGGCCAAATAGAATTGATATGACTCGGCGACTTTTCATTGTCACCCCGCAGCCCTCAGTCCCCAGCTCATATAGTGCACTGTTCGTGCAGCGATTCACATGGAAGTAGGCTTAGTGATCGCCAAATGTAATATAGATGTATCATTAGCCAGTAGCGATTGTTCCAAATGTTAGGCTAAATTAGATAACAGCGGAGCGGGCGAACTCCAATACATTGACTTATTAAAAAAAGTGTTTTTGGCAAATGTTATGGAATTAGCGCAATTATATTTTTTGCTATGTAACGTTGTGCAGCCCGGTTTTGATGAAGTATTGTTAGACACAAAGCTTTTTGAACATTCAACAGCTGTCGGAAACATCTGATACATATCACGGTAACTCAATGAAAACCGGACTGGCTTTATAACGTTATTGTTTAACGTTTAAGTGCACAAAAAGAAACCATTTGGAAAACTCGGCGTCCACGCGTTAATGTCCGGAGTTGCGTCCGCTGCGCTCTAGTATTAGAAACACTAAAATCGCCAAAAACTGAATGTTCTTCATTCAGGCGTCTGCTATACTACCTATGCATAGTTAGTGTTTACATTTCAATTTACTTAGATTAGCTATACAACTATTTGTAGCGAACACACGATGGTAAGGCTTTCATGTGTGGCCCTGTGCGACACGGAAATCTTCACCGCAGTGTGTCATTCAAATCTTTTATTAAGATATATGTACAAATTTGTTTTATTGATGACTCCCCCGGACGCATAGTTGTTTCGTTTCATAGTTTCGGTGGTAAATTTAAACTGTTACCTTCTTGCCGCAAGGGTATACCATTTAGATATTGTTGGCAAAAATTCGTTGGCGTTGTTATATTATGGAAATGTCGCGTTGTAGGGGAGGGCGTGGGTCAGGGCAGAGCGAGGCGCCTCGGGCCGCGCACTCACACTCAGTCCGAGTACACTCGCGGCGCCGCCCGGCGCGCCTCGCGCCCGCGCACGCCCGGGCAAGTCTCGTCGCAAAAACATGTCCAAGCATGTTTTATAATAAGTCTCCAAGTGGCTTTGATACTTCACTATTGTTTGGTATTTGGATTATCTGATTCGGTTAAAGTTTGGAATTAGTATATAAAAAAAGACCAAATTATAAATCAAAATTTAATACATTTGCAATTCAGATCTAGCGTTGAAACTATTTGGCTATCTCTTTTGGAAAATTAAATTTTAAAATTAGATGACAAAAAAATATGAAAAAGTTATATAATGGCCTATACGTTTCGGATGAATTGCGTAAATTTTGGTAAATGTTACTACGCAGATTTTCTTTTGTATAAGTCTAGGCTAATGTGTTCAAAAGTAAAATAAAAAATTTAAAATTTTTGAAAAAGTAGAAAGTGCCTTCCAAATTTTTGACCACAGTAAGTGTTGGGATGGGTGCGGCGATGATCGGCTGGATGCGGCCAACGGCAGCGGGAAATCCGGCGGAGCGCGGCGCGGCCGGCACCGGGCAGCGGCTCAGCCTGCGTCCGCGCCGGCCGCACGCGCCGCGCCCGCTGCCGTTGGGACGCGCTGAACGTGCTTAACTATTAAAAGTTAGAATAATAAAAATTCAAAATTATTATATAAAAAATTAAATACATATGACTATTATATAGATAAAAATATACATAATATTATATATTCGGCCGATGTGGTAATACCCTGACAGGCAAGCGTTAGCTGACTATTCGGCGTCAAAATTGATTCTATATTTCTTGATACGACTAAAATCCGTTTAGTGAA
Source organism: Deilephila elpenor (assembly GCA_949752805.1). Taxonomy (NCBI): domain Eukaryota; kingdom Metazoa; phylum Arthropoda; class Insecta; order Lepidoptera; family Sphingidae; genus Deilephila; species Deilephila elpenor. The sequence goes on from OX457095.1 coordinate 15,031,359, forward strand.
ACAATGCAGACATAGAAGTGCCATTCGTTTGAACTGAATAAATTACGGTTCGTTTATATATGTGTATTATTTTTGTTGTATCACAACGTGGAATCTGTAGTTGTAAAGATTAAACATTAATTTATTGTACTGGAAAATTTTGGACTACATAAATAAGTACCTAAATCTAACATGTATGTTATTTTCATGATAATTAAGTAAAGGAAAAATATTATATGACGGTAGTATTACTATCACTTACAGAGGCGGTTTTGGTTTGTAATTTATGTTATGATTTAATTTAATTTATGCTATATTTTGACTATGACTATATTTTTTTATAATCTTATAATGTTCCCGGCGATCGTATAATGTTCGCACGATGTGTTATCCCGCATGACAAATTGTTCTCGTAATTACGTTTCTCTCCTTAACGGATGTGATAATGTAATATTTTAATATAATATTTTTAGCAATCAGGAGAGGAGATATTTAAAAAAAAATATAACGATCGTTTTTTTAATTTGAACAAAAATTACAAAAATAAAAATATACGTAAAATAATGATCAGGCAGCACGTCCGTTTCGCACGGTGTCCGAATGAGCAAAAAAAAGAAAAGAATGGCGGTGGCGCTCGGCGTTTGCTTTATGGAGGGAGGCAATGACGTCACTGATGAACGTCGGCCTCGACCACCATATCTAACACGGCCTCTCCTGATATCCTGACGTCCTCGTCAGGTGTCGTTGGCGGGCTGGCTCGGTCAACCGGATAGTTGACGGTGGGATCCTCGGCCACTAAGCCTTTTTTTTTTTTTTTTTTTTTTTCTCGCGGGGAAAATCCCTTTACGGACCATCCCACCCCCGAAGGGGCAGGGGTGTGTCGGACTCACCGGCGCCTTCCGAGCCCAGCGAAGATGTTGTGCCGCCCGTGGATGTGGACGGGCGGCCGCTGGGTCGGGTCCCTACCGTAAATCTACGCGCCGAAATACCGACTAAAAACCCCGCGTCGGCCACCATCGGTGCACTTCAGAGACGGCCCCGGGATACCGTTGATACAGAGCGCGCCGGGACCGCCTCCATGCGCACTGCCGCTCAAACGGCGCGGCAACAGACGCGTGTTGCGTCACGTCTCGGGGGCCGCCAAGGTAGGGACGGCGGCCCCGCGTGGCCTCTCCGGCGCCGGGTTAGGTGACATCCCGGCGCCTCCTTCGTCTTCTGTGGCGGCGAGCGGGATCGGTCTGCTCCCGATCCCGCTCGGCGCTCTCCTTCTGCGACATGACACATTCGCAGAAGGAGAGCATGGCTCGCCACGACCTCTTACTGCCGACCATGGCGGCGACCACGGCCGGCAGCGAGAGGTCTCTTCCTACGACCGCGTAGAGAGCGCTGCGCTCCTCGTCCCAGGCTGGGCATTCCTCCAGCGTGTGCTGGGCCGTGTCCTCACGGCAGTTGCCACAATGGTGGCACACGGCGGACTCCTCCGCTCCGGCTACGCGACACAGGTACGCACCGAAGCAACCGTGCCCGGTGAGCACCTGCGTCAGCCGGTATGTCGGCGCGCCGTGGCGCCTGTCCATCCACTGGTCGAGGACAGGTCGCACTGCCGCGACGGTCCTCACGCCAGCACTCGGGCTCTCCAGCCTGGAACGCCACTCCTCCACGGCGGTCCTGCGGAGGGAGGCCAACATGGCCTCGACCTCACGGGGGACCAACCTCTGCCCACGCCCGGACGCCTCCTCTCGCCGGAAGAAAGCCGACGAGAGGGTCTTTGCGTCCAGCACCCAGGGCAGAGTTCCCGCCAATACGCAGGCCGCCTCATGCGAGACCGTGCGGTAGCCCCTGATAATCCGCTGCGCCATCATGCGCTGCGGACGATGCAGCAGGCGGACGCAGCGATCGCCCAGGGACTCGGCCCAAACGGGACACCCGTAGAGGGCCATGGACCGCACGACTCCAGCATACAAGTTTCGGCAAGGGATGCCAGGACCATCAGTGTTGGGCAGCAGGCGCCCCAGTGCGCCCGCCGCCCTTACCAGCTTCGGCGACAACTCCTCGAAGTGCGCACGGAAATCCCATCGACTATCGAGGACGAGACCGAGGTATTTCATCCTCGACTCGACGGGAATCCGCACGCCCTCCACCGTGATGTGGGCCCCAGGCGGAGGCCCACACCGAGGACCGTGGAAACACACGGCCTCGGTCTTGTTGAGGGCCACCGTGAGGCCCAGTCGCCGAATCCTGCCCACCACCAGTCCGGTACCGAACGAGGCGAGCAGGGCGGACCTCTGGAATGTCCTGTCGGCCACTAAGCCTTCATTAGCTCGTGTTGGTGGGCCAGCTCGATTTGCCAGGTCGTTGCCTTCCGGCCCCGGGTCCCCTTCGGGTTGCAACGCATCGTCAGTTTCAGAGTTATCTGTAAATTACAAGAGTGTTTTTGTCATTCCCTGACAAAAAAAAATAGCTTTAGAATTTCTAAGCTTTTTAAAGATATTAAAGATTACTTGACAACTTCATTAACATTACTTTAAGTTGAGCTAGTTAGAAAGTTGGTCTGGGGTGCTATGTCGGGAACCTCCACGTGGTGCACCCTGGGCAACGTGGGTCATCGTAGTTGCAGTTCTGCAACTACTATGGCCGACGGCGAATATCCGACGGGGAGGGCAGGGGGTTTGGCGGTCGCTGTCTTTTGTCGCGGCCGCCTCCATCTGTCGTTGCAGGCGAGACCCTTCATTTGGGTCGCCCTCCGGTTCTGTCCCGGAGGTCTCGGCGGGCCCGGTGTGCGCTTACCCCGCCGCCGGGCGGGCTGTGGGAGTGTCCCTCCCACGGTCGCCGTCGCATATCGTAATCCGGTTGTGAGGTTTGTGGTCATGTCTCGCACTCCTGCCGGACCGAGGGTCTTGGCTTAACCGCCCGGACCGCGAGGGAGGATGCCTCTATAAAAAGTACCCCGAATCCCAAGCGGCGGCGCACCGCGAAGGGATGCATGGCTGATGGGCAGTTCAATCTCTAGTGCGACCCCCGCCAGAGTACCGGCCGACCCTCTGGCGGGTTACGCTAGGCTTACCCAGGTACAGGGGGCACTGCCTGGGCGGACCTTCCTTTCCCCCATACTCGTGGGAATACAATGATTAAATCCAAACTTTCACAAACCAAATCTTGTTCGGTGGTAGTAGAGAGGATGCCAGACTCGGATGCATCTCAAGCGTCCAGTCGGGCACCTTCAGCATTAGGAGCGCCTGCGGAGAGGAACGCGCCATCCCGTGACTTCGAATCGGAGTCCGGGATGAGCAGCGACTCTTCGCATGCGAAGAAGAAGCGCACGAGGCAGCGGGGTTCCCGTTCTGCCGGAAAGCGGCAGAGGGCCAGTGATGGTGGCAGTACGGTGGACACGGACTCCCGTGCTGCCACCAAGAAACAAAAAAGGAGGCCCTCGGCTTCAGCAAGGAGGTCGGGCGCGGAGGACGACGCTGTCGACAGGGTGCGGAGGGAGTATGAGGCCGCCCTTGACGATGTGCGAATCGCCGAGGCCAAAATGACGGAGGCGGAAGAGGCCGACCTGCTGAAGGCCAAGGAGGCTCATCCCTGGACGAAACCGGCTCCAAGGGATGAAGCCCCGGCTACTCGCAGGGCGGCTCTCACTAGGATGGCGGAGCGGCTCCGACATGTCTCCCGGACGTCTGGAAACCTAAAAGGTACATACGTTCGGGACTTGAAAATTAGCGTGTCGGAGCTTCTAGCAATGGCAGAAGAGCCACCCTCGGCGGAAATCGCAAGGGTAGAGGCGGAGAACCGTGCCCTCCGCAAAAAAGTGACGGCTCTGGAGGCAGCTTTCACCACCCAGGCGAAGGTGCTGGAAGACCTGTTGGCCACGGTCCGGTCACAGCAGCGGCCAGCGCCTGAGCCTACGGTGACCCCAGGTGGACCGAATGCGGACACAATAAAAAGTCTGCTGGAGACACACATGGCGAGGGTGGACGCCAAACTTGAGGCGCTCGCCATGCGGCTGCCTCCCGAGCCAAACCTTCGTCCTCCGCTGGCTGCGGACCGGGCTAGGGCCAAGGCAGCCCCGAAGCCGCGGACACCCGTCGCGGGGATACCGGCCGCCTCATGGCCAGCTCTAGGAGCGGAGAAAAGAGGAGCAGCCCCTGCGGCCGCTGGCCGTCCGGCTGCAGCAGCCCGGCCGACAGCGGTTGCACCGATCCCACAACAAGTGGCTGGTCGGGAATCGCGCGGGCGGCGCCGGGGCAACCGCAAGCGCGCTCCGCCTCGGCCACAGACGCCGCACCCGCCCCTGCAGGCCGCCACACCCATGGAGACTCCGTGGACTGTGGTGGCCAAGAGGGGCAAAAAGAAGTCCCGGGCGGCCCAACAGCCGGTCCAGGCCCCACGCAGGGCTGCTCCCCAGCTTCGCCTCCCGCGCAAAGCCGCCGTGACACTCACGGTGACGCCGGAGGCGTTGAAGCGGGGAGTTAACTACGCGCAAGTCCTGCGTGAGGTCCAGAGCAAAGTGGACCTAGCCAGCTTTGGCATCACGTGGCTTTCTTCCGACGAGAGGAGGCGTCCGGGCGTGGGCAGAGGCTGGTCCCCAGAGAGGTCGAGGCCATGTTGGCCTCCCTCCGCAGGACTGCCGTGGAGGAGTGGCGTTCCAGGCTGGAGAGCCCTAGTGCTGGTGCGAGGACCGTCGCGGCAGTGCGACCTGTCCTCGAGCAGTGGCTGGACAGGCGCCACGGTGCGCCGACATACCGGCTGACGCAGGTGCTCACCGGGCACGGCTGCTTCGGTGCGTACCTGTGTCGCATAGCCGGAGCCGAGGAGACCGCCGTGTGCCACTATTGTGGCAACTGCCGTGAGGACACGGCCCAGCACACGCTGGAAGAGTGCCCAGCCTGGGACGCGGAGCGCAGCGCTCTCGTCGCGGTCGTGGGAAGCGACCTTTCGCTGCCGGCCGTGGTCGCCGCCATGGTCGGCAGCCGGAGTTCGTGGCGAGCCATGCTCTCCTTCTGCGAACGTGTCATGTTGCAGAAGGAGAGCGCCGAGCGGGATCGGGAGCAGACCGATCTCGCTCGTCGCCACAGGAGACGTAGGAGGCGCCGGGACGCCAACTAACCCGGCGCCGCAGAGGCCACGCGGGGCCGCCGTCCCTACCTTGGCGGCCCCCGAGACGTGACGCAACACGCGTCTGTTGCCGCGTCGCTAAGCGGCGGTGCACAAAGAGGCGGTCCTGGCGCGTCTGTTAAACGGTATCCCGGGGCCGTCTCTCAAGTGCACCGATGGTGGCCGACGCGGGGTTTTTAGTCGGTATTTCGGCGCGTAGGTTTATGGTAGGGACCCGACCCAGCGGCCGCCCGTCCATATCCACGGGCGGCACAACATCGTCGCTGGGCTCGGAAGGCGCCGGTGAGTCCGACACACCCTCGCCCCTTCGGGGGTGGGATGGTCCGTAAAGGGATTTTCCCCGCGAGAAAAAAAAAAAAAAAAAAAGTATTGAACCAACTGCGGAGAGGTTGAAACTAATTCCTCAAACAAACTCTGATTTTGCAAGACAGTTTCATTGAGTTTATCTGATTCTAATTTATTTATTTCTTTATGGGCCTCCTGAAGTAAGATTTCTAATTCAGTGATCCGATTTAGAGCTGACTCATATTCATCACTGCATTGGCCAAATCCTTCTATGATAGTTTGCAACCTCTCCCGATCATCTATACATGCTTCTAACTGTATGTGTTACTCAGTTAACTCACTACATACAGTTTACATGGAAAAGTAAACTGTATGTAGTGAGTTAGTAGTAGTGTAGTAGTGAGTTGAGCTCCCCAAAATAACCAATCCGACCCTCGTTAACCATTATCGACCTATATCCATTCTTCCTTACCTTTCCAAAGTCCTAGAATCCTGTGCACACAAGCAACTCTCCAAGTTTGTGTACTCAAACAATCTTTTAAGCCCTCTGCAGTCTGGCTTTAGACCAGGCTACAGTACTACCACTGCACTCCTCAAAGTGACTGGCGACATCAGGCGGCATCTGGCGTTCCTCAAGGCGGAATACTTTCTCCATTATTGTTCTCAATTTTCATCAATCTCATAACCTTAGACCTTCTATGTGCATATCATCTATATGCCGATGATCTACAGCTTTATGCCCAAGCAAGTGTGGATTCTTTGTCCACAGCTATTGAAAAAGACTTGACTGCCTCGGTGGCGTAGTTGTATTACGGTACGGCTACTAAGCTGAGGTCTCGGGTTCGAGTCCCGGGTCGGGCAAAGTGGTATTGGATTTTTCTATTCATTATCAGCCCGGAGTCAGGAATTTGTGCCCGACATGGCGATAGGCTCGCCCCCTATCACATCATGGGACGGAACATACAAGGCGAAATGTGGGTGTCCTGGTGGCGCCTCTGCCTACCCCTTCGGGGATAAAGGCGTGAGTTTATGTATGTATGATGTATGCTATTGAAAAAGTGAACACCGACTTGAAGCACATTAAAAGCTGGTCCACTAGGTTTTGGATAACAGTAAATCCTATTAAGTGCCAGGCCATAATAATAGGCAGTCAGCGCCTTATAAATCGCATCGCTTTTTCATCTTTGCCACCACTTACATTTGACGGCACAATTATAACGTGGTCGCCATCTGTTAAGAACCTTGGGCTTATCGTAGACAATGTCCTGAATTGGCAGGCGCAAGTTTCCTCTGTTTGTCAACGAGTCACCGGTGCCCTTCGTGTTCTATATCGCCTTAAAAACTTTATCTCCTATAAGACGAAAATAATGCTTGTGCAGACCTTAATCTTCCCGCTGATCGACTATGGTGATGTGTGCTTTTTCGACCTGAATGCAGATCTTCTTAATAAACTGGACCGCCTTCTCAATAACTGCATTCGATTCATATTTAATCTTCGCAAATATGACCATATATCCTCCTATCGTTCTAAACTAAAATGGTTACCTATTCGCCAGCGGCGAAGTTTGCGTGCCCTTACAACTCTTTTCTCTATCGTAACGTCTCCTACACCACCTTCTTATTTCATGTCCCATTTTCAGTTTCTTTGCACTAGTCATGAGCGTAATCTTCGCTCCTCAAATAATCTTCTTTTATTGTGTCCCCCCCATCATTCTAATTTCCTACATTCCTCCTTCTTCATTCAATCCATTATTCATTGGAATGCGCTCCCTCTCGAGATCAGGACGTCCACTAACCGTTTTCTATTTAAAAGAAAGGTTCGGGAGTTGTTGCTGGATGAAGCGGCTAAATCATCACACTAGTATGTCATCGTATATATATAATATATTTATTTATTTATGTATAATATATATTTATATTATAGTATATTTATAATGTATATAATATATATATTTTTATGTATTTATATTACAGTACATGTTTATATAATTTATGTATATTTATAAGTAAATATCAAATCAAATAAGCATTTGTACCCCTACTTCTGTCATCTCTGCACCATCTCAAGGTAGACTGGAAGAGAATGCCTTTGGCATTAAGTCCGCCTATGTACAATGTTTGTATGTGAAGTTAAATAAAATAAAATAAATAAAAAGTATTAAGCGTATTCATTCCATAGTGGTGACCCAAAGTGCAGCGAACAGCGTCCTTCAACTGACCGACGGAGAATGTTCGAGTAGCCGGTACACAACGGACAACCTTGAAACGTAGCGTATGATATAAGCGTGAGACGGTGAGTGATTTCTTAACTTTAAAATAACGAACCATGGCTAATAACGATGCTGCAGAAGTACTTCGTGTTGGTGTGAGAGTACCCCCATTTTGGCCTGAGGAACCAGCCTTATGGTTTGCTCAAGTAGAAAGCCAGTTTACGCTGTCGAAAATAACGACCGACGAAACTAAATTTTGTTACGTGGTTTCACAACTGGATCATCAATATGCCGCTGAAGTCAAAGGTATTATTACCAACCCTCCTACTATCGATAAATATAACAAACTTAAAACAGAATTAATTAAACGGCTTTCAGCATCACAGGAGAAGCGAGTTAAGCAGCTGCTGATGCATGAAGAGCTTGGCGACAGGAAACCTTCGCAGTTCCTGCGCCACCTGCAAGGTCTTGCCGGTCCAGCTGTACCCAAGGACTTTTTGACTACAATTTGGTCAAGTCGACATCACAAGTAGATGACCTTCCTTTAGAAAAATTGTCAGACTTAGCAGATAAAGTACACGACATAGCCCCTGCTTCTCAGGTAGCTAGCAAATCAGGAACAGCACCCTTGCCGGTTGCACAAGGTACATATGATGACCTGGCTAAGCAGGTATGTGAACTAACAAGGCTAGTTGCTAATCTAACTAAGCAGGTAGAAAGAAACGACCGCTCACGCTCACAAAACCGCTACAACAGAAATAACCGCTCACGCTCACGCTCACGCTCACGATTCTGTCAACCGCCTGCTAACCACCCACACTGCTTCTACCACTTCAACTATGGTGCTAAAGCGCAAAAGTGCAAACAGCCCTGCAGTTTCAAGTCATCGGAAAACTCTCAGGGCGGTCGGAAGTAGCGGCCAATGACTGCCCATCTTCATCTACAGGCCGCCTCATGGTCACTGATCGCGTTTCGAAGATGCAGTTCCTCGTGGACACTGGGTCAGACTTGTGCGTGTTCCCGCGATCAGCTATCAAAACGCCCTGCTTCAAATCAAAATTTGCTCTGACAGCTGCAAATAACACAATTATTCACACCTACGGCCTCATACAGCTGCAGCTTAACTTAGGTCTCCGACGTACATTCAGTTTGGAGCTTTACTATTGCTGATGTCTCAAAACCCATCATTGGTGTGGACTTTCTGAGCTTCTATGATTTGCTCGTTGATTGCAGAAACCAGCGCCTCGTCGATAACGCAACGTCACTGGCGGTAAATGCTGTTTCCGGACATCCTGACGACATAGCTTCAATAAAGGCTGTGACAGGTGAAACGGAATTTCACGCGCTACTACGAGAGTTTCCAGAGATCACGAGACCAGCAGGTATTCCCTCGGCTCCGAAACATAATACTTTGCACCACATAAAGAATACACCAGGCCCTCCTGTCTCTTGTAAGCCTCGACGTCTCGATCCTGTCCGCTTACAAGCTGCGAAGAAAGAGTTCGAGAACATGCTATCAAACGGAGTAGCCAGGCGTTCAGAGAGCCCATGGTCTTCTCCACTCCATTTAGTACGAAAAAAAGACGATGGATGGAGACCATGCGGAGATTATCGTGCCCTAAACAGCAGAACTATTCCTGTTAAATATCCAATTCGTCATATACAGGATTTTTCACAACAACTGTCAGGATATAATATCTTTTCTACGATAGATCTCGTAAAGGCGTACAACCAGATAAGGGTAAACCCAGCGGATATACCAAAAACTGCTATAACAACACCTTTCGGACTATTTGAGTTTGAGTATTTGACTTTCGGCCTACGGAACGCAGCACAGACCTTTCAAAGGTTCATTGATGAAGTACTCCTTGGCCTTGGTTTTTGTTACGGTTACATTGATGACATTCTAGTATATTCATCAAATCTAGAAGAGCATAAAAAACATTTACGCATACTGTTTGATCGCTTAAAGCAATATGGAGTACTAATAAATACTACAAAGTGTGTATTAGGAAAATCGGATGTAATTTTTTTGGGATACCACGTGTCCGTTAGTGGTACTAGACCATTAGAGTCCAAAGTAGAAGCTATCCAAAGCTACGCAGTCCCTAAAACCATCAAAGAGCTCCGACGTTTCTTAGGAATGTTAAATTTATACCGGCGGTTCATTCCTAACGCAGCACAACTGCAGGCCCCTCTAAATGCATTACTAACAGGAGCAAATATAAAAAGTTCTAGCCCAGTGAAGCTAAATCATGACTTGATGCGTGTTTTCGAAGAGTGCAAGACATCACTTTCTAAAGCGACATTGCTTGCTCATCCAGATGCCTCAGCAGAGTTGGCAATCGTTACTGACGCGTCCGATACTTCTATTGGAGCTGTGTTGCAACAGCGTAAAGACTCAGACTGGCAACCTCTAGGCTTTTACTCCCACAAGCTCTCTAGTGCACAGGCAAAATATAGCCCCTATGATAGAGAACTGCTCGCCGTGTATGAAGCTATAAAATATTTTAGGCATATGGTCGAAGCCAGAACTTTCGCGATCTTCACCGATCACAAACCTCTCACCTATGCTTTTTCAAGATGCACAGAAAAATGTTCCCCACGTCAGTTCCGACATCTAGATTTTATTTCACAGTTCACAACGGACCTACGATATATACCTGGAAAAAAGAACGTTGTCGCAGATGCTTTGTCTCGGGTGGAGGAAATAACAAGAATAAACTACAAGAGCTTGCACGATTCCAAGATTCAGATCCTGAACTGCAAGACTTGCTGAATAGTGCTTCTAGTCTAAAACTGAGGAAGATTAAGCCAGTTGATAGCGACGTACTCATTTATTGTGACGTCACAAATAGAGAACCTCGAACTTACATCACTCCACAACTCCGTAGAAAAGTTTTTAACATGATGCATCGACTTCATCATCCCGGAACCTCAGCTACTGTGCGCCTGGTGACAGAAAGATTTGTATGGCCAGAGATCCGCAAAGATAGTAGAGAGTGGTGTAGGCAAAGTTCAAAATGCCAACAATCTAAAGTGACCCGCCATACCAAATCGCCCTTATCCTCTTTCCTTCTTCCTTCTGCAAGGTTTTCCCACATACATTTAGACCTTATTGGACCCTTACCGTCTTCTTCTGATTTCAGGTACTGCCTTACCGCCATCGACCATTTTTCGCGATGGCCTGAGGCAGTCCCACTTAAAGACATCACAGCGGAAACTTGTGCTGCTGCTTTAATCTCCGGGTGGATCGCCAGATTTGGTTGTCCTGCTCGCATTACAACAGATCGTGGCCGACAATTTGAGAGCCACCTCTTCAAGTCTCTGGCAACCCTGATTGGCGCACGTCATTTCCACACTACTGCTTATCATCCAGCAGCTAATGGCATTATTGAGCGAGTGCATAGACAATTAAAGGCAGCGATCATGTGCCATACTACTTCGCAATGGACAGAAGCCCTTCCACTTGTGCTACTTGGCATGCGACTTGCTGATCCTGTGGAGTCTGGTCTTATGAGTAGATAAATTGTTCTTATTTCTAGTATTTTTATTGTGAATATCGCTAATCTTTCGAAAGTTTTCTTTATTTTTATGGACATACATTAAATTTTCAAAAATATTTTGTGATGCCACTGTCATTATATTTATTTCTTTAAACTTTCTCTAAGAGAATATCTGGACCCTAGCGAATAAATTGATCTTATAGCTCGCTTTTGGAGAACAAAGATGGTATTAATGTCAGCAGCACCACCCCACAGTAAAATTCCATAACTCATCAGACTATGAAAGTAGGAAAATATACCAATCGAGCTGTATCAATATCAGTCAATTGACGTATCTTACCCACCGCGTAGACTGCGGCGCTCAGCTTTTTAGCTAAAGCGACTATATGAGGACCCCATTGAAGTTTGGGATCTAATGTGATTCCCAAGAACTTAGTTGTATCCACAAGGCTCAACTCATCCCCATTCAAAAGAATGTTAGCGTTAACTTTTTTGACATTAGGAGTCACAAACCGTATACATTTAGTTTTCTGACTATTTAGTAACAAGTTGTTAACGCTAAACCAATGTACGATTTTTGTGAGGGTGTGGTTTACATCGTCAATAATGGTGGTTCCGCCATATTTATATATTTGTATAATTATTGATCGATGTTTTCTATACATACTTCGCGAGGTTGGCAGTACTGCAATGAGTGCTGTGTTGTGTCATATTCCCGCTATTTTCCCTTTCCCTCTAACGCACGCCTGACCTAATATGTCTGTACTCCTTGCGCGTACGTCGCGCGGGAGCTACGGGAAGTGGGGACGCGCTGTGCCCCACATGTACTTCGCTTCGAACCGCCGCACGCGCCGCACATGTACTCGTAAGGACGTAAGTGTTCCCGCCGCCGCTAACCCGCATGTGCAAATGGCGTTCCGCTAATCCGCGTTATACTGTGTAATCGCACCCCGCTTTGTGTGTACCAATTGATAATTAAGGACTTAGAACCGCAAGGTTGATGCTGGCATAGCTATTTTACGGGACAAGCCCCTGTTCGCCCGAGTGTCGTGAATACGTCGACGCCATCGCGCCGGGACCGCGTGCCACCTCGCCGAGGATGCAGATGTCAAGGTAAGGCGTGCACATCCCTTGCTCCCGATCCAACCGCATCGCACCGCGAATCAGCCCTTTGAAGGGGATGATAAAATACAGTCCACTCATTCGTACTTGCCAACTCCGCCTAGCTACCGCTTAGCATCAGCCCGCTTTAGGCGTCAGATAGGTACACATACCCACTTTGAAAATCAGGTTTACTTTAGCCTCCCCCGCACACCGCATATAAACGCGTTGGGTCAATTACGCACCAAATGGGTTGATGTCGATTCAGTTTAAATAATAAAGAAGTATCATCTGCAAACAACACGACCTCACAGTTGTCCCTTATAAAAAAAGGTAAGTCATTAATGTAGATTAAAAAGAGGAAGGGTCCAAGAATCGAGCCCTGCGGAACTCCCATAGTAACAACAGACCCAGGAGATCTTTTTCCGTTGACATCTACACTTTGGACCCTATTACTTAAATACGACTTGCATAAATCAAGCGCAACGCCATTTACACCGTAGTGGCTTAATTTCCTGATAAGAATTTCATGGTGAACACAATCAAATGCTTTGGATAAATCACAGAACACACCTAAAGCGTCCTGTGAATTCTCCCAAGCATCAAATATGTTATGTATAAGCTCCACACCAGCATCAGTAGTGGAGCGACCCCGAGTGAAACCAAATTGTTTACCATGAAGTATTTTATTTTTTGAAAAATAAATTTGAATTTGATGAAGCATCAGTTTTTCAAAAATTTTGCTTAATGAAGGTAGTACTGAGATAGGTCTATAGTTGGAGGGGTCATCTGTACTACCAGATTTAAAAAGAGGTATAATTTTACTTAACTTCATTTTATCAGGAAATATACCACTGTTTATACAAGCATTAAAAATTACAGCTAACTGGGGAGCTAAGACTGGTATTGCAGCATTTAATATTTTTGTTGAGATTCCCCAAAGGTCACATGTATTTTTAATATTAATTAACTTAAATGTTTTTATAATATCCACACTGTCAACGCAATGGAACGCAAATGAATCTCTACCACCAGGTACACTTTCTTCCAGTAATTTTTCTGCTATGCAAGGAGATGAATTTAAACTTTTTGTTATGGAAACTGGTACATCTGAGAAAAAGTTCTCGAAAGCTCTAGCTACTTCAAAATCAGATTTAAAGATATGATTATTTATATTAAGGCTAAACTCTGTGTCACGAGGTTTAGCTTTACCAGTTTCTTTCCTAATCACACTCCAAGTCATTTTAATTTTATTTTTGGAGTTTTTTATTTTAGTGCTCAAATATAGTGACTTTGCTTTCAAACAAACTTGTTTAAATATTTTCGAGTAATTTTTGACATACAATTTAAATTTCTCACTATGATTATATGTTCTTTCATGGTATAGATCATATAATTTATCTCTACTTCTATGTATGCCTATAGTAGCCCAACTGTTGAAGCATGTTTTCTTACCAGCTGAAATGGACCTGGCTGCAAAAATTGATCACAAAATATGTTAAATACACAATTATATAATTCATTAGGGTCATTACCCTTTACAATTGTGGTAAATTTTTCGGATATTTTGGTTTTAAACTTTTCTAACCGGGTCTTTGTTACCGGAACAACAATAAGTTTCTCGAGTGATTGCTTCTGGAACTCACTGCTAAATGTGACAAGTTGTCCACAATGATCAGAGTCTAGTTTATTAATAATGTTACTATTAATTGGCACTATATCAGTGAACACATTATCTATGCAGGTAGCACTGATATTAGTTATTCTAGTCGGCTCTGAAAAAAGGTTAACTAAATCAAATGATAAAAAGAGATTTTTTAACTTTACAGTCATTAAAGTGTTTTCTAGTAAATTAATATTAAAGTCACCACACACCAGCAATCTTTTATTGGATTTACTCAATTTCCTCAATGCATCTTCCATTATTGTCTCGAAACTATCGTATGATGAAGAGGGCGGTCTGTATACACTTACAATGATGAACTGCTCCGACTCTATACATGATATTTCTATGGTTTGCTCCACAGAGAGGCTCACTATATCCTTTCGTTCTTTGTATTTAATATTCTTATTAATTAGTATTAGTGAGCCACCATGTATTGCACTTTTCCTACAAAAGTTGCTACCAACTATATGATTTTTAAAATTGAACATGAGTTGTTCAGTTCTCAGCCAATGTTCTGTAATGCAAAGTATATCAATTTCCTGACAGCTCATGAACAATTCCATTTGCAATTCCTTGCCTAGCATGCCCTGACTATTTTGATGGACTAGTTTTAAAATATTGTTGTCATCCATATTGCAAACACTATTCCGGTAGAGAGTAATTAATATCAATGTCATTCAAAATTGAATTTGTATTTAAAAAAATGTTATTAATGTTATTACAGGTTGGCAAAAAAATTTAAAAATAAATGGAGGCGCCACTGAGCTGTTTATATGGCATCCCCGTATAGTTCGGTTTTTAGTTTTGATACTTAGTTTAAAATAAAATAAAAACATTCAATTAAATATAATTCAATCAAATTACATTATTTAATAGCGGATAATTAACTTAAATGTTAACTTGAATAGTCACTTTAAAAACGTATAAAGACCGAACTCCATCGAAAATCGACTCCTGATTTTAATTTAAGACTGAATATTGGTAGGTATATAGAAAATGATTATATAAAATATTACTTTAATTATTTGGGTGTAATGTTTACAGTTTGACATACGAGTTATGGTAAAGGTGTGTTTGTCTTATAAAAAAGTAAACCAATATTTATTCATTTTGTTAGTTTATTTAGAACTTTAGTAACAAAATTGTAATTTTCAGATAAAACATTTCTCAGTGTGTCTTTCAGTCTGAGCAACTCTCTTCTAAATATTCGATATCCGAACATATCGATTCAGAACTTTTCTCAGAATATGTTTACGACTTCCATTGAAATTCAGTTCGTCCCTTACCCCCGGAAGAAAATTACGCAATTTTAGGACCTGAAAATAAAGTAAATACTTAGTTATAGAAAATATTCATATGTATCCAACAACATAGCAATTGAATACCAAGTTATTATTCCTCTTTATTTGAAATTTAGTTTTTTTACATATATAAAAAAACTAAAATTATAAAAACCAAATGCATATAAAAATATTATTATTATAAACTATAATATACCAGAAAGATTACAACTTCAAGCTAAATTACATTAAAGTAGTACCTGTTTTCTCACTGTGTAGAGAAACTGAACTTTTTGCCTGATGGCACATAAATAAAAGTTTCTTTTTCGGACGACCTTGTTTATGTCTTCCAGGTGTGGAGAATACACCCTTATTTAGTTGCTCTTCACGAGCAATTTTTCTAACAGTATTGACGGATAAACCTGAAAATTATGTAGAAATTAACACATCATTGATTGAATATAATTATCAGCCTCTGTGGCGCAATACGCCGGTTGTGAAACGCCAGGTCACGGATTCGATCCCGAGCAGCGAGAATTTTTTTTGTGTAATCCACGGGCATTTGTTTCGAGTCTGGGTGTTTGTGAGACGAAAAATATGTCGTAGTTTCTGACGCCCACAACAGAACACAAGATTCGATCTTAGGGGTCAGGACTATGTATGTGACTGTTGGGTGTATTTATTATTATTAAGTGAAAAACCTCCACTTTTTGAATCAGAAATAGTGTTCAAAGATATAACTCGATGGGTCCTATGTATAAAGGCCAAAATGCAAAATGACAATTTTACAGGAGAGACTTCCAAAGTTTAAACTTGCTATAACTTTAGATTGATAAAACCGAAATTTACGAAACTTTGCTTGTTTGTTAAGACAATTGTCCTCTTTATTTATACTATACTATTTTATATTTATATTTATCAGTTATTTTTTTAACGCACATTGGCCCTTTTACGTTCGTATTTATTTAAATGTTTTATAATATTTAAAAACACTATAAAAGGACCAATATGTCAAATTGGCCAATATACGTGTATAATGCTAAGTTGAATAAAATAAATAATTTTAATTTTTTTTGTTAAAAAAAAACAAGTAAAAACTCAAGCAGTTGATAATACATTAATTATAATAAAAGCTATTTGGATATTTAAATTATAAAATCACATTGACACTTATACGTTTTATAATCTGCTAACCTAATAACTGGGTTTTCAGTTAGGTAATATAAAAAATAGACAAAACTAACAATGTAGGAGGGTCTTCTCAGTCGGTAGAGCAAAAGAAACTCGAGAACACTTTTATTTATGACTGTACACGGAAACAATACAATATGCTATGTACGTAGTCGGCGACAGTACGTTCCTGGCAAGTTCGTGAGGCGTGAAGCTACACGAAACAGCGCATAGGAAGCGGACGATCGCGGGGTGCGGCGCGGGAAGGAGCGGGGAGAGCGTCTCAACTAGTGGGGAGCACCGTTCCAGTACTGGAAGCGGTGGCTCGCTAGCGTCGACTGAGCTCTGCGGGCTCCGTGCGCTCCTTATATAGGCGGCCGTGCCGTAGTGTGCGTGTGCGCCGATGTGACGGGGTTCTACTCGACGCGCGGCTCACTAGCGCGCGCGTTTTCGGTGTTACAGTCTCCCCCTCTGGATACGAAGACGACCCGGCGAGTAGACAGCCAAGATAGTTGCTCTAGGCGGCGTTCTTCCTCGGCCGCCCTCGTCTGCGCGGTGGCTGCGCAGCGGTCGCAGGTGTAGTCCTGGGCTTGCACGGTCGTCCTCGTTTCTTTACCGGGCGAACTGGTGATGGAAGCGGACACACGCTGCCTTGATACGGTGTCAGGGCAGACGTGTGATACACACCAAGAGGCTGATCTGGTGTGTTTGGATCTGAAATTACATAAGAAGAAACACCATGGCGGTTAAGGATTAAATACGGACCATCTCGCCTAGGATAGAATTTAGCGCTAATCCCTCGAGTGGCGTTGCTAACCGGGTGAGAGGTTGCTAGAACCATATCACCGGGGGAGTATCCAGGATCCTCTCTTCGGGTTCTATCAGCTGTCTTCTTCCTTTGTTCCTCCTTATTTTCTCTAATATCACGGGCTCTGTCCAGTGTCTCGGCGAGTAATAATAACTTTGGAGTTATCTCAGGCACGAAGTTCTCAGACAGTACGATTTGTCTGAAATCGTGTGCATTATCGTCGGGTGAACGAAGCTCTCGAGCAAACGTTAAGTACGCTGGTGTATGGCCCGTGGTGAGACAATTTGCGGTATTCATCGCAAATCTTATGCTAGGTAATTTGTTATCCCAGCTTCTGTGGTCATCTTCCACTAAAATAGCCAACTGTGTCTTCATGTCTCTATTCTTTCTTTCAACTGGATTCGCAGCTGGATAGTACACTGGGGTGAAAGTATGCTTGATACGTAGGCAATAGGTTAACTGCTGCATAACAGCACTCACAAATTGTGGCCCATTGTCGCTAATCAATCTTCTGGGTATTCCATATCGCAGAAAGACTTCGTTAATCATTATTGTCGCACAATTATCTGCACTGGCAGTCTCCATGGCAAACAATTCAATCCAGCCTGTGGCAATGTCCTCTATTATCAATATCCACGTATTACCATTGGTTGTAGACGGCAAAGGTCCAAACAAGTCAAAGGCCACCGTTTCAAATCGCTGGTTAATTGCTGTTGTCTGTAGTAATCCAGCTGGTTTCATATTGCTTGGTTTATATCGCTGGCATGAGATACAATTCCTTACGTACGCTTCAATGTACTTTCTCATCCCTTTCCAATGGTATCTTTTCGAGATGCGCTGATAAGTTTTATCGGCGCCATAATGTCCAGCTAATGGGTCATCGTGATATAACGAAAGCACATTTGCCCATTCATGCTGAGGTACCACAAGCTGAGCGTCTTCTGAGTCTTGATTAGGGTTATATCGATACAGCAACCCATTATTCATAAAATATCCTTTGTTGCTCCAATATACAGCATTTTCTGTACGTTTGGAATCTTCTAAAGTGGACACAATGCTGGATATGTACTCATCCTTCAGTTGTTCACTCCTTATTTCAGAAGGAGGTCTCTGAGGCATGTCAACAGCTACAGTGCAAATCCCACAATTCTTCTGATTATCATTATTGCAAATTGGCCTCGATAGTGCGTCTGCAACAACATTCGTCCTACCAGGTGCATATTTGATAGTGATGTCATAGGCTTGTATCTGTAAAGCCCATCTTGCTAATGGTCCAGTGGGAGATCGTAAGGACATCAACCATCTTAAGGCCTGGTGGTCAGTGACAACGGTCACTGGCAAACCCTCTATGTATCCTCGGAATTTTCCAATTGCCCAAACAACTGCAAGGCCTTCTCTTTCCGTGGTAGAATAATTGCGTTCTGCAGGGGTCATAAACCTGCTGGCGTATTCAACCGGGTGCTCGTCTTCTCCCTCCCCCTGCACTAAAACGGCTCCGAGTGCATAATTACTTGCATCCGTTTTTATAATGTAGGGTTTCGTCTCGTCAGCCTGCCGAAGCACAGGTGCCGTCGTGAGACGAGTCTTCAGCTCTTGAAAGGCTTCTTGTTGTTCCGCTGACCAATTCCATTCCTGATTCTTCCGTGTAAGGCGAGAAAGTGGTTCACTTATTTTAGCGAAGTTTGGTATGAAACGTCTATACCAGGAACATGTCTGCAGGAACATCATCAAGTGCTTAAGATTTTTGGGTGCTGGAGAATCAAATATGGCAGTAACTTTTTCCGGGTCAACTTTTAATCCATCAGGAGTGATGTAGTGGCCCAAATACTTGATCGTTGAGCAACTAAATTTGCATTTACTGAGATTTACTCGAAGGTTACTCTCTTCCAATTTTCGGAAAACCTTATCCAAGTCGTCTATGTGATCCTCGTATGTCGTTGAAAATATTATGAGGTCATCTAGGTAAGCTAACATCTTCACGTCGTTCAGAAGCACTCGTATCTTATCTATGAGTCGCTGAAACGTTGATGGTGCGTTGCGTAGACCGAATGGCATCCGTTTAAAACGGTAGACTCCAAATGGTGTGATGAATGCAGTTTTGTCTTGATCCTCGTCCTTTACTTTAATTTGCCAGTATCCTGCACGTAAATCTAAAGTTGACATATACGGCGTAGGTTTGGCAGCGTGCAGCAAATCGTCCATGCGTGGGATCGGGTATCTGTCGGGTATCGTTACTGCATTGAGTTTTCGATAGTCGACGCAGACACGTACTGTTCCATCTTTTTTAGGAACCATAATGACAGGTGCGGACCAGGGGGATGTACATGGTTCAATAATCCCACTGTCCATCATCTTCTCAATTTCTTGCTTTAGCAAGGCCAATCTTGGAGGAGATAGTCTATATGGAGGCACTGATATAGGATTGCTGTCTCCTGAATTGATGCAGTGCTCCGCAAGGAATGTCGGCTTGACATTTTCACCAAAAACTTCTTCGTGCTTCAAAAGAAGTTCTAATAACTTTGCCCTCTGGTTTTCATCATGTGTGCCCATTTTCACTTCATCTATCTCTAGGGCACTTATTTCCACATCATCTGTCACTTTTCCATTGGAAATTGGAAAAAGCATATTTGAGTGCGGCGAAAGTTCATGCGTGTCGGCATGGATTTGCATCTGGGCATCTCGGTACATGAAGTCGATGAATGGTGAATAACCATCGAATACACTTCTTGTTCGTTTGCCAGGAGGTGATGGCGAATCTATGGGGACCAATCGATACGTCACCGCATTGCAGGCACTAGTCTCCGGCAGCGCTGCTTCATCACCCACCATGTCAGCGTCACAATGTAAAATGTTTTGTAAGTTTTTCATTTCGGTATCCTCTCCAGGCGGCGTAAATGATACGGGAGATAAAAATTCTGGGAGTTTTACATCTCTCAAGATTGTCCGCAGGTAAGGCTTGTAATGAGCAGGAGTTGCTCCTACCTGGGCCATGGAAATTTCTTCCGAGTCTTCGTCCTGCAGATTATAGTGATCTCCAGGGTAGTCTACGAAATACCACGTTTTCTGTGGAATGTTCAGCACAATTTTAGCGTCCTGAATGAATCCAATTCCTAAAAGAGTCCGATTTTCTCTAGACTCGGGAAACACAATAAACGTTGTCTGGACGACACGGTGGTTAATGCTGACAGGCGCACTTACTGTTAAAACCTGTCCGTGGGTTTTAACACCATCGGCAAGAGTTACGGAGATCTGTTGCCTACCGAAGAGAAATCCCATCCTCCTAAGGCATTTATACAGCGAGTATGATGCAACATTTGTTTTGGCACAGGAATCTATATAGGCAGTTCCTATAATTCTGCCAATACTTATTTCGACGACGGGCCTTGGTCGTACGTCGGCTTGGATGTTAAGGGCACAGAAGCTTACTTGTGCCTTCTCGATCTTTGCCGGTGTCTTGGCGCAAGTAGTGCATTTCGACCTTACTACGCCTGGGGTGCCACAACCATAACATGCAAACTTCGGTTGCGAAGGCGATGGCGCTTGCGTTGCCATGGACAAAACACGAGGTGGAGGTTTTTCTGATGAAGTTCTACTAACGGAAGCTTCGTTCTTCAGTCTCCTACGACAAGTTTCAATCGTATGTCCTGGCAGACGGCAAAAATTGCACCTCTTCTTTCTGCTACTAACAGGTTCCTTGCCTGTTTCATTAGTGGATGTTCCATTCTCTGGAAGCACTTTTTCGGTGAGAAGCTGTTCCACTCCTCTGGCAGCTTTCAATAGCTCATCAAAGTTGGAAACACTTTCTCTGGGCATTTTCACTCTCAATTTGTAACGCAACTGGCCATAGACCATGTCTATTTGCTGCGTCTCAGTGTGAGGTTCGGGCAGTTGTGCAAACAATGCCCTTTTCTTCGCTACAAAAACCTCCGTCAATTCTTCCTCTCCCTGCTTGATGCATACAATATTCTGGTATACTTGGTATGCGGGTCGCGTAGGGGCAAAGGCATGGCGAACGCGGGATTCAAAATCGCTCCAAGTTAGGACTTGTCCTTTGACGCCATTCCACCAAATTGCAGCTTCATCTTTCAGGATGAGCGGTACACTCTTGAACGCGTCTTCATCTGAAATTTGTTCGACTGATTTGAATACGGAAGCACTTGCCAGAAATGATTCAACCGTCTCAGTATCTCGAGCACCGCCATAGGAAAACTTGCAGGTGGTGAAGGAACCTTGATGCTTTTGGTTTCCAATGACTGACAGGAGTTTCTCAAATTGTTCCGATGTTAAATTCATGTCGGGTGTTTTCGGGCTTCGTCGGGTCTTCATACGATTGTCTATTCCAGACGTGGCGAGTGGGTCTCTTGCTTCCTGGATAGGTCTCACGGTAAGGGCGAGAATATGCAGGAACCACGTGCGGCTTCAGATTATGTTGCGGCGACAGATATATAGGCGCACGTTGCGGCGTCAGTTATGTAGGCCCACGTTGCGGCGCCAGTTATGTAGGAGGGTCTTCTCAGTCGGTAGAGCAAAAGAAACTCGAGAACACTTGACAACACTTTTATTTATGACTGTACACGGAAACAATACAATATGCTATGTACGTAGTCGGCGACAGTACGTTCCTGGCAAGTTCGTGAGGCGTGAAGCTACACGAAACAGCGCATAGGAAGCGGACGATCGCGGGGTGCGGCGCGGGAAGGAGCGGGGAGAGCGTCTCAACTAGTGGGGAGCACCGTTCCGGTACTGGAAGCGGTGGCTCGCTAGCGTCGACTGAGCTCTGCGGGCTCCGTGCGCTCCTTATATAGGCGGCCGTGCCGTAGTGTGCGTGTGCGCCGATGTGACGGGGTTCTACTCGACGCGCGGCTCACTAGCGCGCGCGTTTTCGGTGTTACAACAATAATTTTAATCATTTATTAAAACAAAAATTGAAGTTGCTTTAAACTACACTTATGGACCCGTATTCAATGATTTTTGGTATTATCATAAGAATAATAATTAACACCAAAAATACTTAAGATCTTAGTTTGATTAATAAATTCACGCACTTAATAATATATAAAATAATCACATTATTATTTTCTCAACAAAATCACAAAAAACAAAATGCTAACTAGCATAAACAAACTTAAAAATCTCTGTAGTTCAATCAAGTAATAAAATTTCCATAATCAACATTACTGATTATTTATATGTAAAAAATCACTAATTGTCTTCGTTGTCACTATCATTCACAGACACAATGTCATTAGATGTAACTAAATTTTCATAATAACTATGGTATACAGATGGGATAATATTTTTTCGACATAAATCCAGCAAGTCTTTCTTCTTAGAAGGTTCTATCGGTAACAGTTTAGTGTAACAAAGTTGAAGAGGAATATCTGTTTGTCTATTGGCAAATCGTCTTCGTGTTCGCACTGACTGATGCAAGATTTTTATATTATTTTCAATAGCATCTTCATCCAAATCATATTTATAATATAAAACGTATGATTCGTCTCGGCTTACACGAATTTGTTTTATTTTAGACCAAAGGATTTTGTTGTCCTTATGAGTTTTTAGTCCAATTAAACTGTGTATTTGTCTGCATCTTTTTAAAACCATATATCATATTTTGAGTTATGTCTATGACGTTATAAGGACTTCCTTTCGATTTGGCCCATCGAATCAATGAGCTCCATTCAGAGGGTGTGTAAATATTTTTATATTTTGATGCTCGTTCAATGGTGGCGTGTATGGAGTCGCCTTTATTCTGAGTGTGGCCTACCTCAAGAAAACAGTGTTTTATATTCAAATTAAACTGTTTAGCTGCGTAAAGATACATAAAAAACATAATCCTGTTTCGATTTTGACCAGTGCAGTTGTCAGACCAAAATCTGAAGTCGTCACAACCTTCTTGATTTTTTAATTTAATTATATTATAAACACAGCTCGCAATTTCGTTCGATCCCTTCATTGCAATTTGTTCATTCCATAAGTAGCAGGTACCAAATAAATTCCCAATATCAAAAACTGATAAGTTATATACTTTCAATCTCTTGCTGTAATAAAATAGACTAATCTCACCACTTGGGGACAACAACACTTTTTGCAAGTCAAAAGTAGCGCAGAAAATTTTCGGGTTGCTTTGTGAATTACGTTTGTCATTTTCTTTTAAAGATCTAGCCAGATTTTTGTTAATTATATGATTATCAAAATTTATTTTATTTTCTGGAGTCACAGGACCGTTTTTGAAAGAATGGCAAATATGGCTTAGGCTGGTGAAATGATAAATTAATATTTTTGTTTACTATATCCCTGTATTGCCTCAACGACTCACATTTATTATAATATTTACTTGGATCATACCATTCTTTATATAATTTAAACATGCGGATAAAGCTTAAAGAGCCATCTAAATAAAGTTTATTACTGTCTTTACGACAATAATGTGAATCGACCGGTTCAAATGACTTGACGTGGTCCAGCACACTTTTGATCATATCTGCATCAACAGAAGTTTTATGGTGGTCATGTCGACCCCTATTATCAAGCAGAGATAGCCTATGTGTATCAGCAAATTTTTTCATTGCTGTTCTTATCATTTTTGGTCCACAACTAATAGTATTTAAAAACATCGTCTTGCATACCACTAGTTTCGTCTTTTGATTATTTTGAGTAATGGGCAAATGATACACATACGTGTATGATCTTCGTGATTCACCCTGAGTAACAGTTCTTTTTTTATTTATTCTTACTACATAGTTAGCAATAAAGTTATATTGTTTGGAATGATCTCCAATCATCCAAAATTGATTAAATATAGCAGTCCTTGTGCCTTCATCAAGTTTTTCGAAGCACTTCAGTTTACATGTGCTCTGACATGGCTCACCTAGTTGTTTCCCATCCCTTAACTTTCCATTTCTACTGTTATACGCTTGCCCAGAATTTTTAAGTATCTTTCGTTTCGAATCTATCCAATCATCACGAAATTTTTCTCGCAATCTTCCACAGTCTCTTTTTTTAGTAAATTTTCTTTTTCTGTGCCGCGTAGGAGTTGAAACATCACTTGATGAGTAATACTGTGAGACAGGGGATGATGCAGTTGCATTTGATAACAACGACGGTACTGAAGGAATAGGTTCTTCCTCACCAAAAGAACTATAATTAGACGATGGCATTGGAGTAACATTATCATTATCGCGCATATTGGTATAATCCAATAGATCTGTATTCTGAATCGATTCTTCACTCTGATGTTCAACTGTAGGTTCAAAAACACTTTTGCCTAATAGATTATTATTATTCTTTGTTATTATGATTGATGAACTGCTAACTATCGCCTCATTACTGTAATCATTAGTTTCTTGTACTGAAATACATTTTGAGCATAAATCTGTATTGTTTTTGTTTTCATGATTGTCACTCTGGGTACATTTTTCATGGGGTTGAGTTAGTTTACTATTAGAAATAAACATGTTAGCAGATTCGACCAAAGTAGAATTTTCTAATTCTGCATCATTTTGTTTATCTTGTGGCGATGGATCATTTTCAAAACATAATATATCTTTGAGTAAACTGAAACTGCAATTTTCAAATATCTCACTGGCTCCTAATGGCAAAGGAGATGCTGAAAAAACAATGCAATGTAAGATTAGACCGTAATATTGTATGTAAAGTATTTAAATATAGTAATAATTGCAAATAATTATTATAGTTTGGCATATTCTGAGCAAATATATCCGATATTCTTCAACCCTTTTAGCCCAATAACAAGCCAAAAGTAAGAAAAAATATTGTAGGGCGTAAGTGTATTTTTTTAAGAATATACCACGTATAAGGGCTAATGTACCACATTGGCCGTTTATTCTAAAAAGTCGTGATATTTAAGCTAACTTATTAATCAAACAATAACTAATCAAGATTTAAATATTTACTAGTTTATAGAAATATATTATTATTACTTACAAAGGTCACCATCGCTGTTTTCTATAAAATCGTCGTTTTCATAACCTAAGTCGTTTCCCTGTGCACTAGTATTTCCATTTCCCAATGCTAAATTCACTAAATTCTGACTTCTACTAAACTTAGCACGATAATTGGATGCCATATTTTAGTTATTAATCAAAATTGTAACACTTAAACGCAGTAATGAGATTTTGTAGTCATCACAATGCGGCCGTTGCTCCGTTCTACGTATAAGTGTCAAACTAGCCGATTGGCCCAAGCTGTAAACAAATGCGCGGGAATTCCCCGCGTATAAGTCTCAAATTACTCTTTGGATCTTGTACGTTCAAATGCGTGCTAGATATGCCGTTATACTTTAATAATAAGTCGTGTTTTCATGCATATTTTGATTTGTTTTAACAGCTCACATGATTATATAGATAGGATAGGATGCGATTACCTTAAAAAAGTGAAAATTTACAATTTGTTAGTTTGGCCCATATACATAGGACCCATCGAACTAATTATTGGTAAATCAAGTAAAAAAGTATCAAGTTGTGGTAGTCAATCTCTAAACTGATTCTGTCACTTGAATGTAAACATAACCTAGAGGCTTGATAAGAAAATTGCTAATTATGAAAGAATACGTAGGACAAGAATTAAAAACCACTCTACATCCATAGAATAATTTAAGATTGACTGAAATTTAACAAAATAAACTTCCAATTACCAGTCATATCGGCGATTCCTTGGTAAACATCATCGAGGTCCGATAAACTTGTTTTTGCTTAATATTTTGCAAGACAGCGTGGGTAAACTTTATAAATAATTTCCCTTGCGGAACTTCTAATAGTTTTATTCATTTTGTATCACTAGTCGCTTCAAATAAAGGTTCTCACTGCAAGTATTTGGCTAAAAACGAAATCTTCAGCGCGGAAACCAATGAAAATTCACAAATGTCAAAGATGTAACAATGTGGCCAGGCGAAATAAAGGATTAGTTCCCTTTTTACACTTTTTTGTCAAGCTGTACTATTATTCATTGCTTTTAATGTCAGATTGCAAGAGGTGGACTCTATTGTCGCAATTTCTAATTTAAATAATTTGTTGGAATAGATACAAGTGTATCATTCCGTGTCATGGATGTAAACTGCTCAATAAAAGCAGGTGGAGTAGCCAAGTGTTTGGCTTTGTCTAATATACTTACCTCATTTCTCTTTACTGGGTGAATCGATTTCGATAATTCTTTCTTTAAACCTCATTTCTCTTTACTGGGTGAACCGATTTCGATAATTCTTTCTTTAATTGAAAGCTGGTGCTTGTCGTTTGTTCCCATATAAATATGGTGACGATCTGATGAATATCTTCGGCCCTGGAAAGGGGAACTCCTTAAAATTAAGTAGGATTCCAATGGTTCTTCTTGCATTGAATTAAGTATAAAAGCAAAATTACAGTGGTGGAGGAAAGTAGGGGTAGGGGCGAGGGGGGCGGTTGATAAAATAAACAAACATGTAAATAGTCAATATCTTCGGCAGCTATACCAATAAATCATGAAGATCTGATGTAATAGTGACAAAGAATCATATTATTACAGTTTAATAGTATGCTATATACCATTCCGTAATGAAACCGATATCGGCAATTGGGGGCATTGCCGATTGTTGTGTGTTGGTGAACAAATTGTACATGACGATGATAACTTTTGTGAAAACATGGAAGAACGAGCCATCATGTCGGATGAATTGTTCTTAAGAAGCATTCGAGTATTAAATATCCAACAAAAGAATGTGTTTCAGAAAGTCTCAACAGCAATCAAAATCAATTTGCAAAGACGAGAAAGTCAGCTGTTACTTTGTCACGGGTGGTGCATGCAGGTAGTGGTAAATCATTTCTGCTAAAATTAATCGCGGAGCATATCAAACGTTGTTACGCACCAACAATAGATATACCTAACGAAGCCTAAATTTGTGGAAGTCTAGTCGCTAACCGGGGTTGCTGCTCGTCAAATTCTAAAAAAATAAAAAATCTGACTTATGAAAAGCAAACTAAAAATGCACTAAAAAGTAAAAAAATAATTGCGTATTCTAACGTCAATAATTTACAATCTATTCAATGTACATATAGGTACGATCTATGTGTTTTCTACGCAAGATTGTATTTATACAGGGTATATCAAGACCGTGACCGAAAACGAAGCCAGGTGGTAGTATAAGTGACTTCAGACACAATGCAATGAAAAATTTCGAAAAAAAAATCGTCAACTTTTTTTTGGTAATTTTTTACTTATCGTCGTATTTGGGTGGTAAATACATAGTTTTCCTAAAATAATTATGTACACCTTTTTATTTTTTAAGACGCAATGGTACGAGAGGGTTTAAATTACTATTTTCGCAATAACTAGGTATTTGCTACTCAAAAACAATGATTTTCAAAAAATTGCAAAAAAAAATCTGTCGCTTATTTTGCGAAATTTTTATTTGCACTGTGTCTGTTACCACTAAAACTACCACCCGGCATCGTTTTCGGTCGCAGTCTTGATATACCCTGTATATTATGTATCCAGTTAAACTTTACATCTAACTCAACACATACCTATGAGTAACAAATAATTATAAAAACATTTATTTACAGTTCACCTAAGCTAAAATTTGAAATATATGTATGTTAGAGCTTCCATGTTGTAGAATCCAAGAAAACGCACTTGTAGGGTATAATCACTTTTATTATTTTTCAATGTTCACTCTTCGAAGTATAAATTGATACTGCCGATATTACCGCCGGTACGGCTATTTATACAACACAAACCGGAAGTAGTATTTTTACAAAATATAATAAATTGTACATGAATAAATCAACAAACATTGTAATTAAATCAATCTATGATATAACATTTTTAAAATGTATAGCAAATAATTAACAATTATGAATTAAATAATTATTTAAAAAAACAATGATAATAAATACAAAATGATTTATACAAATCAATTGTAAATATGCCGCTATCACGGCCATTCTGCAATAAAGCTCGTGCTCGGAGCGTGGAACTTAATCTTAAAAGAAAGAATTCGGTTATTTTAAAGTGCCGCTTTTAGCATTTTCGTCTGTTCAAGGTTGGCACCTAAGTTGTGCTCCTTTTGGTGGTATCCAAATTGTATACTTTTCAAGGCACCTAAATTGTGCTCTTTTGGTGGCACCTTAATCGTGCTCTTTTGGTGGCACCTTAATTGTGCTCTTTTGGTGGCACCTTAATTGTGCTCTTTTCGTGGCACCTTAACTGTGCTCTTTTGGTGGCACCTTAATTGTGCTCTTTTGGTTGGCCTCTCTACTGTGTATGCAAATCGTTGCCGCTATCACGGTCGTCATTATAGGAAAGTTCAGTTAAGTTTGGGGTAGGAACGGGCCGTACGTGTTCGTGGGACACTACTATAGTCTTTTTACTATTTGGGTGTAGACTTTTAACTTCGTATCTATCGTTATCCAATATTTTATGAATTTTATAGGGTCCTAAAAACTTCGGTCCTAATTTATTGTTGGACCACTGGGTGTCTTTACATAAAACAAAATCATTTACTTTAAAAGGTATGATGGGTGCGGTTTTAGAATCGAATTTGTTTTTACTTTTAAGTCCTTGTTCGGTCATTCTGATAGTCGCATTTTGTCGCATCTCATTACGATCAATATGTTCCTCTATTAAAACGAGTTGTTGGATTGATGGGGGTGAACATCTCTTTCCAATAAGTAACTCGAGAGGAGAATAGCCAGTTGCCTTTGATTTGGTGGTATTAATACACAGTTGCAATTCTCCTAACTTAGTGATCCAAGGTTTATTTTGGATTTGGGATACTACACTTAAATGATCCCGAAGAGTACGCATTAATCTTTCGATTTGTCCATTGGCTCTTGGTACACCACGTGCTATAGCATGATGCTCAATGTTACCCGTTTGAAAAAAGCTTTGTATATCTTTGGACATTATAGCTGGTTCCCTATCGGAGATTATTCTATGAGGTGTGCCAAATAAGTTTACTATATCTTTTAAACTTTTCAGTATGGCATTCGTACTCTTATCACGTAAGGGGTGTATAATTACAAATTTAGTAAAAGCATCGACGGCTACAAATGCATACGCTTTTTATCACATCCTGTTAAATTACCCATCAAATCGATATGGACAGTGTGAAATGGAATAGGAGTTTTTTCTATCGGATGAAGACTTATTTGTTGCTTCCCTGAAATCGCTTTACAAATTTTACAATTAATGCAATTATTGCAAAAAGATCGCACTCTTTTAGACATGTTATGAAACCAGAACTGCTCTTTAATTTTTTTCTAAGGTTCGTTCCCACCCAGCGTGAATAACGGTTTCATGATACCGATTGATCAAATTACATACTAGTGAATTAGGGCAAAACAATAACCACTGTTCTGGTTATTGTTTTGCCTTTATTATTTTGGATAGAAATCATCAAAACATTGTCTTTTAACGAGTACTTTTTGTCATAGATTTCTTTGTTAACTATAGAATACCGATTTTTTTTTCAAGTCTGGATCACGTTCTTGTTCAATAATTATCCCGGAAGGATCTTTTGTTATTACGCTTATTAACGGATTTCTGCTTAGAAAGTCAACATGGGGAATCAGTTCTCCTTTCCGGTATTGTATATCGAATTCAAAATTTTGGAGGTATGCCCACCATCTATGAACCCTAGGCGTAAGGTCCTTTTTCGTACGGCTTGCTTTAAGTGCGTTACAGTCTGTAACTATAGTAAAATGTCGCCCGTAAAGAAAATGTCGAAAATGTTTGAGAGCTCTCACAACAGCTAGTGTTTCTAGCTCGTACGAATGGTACCTGGATTCTGAATCAATAGTTCGCAAACTAAAGTAACTAATGACTTTACGTCTGTCACCTTCTTTTTGGATCAGAATTGCCCCGTACCCTAAGGAACTTGCATCAGTATGCAATTCAGTAGGTAAATCTGGATTAAAGATAGTAAGCACTGGTTCCGAAGTAAGATAGGAAATTATTTTTTGTCTTATCTCTTCATGTTTATCGGTCCATTCAAATTTTGAATCCTTTTTAGTTAATTTATATAATGGTGACATTGTACGGGAAAAATTTGGAATAAATCTTCGAAAATAACTGGCAAGTCCATTGAATTGACGGACCTGTTTAATGCAGTTAGGAGGACTAGATTTTCTGAGAGCTTCAATTTTCCTAGCGCTTGGCTTTACTTCACCATTTTCAATAATATTGCCTAGATATTCCACCGATTTTTACAAAAATGTACACTTTGCTATATTTAATGAAAATCCGGCCATTGATAATCGCTTTAATACCATGTCGAGGCGTAAAAGACCTTCCTCCTCGGTTTCAGATGGAATAAGTACGTCGTCTATATAAACTAGTGCTATGGTATCTTTATAGTCGCCGAGAGCTTTATTTATGGCCCGTTGGTATACAGATGGGGCATTACATAACCCAAAAGGCATCGTGATATATTCGAACTGTCCATCAGGAGTGACAAATGTAGTTTTTTCGATGGACTCCTCGTCTAATGGTATTTGGTGAAAACCCGATTCCATATCTAGTGTGGTAAAGTATTTTGCAGAACCTAATTTATCAATTTGGTCTTGTATTAATGGCAATGGATAATGGTCACGTACAGTATTTGAGTTGAGTTCCCGGAAATCTACACATAATCGATCAACACCATTTTTCTTTTTAACTAAAAGAATTGGACTAGCGAACGGGGAGTGGCTGTCTCTTACTATTCTTTTTTTCTTAAGATCCTCAACAATGCTTTTTACTTTTTCCCTTTCTATGGGTGCGAGACGATAGGGCCGGCGTTGTACAATACGAAGTGGATCTTTAAGACGGATATTAAGACTACCAGTTTTGACTTTCTTAATGGGAGTTGTAATACCAAAAGCTTCTGTATGTTTGGCTAGGATAAATCGTAATTTATCTGTATTAATCAAGTCGGTATTAAATTGTGGTAAATTATTGACATGTATTGAGCCAATTAGGCAATTCCTTGTAACAAAAACTCCTTTATCAGAAACCTCAATCTTGATTCCTGGTATTTTTAAAGAATCAATTCCTAAAATGACGTCGTATGATAAATTATCTACAACATGCAAATTGATATCCAATGTTACATTAATAGTGGCGACTGTATTAATTACTTCGTTTGATATAACTGTCTCATCATTAAAACTTTTTAATTGTAGAAGTTCTATTTTACGTTTACCAGGCACGGAACCGGCAGATTTCTTACTTATAAGAGAACATTCAGCACCGGTGTCAATTAGACAAGACAAAGATACTTTACCAATTTGAAGTGATGTACAGCTGGGGCAGCTCCTTTGCACTAAGTAGCTGTTCGCTTGTGGAATGCACTACCCGTTGTGGTGAGGCAGGCTCAAACTCTGTCATCTTTTAAGAAGCTAGTAAAAGAGCACTACCTTTCTTCTTAAACAGATTTACTGATTAATATTATTTCCTTTATTTAAATATATTGGTAATATATTTATATATGTATGTTTATTTACATATAAATGTATTTATGTATGTCTATATACATTAATTATGTAGTTTGTGTATATTTATGTATAAATAGTATTATTTATTTGAGCTTTTATTGCCTTTATCATACACTGCCCTTTCTTTCTCCCTCTCATAAATCCATCCAATGGTTGTCTGGTAGAGATTGCCTTAGTGCGATAAGACCGCCATTTGTACTTTGTTGTTTTGTTGTCTATATATATCTGTTGTTACATTTTTGTGTACAATAAAGAATATAAATAAATAAAATAAATAAGTTGATTGCCGTTTGTTTTTCCTTGCTTGAATGAGCAGTATTATGCAGCTTAGACCAGCAGTTATTACTCACATGTCCTATCTTTTTACAAATGGTACAAATTGGCGTTTTGCAATCTAGCGTTTTGTGTCCATTTCTGCCGCATTTCTTGCATGATGAAGGCTGCGTCTGCATGATGTCAGCTTGCTCAAACCGAGGGCGTTTCCGTTCACTTGCCTCGTTAGAAAAGAAGTCTGAATTTGCAGATCTTTTCCGGTAATTATTGAGAGCTGCTATTAATTCTGCTTGCGACTTTGGCATTGCTCGTAGGAGTTCCGCTTGATAAAACTTTGGACGGATTCCTGATATTACAGCTTCAACCATAAGGTCATCCGGCGCATTAGGCGAAATTCTTGAAAATAATCGCCAGGCTTCTGCGACATATTCTGCGTAATTACTGGCGTCATTTGAAGTATATTCTCGGAATTTATTTATAAAATAAATGTGTCTTGTTTCTGCTCCAAACTGACACAGAAGCTTGGTTTTTAGAGCCTTCCAATCGGGTAATTCATGGGCACTGGCATCAGCCCATTTTTTAGCCCGTCCTTTAAGGCAAGACAATGCCTTCATCATGGCCAACTGTTGTGAGCATCCTCGGAGGTTGACCAGGGAGTCTACTTGTTTGCACCATTCCTCGATGGTAAGTTGGTGAATATCGGGATCGAAATCGGCGAGATAAATTTCACTGAGTCTGCAGTTTTGTACAGGTGGGCAATAATTTTCTCGAAAAACCATCCTTTCCAAGAGCTCTACGTGCCTTCGGAGCAGTGCTAATTCTGTATCTTCACGTCTTCTACAGTCATCTCTTGGGCGATCCGATTGCAAGAAAATTGGTGAACGTCTTGCAGAATTTTGTTGGATACGATTCTCGTCTGTATTATCCACAAAATATCTTGATGTCACTTGTTGGGCGTTTTCGGGCATCCCGTCTTCTGATGTTAGAGCTTCCATGTTGTAGAATCCAAGAAAACGCACTTGTAGGGTATAATCACTTTTATTATTTTTCAATGTTCACTCTTCGAAGTATAAATTGATACTGCCGATATTATCGCCGGTACGGCTATTTATACAACACAAACCGGAAGTAGTATTTTTACAAAATATAATAAATTGTACATGAATAAATCAACAAACATTGTAATTAAATCAATCTAAAATGATATAACATTTTAAAAATGTATAGCAAATAATTAACAATTATGAATTAAATAATTATTTAAAAAAACAATGATAATAAATACAAAATGATTTATACAAATCAATTGTAAATATGCCGCTATCATGTATGCACTACTTAAAAGACAATCAAATTATTAGAATAATGTACAATTATTGTTATTTTTGGAGTCGGTTGTAATTTTTTCTTTTAATTTATTTTTGGGTATTATCTTTTTTTTTTTTTTTAATTTCTTGTGTTATGTTTTGTATCTGTAGGAACGTATTTTCCGCCTCCTTTGATGGGTGCAATAGACAATTCTGTCCTTTTTTGTACTCTTTTGCTTTTAATAAAGTCATTTGAGTTTGACTGATTATTGCTTATTTTTTCATTTTTGCAATGCTTACAATTTTTTGATATCTTTTGTAAACATTTAGCCAGAACCCACCCACACACATAATTTGCCTGGCCGTTGTCGTCATTCTTAGGACTAAGATCGATGGAAGGCACCACAATTTCATCATTTTGCTCATTTTGAATTTGTATTGCCTCATCATTGGGAACATCGGAAGTGTTTTTTTCCTCTAAAAAGAAATTTAAACTTTACAAACACTCATTATGGTCATTTTCACAATTAGCGTGAAGAGAGTGGGGTGAGTTAAAATTATTAAGTTAAACTTTTATTAATATGAAAAATAGAAAAACAAACTTTTTAAACAAGGCATCCTTAAGTAAATAAAATAAGGTAATAAGAAACAAAATTGTGTATAATTTATTTTTCTTTTTTCAAGAATTTATTTTTTCCTCAGAATCATCTTTTTTCAACAAAATATTATATTATATGTATATATATACATATTATTATAGTTACCTGCTTATATAAGAGCTCTTGTTTTTTGAGATCTTTAGTAATTTTAAAGTATTTATATAAAATTAACTTGTAACTTACAAAAAAACTTTTTCCAGAACAATGTTAAATATCAAAATGACTCGCATACTTATTTTGAACTTAATAACATACATAACGCTTATTCAGACTCATTGTAAAATCACTTTGCTTTTATCTTCTTTAATCATCGCTTGTACTAATAACTACTATAACTAAGGAAACAGCAGGGGCTACCATAGTAAGTAAATAATAAAGTATTTAATCTAGTTACCACGGCATAGCAACCCCTTTATGCAGACGTTGCAGCCCACTTCGAGCATCGAGTCATCATTCCAATAATTCGCCGATGCATTAGTTTACAAATTATTGATTGATTATTTTTATTGTAATAGAATCAGTCTTGTAATAGCTCTCATTTGATAAACGTGTATTTTTAATAAATAAATATTTTTTAATTAAAATCCCGATCGCGGAAACTTAACTGGCGCAGTCGGTAGGATCGCGGCACGCTTATCTCGAATACATCTCTTTGAGTAAAGCTGTGACGGTTCTTAAATCGTACCCTTGCGATCCGAAAAGAACCTACGCGCGATCGGGCAGAAGCTGAAGAAACTGAAGAAACTGTTGCTGACAAGACTCCACAGGCGATGCAGAGAGCGGTCTGGTAAGTACTCTCGTACCATTCAAGTGCTCCTTGCTCTATTTCCTGTGTTACTATTAGTTTATCCTATTTCCTATTGTGTGTGTCTGTCTATAAGCTAGAATTGCGTTAGGCATTCCATACTAATTACTCATTTACAAAATACTTAGAATAACGCTTATTCGCGCGAGCGCATTCCATTAAAGTGTAATTGTACACCGTATTGTTTTAATATTGTTTAAGAGTTTAGCAAAAATGTCCCTTAAGGATTGCGATAATGCTCACTTTAAATTACTCACAGACCTTATGCCCAAATATGACGGGAACCCTAAAAGACTAAACTATTATATTCGAGAAGTAGAAAATTTACTAGGATTATTAGAGATAGCAGATCGTAAACATCTGGCACTAATTTGTTTAATTAAAAGTAGATTATGCGGTACAGCTATCGACGCTATAGCGTACGATGACGATTTAAGCAGCTGGGAGTCCATTAAACACTTCTTGATTAGGCGACTTAGGGAACCGCGTAACGAGATACAAGTTATGCAGGAATTAACGCGCACACGCAAACAGCGTAACGAGGACGCGGAAACGTTTGGTAAACGTTTACGAGACCTCCTGGATATATTATATTCGATAGGTGAACACACAGATAAGGCTTATTACGAGAAAATGGCCATCGAACAATACATCAAACAACTTGATTTCCAAACCTCTATAAGCGTTAGAATAGCTAGGCCAGAAACTCTTGAGCTAGCAATAATAGCTGCTAGACAAGAGGAGAGTAGACTCGCTTACAATAGACTAACCTCATATAACAACCCTTCCACATCGCAGGTTAGATCAAAGGAATTGCCGAAATTTAATAATAGCAGTAATAGCCAATTCCGTAACTTCATAAGTAGTACTCCGAAGCCGCATTCAAATTTTAACAACCCCTCTACTAGTTTTGACTCCAGTCACTTTATTCCGCAACAGAACAACATTATGCCTAAACAGCATCCGCAGTTCGGACAACCTTGGAACAGTAAGCCAGCATCAGGTAACTTTAGGTCAAATATGTCTAGAAACAATAGTGGCAACTATAGAAACCAGCAAAATATCCCTAAACAGCAGGTTAATCCACCCCAACGTGTATCTGACGTCACAATGCGATCAGTTAACAAACCCACAGCACCTCAATTTACAACTCAGGAGCAGCTCTTCTATACGCCCAGTCATCTAGAGCAGATGCAACCCTATTACAACGAAGGTGAGTGCTATGATTATGACCAGGATAAAAACGACTTAGCAGAACCGGAGCCGTGTAACGACGATACACAGGTAAGTTATGATGAGGATTTTATTTTGGGGAGGAACAACAAAACCAGACATATTAAAAATAAATTTTCAATATATAGATCATCTACCATATATTATATTACCAGAATTTGGAGGAAAATTTTTAATAGATACAGGCGCTAGTAAATCATCTATAGCATCCAACGTTATTTTTGGCACCACTTTAGAAAATTGCGTTGCAATAGAACCGTTTCAGGTAGTTACAGCTCATGGTGCATCCCGACACGAACATGTCGCGTATTTACCCTTACCATCCGCGTTTAACTGTAACTTAACGCATAAATTCCTTATATTCGATGTAGATCCAAAATACACTGGTTTAATAGGCTGTGACTTGTTGAAGTTATTAAAGTGTAGTATCGATCTTAACAATAGTGTCTTACGTACCTCTAATGCCGACATACCTATCTATTTTAGTTATCCTGTACAAAAGATTAAAGTCGAACCCAAATGCGAAAAGGTTATCACAGTAAAAACACATTATACAAACGGTGAATACCTACATGATGACTTTTATTGGTCAGACCGTTTATTTTCCCCTGCAGCTATAATTAATGTAACTAACGGTTCATTTAAGACATCAATTATTAACTTTAGCGACGAAAAGAAATATATACCCAACCAATCTTTAATAACACTAGACGAATACAGGAAACCTGAAACAGAAAATATACATGAATTAAATAACATAAAAGTAAATAATTTAGATTAGGAACTATGTGAGAATCTTAAGAAAATACGTACCGAACATATGAACGAAGAAGAAAAGCGTGAAATTATTAGGCTATGTTATCAGTATAGAGACTTATTCTATTCAGAAAATATACCACTTACCTTTACACACGCAGTCAAACATGAACTTAGACTTACCGACAATACCCCTATATATAATACTTTACCACCCTTGATTTAGCGAGCGGTTACCATCAGGTCGAAATGCACCCCAATGACGTTGAAAAAACGGCATTCACGACCGAAAGAGGACATTATGAATTTTTAAGAATGCCATTCGGTTTGAAAAATGCCCCAAGCACCTTCCAACGCCTTATGGACCATATTCTAAGAGGAATAGATAATGTCTATACACACCTTGACGATGTAGTTATAATATCAACCAGTCTACAACATCTATATCTATATCAGCCCATATACGTCCCACTGCAGGGCACGGGCCTACTCTACAATCGATAGAATCGATTGAGAGTGGTTAGGCCATATAGTCCACCACGCTGGCCTAGTGCGGGTTGGCGGACTTACATACCGTAGAAATTCTTTAAAATCGCTACGGTATGCAGGTTTCCTCACGATGTTTTCCTTCACCGTTAAAGTGCGTGGTGATTGACTATCAATACACACATAACTCCGAAAAGTCAGAGGTGTGCCCTGGGATTTGAACCCGCGACCACCGTGAACATGTAGGCAGCCACGTCTGGTCCGTTACCAACAGTCTACAACAGCACATAGAAAAATTAAAACAGGTTTTCGATAGATTCAGAACTCATAATCTGAAGATACAGTTAGATAAATCAGAATTTATTCAAAAACATGTTACATTTCTTGGACACGAACTTACAGACGAAGGACTAAAACCTAATAAAGATAAAATTAAAGCCGTTCTCAATTTTCCACTACCAAACACTCAAAAGGATATTAAATCTTTCCTAGGACTCGTAGACTATTATAGGAAGTTCATAAAAGACTTCGCTAAATTAACTAAGCCCATGACAGTTTGTCTTAAAAAACATCACAAAGTAGTCCATTCTCCATCTTTTGTAGAAGCTTTTAATAAATGCAAACAGATCCTTACTAATGCTCCAATCCTACAATATCCGAATTTTGATGAACCTTTTATTTTAACAACAGATGCATCAGATATTGCTTTAGGCGCCGTGCTTTCACAAGGCACAGTAGGGTCTGATAAACCAGTAGCATTTGCATCCCGCACACTCTCTGATACCGAATCCCGTTACTCTACGATTGAAAAAGAATTGTTGGCTATAATCTGGGCAACCAAATATTTTAGGCCCTATCTTTACGGTAGAAAATTCACCATTTACACGGATCATAGACCTCTAACGTGGTTAATGTCACTAAAAGATCCCAATTCCAAATTAATCAGATGGCGTTTAAAATTCGAGGAGTATGATTATAATGTAGTTTACAAAAAGGGACGTCAAAATACCAACGCAGACGCTCTATCCCGCGCTAAAAATTTTCACCATAGTATGGATTCATTAGCTGTAAATTTAGATGATAACAACGATGACGACATTATAAACAGAATTTTTGATAACGCACGCAGAGAAGTGGCAAACGAACCGGTTGCGAATCAAAATAATAATAACCCACCTGAAAATCCTAACATCCCCGGCTCTCAAGCTGAATCGGCATCAGATAGTATGAGCGTTGTGTCCCAAAACCCAGAATTAGTTTCAACCAATCATACCCAACCAGATAATGAAAATAATGGTATCCCTATTATAGCAGACGCAAAAGATAGACAGCTTAAACAATTCCATATAAGGTCTACCCCAGGATCTTCATACAGAGTAGATAATAGATCCACTAATACACGAACAGTAATTAAAGATGTTTTTATTCCAATTAATAACACAGAAGCAGAGATAATAAGATTCTTAAAGGAACATACAATAGCCGACAGAGTTTTTCATTGCTACTTTCATAATGATGAATTATATTATGCGTTCTCTAGAGTGTATACTACCATATTTAATAACCGTGGCCCGAAATTAATAAAGTGTACTTCACGTGTTACATTAGTTGAAAACAGATCTGAGCAAAATTATATAATAAAGAAATATCATGAAGGCAAAACAGTCCATCGTGGTATTCAGGAAACATACAAACAAATTCACCGTAATTACCATTGGCCAAATATGTTGCTTACAATACAGAGCTATATCAACCAATGCGACATATGTTTGAAAGCAAAATATGAAAGGAACCCTCTAAAGCCTCCCTTAGCTCTCACTGAAACACCCACTAAACCAATGGAATATCTATTTATGGACCTATATTCCACAGGCGGTGCAACCTTCCTTACTGTAATAGATAATTTTTCCGAGTTCGCACAGGCAGTCCCCTTAAACGCAAATAGTAGTGTACATATAGCAGAAGCATTAATAAAAATATTTTCAATATTAGGTCTACCAAGTAAAATAACCACAGATTCCGACAGTAAATTTGATAATGATGTTATTAAAGAGATATGTGCTTTACATAATATTAATATACATTTTACCACCCCATATAACACAAATTGTAATTCGCCTATAGAACGTTTTCATTCTACTATAGCAGAAATAATTCGCATACAAAGGATGACTAAAAAAGATGACACTATGCAGTCTATTATGTTGTATTCTGTTATAGCATATAATAACGCGATTCATTCAGCTACAGGATATACACCCCACGAACTACTGTTTGGACACACTAACTCTAGAAATCCGTTAGAATTATACTACCCTAAAGAATTCTACCAGGGGCCTTACTACCATCTTTTACTAAACATTCTTATTGCAGGAACGTTTTGTTTCAAGCTTATAGTAATATTACTCAGATTCGTACCATGACCTTATAAAACAATATTACTTTATTCCTGCATAGTGCTGGAAAAGAACGAATGATTGTATATAAGATCGCTACCCTTTTTATTTACGTTCCAAGACACGCATATGCCGATAAATATTGAAGCTAAACAAATTAAATTTACTTCTAGATTTCTTAACGGATTATCAAGTAAAAATTATATTGTATAATTTTAAATAAAAGAAAATATCCCTTTGTCTTGCAGAGCAAAGATTTTGTATATTTGTATTTCTTTGGGAATGTATGCAACGGGAACGAAACGGTTTTACGAATGTCATTACTCTTACGAGCTCGCTCGTGGGACGCGGTCGGTGTTTAAAAATCTTATGAAGTGGAAGTGGTGCAATACAAACTTTTTAATTTATTTTATGCAGTTTTAAAAGTCTCGATATCATTTCTAGCAACGAGTAAGTATGTTTTAATAGATAAAACAATGAACAAATTTATGCATTGCGATACTTTGATCGCATGTTTAATGATAATCGCTATCTCAACTTTGATTTTAATATAATTTATGTTAATTAAATAATTAGAGTCGACACGTAATATACTATTAAGTCTAAAAATATATATGCAATACGAATAATATTATTTATAAAACAAAGAAATCAAAATATGTGGCTGTGAAAAATTTGAAGTTGGAATTTCAAGTGGTTTAAACTTTTTGCAGCGTCAGAGTTCGGAGAGTTTTGGGGCGACGCAACAACTCGATTTATTGTGTGGCGTACAATCGAACCACTGCAGGCAAAGGAATATTCTAAACAAAAGTGTGGCGTGCTTGCAGTGATCTTAAACTCTCAAGGCGAAGGCACATAGACTGGAAAGGGTGGTCTAAAGTAACTACTTATATTAATTTATGTGATTATCATTAGATATATAGGTAAGATTATGGACAGCTGCATGAGTGTAATATCGGGTCTAGAATAAAATGTTATGTATAATGGTTTCATGATACTACCCATGATAACTGTATGCTAAACTACACCTGTGGATTTTTCAGTACTGGGTGGACTATAAAGCCAAATTAAATATAGGAGTGGCAGATTTACATACATCCCAGTCAAAAACTGGAGGAGGACCAAGTGCAGAGCCATCCTTGACGCATATTGAAAACAATTTTTTGCAATTACTCTGGGATGATTATAGTCAAGGGTTACCAAGTGTGCAATTGGAACCATTCATAGAAGTAAGTGTAAACAACAAGAAAACAAATATGTAGGCTCTACTGATTTCTACTAGAAAAATGATACTAATCTTTATTTGGTTCAGAAAAATATTCTTTATTTGGTTTCATTACATTACATAAAGTATAATTTTAACTTTGCTTACTGCAGTAGTTAGTTTATCTGTGTTACAATTTAGAGCGCCCACCTTTAGAGACTACAAATAAAAAATTGGAAAGTAAAATAATTAAATTTATACAAAACAATAGGCAATAGTATAAATACACCGACAATCTCTCTTCCAGCATTCTAACATCTATTAACATCTATAACTGCCACCTTGTCCAGACCTGCTGAGTGAGAGCCCTCCGTGCTGCCCAATCCTGCTGTAAAGCTACATTGCTACTGTTGGAGTGCTGATGATGCTTCACCAACAGTATAATTGAGCTGCAATTGGTTCTCTTCATTCGTTAATTGCTGCACAGGAATATTGGCCGTGTTGCATATGTTGTGTTATATTAATAATCCTGCCACCTGAGGTGCATAATGCAACACTCTGTGTACAAGTAAGCAACGAAAATGTGCCTTGAGAAGTCCAATTGTTCATTCAACTATGTTTCTAGTGCGAACATGCAAATTCTTGTGGTGTGCTTCAGGTGTCTGTGGTGCTGCATTGAGTATGGGATTCATCATGGTTTTTCATCATATCATCTGTAAATTTTTTAAAATATAATTAAT
The DNA here is from genome assembly GCA_949752805.1 of Deilephila elpenor. NCBI lineage: Eukaryota > Metazoa > Arthropoda > Insecta > Lepidoptera > Sphingidae > Deilephila > Deilephila elpenor. The sequence goes on from OX457095.1 coordinate 15,072,806, forward strand.
TATTTTCACTGATTAAGGACAATATATACAGGGTATATCAAGACCGCGACCGAAAACGAAGCCAGGTGGTAGTTTTAGCGGCTACAGACACAATGCAACTAAAAATTTTGCAAAATAAGCGACAACTTTTTTTTTTTATTTTTTTACTTATCGTCGTTTTTGGGTGATAAATACATAGTTTTCCTAAAATAATGATGCTGACCTCTTTATTTTTCAACACTCAATGGTACGTAAGGGTTTAAATTATTATTTTCGCAAAAACTAGGTTTTTACCATCCGAACAAGATGATTTTGAAAAAAATCTAAAAAAATGTCTGTCACTGTTTTGGTGAATTTTTTATTTGCATTGTGTCTGTAAACACTAAAACTACCACCTGGCTTCGTTTTCGGTCGCGGTCTTGAGATACCCTGTAAATATAAGTATGTAATTTGAATAATTAAAGTATCTGATATTAAAATAACTTTTTTTATATATGTTATATTGGAGTTTTACCTAGAAACCAGATATTTTCATTGTTGCTCAGTTCTTCCAAGTGACTCCTCAGTGGATGATTTGACCATATAAAAGAGTCAATAGTAGCACCACCATGGCTTGCCTCCTCTACACTCATAATTTGCATGTTTGCATCACAAATCTGAAATTTTATGAGATTTAATAAAGTAATGTTACTATATTTATTTGTTATTTAAATCATTGTTATATTTCATATTCTTTATGTTATTAGTTATTCTCTGTGTTGTGAGATGAAAATATATTCTGTATTTGAAAAAATATAATTCATTTAAGTTTTTTGTTATGTGTGCATTAATAAGTTGAACTTAAATAATAAATTACCATGTAAAATTATCACAGGGCAATTTTATTTTATACAATTGTAATGTATGATATTATTATTTATGCAATATGTCATAGAAACATCACTTTTGATCACTATCATTGCAGATACAAACTCAAGTTTAGGTTCCACTTTGGTAATGTTGTTTAATCAAAAATATAATTCTAGTTATAACAGTTTCATTTTTTTTACATATTCAAAACATAGCTGAGGTTTCATATTGAATGGTCCGTTACAATTGACTATGAAATCGATAACTTGTAGTATACTTACTTTGCCTTATTTTGATGCGTTCATGGTCATTAGCCTGTATCTACTAATAAACTCAGAGTCGTATAGATTGAAGGGATCGCATTCCTCGCGTAATCGCCTTTGTCGTAGCTTACTCAACGAGTTATTAGCAGAATTATCATCCTCCAGAAATTCGAAGATTTCGTAATCATTGGCCATATACAACCATATAACATTCATAATAATTATCGGCCCTTTTTGGACAAGAAACCACTTTATCGCACACCATAAGTATTTAAAATAAATATGCATTTGTTTTTTTACTGACTTTACAAGGATATATCACAGAAAACTGAAAAGTAATGTTAAAAAAGTTGCTTTCTCACAACTGTTTTGTGACTGCTAAGTTTGACATTAAAGTAATATTACTTACTGTCAAAGGACACGTCGTGGTACGGTTTAGGATGAATGATTTGCGATTGCGTCACAAAACTGCTAATTAAAACATGATGGTTTTAAGCTTGTTTTAAGGGCGTCATGGTACGAAATTTCTAAGTAAGGTTAAAACATTACTGCTATAAGAGACGGTAGTAAGGCCCCAGGACTATGTTATTAAGCACCGTACAAACGCCGAAGCAGTCCAGGAATGTGTATCAGCCTATATGTCTAAAAATAAGGAACAGGTAATAGTTAAAAGGAACCAGGCAGCCGAAGAAATAATGTTTAAGGTAATAATAATAATAATAATAATAATAAATTATTTATTTGGAACAAAAACATTACAAGAAACTAGAGTACAATTGTAAGGTGCTAACTGCAGTAGTTACTGGTGTAACTGTGTTGCAGTTAGCAGCGCCCACCTCCACGTATTATAAACATAGTTACAACTTACAAGGAATTACAATGAAACAATAAAAGCAAGGTAGTGAAATTGAAAACAAAAATAAAAAAAAAAAAGATAAAATAAAAAAAAAAAATATATAATAATAATAATATGAAACGTGTGAGTGTATGTATATGAAAGTGTGTGTGCGTGAGTGTGTGTGTGAGTGTGCGCGAGTGTGTGTGTGTGTGTGTGCGAGAGTGTGTTTGTGTGCGTGTGTGTGTGTGTATGTGTGTGAGTCTGGGCATGTGTTACACAATATCCAACTATCTTACACAAAAACATTAATGGGTGCGAGTTAATATAAGGTTTTCTGTGGCGTCGTAAGAAAGAGTCATTAGCCAATTTGAGATGGTCACTTTGCATTTCATATACGTCATAGGATAAATATTAAGGACTTTATTAATATTGTTATACAGCATGGGACTCATTAAATAAAAATGTAAAAGGTAGGTGAAACTGTGTATAAGCAGGTAGCGAAGACTGCACGGAGTGACAAAACGAAGCCGTTCTTTTAAGGCCCTTATAAGATCATCCACCTGCATCCGAATAACGTCGCCGAAATAATAGGTAACCACCCCAACTCTAAGTCCATTAGAGTACACTTCAAATTACTACGAAGGCCTCATCTTGTTGCAGGAGCTTCATCGCAGGAGCCATCGTGCTCTACGCATCAGCCACCGTAAATATAAAACCTATAGATAACGGAAATGGCATACTATTGCTTAAAGAAGGACAAATTTTGAAGCAAGATAACTACTTTAATTTAGCTTGTATTTATAATATTACTAGTTTACGTCTTACTTCTATGAAGTTAATGTCACTATATATAAGTACTAGAGCTGCAGAAGCTTCAGTGTTTGGAGATCTGCATAAGACTTACAGAGACCAGATTAAACATAATCTTAATCTCATTAACAAAAAGTTAGAATTTTTAACACCTCAAATTAGAAGAAAACGTGGTATTATTAATGGTTTAGGTTCGGTAGTTAAAGCAATTACAGGCAATCTCGACAATCAGGATGCAATTAAATTCGAAAATGATATAGCTAGGGGAAGGTGAGGTATAATGATCCCCTTAAGGGCAAAACTTAAATGTGGCTAAAGTTAAGGGCAAAATCGCAAGATTTCTATTGTTGGAGGTAGTGAATTTACTTAACTTTGTAACTACATACTTATTATTTATTAGTTGTATATAGTTTTTTTGTGTTAGAGGTTTTTGTTAAAGTTTAGGAAAGGATCATTTTATACACACCTATGTATAAAATGATCCCTGGGGTATGGGTAAAATAATCCCAGGGATCATTTTATACGTAAGTTAATAAATATCGGTGAATTAAAACACTCAGCTGTTTTTTTAATCATATGTATTGTTCATAACAATTTAAGTATGTAAGTGACACAAAACTGTGGTAGTCTTCTAGTTTCATTAGAGATCTTTTTTGTAATCATCTGCTACTCAATTAAACATTAAACGTTAAACATTGCAATAAACTTTTAAAAGGTTTGCAAAATTAACAACATACCTAGTCAAGCGATAGGTAAACAATTAACAAACTCTTCCTCTACAAAAAAACATATTATACTCATCCTTATTAAAGGTTTCAATATCAAAATGCAATAGAAAAATCAACTATTCATTAAAAAAAAATCTTATCAAGAACTTAGAATATATCTATAGCCTTAAATATTTTTTCACACTATGCAATTGATTACTAGAAAGGCAAATATCGCAAGTAAAGTCGCCTTCATCGTCACTATCTACTCCCGCGCAAGCCTCATGTCCCCATTTAAGACACACAACGCACCTAATCCACCCTTCGCCTTTATTGTCTTTGAGGAGCTTTCAGTACAGAAGAGGCATTCGGTATCACTATCCTCTTCAGAAGAATCTGATCTGTTTTGCTTTTTTTTTGCATCTTCCCTTTCCGCCTCCTTTTCCTTTCCCACTACTTTTTCCTTTATCGTTCTGTTTGTTGTTTTTTTTTAGTTTATTCGCTTCCTTAAAGGCTCTCTTTTGTTCTATATCTGTTTTCTCTTTGGCTTCCTCTTCAAGGTAATTTTTGTAGGGCGTGCTCGTCAGTACTGATGTGTCTACTCTTATTCGTCTTGCACTCGCTCTTTTTTCAACTATCTTTGGTGTTGGTCGTACTTCCCTGGGTGTAGCAACACCGAAAGATGTGGATGGAAGACCAACAGCTAAAGCTGAAGGTAATCTACCAGAAGATTCAGACGTTGAGGTATTTATTGTGAGTGTTTGTAGTTCCGTAGTGGGTAGTTTATTGTTATGTAGTGTTTCAGTTTCTGGATTACTCCATTGAGGAGAAGGTATTTGCACGGTTTCTGCTAATGAAGGACTTGACGTCCCAGGGATCGGGATGGGAAGTTCTACCGTGTCATTGTCAACATCCATTTCAGTCGTTTCAGCTGCAATGAAATCCACATTATTGAAAATGTCAGGGTTGAACGGATATATTCCTGTTTTGTTGAATCCATTCAAACTATTCAGTGGAACTGCTGCTTTTAGATAGGCCTCTGAAAAAATTTTTGTTATTTGGAACACGGTTACCACTCTCCCAGGATTGTTATTCATCCACTTCTCTAACGCTTGGTTATGATAAACGCTTAGCGGATACATGACTCCAACGTCCAAGGGTTGGAGTTTGTGGGTGCAATGAGGCGGAAGGCATAGAATAGTGACGTGATTATCCCTGGCTTTTAATACCACATTCAATTTTTTTGTATGAGATAGGTGACCATCCAATATCAAAAGAGCTGGATCTTCTGCTGTTGGTTTGGCATGATTTAAGAAGTGATCGAACCACTGAGAAAACACGTATAATTTCATCCAACCAGATGGATTGCATGCACATATAGCGCCTGGAGGCGCGCCATCCATCAATTCTATTTTCATCCGGACTCTGCGGAAGATTAACATTGGAGGAACAAAAGTTCCAGAAGCTGAGGTACAAATCACTGCGGTCGTTGTTTCACCTCTCTCAGCTGAAGTCACTCGCGCCACCTGTTTACGGCCTGTTTGTGCAAACACTCTCGAGTTTTTTGTTGGGACAGTGCATAAACTCGTCTCATCAACATTAAATATCCGATGGGGTGGAAAATAATGTTTATCTTGCACGTTTTTCAAAGTCGAAAAAAATTTATCCACTACAGGCTTATTAAAAGCTCGCGCTCGAGCAGAAGACGTCGATTCTGGGGCACGCATCGTAATGTCCGGATGTCTACGTCTAAATCCACGAAGCCATTCAACTCCAGCTTTTCCTTTTGCTTCAGAAAATGGATGCGGTAAATTATTTCTTACTGCCAGTTGGTAAGCTAAGGTTAAAACATCCTGTGTGGTCAGTCCGTACATTCTAGACTCCATCTCCTTAATATAATCAATAAGTTCCTGTTCTTGTTCTAGGTTAAATACAGTTTGTTTGCTACCTAACGTTTTAGCCGAGCCTACAGCTATTTTATTTTTACCTTTGACTCTTCTTTTTAATGCCATCACAGGGACCTTAAACTCTCTACTTGCGGTTTTGTAAGGCATACCATCTCTGACAGCATCTAATGCCTTTTGCATTTGTTCTTGAGGCCAATTTTGGCGATTAGTTTTGCGTATGTAAATTCTGGGCATGATCTGTAAAAATAACAAATACTAATGGGGTAAAATGATTCCTGGAATCATTTTAAACACACAGAAAGGGATAATTTCGCCTCAAACACTAAATTCCAAGATATCGATCAAAACATAACCTTAAAATATCGCGTGCGGTGATCGAACATTGCTTAAATATTAGCCAAATGCTATTAATACCCGCAAATAAAACAACATTTCAATAAACAGGAATATGTAAAAAGTAATGAAAGGCCAAAAACAGGCTTACCTTAGATCAGAGTCACACTTTTTGATTATTTTTTAAATTAAATCACGCTAAGCGCTCACACCGCCATGACACTTGGAGAGGCAACAAGCAGGGGTGCCGGGAGCATGTTTCATACGCATTTAGATAGATGGCACTAGTTGTCTCTGGTTAAAAGTGGGGGATCATTTGACCTCCAGGGATCGTATTACCTCACCTTCCCCTATTATAAAAAATAAAATTAATAATATACAAAATTCTCAGAAAAAGTCTTTAATAATAGCAGAAAATACAATAGATGAGTTTAGTAATCAGTTAGGTAAATTAGATGAAAATCAGAAATATTTGGGTCAAATCCTTACGAACCTTACTAGAGATAGCGATAGTGTTAAGAACCATTTACATTATTTAGATATATACATTCAAATAGATTTTAGCCTACAAATAGTATTAGATAGATTAATGATTTTAGAAGATGCAATGACGTTTGCTCGACTAGGTACTATGCTTCCCAGTATTATTGGCTCTCAAAATCTTATTGCAGAATTAAATAAATTACATAGACTATATACTCTTAGACCAGTAGCTGAAATAAATATTAATAATATACATATAATAGATAAATCAGTTACAGTAAAAGCGTATAGTACACCACATTCAATTAACTTTATCTTAGAAATACCATCAGTCTCTTCCAAAATATATGATCTTATCCACCTTTATTCCATCCCTGATAAAAATAATCTTACTATTATCCCAAAATCCAAATACCTTGCACTTGGTAACGATGAGTACACTTACCTGGAGAACACCTGCACATTGAAATAAAACTATTTTATACGGATTTTATCGCGATTTGGTTTAATTTTTACATTTTTTAACTTCCCGACGTTTCGATTACTTTACAGCTTTCATGGTCACGGGGCAGACTGAGGTATTAGTCATCCGCTCAGTGACTGTTACAATTAAACTACCCTTAATTTATAATTATTAAATTAAAAAGTTAATTTAAAAAGTTAGCTAGTATTTGCGATCCGATCTACGCAGAAGGAGCTCACGGTGTCTTGAGGTCTGGCAGCTGGTCTTTTGGGTTCCGATTTAATTAAATGTAGAATTGGATCCCATGATGGTGCAAGCTTCAAGCCATCTTCTCTATTGAAATTTGGATGTTTTTTAATTTCAATAGCCTCGCGAAACATCCTGGGCAGGAAACGGTGTTCTTTGGCGAGGATTTGGGGCTGGTTAAAGCGAAGGTAATGCTTGGAGCCTTCCTCTATGTGTTCAGCAACTGCAGACTTCGTTGAGCGTCGGTGTTTGACGTCAGCTATGTGTTCTTTTACGCGGGTCCCTATGCTTCGTTTGGTTTGGCCGATGTAAGAGAGGCCACAGTCGCAATCTATTTTATATACTCCCGGTTCTTGTAAAGGTATATGACACTTGACAGGTGGTAAGAATTGACTAATCTTCTTAGGCGGCTTGTAGTATGTTTTAATAGAAGCACGCTTCAGGATGTAGCCAATCTTGTCCGTGACTCCTTTTATGTATGGCAATATAACCGGGACCCGTTCAACTGTGGCTGGTTTCACTCGGTTTCTGTGACGGCGGCGTGGAATTTGGAGCTTGTTGTCTCGCAGTACTTGCTTGACGTGTTGCAGCTCAGTTGCCAGGTGTTTCTCGTCACAGATTCCTTGTGCTCTCTGAAACAAAGATTTACCCACGGTAGCTAACTGTTTTGGATGGTGGTGAGAATCACCGTTCAAATATTTATCTGTATGGGTCTTTTTCCTATACACAGTATGACCTAAGGACTGATCAGGATTACGGATTACTAAAACATCTAAGAAAGCAAGAGATTTGTTTTGTTCCAACTCCATAGTAAATTGAATTTTATTGTTAATGGAGTTGAGGTGATTTAAAAATGCAGTTACTTGGTCAGTTGGTAAAATTGTGAAAGTATCATCTACGTACCGCTTGTAAAATCTTGGCGAGACCGGGGCTGTACTAAGGGCTGTCTCCTCAAAGTCCTCCATGAAAATATCGGCGACTACTGGAGATACAGGTGAGCCCATAGCGACACCATCCATTTGTACATAGTATTGATTGTTCCACAACATGTAGCCAGATGTGAGGCAATGTTTGAGTAATTCTGCATATTCTAGTGGCATGTCATTCTCTGTTAACTTCTTAGTGACAATTTTGATGCAGTCTTGTACTGGTAAGCTTGTAAAAAGTGACTGGACATCAAAACTAACCATTGTTTCATTGTCAGCTAATTGTAGGTGTTTAATATCACTGACAAATTGGTATGAATCCTTCACAGATGCTCTAGTGTTTCCTCTCAGTGGTGAAAGCACTTGTGCTACGTGCTGAGCCAATCTGTAGGTTGGTTGATGTCCAGTCACTTTTTACAAGCTTACCAGTACAAGACTGCACCAAAATTGTCACTAAGAAGTTAACAGAGTATGACATGCCACTAGAATATGCAGAATTACTCAAACATTGCCTCACATCTGGCTACATGTTGTGGAACAATCAATACTATGTACAAATGGATGGTGTCGCTATGGGCTCACCTGTATCTCCAGTAGTCGCCGATATTTTCATGGAGGACTTTGAGGAGACAGCCCTTAGTACAGCCCCGGTCTCGCCAAGATTTTACAAGCGGTACGTAGATGATACTTTCACAATTTTACCAACTGACCAAGTAACTGCATTTTTAAATCACCTCAACTCCATTAACAATAAAATTCAATTTACTATGGAGTTGGAACAAAACAAATCTCTTGCTTTCTTAGATGTTTTAGTAATCCGTAATCCTGATCAGTCCTTAGGTCATACTGTGTATAGGAAAAAGACCCATACAGATAAATATTTGAACGGTGATTCTCACCACCATCCAAAACAGTTAGCTACCGTGGGTAAATCTTTGTTTCAGAGAGCACAAGGAATCTGTGACGAGAAACACCTGGCAACTGAGCTGCAACACGTCAAGCAAGTACTGCGAGACAACAAGCTCCAAATTCCACGCCGCCGTCACAGAAACCGAGTGAAACCAGCCACAGTTGAACGGGTCCCGGTTATATTGCCATACATAAAAGGAGTCACGGACAAGATTGGCTACATCCTGAAGCGTGCTTCTATTAAAACATACTACAAGCCGCCTAAGAAGATTAGTCAATTCTTACCACCTGTCAAGTGTCATATACCTTTACAAGAACCGGGAGTATATAAAATAGATTGCGACTGTGGCCTCTCTTACATCGGCCAAACCAAACGAAGCATAGGGACCCGCGTAAAAGAACACATAGCTGACGTCAAACACCGACGCTCAACGAAGTCTGCAGTTGCTGAACACATAGAGGAAGGCTCCAAGCATTACCTTCGCTTTGACCAGCCCCAAATCCTCGCCAAAGAACACCGTTTCCTGCCCAGGATGTTTCGCGAGGCTATTGAAATTAAAAAACATCCAAATTTCAATAGAGAAGATGGCTTGAAGCTTGCACCATCATGGGATCCAATTCTACATTTAATTAAATCGGAACCCAAAAGACCAGCTGCCAGACCTCAAGACACAGTGAGCTCCTTCTGCGTAGATCGGATCGCAAAAACTAGCTAACTTTTTAAATTAACTTTTTAATTTAATAAATATAAATTAAGGGTAGTTTAATTGTAACAGTCACTGAGCGGATGACTAATACCTCAGTCTGCCCCGTGACCATGAAAGCTGTAAAGTAATCGAAACGTCGGGAAGTTAAAAAATGTAAAAATTAAACCAAATCGCGATAAAATCCGTATAAAATAGTTTTATTTCAATGTGTAACATTCGCGTAAATCTAAGAAACCATTAAACACCTGCACACTGCTGACCGACGGGATACAACTCTGCAAAAACCTGGAAACAAGAAGAACAGATAACACCAAAGACTGCATCATGTCCCTCGTGCAACACAAATCACCACACTGTACGCGCGCCAAGATGAACCTCGCCGACGGTAAAATACAGAAGATCGGAGAAAGCAGCTGGTTGGTGATCCTGAAAGAAGAACAAATTATTAGAACGAAATGCAATTCGAAGACTGAATACAGCCGAGTATCCGGAGTCGTCCTAATCTCGCTAACTGAAGATTGCAAGATATACCTCATGAACACAACGCTCATATCGCATACCAGCACAATAGTTACCAGTGAAATCATCCCCTTACCTAAGGAACAACAAATATTAAACGGAACCGTAACAACTAGGAACTAGAACTACAAGAAATATCCTTAGACAATATCCATGGACTTATAAACCGAGCGAAGGACATCTCTATAAGTAACGACGTTGATTGGCCTCTAATAGTCGCAACACCCAGCTGGACTACGCTGCTGCTGTATATGTTATTAATAATAGCGGTGATATGGAAACTATGGAAATGGAAGTCCGCTAAACGCCAACAGGACACCAACAACAAGGAATCCCAGAAAACCAAAGGTAGCGAGGACGCTACCGGAAGCAGCCCCTGCTTCCGTCTTAAGGAGGGAGGAGTTACCACGGCATAGCAACCCCTTTATGCAGACGTTGCAGCCCACTTCGAGCATCGAGTCATCATTCCAATAATTCGCCGATGCATTAGTTTACAAATTATTGATTGATTATTTTTATTGTAATAGAATCAGTCTTGTAATAGCTCTCATTTGATAAACGTGTATTTTTAATAAATAAATATTTTTTAATTAAAATCCCGATCGCGGAAACTTAACTATCTTCAATACAATTTTCTTCTATATCAAAGTCAACAGAATTACCCAAGCCTTCAGTATCATCAATAAAATCACTCGAAGCAGCATTCCTCAAGAAACTATAAAAGCCTTTTGCATCTGTTGGAATGAGCCTTAATAGTTCTTTCAGGTCTTGAATTTTTGCAGTAGATAGTTCACGACCAGTCGGATATAGGATAGGAATGTCTATAGCGAAATTCGCCTTCTGTTTCCGACCCTTTCCACCTCTTGATATATCAATCACCTGAGGTTCCTCGTCAAGTTTTGATTTCATGAAAAGTTTTAAAGGTTCATCACGGCGTAATTCTATTTCAAAAGTTGAAAGCCAAGATATATTTTGTTTATTTGCATGACATTTTCGATTTGTAATGATATTTAGTAAAGGTGTTACCGATTTAAAATCATCTTTTTGAAGCCTAGTGACTACAAACTTGTTCTTGCGGCGGCAATTCTGCATAACAGAAATATAATCTTCTGCAGTATATAAACGTAACTGTGATTTCAAAGCACATTCTACGTCTCCAAATTCCGAGTCATTCGGAAGATAAGTATGTCCCGGCTAAAGGAATCTAATAGTTATTTTTTATAGGGTTGCATGGATATGTAAAATATGTAAAAGCATCAGCATCATTTTGATCAGCATTCAGTGGCGATGGTTTTGTTTGCTTTGTATAAGTCACAACGTTAGCACGTATCTTTTTGTGGCTTTTAAAATCTAAGATTAAAGTCTTTGTAGAAAGAAAGTCTCAATCTAGAAAAACTTACATAATTCTCATATTTTTCTTTATAAAGATCATAAATGATGGACAAGTTCAAATTTGGAGCCAAAAATGTAGCTGATGTGCTATCTCTACAGTAATGAGAAGAATACTTAGGTAAACTTTCTATAAATTGCTTTATTTGCAGCAATTGTTTTTCATCGATAGCATTTCTGCCTCCAGATTTAACACCCCTTTTATCATCCATAGGTGCCTGCTCTCTATATTTGTTAAGGGCTACATCAATTCTTGATTAACTAATGCCAAGAGTAATTAAAAAAGCTTTTTTACACACTGGAGTATTACAAATTTTGTATTTTCTACTAAAAGCTCGCTTGGAATGTATAGAATAGGATCTGTTTTTTTTTTACTTCAATAACGCTACCCTGTAATATCGCGCACCTAGCTTCATAAGAACCAGAACTCCAGAATTTTTCAAATTCCTTTTTACATTGATCTATAGATATTTTCTCTGTACACTTCAAAGGACATCTACAATCGCTACTGTTAAACTCCTTCGCACAAACCTTTTTTCCTTTCGCACTAAAGTAATTTTATTTATATTTTATTTATAAATTCTATATTGTACACCACATACACACAAAAAATAAAATAAAAAAGAATTAAAACTAATTTAAATAAAGGTGACAATCGGCGGTCTTATCGCTTACAGCGATTTCTTCCAGACAACCATTAGATGGACGGATTTAAAAAGAAATTAGGAAGAAGAGGTTGGTCACAACATAGGCAAAGAATAATGATAAAAGTAAACAAAAAAAAAAAAAAAAGAATTCAAAATATGCAAAGAATGCAAACACATATTTTCATTAATTATACATAGACTACATAAAATAAAAATATAATACACTACATAAACTACAATACGATATATGAAATATTATTTAAGGGAAAAACGTGAAAATAATAATAAATAAAAGTGACAGGTAATGTGATCTAAGGAGCTTTTTGAAGATGGGAAGGGATATGGCTAATCTTATGGAGAGTGGCAGTTCGTTCCACAAGCGGGTAGCATGGACCGAAAACGATTTGCTGAGGAAAGAACTGCTATGCTCGGGAATTGCTAATACCAAATTCTCTGAGGATCTAAGAGATCGTGCATGTGTGCTGCTAAGGAAAGTAAAACGCTCTTTAAGGTAACGGGGAGTAGTGGGATGAAAAAGAATAGTATATAGGAGGGATAGAATACGAGTATTTCGGCGAAGGCGTATTGATAGCCACTTGAGCTTTGTACGAAATTCAGAAACATGGTCATATTGGCGAAGTCCAAATATAAACCGGATACAAACATTTTGAAGTCGCTCAAGCTTTTCAAATTGGGCTTCGGTGAGATCAAGATAGCTAGCATCAGGATAATCAAGAAGAGGAAGAAGAAGAGACTGAACAAGCGCAACTTTCGTGGGAATTGGTAAAAAGTTCCGTAGTCTTCTTAAGGACCCCAGCAGCTGCAAATAATTTGCGGCTGAGTTCTTGAAGTTGGGGGCCCCAGCATAAGGTTTTGTCAAAAATTCAGCCCAAGTTCTTAACCCTGTCACTATAAGGGATAATGCATCCATCAAATACCAAGCAAGGTATCAGATTGGTATCTATTTTGGAAACCATCCTGGAGCTGCCAACAACAATAACTTGAGTTTTCACCGGGTTAACTTTCAGGCCATGCATCTTACTCCATTCGTTTATGCGTGAAAGATCTTTGTTGATTGCAGATATGGCCTCCGTCACCCTGTCAACTGGTGCTTGGTAATATATTTGTAAATCGTCTGCATACAGATGGTAGGAAGAAATAAGGTCATTGGAGATAGAATTAATAAATAAAGCGAAGAGCAAAGGAGATAAAACGCCGCCCTGAGGAACGCCAGCAGAATTATCGCACCACGAAGAAACTGCTTCTTCAATACGTATACGCTGTCGGCGCCTCATCAGGTAACTACGAAACCAGTCAATTACCGTTGGAGATATGTAAATAGAGCAAAGAGTGCTAAGCAAGACATCATAATCAACAGAGTTGAAGGCATTTCTGAAGTCCAGCAGAGCTAGAACTGTCAGCTTGCCATTCTCCAAAGCCGCTCTGATGTCGTCCGTGATATGCACCAATGCAGTTGTGGTACTATGCCCAGGACGAAATCCCGACTGGAAGGGATTAAGGAGATGATTAGTGGATAGAAAGGAAGAAAGCTGGTTATGGATAAGATGTTCGAACACTTTAGAGAGGAAAGGAAGGATGGAGATGGGACGATAGTCGGTGTAAGATGTAGGATTAGGTCGTTTAGGGAGGGGTAAGACTTCGGCATCCCTCCAAAGGGACGGGAATACGGAATTGGAAACAGAGAAATTGAAGATATGACAGAGGACAGGAAGAATTTCGTCCAGAATTGGTAGCAACATATTGCGACTGATACAGTCGGTACCAACTGCATTAGAGGAAATCGATAATATGCTCTTTTTAACATCACAATTAGTGAATTGACTTAAGACAAACTGAGAATAGTCAGGGGTTGGAATAGAGGAAAGATCTTTTATAGTTTTATCTTTAGTCGCCCTATCAAAATTGGGCGAGGCTGTAAAATGAGAATTTATTAAATTTATATTTAAATTATTAGAACAAGAATCAGGACGAGAAATTCCAACTCCCATTGAACGAAGAAAGGAGATGGTCCAGAAATGTATGGACCTTGGGCCATATTGCTGTACAGTACATGAAATATAGTTCGTGAAATTGGCTTTCGATTTCCGTAATAATTACTGTTATGCGTTGCTTATTAACATTATACAAAAATAATTAACAAGCCAAGAACAGCAACACTACAAGTTTTTATGGCGTAGTGAAATGCATATGGTTGACAGCCGATGTCAAAACTTGACACATGAATGACATTTACGAAGTCGTAACTCGATTTCCTGCGTTTTCCATTACTACTCTTTGTAGCTCGTTAATGTTATTACTGCAATGGAACTAGTATCATACTTTATTGATTATAATTACTGGTGGTAGTTAAAATATATACATATATATATGTGAGAGGCCGCCTGGGTAGGTACCACCGCAATGTCTATTTCTCCGGCCAAACAGCAGTCTAAACGCACTGTTGTGTTTCGAATTGAAGGACATTGAAGCCAGAGTAACTACTGGACATATTAAGACTTAACGTCTTCAGTCTCCGGATGCCGAGCGCAGTGGAATTCCAAGCATTGCTTTGATATTCAAGGTGTTGTTTGGTTTTGCTACTGTTTATGAACGTTCGTATCGCTTACCATCAGGCGACCGGCATGCTCGCCTCGCCTTGCAATAAGAAAAAATAGGTTACATAACATAATGTTTATACAAGTGCAACAAGCCTGCAAGAATCTCGTACAGCATGATATATTATGTACATACGTACTGTTTATAGGTATTTAACGGTTAGAAAGTACACCGATATCTGGCCATAAGTGCGAATTTCTTCAAATATCGGCTACACAACCTATCTAAATAATTCAGTTTAGAAATCTGGTGGGTCAGCACAGCACAGACTTTAATCGCTTATCGCGACTGCTAGCATGTTAATAAAAATATATTGTTATATACTTAATAGGCTCTTAGTTATTGAATTGTAAAAAATGGAATCGAATTTGATAGCAACCAAGTACATTTCTATAACTTAATATATAGTAAAGAACTTAATAGCAAATATTTCTATACAAGCTAACATTTTAAACATGTATCAACACCCACTCATCAATGATGTAGATACCTAAGACTTCTGCATACATAAAGTTGAAAATAATATGCTAAGACCTCAGATATTATTTTTCAAATAATGTACATGACATTAATTCTAACTACTGACTATTTTGAGCACGTACAAGGCAAAAGTATGAATTAATTGATGAAAGCAAACTAAAATCTAACAAAACTTGAGGAACATAAAATAAAACCAAATCTTTATTTATATTGTTTTATTCATATTCTTCTAATACATCATCTCCAATCAAAATAACATCCAGGAATGACGCCGGTGCCCCTATATTGTCCTGGTACCGAACCCAACCTAAATACCACACTATGATCATGGTATGAGCACAGCAACCCACTGTCCGTTGTCCAGCTACGCAGCTACAGTAATAACTGACAATCTTTTCATCCCAACCTGACCCTTCCCTTGCTAGCAATAAATATGTATAATATATACGTCCCGATGAGTGACGGGACTTTATTCTTCCTCTAATTAAGACAGGGTCAAGTTGGGATGGGGTTGCTTGTGCTACGACTTCCAGTTGGTTAGACACTTCAATCTGAAACGAGCCATGCTGTCTTATATGTTCCCCGAAATAGCTTCTAGCCTGTTTGATTTGATAAACCCCTAACCCAAAAATCACCAGATCAGACACGGTCATTTCAGGAAAAATATCTAACTCTGGAAGTCGCCCATCAATTCTGATAAATTGGGCTCGATACCTATTGATCCGGTTATCTATTATTAATTGAGCTAGCTCATTGGGCATATTTCTTTTTTGGATTGCCCGTGTTAAAATAATTTCTGCATCCGGCCTATTTTCGATCACTGGATGGAAAGCATTTAAAATAGCTGCACAAATTCGAACATCCTCCATCAGATGGGTGGCAGCTAAATTAAAATATTCATGTCTTAATAATTTAAAGTCTCTGTTTAGACGACCATTGACAACTTCTACCACCCATCTGCACAAGGTGACACATCTAGAATTATTGGCCTTAATGGTTGGCAACTGAGTCTCCCCTGGATCTAAAGATTCAGGCTTGAAAACACAGTAACCCAAATCTTCTAATACTGGGATGGCATCACGAAAGCCTCGATCCAAAATAAAAACATCATTTGGCTGAAACAATTATTGTCTTAATGGTTGATTTTCATTTTGGACCATGGCTTTCATGATGTCAGCATCAGACTCATTTGCCGGATATGGGCCTAAAATATCTAAAATATATCCATCAGTCGCCACGAGTAGGAAGGGTTTCACAAGGTTTCGATATTTGTGCAAGCTATAAGTGTTTTTTTGAAATAAGTAATTTGATGATTTTTGGAGATATATGTATGTTCCGTCGCATATTACAATTGGTACTCTTGCCTCTCTGTTTCCGAATAAGCCCTCAGGTATCAATAGATTTCTATTAATTATATTGTTCCTCGAAATATTTTGAATGCCTAAATACAGAGGCACAAATGCAGTCAACAAGGCTGCCCTGCTTGCTTGTAGCAGTCGCACTACCGAGGACTTACTTATATATAACAGAGAGGCAATTCTTTCATGGGATTCTCCAGATCTAGCTTTAATTAAATATACTGCCAATGCAGTTTTTGCTTGGGTTCCAGGCAATGCTGGACTAATTATATTAAATATATTTATGAAATTGGCTTTTGTCACCCCTGTCCCAAATCTAAAAAACCCATCCTCAATATTATTAAAATTGTCAAATTATAGTGGTATGTCATCTTCTTGAATGCTTAATTTTAACATTTCCTCTATTTCATTTTTCTTGAAACGTTTCGAAAATTGACGCTGATCTAGAAAATCCCAATCGTATAATGATTTGTGGAAGTCGCAAACTCTGGCATTTTCAGTCACATAGACTTTTTGCGTCTTTAAGACAATTTTTTTTTTTTAATATTTTGGTACTCTGTTCCTTTCTTCATTATGGCAGCCAGGCACAAAACATGAAGTACTTGTGTTCGTTGTATGTCCAAACGTGTCGAGACTTATATAATGTGCTTGCTGCGGCATAAGAATAAAATCTTGCTCATTCCTTATAGCTCGATTTATTTGCAGCCAGCAGTTTGTGCATGTACTGGCTTGTTCTGGTAACTAAACCAAAATAAAAAAAGATTCAATATTGAATATACGGGAGAATTAAGATAGATATGATAATAATTATGCCATATGAATCATTATTATATTATTTTAAAGAATGGCAAATATGGTGGCAAAAAATCTATTCAAGAAATTCAGTACCTCATTATTATAAATCCGTTCTGCTTCTTGCCTCAGAGGGCCACTTCTAGGCAAACTATGTGTGTGCCCTTCATCAATAATTGTGCTACACATTGCACATACAAGGTGTCGAGACTGTTGCATGTCTGTGGCACGCTGCACTTGTCTATGTGCAGCCATCCAACAAGCATAGCATACACGGCCCCCTTGTGGTATCTAAATAAAAGTCACAATAAATAAAATAATTTTTAATAAAAAATAAAAACCGACTTCAAAGTGCTACTACAAAGTAACAAATAATATATATTTCATCGTGCTAGTACACAATGATTAATGTTCTTATTGACTTGACTAGCTAACAAATCTTAAATACGTAATATTTTGAAGGCGGGTCGCTAAGTGCCGAACATGAACCTACGCCTTACGCTTAACATTAATTTGTTAAAGAAATTCTAGCGAAAAACACGCAAGATTTACACGGAATATTAATTTGTCTTAATATATCAGGCCGTAATCGTCCACTGTTGAGCATGGGACACAACATACCCTTTCTTGTACTTAACTGCCTTTATGTCATGCAGGTTTCCTGACTATGATTTAAATATATCACTATTAAAGAGTTTAGTAATTGAATATCATCAACACACAAGTGACTCCGATAATTCCGGAGGTGTATACCCTGGAATTATAACCGAGACGGTGGTCAACCGTCTCGTGGATCATATCTAGATAATTATCAACAGGCTACCACACACATATAAGACACATAGAAATTCTATCAAAACTTCAATAAATTTACACGTTGGATTAGCACATTATATTCATTTTTGTTTAATTTACTTACGTGCCTTTCTGAGCCAACATTGCAGGATCTACATGTAATATCAAATGGTGTAACATTTGCTTAAAGAAGGATGCCAGATTTCCATAGAGACTTAGGCTTGATGCAAAATATTCACGGACAAACCTGAAAAGTATTTCGATTTGCAAAACATAGTATCAGAAACGGTTGTGTGTTACTATTTTTCACTGGGAACTGCTTAAAAAAAAGTAATTTTCAAAATTGTGTTTACTTTTGAGGTTATGTAATTTTGTTTACCTTACTCTAAGATGTTTATAACCTTACTCATATAATATTAAGGTACTATTGAGCACGGGTCTCCACTCGATTGAGACGTGTTATGTATACAACCACGATCAAACCAAATCGTTCATACAAGTTATCCTGTATAGAAGTGCAAAACATGGCGGGTAAATAGGTACATAAAGATAATAAAAATAGAAAAAATCTATGTTTCTGATTTTTTAGACATTAGTAGTTACTCAATATTTTCCATATTGAATAAGTTTTACATACATACATAAACTCACGCCTTTATCCCCGAAGGGGTAGGCAGAGGCGCTATTAGGACACCCACATTTCGCCTTGCATGTTCCGTCCCACGATGTGATAGGGGGCGAGCCTGTCGCCATATCGGGCACAAATTCCTGACTCGGGGCTGATAATGAATAGAAAAATCCAATATCACTCGGGATTCGAACCCGAGACCTCAGCTTTGTAAACCGTACCGTAATACAACTACGCCACCGAGGCAGTCAATAAGTTTTACTTAACATTTTTATATTTATGTAATGAATATACGGACTATGCTATATTTATGACCACCATATTATAGCATAGTTACCCACAAACAAATCCTGGTAAAAAAAATAAAAACAATGGTGCCATAAATATTTTATTTAGTATCATTTTGATCATAATCAACTAATAAAGTGTCATCTTCACTTGATGACGTAGATACATGCTGTACATTTAAAATGGAAGCTGTTCCTGACATGGATGATGTAGAAGGCACTGGCTCAGATGAATTGCGCTGAATTGTACGAAATCTCCTCTGCCAACATGGATGGCAAATCTTGTCTGATGCTCGTAACTAAAACAAAATAATTTTGAATTATCTACTGAGCAACATTTTTGCTAATTATAATTTATGAGATGAATTATTTAATAGTTTTATACAAATATTTCAGTAAAAGGGGACCTGTGTGCAAATATAACTAGCAAAATATTTACCAGAAATAAATAGGGTATTTTACTGACATCATCATGTTATTTAAATGTTATAAATGGGTAGCAGCTAGCATAATGTAATTATCATATTAAAGCTGTGAACTGTAGGTCCATTCCCATGCAGTGTAAGAAAAACGTGATAGTTTCCATATGCAAAAAAAAACACATGTATTGCCTGGGATTTTTGTAAATCATAGTAATTAAACTCACACCTTTTTCCCAGAAGGGGTAGGCAAAGGTGCAACCAAGACACCCACCCTTCGCCATATATTTTCTGTCCCACAATGTGATAGGTGGTGAGCCAGTGGCCATATTGGGCACAAATTCCGGACAATGGGCTGATAATAAATAGAAAAATTCAATATCACTTTACCCCACTCAGGATTCGAACCTGATACCACAGCTTGGCAATCATACTGTACTGCGCCACTGAGGCAGTCAATTGTAAATATGATATATATTGTTATAGTGAATAATTAAAAATATTCTTCCTTGTCATATTGAATGAATCATATTGAGGGAGTTAAAATGAGCAGATGCAGCAGTGGCGAAGGGTGACATTTTTTAAAAGGGAAGCCGAAGCTCAAAACACAAAATATGTTTATTTTCTTTATCCTGTTACTAGCTTCTGCCCGCAAACTTCGTCTGCGTGGTTAATTTTATTTGAAATCTCCCATCCCGTCCCGTCCCATCCCGTTATATCCCGCCCGCCCCGTCTCATTCTCACTAATGAAATGTAATCCAGTCCCATCCCATCTTTTTGAGTATGAAAAAGTAGCAAATATATCGGAATTCCTTCTTCATCCCACGGGAACACTATTTTTTTCGGAATAAAAAGTAGTCTATGTTACTTCTAATACCTCCAAGAATATGTGTACAAAGTTTCATGATGATCGGTTGAGTAGTTTTTGCGTGCAAGCGTAACAAACAAACTAACATTCACATTTATAATATTAGAAGGGCTAAGGGATTACGAAATGACTACAATGCGACTAGTACTAAGTAATCTGTGAATGCGACTGATAGTAAGCGTAGTGCAGTCCGAATAGAGATAAAAAATTTACTGTGTGATGTTTCACAGAATGAACGCAAAACGCGACACACTTATGCACGTGTGTCCTTATATTCGGACCTTTGCGAATATCCTCCCACCAGCAAATTATTGCTTCGAGAATCTTACTCACCAAACTAAAATAATGGGTTTCATTTGGTAAGTGATATTGTGGCATCTGCCTATTGCGGCCGTCAATTAAATTTTAATATTTTCGTTACCTATGTACTTATACAATATTTACAATGTCCATGAAATAAAAAGTAAACCATGCTTACATAATGAGAAAAATAAAAAAGTATATTTCTAAACTGCACGTGAATATAAGATTAATATAAAAGAAATAAAAACCTAGACTCAATATGTTAACAAGTACGATAGCCCCGCATTTATCAGTTGTAACATTAGTAAGACAATGTATTCCTCAGGCGAGGATCGAGCACGTCCTAAAATCTAAACACTAACTTTATTTGTAAAATCGACAACCTAAACATATTAGTACGCTTCTAACGATTAGTAATTTTCATTAAAACCATAATATTAATATTACACATTTTGTAATTAAAAACATTTAAAACTAATTGCATGAACCATGAATATATTGTAAAAATGTAAATACAACACTTATAAATACATTAAACTCCGCATTTCGCTATTGTAATAAGTAATATCTATACCTAAACACACGAAATGCCGGAGAAGCTGCGGCTTGTCTCTTGCTTTTTTAGCGTAAATTGAACCTTAAATCACTATCAATTTAAGGTACAATTTTGCGTGGTTTGTTGCATACTATACAATGCGTAACGGGCGGCGCGGCGGCGGCGCGGCGGCGGCGCGGTGGCGGCGGGGCGGCGGCGGGCGGCGGCGCACGGGCCGCGCTAGTGTTATTGAATAAGCCGAACAATTTTACAGGAATTCGCCAGAGGTCGCACCGCGTCGCAATAAAAAGGGATTACTGTGCCGCTTCCTAGTAATGTTTACGTATCTGGCCGACAGATGTCGTTGAATGTAAAAAATAATAATTGAGTTTTGATATTAAATAAATAAGTTTGAATAATTTGCTTGTTTATAGTGTAATGATAAATTACAAAAGGGAAGCCGGTAGGAACTGGCTTCTAAGGAGCCTTCGCCACTAAGATGCAGTATTGGTGTTATTATTTGTCTTGTAAGTGTAAAAATATGTATATGTACTATTTACCTGCCGTGGTGCAATCAAATCTTCAATGATATGTTTGATAGCACTTTCTCGTTCAGAACTGTTGCTCAGTAAATGAGACCGTATATGATGTAAAGAATGTCCACAACCAACACAAAGATTTTGGTGACCCATTGTTTGTGTTGGTACTCCATCTCGCTTATTCCGAGCTTGTTCAATTAAAACCCAGCAGGCATGACAAACTACACTACCACTTTGAATCTGCAACAAATGTGATAAGTTATTAGCATATTCCATAATATTATAGGATACAGTGAGTGAAGGAGGAGATTGTTTTAAGTTATGGTCTTGGGTCTTTAATTAAATTGTTTAAGTTATGTATTACAAAATAAGGAAATAGATTCAAACAAACTTAAAGCTTACCTCCGAAAGAGAATTCCATTGTTGTATTAATGAACGGGCCTCCTCATTATCAACAGAATGTCTCCGCATTCGAAAGACATTCACGCCACAATTGACACAGCGGGATTCCGACATTTTTCTAAAAATGACCAAATCAAATGCCCACTCGACGTCCTTTATCCTTATGGTTAATAGGGTTGTAAAACAGCGTAGAAGTTGCAAATGCTTAACGTAAAACTTTTGAATTAACTGTTTTCGTGACGTACGACAACTGAAACTACGCACGCAATGTTGCCATTTGGCGAAATGTCGAAAACTCTACTAATCGATTATAATCGATAGTAGCACAATGTTTAAGCGTATAAAAATATATATGCCTGCATAAAGTACTATTAATAATTTTAAATTACTTATGAAATAGTAGTTTACTGTATATAATCGGATATAATAAATTCTTAACTAGTTTTATTAAATACATAGCCATTTTTGCAACCAAATCGATATCGAGTATCGATTCATTCGTAGTTTATTTTAATTTATATTATTACCACACTGGTTTTAAATGATAGGCGGAAGTCGGTTAACGTCAATTCATCATTAATATATTATTTGTTTATTGTACAGTTCCCACCATACAATTAGTACATTAAAATAAATGGAACAATTTAATATAATCGTTCACGTATTTATATGGCTTGTCCGCGGTATTTAAAATAAAAAAGTATTTTAAGCCTGAATCTGGCATTGTCCTTTATACGTGTTTGTTATTTAGCGACCCGCCTTCAAAATATTACGTATTTAAGATTTGTTAGCTAGTCAAGTCAATAAGAACATTAATCATTGTGTACTAGCACGATGAAATATATATTATTTGTTACTTTGTAGTGGCACTTTGAAGTCGGTTTTTATTTTTTATTAAAAATTATTTTATTTGTCCCTTTTTAGTTTTCATAGGCATCGTAATGATGAGAAAGGTGATCATAATATAATCAAAACGTAGTCTTTAAAATTTTCGAATCCTTCAGACCAAACATGATATTATTGCTGTGAAATTATGAGAAGATTGTAAGTCATTATAATCATGATATCCGCTATTGTTAGACACTGACCAGGTCGGATTCTCTTAGTTTACGTCGGTAATTAACGTATCTGTTTCTCTCACTCTCCCTCTTCTTCACCTACTTTTATATTGAAAACGGAAATTAATTGTATCTTTTACCTACCCCCCCCCCTACACGCCTTTCCCCTTTTAACCCCCCCTTTGTAGTAATACACTTATACTGAACCAGGTGCAAAAAGAATTATTGCCGTACCGTTCAATTTTGAGGAGTTCTGTTCTTCAGGTCCGAAGATATTCATCAGGTCATCACCATTTTTTAATTACACCAATCTAACATATCATACTTGTCGACAAAATTATTATTTTTTTAATCGTTTAAGTACTGCCACAGATATTGAGTATTTACATTAGTATCTATTTTCTCCCCCCCCCCCCATACACCCCTTTCCCCTTTTAACCCCCCCTTTGTAGTAATACACTTATACTGAACCAGGTGCAAAAAGAATTATTGCTGTACCGTTCAATTTTGAGGAGTTCTGGTCTTCAGGACCAAAGATATTCATCAGGTCTTCACCAATTTTTTATGGTACCAACCTAGTACATCATGCTTTCCGACAAAAAAGAAATTTTTAAAATCGGATCCCAAATACCAGCGAAATCGAGTAACAAACATACAACAAAAAAAAAAATTCAGTCGAATTGATTACCTCCTCTTTTGAAGTCGGTCAATAAATCACCACAGTTATGCATAATATTAGTACATGCATAGGTAGTTATAGTATATTTAAGTGGAAATATTACACAGTTACATATACTTATAACTTAGTTACTTTATTATTTAGTTGCATATGGATATTATTAGCTCTCTAGGATTTATCCTATTTAATATTTCATTTCGTTTAGGTTCAGATATAGTATGTGACCGCCTTCGGCTAAGAGACCGATTGCAACACACACATCGATGTAAATTGGTGTTAGTTGACAGTGAGATTCCCTGCTGGTGCAATTTCCTCCTTATATACATCCAACAACCATGACATAACCAAGATGCTTCAGGTATCTAGAGTGAAATAGAAAAAAATATAATTCATATAACAATTTAAAGAACAATAAACAAATGTCACTTCTTATAAACTATTTTTACAAATAAGAAGCGAAATTGACCTTTTAAAGAAATAATGGACACAAACACTTAACCAAAATAACGTTTTATTCTTAAAACTTTTTACACCAATTATTAACCAAATCAATTACACAAATAATGAGCCAACAATTAACACGAAAACTACTCTTATGTACCGACAAAATAATATGACACGAGAATCAACAATGCTCCGTTCAACCGCCCGCGAAAAGTGAGTCGCAGCCAATGATTATAGAATAAAGAGGTCACGTGACACGGATCCCTTTGTTTTACCAACATGGCGGCGGCTCCGCCCCTAAAAATAGTGATACGCTAGTACCGAATTTTCTATCGACATCGATGCATCAATAGTGGCATAAATACGACTGGCAAACTTTGAATGTACATAAATATCAGTGTATAAACTTGTATAACTTTTTTAATTTTCGCTTTACATGTCAATTGAGTATAAACAGGGGATTTTAGGATTAGACAGTAAAGTCATTCAAAATTAAATCCGATAAAAATAGTTCGACGTTTTGATATTTTATTCATACTATGATTTATTTCATGGTAAGTTTTACCTGATGATTGGATTGGATTTGTGTCAAATAATACACACGTGAGATAAAATACAACTTTATTAATATTTATAATTTGCTTGCGACTTCGTCTGCGTGTATAAGACAGCCTCCGCGGCGCAGTAGGTTAGACGCCGGCTGTGAAACGAGAGGCTGCGGGTTCAATCCTCGCACGGGGACAAATATTGATAAGGCCGAAAATTCTCTCGTAACTTCTGATACCCACGACACAAGACTTAAATGATCTTAATGTGGGGTTAGGACCATGTATGTGACTGTTGGGTGTATTTATTTATTTATTTATAAAATAATGTGGACGTAAAAGAAAACTACATGAAATCGCAACAACTATTTTATTGTTACCTCTTCTTAATTTTTTTACAAACATCAACGTGCAACATAAACGTAAAATAATGCACCCAACAAGCTAAGGTCGTGTACGCTGTCGTCACATTGTGTTGCAACCATTAGCGTCGCGTATCGAAATGATTAATGGCAAATTTAAAATATCACTTTTTAATTATTAATTTTACCAATTTAGAGATTATTAAAATTAAAAAAGTCCATAAGGTCTACATCAATAAAGATTACAAAAAAAAAAAAAATTACTTATTTTGGAGCGTTGTGCATATTCCCTATTGCCCAATTTGATAATTGTAACTGTAAAAGCGACGATTGTTTTGTTATTTTTTTTTGTATCGTCGTATAAGGGTGGTAAATACACAGTTTTTCCTAAAATAATAAATTGACTGCCAAAATTCCGTGACAGTTCTTAACAATAATCAAGGTAGTTAGTCATATATACTCAATAATATTGCCAAAGAAATATATTTACAAAATATAAACTTATCTTTTTAATATAGAGTTTTTAAGTGGCCAGTTCTAAAAACTTAGTAAACAACAATGAAAATATGTACACTAAACTAACAACTTAAATAAATAACTAGAAATACAATATCTACACAAAACGAACAGTTAAAATGTAAAAATAGAAATTTGTTGGAGCACAACGCCATCTAACGATCCGCGTGGGAACTGCGCGGACAGCTCACAGCGCAACGATAAAAAAAAAAATATTTTAATAGATCTTTTATAGATTATCTGGATTCAATTCATTCTCTAGTTTTATATCATTCATTCCATTCGTTCTAACGTAATTTTCTAATACGCATTCGTTTAAAAAGACAATGTACAATAATTGAGCATACATCATAAACGTTCTTATGGAAAAAGGGAGAATTTCATTTGAATATCCTGCCGGCCAAGATTACAAACATCATACACAAAACATTGGACCTTCGATCCGAATTCATTACATTCAGCAGCAAGAAACCAGTCATTGCCGGTAGCCGGAGAGGACAAAGCACATGGAGTAACCAGGCGTCAGCATCTGAGCATCAGCCAGCAACGGTCAGGTTATCCATCACTCCTCTATCCCTTTCTTATTCGTTCTGTGCTAATATCGTACCTATACGTTTCCAGAGGTTCGATCTGCGTATTTGGCGCACAAGGTGACCCGACTCGTAAGTACCTGTGTCTTTATATACCACCAAAATGAGTGACGATGAGTGCAAAGTTAATATTAGTGATCTTAAAAGACAACGCGGTGCGATCAAAGGTAGATTAACCCTTTTTGTAAACTTTGTTAACAAATTAGACAAGTCATGTGTAGATTCCGTAACCAAAACTCAAGTGAAACTACGAATGCAAGCGGCATCCAGTTTCTTTCACGAGTTTAATCAAATTCAATCAAATATTGAACGTTGTGTAGACGAAAAAGATTTATTGTCTCAATTAGAATACAGGGATGCGTTTGAGTGCCAATATTTTTCGAGTACCGCCGTCGCAAAATGTTTCATTGATGAAGATGAACAAAATGAATCGAAAAACTCTCAGTGCACTTTCAGTAAACCTTTATGTGTTAAATTACCACAAATAAAGTTGCCTGCCTTCGACGGATCATACGATCAGTGGTTGGAGTTTAGAAACTCATATGTAACCATGATACATGACCGCCAAGATCTAGATTCAATTCAAAAATTCCACTATTTAAAATCGTCTCTCAGTGGATCTGCATTACAAGTGATTAGTGCATTAGAATTTACGGCCACTAATTACATACACGTTTGGGAGTTACTTGAGAATAGATTTCATAATAATAGATTATTAGTACAAAACCATGTGAAGTCATTGTTTTCTGCCCAATCACTCAATAAAGAATCTGCGGCGCAAATCCGGAAATTGATAGATACTGTGTTACGCAATTTACGCGCACTTAATTCTTTGAAGGAACCCACCGATTCATGGGACACGTTGATAGTATATTTAATTGTCACCAAATTAGATACGGCCACTGAGCGGGAATGGGAAACCTATAAAGGTACTCTATTTTCGGATTCGCGTAAAGATTCTAACTCTGTAAAACTAGACGATTTACTTACATTTTTAAGGAATAGGGCGGATATGTTAGATATGATAAAGTCGAGTAATAAAAGTAACACTATGCATTTCCAAACCAAAAATGATTCAAAGGCATCATACGATTATAAAAAACATTCCAATGCACAACACACTAATAGTTATAAGTGTACTACATCGGGTATTCAGAAGAAACGTAACAACTATACATGTCGGTTATGCAATGGTAGTCATCCTCTCTATTCATGTGCAAACTTCCTTAACATGCGTATAAAAGATAGGTTACAGTTTGTGACATCGAACGGTATATGCCAAAATTGTATACGTACAGGTAGCCACACAATAAATGAGTGTGTTTTCGGTGCCTGTAAGTTATGTCGTCAAAAACATAACACATTGCTGCATGTTGATAATGACATCAATACAAATGTAGCGCCACAATCGTCAGTTAACAATTGAACCACTAATTGGAAGAAGGGAATAAATCCAAAAAATAGGAACGGAGATAATAAAAAAAAACTTCATAACTTTTTGCTTTCAACTTATAAACTTATAGGACATCAATGATTATTAAGAAAATATCAATCCTGATTTATTCACCGACAGACCTGCCTTAAATGTATAATATTTATTTATGTGTGTTCATCGAAATGTGTTGGATTTATTCCCTTCTTCCAATTTATCATTATTATTCTAAAGATAAACCATATATTACATGCTTTTATATAATATATTAATAGTATACAATAATTGTATACTGGTCCAGGTACAAAATAATTTGAAATAATAGACAATATAATGACAAAAACTATTTATTTATTACAAACTTGTAAAGACACTCTGTTATCCTTCTATTCTTCATTTTCGGATCTTGTAGTTGGCCAGGTCAGAATTATATCGTAGAAATCTTTGAATTCGTTAGGAATATATTGGATTATTTTTTGTATGTCATTCATTTTTTTCTCATTTATGGGTATTTTAGTGACATATGCCAGAGTTTCAGGTATTTTCGGGTTTGTAGAACGTTTTTGGAGCGTCAAATACAACTATAATGGCGGGTATTAGATCGCTAGTATGACGCCCCCTACCACTATGTGATGCGATTTTGTTTATCGAATAAAAAAGAGGCAAAAAGAAATATTATTTCTATACACGTAAAGTTGATAGTTGGAAGAAGGGAATAAAGGAAGGATTTGTTTCCTCCTTCCAACTAACAATTTTTTTAGCCCCATGAATCTATACGAAATGAATGGACATTGTTTGTTTTTTCGAACTCACAACTTAGCCCTACGTCTAAAGAATGTAAGAGTGTATAAAAGTGAATATGTCGAAAAGTGGCGTTTATTCCCTTCTTCCAATTGGTGGTTCAATTATACGTCGTCACAGTCATCTGTCTCGCACTGCGTAAGCGGAACAGCTGATCAGATTGTTAACCCCGAGTGTAAAGCGTTCACCGGCGTAAACGCAAAAGCATTGCAGACAGTTTTGCTGTCAACTGCGTTAGTTGAAGTAGCCGATTCGAAAAATAACTACCACACAGTTCGTGCGTTACTTGATAGTGGTAGTCAAAATTCTTTTGTAACAGAGAATTTATGTAAGCGATTAAACATACCTATTATACAGTCCATGATACGTATTAGCGGCGTGGGAGAAACGATATCACATGCCAATCAAACGTGTACAATTAATATGCGTTCAAAATTATGCGATTTTAAGACCGATTTGCATTGTTTAGTTATGCCGAAAATCACTGCGCGTATGCCTGCGCTAAACGTAAATTATGATTCTATGTGCATACCTACTTATATTACACTCGCCGATCCTTCGTTCAATATCTCGGCAGAGATCGACATATTGATAGGCGCGGACGTATTCTGGTTTTTATTAAATGAGAATAAAATGATTATGCTGGAGCGTGGTCCATGCCTACAAGATACTAAGCTGGGTTGGATTATATCCGGTCCTGTTTATGATAAACATATGCGTACCTTAAACACACCTACAGTGCAATGCAATTTTACCCAGATTGATTCCCAATTACGTAAGTTTTGGGAAATTGAGGAAATAAATATTCCTCGTGTTTTGTCTTTAGAAGAAAAAATATGCGAGAAGTTGTTTAGTGAAACTACTCAACGCGATAAACAAGGTAGATTCTCGGTCAGAATGCCCTTGAAACAATCGCCGGACGTGTTGGGAGATTCATATAATAGTGCAAAAAATAGGTTTTTGTCATTAGAAAATAAATTGCAACGTTCATCACAATATAAAAAACTTTATTGCGAATTTATGCGGGAATACGAACAGTTAGGGCACATGACACTTTTATCAGACAATATTGACGATGTACCTATACCATATTACATAATGCCTCACCATGGTGTTTATAAGGAGAGTAGCATGACCACAAAGTTACGCGTAGTCTTTGACGCTAGTGCAAATACGACTAGCAATAAATCACTAAATGATATTCAACACGTGGGGCCTACATTACAAAATGATATTTTCTCCATTTTACTTAGATTCCGACAATATCGATATGTCGCTTGTGCAGATGTCGAGAAAATGTACCGACAGATTACAATTCAACCTGATCAACGCAATTTACAGCTGATTTTGTGGCGGACACACAGTAGTAAGCCACTTCTCGTGTATCGGTTAAACACGGTGACCTACGGGACCGCGTCTGCTCCATTCCTTAGTATTCGGTGTTTAAAACAGCTGGCGAATGAATGTGGCGATGACGTCATTGCGCGCCTAATCAATGACGATTTCTATGTCGACGATCTGTTAACGGGCCATGACGAATTAGAGGTTTTATTAAATATTTGCAATAAAACATCTTAAGTATTACAAAGCGGTTGTTTACCTTTACGGAAATGGACTTTTAATTCTGTTGTTAACCCGGAAACCGGCAAGAATTTAAGTATAGGTGAACTTTGCCAGTCTAAGACATTGGGTTTAGGTTGGTCTAATAAAGTCGATAAATTATATTTTACTTCTGATTTAAACACGTGTCAAAGCGATAAAATGATAACTAAACGAATAATTATTATGTCAATTATTTCACAGATATATGATCCATTGGGATTAGTCGCGCCGGCTATTACTACGGCTAAGATATTATTACAGTAGCTGTGGCTGAGTAAAATTGATGGGATGATGAGGTTCCAAACAATATTGCGTCCATTTGGCATAAGTTTGTGCATACCATTAAATATTTGCCCGAGATAAACGTTCCCCGTTACGTATTACAAGAAAATGTTCAACGTAAAGAATTGCATATTTGTACCGACGCCTCGCAGGTGGCATACGGTGCGTGTGCATATATACGTTCATATAATGATAGTGATAACTCACCGGCTACGGTTCGGTTATTATGCGCCAAGGGTCAAGTCGCCCCTATAAAAACTGTTAGCATTCCACGCCTTGAACTATGTGGAGCATTAGTTGGAGCAAAATTATATAATAAAATAATTAATTCATTAAACTTAAAATTCGATAAAGTATATTTTTGGACTGACTCCAGTATAGTGCAGGGCTGGCTTCGTATGTCACCACATCAATTGAAAACCTTTGTGCAAAATAGGGTTGTGCAAATAAACGATTTAACAAGTAATTCGATTTGGCGACATATTAAAGGCAAGGAGAATCCTGCTGATTTATTATCTCGCGGTGTTTATTTTGATGCGTTAAAGGACGACCACTTTAGCTTTTGGTGGTTCGGCCCTAGTTTCCTACGCGACCCGACGTCGAGCTGGTTGACAGCAGCGTGTGATGAAAATACTTGTACTGATGTTGATTTACCGGATGTGAAACAGCATATTACGTTAAATTTTGCTTCTTTGGATGCGGATCTGACTTTTACATTTGAGAGATTTTCATGCTTTAATCGTTTACAAAGAAGTTATGCATACGTGTGGCGGTTTATCGACAATACACGCACTTCGCGCAGTGCACGCGAAACCGGCTCGTTAACAGTCAGCGAGATAACAAAAGCTGTGCAAGCGTTAACGCGATTGGTTCAAAAACAATCGTTTTACGATGAATATCATAACCTTATACTTAATTTACCTGTAAAGTATAAAAATGATAAGCGCATCAATAAAATCTCAGGCCTAAATATATTTTTAGATGAGAATAATATTATTCGTGTAGGTGGTAGACTGTGCAATTCCCAGTTTAATTACGATAAAAAGCATCCTATGTTGTTGTCTGCAAAGCATCATTTTACATGGTTGTTGTGTGCATACGAACACAAAAGATTACTTCATGCTGGGCCTCAGCTTCTGGTTTCTACCATGCGTGATAAATGGTGGGTACTGGGAGCGCGGAATTTAGCTCGGCAAGTGGTTCATAAATGCGTTACTTGCACTCGCATGAGAGGAAAAACATTAAATCCACTCATGGGTAGTTTACCATCCGAACGCCTCGAATCAAATTTTCCATTTATTAAATGTGGGGTAGATTATGCGGGACCTGTGTTCGTTTTGAACCGAAAAGGAAGAGGCTCGACTTTAATTAAAGGTTACATTTGTTTATTTGTATGTTTCACTACCCGCGCGGTGCACTTAGAGTTGGTTGGTTCATTGTCTACGCAAGACTACTTATTGGCACTTAAACGCTTTATCTCACGGCGCGGTAAACCTTATCAAATATATTCTGATAACGGAAGAAATTTCGTAGGAGCAGAAAAAGAACTATCCGTTATTTTTGAGAATAGTAAAAACATATTAGAATTTGCTAGCAGTAATAATATTCGTTTTAACTACATTCCGCCTTATTCGCCTCATTTTGGTGGTTTATGGGAGGCACTTGTAAAGTCATGTAAACACCATTTAAAACGGGTTCTAGGTGACGCAAAATTAACTTTTGAAGAGTTCAGTACGATATTAACACAGATTGAAGCTCTCTTGAACTCCCGTCCCATGTCTCCTCTTTCCGCTGATCCTATTGATTATTCCCCTCTCACGCCAGCTCATTTCCTTATCGGCCGGCCGTTGACTGCGCCTGTGTCCGAGGATCTGACCACTACGCCAACCACCCGCCTGGTACGATATGAGCGGCTTGAACAACTGCGACAACACTTCTGGAAGCGCTGGTCCAAAGAATACGTGTCAGAACTTCAACGTCGAACCAAATGGATGACTAACCGAGATGACATCAACTACAACAGCCTGGTCTTAATAAAAGAAGACAATCTTCCGCCATTAAGATGGAGAATGGGCAGGATTATCCGTTTATTTCCCGGAAAGGATGGAATTTCGAGGGTTGCCGAAATTCGCACCGCAACAGGAATCATCAAGCGCGCCTGTTCCAAGATTTGCCCACTTCCTGTGTGTACCGAATGAAGATGGACGCCGATTTATGAAGTCTTAAGCGGTTGGAAGATGGTTCTTCCAAAGCGGCCGGCATGTTGGAGCACAACGCCATCTAACGATCCGCGTGGGAACTGCGCGGACAGCTCACAGCGCAACGATAAAAAAAAAAAATATTTTAATAGATCTTTTATAGATTATCTGGATTCAATTCATTCTCTAGTTTTATATCATTCATTCCATTCGTTCTAACGTAATTTTCTAATACGCATTCGTTTAAAAAGACAATGTACAATAATTGAGCATACATCATAAACGTTCTTATGGAAAAAGGGAGAATTTCATTTGAATATCCTGCCGGCCAAGATTACAAACATCATACACAAAACAAAATTAAACAATTAGCTAACTAAAGGAATTGTGGCGGACATCGCGAACGAAGGCAGGAAATCAGCACTAAAAAAAATATTTTTGAAATGAATCAATCAAACAAAAATACACTTACGGTACATACATACATTGTATAAACATACATGCGGTGAATAATGTGTGCTATAGATTTTAATTCATGTATAAATATTGACTGTATCGGTGGTGTAGTTGTACTATGGTACGGTTACAATGTTGAAGTCTCGGGTTCGAATCCCAGGTCGGGCAAAGTGATTTTGGATTTTTCTATTCATTATCAGCCCAGAGTCAGGAATTTGTGCCCGATATGGCGATAGGCTCACCACCTATAACAACGTGGGACGGAACATACAAGGCGAAATGTGGATGTCCTTTTTTTTTTTTTTTTTTTTTTGGTATCGGGTTGGAAAATCCTCATGGACATCCTCCGCCCTGGGGAGGCGCGGAGGGGACTGTCAGACTCTTACTGACTAAAAACCAACCCGTGTTCCTCGCCGAAGCATTCGTCGCAACCCCCCGACGGGTATTGGCCCGCCATAGTCGGGCGGGCCCCGTCACCCCGGCCGCAGGACTCCACTACGAGGCGCGCGCGGAACACGACGCCGCCGCCTCAAGGCCTGCTGCTGGTCGGACGACAAGACGCCCCGAGTCTGTCGTCCACAGGCCGCGCCCTAAGGTGGCCGGAAATCTGCCACCCTACGACGCCCAGTGCGTCTGCTGCGGGAGGGGAGAGAGGAGGCAGCCTCTCTCTCCCTTTCCGCCACCTCCTTTGCGAGCATCACGAACTCGCAGAAGGTGGCGACAGCTCTCCATCCTGACTTGCTCCCGACCATGGTTGAAACAATGGCCGGGAGCGAGAGGTTTCCCGCAGCACCTACGGCCGCGACCAAGTCACGGCGCTGCTCAGCCCAAGCTGGGCACTCCGCCAACGTATGCAACGCCGTATCGTCGCGGCGATCTCCACAATGGTGGCACTGGGACGTCGGCTCCCGGCCTAGACGACACAGGTACTTCCCGAAACACCCATGTCCGGTAAGCACCTGCGTCAGCCGGAAGCTTAGGGCGCCGTGGCTCCTGTTGAGCCACTCCTCAAGAACGGGCCTTACCGCCGCTACAGCGGCGTGCCCCGCCGTGGGTAGCGCTAGGCGCGTCTGCCACTCCGCCACTAGGACCTGGCGGAGCTGTGCCCTGCGTGCCTCTACCTCTCGAGGCACCAGGCGCTCGCCCCTCTCGACCGCCTCCACACGCCACCAATAGAGCGACGTGAGGAGCTTAGCGTCGAGGTCCCAGGGCGAGGATCCGGCTAAGAGGCTCGCTGCCTCAAAGGAGATCGTACGGTATCCCCTTATGATCCTGACGGCCATCGCGCGCTGCGGCCTTCGCAGCACCGCGACGTTGCGGGCCGTCAGGGAGTCCGACCACACTGGCGCGGCGTATAGCGCCATCGACCGTACGACCCCCATGTAGAGCCTCCGGCAGGAGGAGTTGGGCCCCCCCAGGTTGGGCAGCAAGCGCGAGAGCGCAGAAGCGGCGCCCATCAACCGGGGGGCGAGCCGTGTAAAGTGCGGCCCGAAGTTCCACCGACTGTCGAGGACGAGTCCAAGGTACTTCATCGTCGACTCGACAGCGATGGAGACTCCTCCTACAATGATGCTGGACCCCGGAGGCGGCTTCGTCCTCGGCCCGTGAAAACACAGGGCCTCAGACTTGTGCAATGCCACCTCTAAGCCCAGCCGCCGGATCCTACCCACGACGTGCGCGACACCAGCAGTCGCGCGTATGGCCGCCTGCCGGTACGTCTTTCCACGCGCTGTCACTAGCGTATCGTCGGCGTAACAAATGACGCCGACGCCGTGGATAAGCGCACCGCGCAGAGCCCAGTCGTACCCCACGTTCCACAGGAGCGGCCCCAACACCGACCCCTGCGGAACGCCGCACGACGTCTCTCGCCGACACCACTCTTCACGACCCGGGTACACCACCGATCTTTCCGACAAATAGGCCCCGACAATGCGTTGGAGGTAGCGCGGCACCCCGTGGTACCGGAGTGCCTCCCTGATGATACTCCAGGGCAAGGTGTTGAAAGCGTTGGCGATGTCCACCCAGTTGCATCTAATACATTACGTTGCACCATTTTTTGCTAAAATCAAAAATACCTATCAGGACATTTAATACATATTAAATAAAATGAAATAAAATAGGTAGATTTTTATTACTATTATTTGACTGAGGAAAATCATTATGAATTACTACTTAGAATTACTTAGAATTCAATCAATGAATATGAAAGTGTTGGTTAAGATAAACAATTATAATAATTAATAATTAAATATAAAACTATTTCTGTTCATTAAAAGGTTGAGAGAACATTAGACAATAGACTTCCAATAGTCAAAATTATCTTGCATGTCATCTTTGTTATTATAATGGTTTCTTAGATTTACGCGAATGTTATACATTGAAATAAAATAAATAACGAAAGCTGTAAAGTAATCGAAATGTCGGGAAGTTAAAAAATGTAAAAATTAAACCAAATCGCGATAAAATCCGTAAAATATAGTTTTATTTCAATCATTGTTATTGATTAACAGTTCTATTATTAATAGGATTATTAGGTAAAATATCATAGTTATTACAATTTCACTTACCGGGAATATTGTTGGGAAGCTGTTATCTTTCAGTCTTGTTAAATTCAATGTTTTATTGATGCAGTCTTTTTCAAAATGTAAACAACAAATAAATGTATTTATTGAAGGGTTCCAATAGTGTCTTCCGATATTTTGTATCCATTTTGTCCTAGTCTGTATGTTTATAGGTAATCTAAAAAATATATTTAATTTCATTTTCTTTATCGTTCTGAATATATATATTCTATTATTTCTTTTTTTGAAAAATAAACATCAAAATATTTAAAAATGATAATATCGATATGAATAATTTCGTATCACATCCCTAAACTTGTGTGTAAACAAACAATACGGTTGTTATTCGTACTACTTGTATAAATAACGCTTAGAAGAGTCTAAAACTTAATCAACAAGATCCTTAAACAATTATAAATGATAAAAACAAACCCAAAATGTAAATTTAGACACATATTTGTTATTATTTCGTAAAAACAGTTACTAACCTATGAAAATAAATTTTGGGGTCCTTTTTGCTTGAACTCGACTAGCATCCTTTACACAACACTGAGGCATTTTAAAAACTTTACAATTAATCTAATAAGCAAACTTAACAAACTTAAGACACGAGATTAACAATGAAAAAAATCGAAATTCTTTGATTGTGCAGATTTGTTTACTCCTATTGACAGATAACGCCACAGTTTGACATTACATGCAGAAAAGAAAAATGGCGTCATTTTGGGCCAAGGGCGGTCTCAGTGTGGTTAGTGAACAAAATATTGCCATATTCGGAACAATGGAGTTATTATTTGTCTCTTTCATTAAGAGATAAGTTAGCTTTGTGTAAATGAGACAGATACATAAATGTACAATTCCGCGCCGATACTCCTAACATAATTATAACTTAATATATAGTACTACTTTTGTGCGTAATCCTCTTTATTCTTTAATCATTGGTCGCAGCGCCAACTGTCACGCCTTTTTTTTTTTTTTTTTTTTTGCTGCACCGTCTAATTTGTTTTTCCCTAGTAGGAGAGTTTGTTAAGACTATGTATTCCGAAGCTATTTAGGAAATGTATAAAATATTCTTTCAATAATTATTTTATACATACATATCCTAGGAAATGTATACATTTCCTAGGCATTGTATAAAATTCCAATATCGTATTAGGAAATGTATAAGAATAATGGTTTCTGTTATAAAACACGTTGAAATAAAACTACTTTATACGGATTTTATCGCGATTTGGTTTAGTCCGCCCCGTGACCACGAAAGCTGTAAAGTAATCGAAACGTCGGGAAGGTAAAAAATGTAAAAAAATTAACCAAATCGCGATAAAATCCGTATAAAATAGTTTTATTTCAATGTGTAACATTTGCGTAAATCTAAGAAACCATTATAAAACACGTTGTTCAAATGAGAGTAATATTTTTTATCACAGGTAACAATCATAGCGTTAAATTCTATAATACTCGTATCTTCATATTACCTATGTTACTAATTAAAATTATAAAATCTTTGTGCCAAAGCATAAAATTGAATTATTTAACAATGATAACTTATGGCTGGAGGGAGTATTTTTTAGGCGATACTTTGTTTTTAAAACAAAAAGTACGCAAGGCATAGAATACAAAATGTTACAGAAATGATGACCTTACATAAAAACTGTTTGGAACGGGAATGCAAGCTTGTAAGCTTTAATTGTAGATCAATCAAAAGATCACTTGATTACGTAAGGGAAATGTGTTTATCCTCGGATGTAATAGCCCTTCAAGAGACGTGGTTACTCTCGCATGATTTGGAATATCTCAGCAGTATCTGTCCAGATTTTAGTGCCACGGGCGTATCGGCAACGGACTCATCTAAGGCATTGCGCGGACGCCCCTATGGGGGTGTTGCGTTGCTTTGGAGATCTAGTGCATTTGATAGTGTTGCAGTAATAAAGTGTAACAATGTGAGACTGGCTGCAATTAAAATAAACATTTCAAGTCGTGATATACTTAATTTCTCTGTATATATGCCTGTGTGTAACATTAATAATTTAAGTGAATATACTGATTGTTTAGCCGAAATACATGCAATCGTAGTGTGGCGTACATAACATTTAATTTATTTAAATCTTAAATTAAATTTTTACATATTTATATATTTACACATATTTACATTTTCATATTTATAAATAACATTTTACATTTTACACACAATATTATTTATACAATATTTATTAATACAATATTATTTACACACTTTACAATAAATTAAAATACGGAACCCACATTCGTTTCTTACACGAACATATTATATTTATGCATTTATTTCGAGCCTTTTGTTCACGCACGGTCCGGCTAGCCGACAGCTGACCGCTTAAGGCGAGAGAGAGGTGCGGTAGCGCAGGGGGGTCAACCGACCGTCCGGCCACTACCTGCCGAGACCCACTAGTCAGCACACAGATTCGCCCGCGGAGCCCGTGTC
The DNA here is from genome assembly GCA_949752805.1 of Deilephila elpenor. Taxonomy (NCBI): domain Eukaryota; kingdom Metazoa; phylum Arthropoda; class Insecta; order Lepidoptera; family Sphingidae; genus Deilephila; species Deilephila elpenor. The sequence continues at coordinate 15,110,787 of OX457095.1, forward strand.
GCTTGCTACCTTACGCTTATAACTATTTAGCTAGATCAGCTGTTATTTATTGTGCTTTGCTTTCCTTCGTACTTTTCTATACTGTCTCTTCTACTCCTTCTATATTTATATGTGTGTAGTGTGTAGTTACTCTTCTGTGCGTGTGAACTTTTCTTCTGTCTATTGTGTGAACTGTACGTGTGAATAAACTGTTGCTTTACTTGTGTTCGTTTTGTTCCGCTTGCGCATTCCTCGCAACACCATCACAAGTACCTACCACGTACCACCACTCATACTCATCACCGCACATACCACCTGCCACTCCACCATAACTGGTGACCCCGAAAAGGACACATCGTTGGAGACCCAGGTACGACAACAACTACCATGAGCGACAGCAGTGAGTCCGCTAAAACCGTTGGTTCACGTACCGACAACGTGACCACCCGACGAGCGCGCCGAGTTCGCCCTTCAAACGACCGTGATGACATTGCGGGTTCGAGAACAAAAATTAGGGTTCCACCTTTCTCACCCGAGGACCCTGAGCTGTGGTTCGCGTTATTAGAAGGGCAATTCAACACCCACCATATCGATGACGATCATTTTAAATTCACCAGCGTCACCAATAACCTGGACTTAACCCACGCTAAGGCCGTAAAGGATATTATCCTAAATCCTCCGACAAAGAACCGCTACGTCAAGATTAAGTCGGAACTGATAAAGCGGTTGTCGGCTTCACATGAGCGCAAGGTGAAGCAGTTGCTCACCCACGAAGAGCTTGGGGATAGAAAGCCTTCCCAGTTCTTGCGGCACCTGCAAGACTTGGCGGGACCATCTGTGCCGGACGACTTTCTCAAGTCCATATGGAGCAACCGCCTACCTCATGCCATACAAACGGTTCTGGCGTCGCAATCCACTCAGTCGCTGGAGCAGCTCGCGGACCTGGCAGACCGCATCCAGGAGTTGACGTCAACACACACCGATGCCGTAGCCTCTTCGAGTAGGGCTCAGGCGTCACACCAATCCGACGAGATCGCAGAGCTGAAGAAGATGGTGCAGCATCTCACGCTCAAGCTGGAGGAACACACTCGAGCCGGTTGCTTCGCGACAGGCCGGTCTAGGCCAACAGACCGCCACCGAACTTCTTCGCCGCACAGGAGCCGATCCAGTTCCAGCTACAGAAGGTACCCGCTGTGCTGGTACCATGCCAAATTTGGTGCACAGGCTCGCAAGTGCCAGAAGCCGTGCGACTTCTCCAAGTCGGGAAACGCAGCGGGCAATCGGTAGTGGCGACCAACGATTGTCCATCCCATGGAGGTCGCCTCTTCGTCACCGACCGCAGCACGAATGTCCAGTTCCTTGTGGACACCGGTAGCGACCTGTGCGTCTACCCTCGTTCTGCGCTTCGGGAACGACGCGCCAAGACCGACTTCGACCTCATCGCAGCCAACGGATCTACGATCGAAACATTCGGCTCCGTCGAATTAAATTTAAATTTAGGGCTCAGACGCAATTTTCCTTGGCGTTTCACTGTGGCTAATGTTACCAAGCCAATCATAGGAGTTGATTTTCTTGGCTTCTATAACCTTATTGTAGACTGTCGCAATCAACGCCTTATAGACAATACCACAACTTTATTTACTTCTGCTTGTATCGCCAATAATAATGTATTTTCTGTTAAGGTTCCAACAGGCGACACGCGCTTCCATGGGGTTCTGGACAGGTATCCTGAGATTACTCGCCCATCAGGTACACCGGTGTCCCCGAAACACAACACGGTACACCACATCAGGACCACTCCCGGCCCTCCTGTATCGTGCACTCCTCGAAAGCTGGCACCGGACAAGCTTCAGGTGGCAAAACAGGAATTTGCGCTCATGCTCAGTAATGGCACAGCGCGTCCTTCTGACAGTCCCTGGGCTTCTCCTTTACACCTCGCGCCTAAGAAAGATAACGGCTGGCGGCCATGCGGCGATTATCGATCGCTTAACGCACGCACTGTCCCAGACCGTTATCCCATTAGGCATATCCAGGACTTCTCCCACTCCATATCCGGTTGTACCGTCTTCTCCACCATCGACTTGATGAAGGCGTACAACCAAATCCCAGTGTTTGAAGCGGACATTCCGAAAACTGCCATCACTACTCCCTTTGGCCTGTATGAGTTTCCTTTTATGACCTTTGGTCTTAGAAACGCAGGCCAGACATTCCAGAGGTTTGTTGACGAAATGACGAGAGGCCTCGAATTCTGTTACTGTTATTTAGACGACTTCCTCGTCTTCTCCAAAGACGAAGCCGAACACGAGGCACACCTCCATCAACTTTTTAGCCGTATGAAGGAGTACGGCGTCCTCGTCAACACCTCTAAATGTGTCTTTGGTGCATCGGAGGTAACATTTTTAGGTTACCGAATCTCCGCCTCCGGCACCAAACCTCTGGAATGTAAGGTTCAAGCCATAAAAGACTTCCCCGTTCCCAAGACCATTAGACAACTCAGACGATTCTTGGGAATGCTCAACTTTTATAGGCGATTTCTTCCAAATTCTGCATCTGTCCAAGCGCCTTTAAACGCCTTACTATCTGGCAATGTCAAGGCATCTCAACCAGTCGACATCTCAGGCGAGGCCTTGTTAGCCTTCGACAGGTGCAAGGAAAGCCTCGCCAATGCTGCAATGCTCGCACACCCAGATTGTCAGGCCGAACTCGCTCTGGTAACAGACGCGTCCGACCTGGCAATGGGTGCAGTGTTGCAGCAATTTAAAAACAACCATTGGGAGCCCTTAGCATTCTTCTCACGGAAGTTGAGTCCCTCCCAACAAAAGTACTCGCCGTACGATCGCGAACTCCTGGCCATATACGAAAGCATAAAATACTTTCGGCACATGCTGGAGGCCAGGCACTTCGTGGTCTTTACGGATCACAAGCCGCTCAGTTACGCTTTCAGCGAGAGGAAAGCCAACTGTTCGCCTAGACAGTACCGCCACCTCGACTACATCTCGCAGTTCACGACGGACATACGACACATTGCCGGCAAGGACAATTTCGTTGCCGACCCATTGTCACGCGTCGATGAACTGCAGATGCCGGTCGATCTGGAAGTGCTGGCTTCATCTCAGGCTTCAGACCTGGAGCTGACTCAACTTCTGGGAGAAGAATCATCACTTCGCCTACAAAGGTTGAGGATTCCCAATTCTCGTCTGGAGCTTTACTGTGACGTCAGCACTCCATCACCAAGACCGTTTGTCACCAAACCCTTGCGGAGACAGCTCTTCGACAGTCTCCATAGTCTCAGCCACCCAGGCGCTAACGCAACGACAAAACTCGTTGCCGAACGTTTCGTTTGGCCTGGGATGCGCAGAGACTGTCGAGAGTGGTCCCGGCAATGTTTGGCATGCCAACGCGCCAAGGTGAATCGCCACGTGTCATCTCCATTGGGCACGTTCGATTTACCTCGCGCCCGGTTCGCATTTGTTCACGTGGACATTATCGGTCCTTTGCCCGTCTCACACGGGTACCGCTACTGTTTGACGGCGGTGGATCGTTTCACCCGCTGGCCAGAAGTCGTTCCCATGATGGACATCACTGCCGAAACCGTCGGAAAGGCACTAATATCGTGGATATCCAGATTTGGATGTCCTACCGATATTGTGACTGATCGCGGACGACAGTTTGAATCGTCACTTTTCCAGTATCTCGGAAAAGTGATCGGATTCAAACATCGCAAAACCACCGCGTATCATCCATCATGCAACGGGCTAGTGGAACGATTCCACCGCCAGTTAAAGGCAGCCATAATGTGCCACGTGGACTCCAATTGGGTCGACACTTTACCCTTGGTGCTGTTGGGCATTAGGAGTGCCTACAAAGACGATCTGCGGTCGTCTTCCGCTGAGCTGGTGTATGGTGAACCCCTCCGATTACCTGGAGAATTCTTTCAGACGTCGGCTCCTAATTCCACCGACATATCGGAGTTCACCACACGTCTGTACCGGTTCACGTCCAAACTCCAGCCGGCACCAGCTGCACGTCACAGTAAAGACAAAGTCTTTATTTATAAGGACTTGACTTCGTCCAGTCATGTCTTTTTACGGGACGACACCTCTCGTGGCTCACTACAGCCACCGTACACCGGTCCATATAAGGTCATCGAACGAGGTGACAAGACCTTTAAGATACAGGTCAAAGGGAAGAGTGTGACAGTATCGGTAGACCGCCTCAAACCGGCCTACATACTGGTTGACCCATCTCCCGATCCCACCTCAACCACCACCCCAACTCCCAACCAACCTCCTTGTTCCCTACCTAATCCTGCTCCCGCAGGGCAAGATGCCCAAGCCCAGGATGACGTCAGAAGAACGCGTTCGGGCCGTACAGTGCGATTTCCTGATTTTTATCGCCCGTAGTAACGGTCTCAGGAGGGGAGTGATGTGGCGTACATAACATTTAATTTATTTAAATCTTAAATTAAATTTTTACATATTTATATATTTACACATATTTACATTTTCATATTTATAAATAACATTTTACATTTTACACACAATATTATTTATACAATATTTATTAATACAATATTATTTACACACTTTACAATAAATTAAAATACGGAACCCACATTCGTTTCTTACACGAACATATTATATTTATGCATTTATTTCGAGCCTTTTGTTCACGCACGGTCCGGCTAGCCGACAGCTGACCGCTTAAGGCGAGAGAGAGGTGCGGTAGCGCAGGGGGGTCAACCGACCGTCCGGCCACTACCTGCCGAGACCCACTAGTCAGCACACAGATTCGCCCGCGGAGCCCGTGTCGCTTGCTACCTTACGCTTATAACTATTTAGCTAGATCAGCTGTTATTTATGCTGTGCTTTGCTTTCCTTCGTACTTTTCTATACTGTCTCTTCTACTCCTTCTATATTTATATGTGTGTAGTGTGTAGTTACTCTTCTGTGCGTGTGAACTTTTCTTCTGTCTATTGTGTGAACTGTACGTGTGAATAAACTGTTGCTTTACTTGTGTTCGTTTTGTTCCGCTTGCGCATTCCTCGCAACACCATCACAAGTACCTACCACGTACCACCACTCATACTCATCACCGCACATACCACCTGCACCACCACCATAGTAGAATGTAACAGTGTTGAAAATGTGTTTGTGTTGGGAGATTTCAACGCGCACCCTGGTGAGTTATTCTGTGATGAGTTATTACAGTTTTGTTCTGACTTTCAATTTACATGTGCTGATATTGATATCCTTGGTATAGACTCGAACACGTATACCTACATGAGTGACTCACACGGGTGTGTTAGATGGTTGGACCATTGCTTAGTGACAACTGTAACCAAATGTTCTATTTTAAAAGTAAATGTGATTAATGACGTTTTATGGTCTGACCATTTCCCTTTAGACATAACATGTAATTTTAGGATCTTAGTGCCAAAATATAGTAATAATAAAATTGAGTTAAATAAAATTATTTGGAGAACTCGAAATTCTGAACAAATACAATATTATTCAGAAATATGTCATAAAGCACTGTGTGATATTGATTTTCCTAGTGAACTTAGGGAATGTTGTGATAAGATATGTAATAGCGGTCACCATAAGTTATTAATTGGCAATATGTATAACCAGATTATATCTATTCTACAAAAGGCTGCAATTATGAGTTATAAAAATCCTGTAAAAAAAAAATCTTATGTAATTGGGTGGAATAAACATGTTAAGGAGGCTCATGCGATAGCGAGGCTGGGGTTTCAAAGATGGGTTCTGGAGGGAAAACCTACTTTCGGAGATATTTATAATAATATGAAAATAACTAGAAAAATATTTAAAAGTAAACTTAAATGGTGTCAGAATAAACAAAATCAAATCAAAATGGATATCATTGCCAAGCTACATGATGAGAAGGAGTTTAGCTCTTTTTGGAAAAAACCAACTCTTTGAATCCTCAACCGTGCATACCTGCGATTGTGGATGGCTTGTCAGATAAGAGTGACATAGCTAATATGTTTATGAACCACTTTAAGACCACTCCTCTGATTTCAGACACATTAGTGCAAGGCACTCGAGCGCCTTGCGAGGGCGACTTATATGCTAGGTTCACAACCAAAGAAGTGCGAATTAAAATAAAAAATATGAAACGCGGTAAATCACCTGGACATGATGGGTTGTGTGTCGAGCATTTAAGGTTCGCCGGTCCACACCTGTCCAGAGTACTTACCATGCTGTTTAATCTTTGTATTGGTCATTCTTATCTGCCAGAAGAACTTGTAAAAACTGTAGTAGTTCCCATAATAAAAAATAAGACTGGTGACTCGTCAGACAAAGATAGCTATAGACCTATTTCGCTGGCCACAATCATTGGTAAGGTGCTGGATGGCTTGCTTGAGAAACAATTAAATATGTACATAAAACTGAATGACGCGCAATTTGGGTTTAGAACTGGGTTGTCCACTGAAAGTGCTATCTTGTGTCTCAAGCAGACTATCCAATACTACACAGACAGAAAGACACAGGTATATGGTTGTTTTCTTGACCTGTCAAAGGCTTTCGACTCAGTATCGTATGATATTCTCTGGCAAAAATTGTCGGAAGACACAGACTGTCCAGCAGAATACATAAACATATTTAAATATTGGTACCAGACACAAACGAACTGCGTCCGATGGGCAGGTGTGGATTCAAAGGCTTATGGACTGGAATGCGGGGTTAGACAGGGGGGTTTGACGTCACCCGGTTTATTTAATCTATATATGGACCGGTTGATTGGTGAGTTGAGTAGCAGCATGGTTGGATGCTCCATTGATGGAAAAATGGTTAATAATATAAGCTACGCCGATGACATGGTGTTGCTCAGCCCGTCAATTTGCGCTCTGAAAAAATTATTGGTTATCTGTGAGAGATATGCGGAGGCTCATAGATTAAGGTACAATGCTAACAAGAGTGAAGTGATGGTTTTCAAAGTGCGCAACAAAACGCCCGTTAATATTACATCTAAAAAATTACGTGGAATTCCTTTGAAAGTTGTCACTAAATTTAAGTACCTTGGTCATGTGGTTACGGATGATCTCATGGACGATCAAGATATTGATAGGGAGCGTAGGGCGTTGGCAGCCCGATGCAATATGCTTGCCCGTAGGTTTGCATTATGCACTAAAGAAGTTAGGCTGACGCTTTTTAGGGCTTATTGCCAATCATTTTACTCGTGCAGCCTGTGGGTTAGGTACACGCAAAAGGCTTACAACGCTCTTCGCATCCAGTACAATAACGCGCTGAGAATGCTGATGGGGCTGCCTCGGTTTTGCAGCGCTTCAGGCATGTTTACTGAAGCAAAAGTAGATGACTTTTATGCCATCATGCGCAAAAGGTGTGCCTCGATGCTGCAGCGGCTTAGGGCTAGTCCCAACAGTATTTTAGCTGTACTGATGGAAAAAATTGATGGTCCGTTTATAAAACTTTGGGCGAGTAGGCATGTGCGTAGGAATGTCTACACAGCCAATTGATAGCCATGTTCTAGTTATGTATGTACTACTAACAATAGGTTAAGGTTTTTTACTAAAAAAATATGGATCTATGGTCTGAAATAAATGCTATTATTATTATTATTATTATTATTATTATAACATTCTTACTGAGTTTCCTAATTCTGGAAACTACTTCTACTATGCCTATTCGTTTATGCAAAACTACTGGGTGATGAAAGGCCGGCTGGTGCAGAGCGCGCACCGCCGATCAGAATGGCCGTGTCGCCGCAAAAACAATAAATATTGATTTTATTACTCATTTTAACTATAATTATTTTCTATACACAATTATACATCACCTACAGTTTTATGTTTACAATGTTAACTATTATTTAAAGTAATTTAAGTTTTAAAAAGTAGATCTACAGATGGCGCACATTGTAATCATGGTGGAGCTACTTCCTTTCTATCCCTTTTTGATTATAAAATGATTTATCACCGTAAAAAATCATAAACATTAATTTGAACCATATTAGATTTTCCATCAATTATTTAAAGCCTACATTCGTAATACTTAGTTGTTACTTCCTTTTATTTAAGTTTCACATTACAACCGTACAGATGTCGCGCATTCTAAATATGTTGGAGCGATATCCTCTCGATGTTAAAAGGTTTTTAGGCTACAAAATAATTATCAATATTCATAAATAATAATGGAAACTTTCTTTCACGTAATTTAAGATTTTATTATAAGATGTTACATTAGAATAGCTATTTTAAAGTGTTTAGTTTCCTTTGTTTATATTGAACCAATCGGAGCGCTGGATTGGTCGACCAATCAGCGCGATCATAGAATTTTCTTGTAGAAGGCTCCTGATGAGTTGAGCATTCAGTAATTCGCCTTCGAATGGAAAAGTTCTATGAAAACTACTAAGTGTCTAAGATTAGTCTTTAAAAAGTGTTTAAAATCAGTGTTTAAAATCCGTGTTAAAAATCAGTGTTTAACATAAGAGTTTAAAATAAGTGTTTAAAATATAAGTGTTACAAGAAATTACGTGTGTTTAAATTATTAATTTATTATACAAAGGGTGAGAAATTAAAATAAACGATGGACCTAACAAATAACCGCGATGTCAACCTCTCGCCAATAGAGTGCGCTGCTGCTGCAGTCCCAAATAATACCGAGGAATCATCTGCTTCGTTATATATAATGAGCTACAAAATATTTAATTTGTTCAAAATAATTCATGTAGACAATTTAATGGTGCAGCGTGTTGTTTTTGTGGTTGTAATAATGCGAGTAAATAATAATATATATTAATTTTTGGAATTATTAATATCTAAAGAACGTAATAACCCTGCATCTGTGTATGGTAATGGTATTGTATTTTACTTCTTTCAAATTCATGAACGATGATTAACAGCAAATATTTGTCAGTTGGTCTGTATAATGCGGGTTCCCTAGGCACGGATCATGATAATTTCATTGCGGCTATGGGTAAGTTTACTTTGGACATGCTAGCAATCAATGAAACTTGGATTAGAGCGGGCGAGGAAGGTCGGGCGCCAGTCGTACCAAATTATTGTTTTAGGCACATACCCCGCCCTAGCAGCGTATGCGATGGCCGGGGAGGGGGTGTCGGTTTTTATATTAAACGAGGTGTTAGCGCACGCTTGTGCCCACACCCAGTGCACCCTACCGTCGAACAGATGTGGTTCCGTCTAAATATTAAAGGTTCCACGTTGGTTGTGGGCACAGCATATCGACCATCCTGGATGGATGTGGACTTGTTTTTCGAGGCCATTATGGACTCAATTACGTCGTTTTCCTTCTGCGACAATATTGTTCTGTTGGGCGATTTTAATATCAATATTTTGAGTGAGAAAGATAGGAAAACAATATTGTTCCACGAATTCTTGCGTTGTATGAGCTTGGGACAGATTGTGGATAAGCCAACGCATTTTACAGAAAATAGTAAATCTCTAATCGATGTGGTTTGCTCTAGTATCCGGGCTATCAATACTCACGTGGAACTTGTTGGATCTCTCACAGGTCATGCGTTCGTGTCATGTGAATTCACATTTAATAAACCCAAAGCACTTCCTAGACGGATTATTTATAGGCCAATTAGGGACATTTCACTTGTATTGTTCGAAAATAATCTCGATTCTATTAGATGGGATTTAATTTGCTCATCTCAACATCTGGACGTTATGGTTAATGACCTTAATAACGTCATTACATCGCTTTTTGATCTACACGCCCCAATCAAGTCTAAGGTTATAAAGGATCACCCTTGTCCCTGGATTAACGATAACATCAAGCTCATGATGCGGCTCCGTGACAAAGCTTTGTGTAAATTTCATTCTTCCAAATTACAACAAGATAAAATATGCTATAAAGAATTAAAAACACTAGTTAACACAGCGCTCTATAATGAAAAGAAAGCGTTTTTCCGTCAAAATATTAATTGTCATATTCATAATTCTAAGTTGTGGAAGAATTTAAAAGCGAAAGTCTTGCCACCAAAATCCACAGAAATCCCACATCACTTTGACAATCCTAATTTAATTAATGATAATTTCTTAGATATTCCGATTAATACGCCAATAAATACCCAGACCCCTTATTATATTGATATTAACAAACACTTAACAGCCACTTTCTCATTTGAAACGGTTAATTTGACAATGGTCCTTAAATTATTAAGACAACTTCATTCAAATGCGATGGGTATTGATCAGATTTCGCTAGAGATGATTACCCTGACGCTACCGCAGAGCCTGAATACAATCACTTCCATAGTGAATACATCTTTACAACTTGGTGAATTCCCAACAATCTGGAAAACGGCTATAATAAAGCCCATACCTAAAGTTTCTAACCCTATAGGCATTAAAGATCTTAGGCCCATTAGTCTCCTGCCCTGCCTCTCTAAGGTACTAGAAAAGGTTGTACCCATTCAAGTCACGGAGTATCTTGACAAATACGACATCTTACCAGACCTGCAATCAGGATTTCGAAAAAATCGAGGCACTACCACAGCATTATTGGATGTAACCGATAACATTCTTGCCGATCAAGATCAGGGCATGGGTACTATTCTAGTATTACTAGATTTCTCACGGGCATTTGACTCAATCGACATCTCTCTTTTGCTTTCCAAACTTAGTCTGTATGGTTTCGATCATAATGCTGTTCAATGGTTTTATTCATATCTAACCGGTCGTTCTCAGTATGTTGAGATCAGGAGAGACAATGGTGAGACTATAGTGTCTAAAAAGCGTACGGTCACCAGGGGCGTGCCGCAGGGCTCCATTCTTGGCCCTTTATTATTCAGCTTATATAGTGCCGATGTCGTCAATTGTTTCCGATACTGCAAGTATCACATTTATGCTGATGATATACAGTTGTATATATCTTTAAGGCCGGATGACATACCTTCTGCTTTGTCTAAACTGAATCAAGATCTGGATAGAGTCTTTACCTGGGCCAAATCGAACTCTCTTATTTTAAATGCAAAAAAAAACTAAATTCATGGTACTCGGCACGAAAAATCAAATTCTCAAAATAGCTGCTCAAAATCCAACTCCAATAGTTGGCGGAGAAAAAATTGAACGCGTGTCGGAAGCTCGTAACCTTGGACTTACTGTGGATGAGCAATTGAGATTTGAGAAACATGTTATGGACATTGTCAGAAATTGTTTCTATCGACTTAAAATTATTTATAAAATTAGGAATTATTTGAGTACCGATCTTAGAATTCGACTAGTCGAGTCATTGGTACTGTCAAAATTCAACTATGTTGACACGGTATACGGTCCTCTCAAAGACATCTCGGCTCATCCAGAGAGTACAAAATGCATGTGCGCGCTTTTGTTTTGATGTCCTTCCGCGGTGTCATATTACGCCTTTTCTGAATACACACAAAATATTAAATATGAAATACAGAAGGGAGTTGCATCTTGCACTCTTATTGTTCGGTGTGATAAAGTCACAGATACCACAATACCTTTTCTTCAAGCTGACGTGGGTAAATAATTACAAGAAATATGCATCACGTTCCTCGTCTCATTTACTCCGTATTCCACGACATGGCACAGCGGCATTCCGAGGTAGTTTTCGGTTTCAGGCGACTAAATGTTGGAATTCGCTCCCACCGCCTCTTCGAGAACTGAAAAATAGATTCAGTTTCAAAATAAATTATAAAAACATTTTATTACAATCTCAATTTCAATAATTATTCCAGTAAACCTTGTAATTTTTTATGTACTATTATTAATTTACACTACTATTAGTAACATACCTTCGTTATGGTTGTGGTGTTCGGCGGAATTAAACATATTTGCACAATTTAAAAACGGAATGAATACTCGTCCATCACCCATTACTATTGTGTTCTCTTGACTATAATTTGCGTTATACTCGTATTAACCTTAACTATGAAAACTAACACAATCGCACCAACAATGTAAAATGAGTTAATGTAAATTGCAATATTACGCCTGTGCGTGACTACAGTTGATACGGGCACACCGGCGCGCGGCGGTATGTAAATCTATGGGTGTTGCGCAATCTAGTCAGTGCTTCACTACCCCCACCGCGCGTTGTAGCTGCTCGTGTTAATGCACCATAGCATGACGTAGTCTTTATTTGATTTTTATAATATTTTTTTTACTTTATTTTATTTGAATGTATTTTTTTTTCTCTTTGGTTGTTGTTATACACATACATACATAAACTCACGCCTTTATCCCCGAAGGGGTAGGCAGAGGCGCCACCAGGACACCCACATTTCACCTTGTATGTTCCGTCCCATGATGTGATAGGGGGCGAGCCTATCGCCACATCGGGCACAAATTCCTGACTCCGGGCTGATAATGAATAGAAAAATCCAATATCACTTTGCCCGACCCGGGACTCGAACCCGAGACCTCAGCTTTGTAACCGTACCGTAATACAACTACGCCACCGAGGCAGTGGTTGTTGTTATGTACTAATAAAATAGTAACTGGATAGGCTGGTTTGGCTTCGTGACGTTACCATAGGTGGCCACTGAAAACCAGCGCTGTGTAGTGGCCTCACTGCACAGCTTTTTACTGAGATGGTTACCTAGTTGGCACAATGTGAGCGTGTATATATTTTGTCTTTTTTTTCTTTTTTTTATAAATTTTATGTACTGTTTTTTTTTTTAATTGTTATTTCTTAATTATATATTTTCTTTTTTTTTTTTTTCTCTATTTATTGTGTCAAATTTTATTGTTAACTTTCTGTACATTCCATGTTGTGTCAATAAATCGTTTTTTCTTTCTTTCTTCTTCTTTCTTCTATCTTTCTTCGCCTTATCATAGAAAGACGAGGAAGAAAAATGAATATTTAAAGAATTTATATCAATAGACTTACAAGAGGATTGTTGTTGAGACTTACCCACTCCCAGAGTCTTGAGAAATTTCCAAACCTTAGTTGGATCTCCGTTGGCGTCTGTCGGCGTTGAGCATTTCTACACACCTTTCTGCAATGATTGCGGATTGAGACGTACTTCTGCCAATTTAACTCATTGGGTCTACGATTATATCTGGACTTGGCCGAAGCTTTTGTAGCGATCAGCTCTTTGATATCGTCTGTAAGCCAAGGAGATGGTAGGTGTTTAAGTTTGACTGGCCGGACAGGTGCATGCTTGTCGAAAAGATCAATTATATTACTGGTGAAAATAACAACCTTATCATCAACAGAGTTAGCACTGAGAAGGGGACTCCAGTCAATGTTGTCGGCATCCTCGCGAAGATCAACAAGATTCATACCCCGAAAATTTCGTTGAAGCAGGATTTTGGGTAGGGCTTTAGGAGGAGGAAGACGATAAGACAGTAAAAGTAAATCATGGGACGAAAAGGCGTCAGCAGGAAATTGTCCATGTTTAGTCACATGATTTAAGGAGGAAACGAAAATGAGGTCTAAAAGAGAAGGAGAACAGTTGGGAGAGTGATGGGTCGCTGAGAGTGGAAGAATGGAAAGGTTACAGGATTTAATAGTATTATGAAGGGAAGCTGAACGACGGTCGTTCTTAAGGAGACAGGTATTGAAATCACCCATGATTATGGTTTGACTGTACGTAGGAACTAGATTTTCAAGGATAATTTCAAGAGAAGAGAAAAAGTCAATGTGAAGCGAAGGACAATAATAAACACCGAGTAGGTTTTTTTTTAGCGAGAATTCCACCTCTAAGAAAAGATGCTCACCAGCGTCGGATGGTGGGGGTTGTGGAGACACACTAACTATAGAATAGCGGAATTGAGTTCGAAGATAGATAATAATAATAATAATAATAATAGTTTTATTTATCATTTCAGATTACAAAGTTTCTAGTTAACTGTGATAGCCACACTAGGCTTAGCCTGTGTCGTGGTTATCAGTATCATATCAACAAGCAATATAATAATGTTCGCATTTATATAATAATAGCAATGACAAATATCAATAACAAATTATAAAAATTCATGTGTGTGTGTGGGGGGGGGGGGGATGTAGATAGCAACTCCGCCTCCACCACGTGAGGTACGGTCATTTCTGATGAGGTGGAACCCCGGGAGAGAATAAGTGGAAGAGGAAAGACATGGTTTTAACCAAGATTCAGAAACTAAGATAGCATGTATGTGAGTACAGTCAAAACTAGCCAGCATATCTGGGAAATGAGCCGGAATACTCTGGGCATTGAAATGGACTACATTAAAATTCCTGGGGACATCGGAGAATTGAGACAAGAGATTATCTGCAAGTGATGGAACACTGACGAAACTATCGTCACTGCACGCTGAGAAGAACTCACTGTCACTACTTTGGTCACTACTATCATAGTTCACAGACATAGATTTAAGCAGCCAAAATAATAAAGAATAAATAAATAAGTATATATATATGAATATATATAGTAAATATAAAACAAACAATAAAATAATAATAAAAAATAAAAAATAAAAAAACTTAAACTTAGAATAAAATAATAACTTTAAAATATAAAATAGCAAAAATAAAATCAAAAATAAGAAAAAGAATTACAATGTACAATCGTCCATCTGCCGGTTGTGATATAAAAGAAAAACCGCTGTCATAAAATATAAACAGTAGGTACCAACATATTATGAGGGCTTAATTTGAAACAGAAGCTAGCAACATAATTAATACGAAGACAAACAACATGGAAAAAAAAACCTCAGAAAAATAAATAAAATAAAAGACACTGCGTTAATTTACAAACTAACACACTGCTAGTCCAGGCACTCATTATTTGAGTTAATTAAACACTACGATTAAAACAAAGAATTAATAATAAACACAAGCAGACAAGTATCACGACTTACAAGGAGTAACAAAACGCTCTTCAGTGTCAACAAGTGACATCTGTCAATTAAGGTTATGTTTACACCAAAGAGTAGAATAATACTATAGGAAAGTTTACACTAACAGTTGACAATGTTTAAAATTGAATTGTACACGAATGAGGGTGAAACTTATTTAAATTATAGTAAACAATCGAGGGCAGCAACAGTTAAAGTTAATGTAAACAAAACTAAAAGTCTTAACGTGAGGGCTTTACCTGGACTAGTCAGGCGAAATAAGGAATTGAAAACACACACTTCACTTTTTAGAAGCCGCAGCTTGTGTCGTGTCTTGGGCACAGCTATGGCCTTTTCTCGCTGGACTCGGCTTTGCAGGGGTGTCCACAGCAATCTGGGCGAGCAGAGTGAGCGACACCACGCGATGCCGAACACCAGATCTAATTACATAGATATTCCCGTCACGGGTCCAGGAATTCGCCACACCAAACTTTTCTCTTGCGGCCATAAAGATGTCGTGTCGGGACTTTGTTAGGAACTCGGAAAGAGTGATGCCAGACCCCTTCAACTTAGTTTTGTTGAACCACAGCTTATCTCGCGTTGCCGTATCCTGCAGTTTGACGAGCATAGGCCGGGGTTTGTTTGAGGGAGAAGGTCGGCCCATCCTATGACTGCGCTGTATTTCGCCAGTGGAAAAATCTGTGATACCCAAGTGCTTGCTCACAAAATCCACTATCAATTGTGAAGAATTTTCATTTGCCACTTCGTTTCGATTACTTTACAGCTTTCGTGGTCACGGGGCGGACTGAGGTATTAGTCATCCGCTCAGTGACTGTTACAATTAAACTACCCTTAATTTATAATTATTAAATTAAAGGTTAATTTAAAAAGTTAGCTAGTATTTGTGTGTCCAGGTCTGAATCCAGACTGTAGGGGATTTAACAAGTTGTTACTGTGTACAAACCTAGACAGTTGGTTGTGGGCACAAGCCTCGAGCACCTTGGATAGGAAGGGAAGGATAGATATAGGACGGAAGTGGCTCACAATCGTTGGATTAGTAATTTTAGGAAGAGGAATTACATAAGCTTTCCGCCATAAAGACGGAAATATGCCGGTGTCGAGGGAAGTATTCACAAGGTGGGAAATAGTTGGAAGAAGCAGGTCGAGTATTGGGATAATCATGTGACGGCTGACATTATCGCAGCCGATGGCATTTGATTTTATGGAAAGGATGATCTTTTTGACCTCGTCCTGAGCTACTGGAGAATAGTAAAAAGGATCAATATTAGGACGAGGAAGACTATCGAGGAATACCAGGGTACGATGCTTGATTTGACGATCAAGAGGAGCAACTTTACTAAAGTGATGATTAATGTCGTTCAAACCAATCGTTCTCGGGAACTCAGAATTATTCCCCCTACCAATACCTAGCGTTCCTAGAAACTTCCAGATATTAGCAGGGGTAGATGAGGAAATATTGTCAAAAATATGTCGGCGTTTAGCATTACGTATCATCTGGTTACACCGATTTCTTGCAGTACGCGATAATACGAGTAATACAGCGGCCACCATCGGTGCACTTCAGAGACGGCCCCGGGATACCGTTCAACAGACGCGCCAGGACCGCCTCTTTGTGGACCGCCACTTAGCGACGCGGCATGAGACGCTTGTAGCGTTACATCTCGGGGGCCGCCAAGGTAAGGACGGCGGCCCCATGTGGCCTCTGCGGCGCCGGGTTAGTTGTCGTCTCGGCGCCTCCTACGTCTCCTGTGGCGACGGGCGGGATCGGTCTGCTCCCGATCCCGCTCGGCGCTCTCCTTCTGCGACATGACGCGTTCGCAGAAGGAGGTCATGGCTCGCTACGACTTCTTGCTGCCGACCATGGCGGTGACCACGGCCGGCAGCGAGAGTTCTCTTCCCACGACCGCGATGAGAGTGCTGCGCTCCTCGTCCGAGGCTGGGCACTCCTCCAGCGTGTGCTGGGCCGTATCCTCACGGCAGTTGCCACAGTGGTCGCACACGGCGGATTCCTCCGCTCCGGCTACGCGACACAAGTACGCACCGAAGCAGCCATGCCCGGTGACCACTTGCGTCAGCTGGTATGTCGACGCACCGTGGCGTCTGTCTAGCCACTGCTCGAACACAGGTCGCACTGCCGCGACGGTCCTCATACCAGCACTAGGGTTCTCCAGCCTGGAACATATATGTACAACGTGTAACAAGAATAATTCACAACCTCAGACTGATTACCGGGTAGTTTTGTAAACAAATTATTATTTATTTACTGTGTAAGCATATTATTATTATTTGAGCTACAAAACGAAATATTTTAACTTACATTGTAATGGGCACGAAGCCAACACAAGACTTTTTTTGCATTATTATTATTATTAATAATTATTTAAATCTTTATTGTACACAGTTAATTAACATACAGAAACAGAAGAAAACAAAAAAAGTACAAATGGCGGTCTTATCGCATAAAGCAATGTCTTACAGACAACCATGGGATGGATTTAAGAGAAGGAGAAAGAGAGGGCAGTGTAAAAAAAAAGAAATTAAATAAATAAAGAATATAAGACAAATAAAACTAAATAAGCAATATAAATATAAATACACAGACATTACATAGTTACATAACAAATAAAATAAAAACATAATAAATAGACATACATACATACATACATATATAAATTTATATACAAAAAGTAAAGAGAATTCAGATGTAGGAAATAATAATAAAATCAGTTTAAAGAGAGAGGTAGTGTTCTTTAGTAAGCCTCTTGAACGATGACGGTGTTTGCGCCTGTCTCACCACAGTAGGAAGCGCGTTCCACAATCGAACTGCTTTGACAGTAAAGGACTTGTCCATAAATGTCGTGGTGTGCACAGGCATTCGCAGATTAAGATTCTCAGACGACCTCAAGGATCTCGAATGTGAGTCATGAAGAAAAATAAATCGTTCTTTAAGATAAGAAGGGGTAAGAGGATTAAATAAAATATTGTAAAGAAGAGAAAGAATGTGAGCATTCCGACGAAGTCGTATAGGTAACCACTTGAGCTTAGCTCTAAACTCGGAAACATGATCATATTTGCGTAAACCAAATATGAATCTTATGCAGAAATTTTGAAGTCGCTCAAGTTTATTAAGTTGGTCTTCGGTGAGATCAAGATAGCTGACATCAGCATAATCAAGGGTGGGGAGAAGGAAGGTTTGCGCAAGCGAAATCTTCGTGGTAACGGGTAGAAAGTTGCGTAACCTTCGCAGGGACCTTGCTGAAACGAACAGCTTACGGCTTATTTCACGAAGCTGGGGATCCCATGTAAAGGATTTATCAATAAGTAGACCCAGATTGCGGACGGTTTCACTATAAGGGATGGTTATACCATCACAATAAATACTGGGAAGTTGAGTCCAATCCAGCTTCGCGATCATCCTGGGACTGCCAACAACAATGACCTGGGTTTTCAATGGGTTGATCTTCAAACCATGAGCTCTACTCCAATCACAGATGTGCTGAATGTCTGTATTAATAGTAGCGATCGCACCGAAAATCTGATCTAAGGGTGCTTGAGTATAGATCTGGAGATCATCAGCGTAGAGGTGGTAGGAGGAACGTAAAAGGTTGGTTATAGAATTAATAAATATAGCAAAGAGAAGAGGAGATAGCACGCCGCCCTGAGGTATACCAGCAGATACGGGGCACCAGGAGGAAAAGGTTTCCTCCACACGGATGCGTTGCTGGCGTCCATACAGGTAACTACGAAACCAATCAATAGCCATTGGAGATATGTTAAGAGAACGTAGCATGGCAAGTAAAATGTCATAGTCCACAGTATTAAAGGCATTGCTGAAGTCTAGCAAAGCTAAGACCGTCAGCTTGCCGTCCTCCATGCCGGATCTGATGCCATCTGTGATATGGGTCAAAGTGGTGGTCGTACTATGCCCCGGACGAAACCCAGATTGGAGAGGATTTAGGAGATTATTCTTGGAAAGGAAATCATTAAGTTGGGTATAGATTAAACGTTCTAGGACTTTGGAAAGGAAAGGAAGTATGGAAATAGGACGAAATTCGGAAAGTAGGAGGCATTAGATTTTTTGGGAATGGGAATAATATGGGCTTCTTTCCAAGTAGTAGGAAAGATCCCAGTAGAGATGGAGTGGTTTAAAATGTGGGAAATGATAGGAAGGGTTTCGTCTAAGACAGGGAGAATCATGTTACGACTAACAAAGTCGCTTCCCGTTGCATTAGATGACATAAGAGTAATGGTTTTCTTAACATCACAAGTGGCAAATTGTTTAAAGACAAAGGTAGAGCAAACGGGAGTCTTAAGGGTGGAAAGATGCTTAATGGTGTTAACTTTAGTCATCCCATCAAAGTAGGACGGAGAAGAGAAATGCATTCATCGGTTCTTAAATATTATTAATTTAACTTCCGTTGAACCTAGTCCATACAGGCAGGCATGATACAGGCGTTATTTATTTTGCATTGCTGATAAATTACGTGACGCAATATCATACAACGAAGACTAGATTGGGAATAATAACAAAAAAATAAAAACAAAATTAACTTACATGTTAAATGGCACCCATACGGCGACTTCTTGTTAAAATATGTTCCAAATGTCCACCACCTTGCCCAATACATCAGGATTCACAGATGGTGCGCGCGTCACGACAACATTAGCTCTGTAATTAATTATTGTAAAAAAATGTTAATATTCATAAAACTCGTAGTAAAAGTGTTTATCTGGTAGTTTAATGATAAGTACACGCATGATATCGTTATTAAAGTGTAAAGTGACGGAATAAATATTTATGAAAGTGATTTAAACTTAGTTCAGATACCGGGTTAATATATGGTAAAAACATTAAAAACAATAGACAATGAGTGAATTAATATCAATAGTGATTTATATACCATAAGTGCGTTATAGTCAAAGCGGAAAAAAGCTATTAAAAATAATTTTGCCAAAACAACAACCGTTACTGCATTTCAAATCTAAATTGGAATTTGACCAGGATAATTAAACTGTCATAAAACGCCATCTATAAAAAAGTATATGCAAACAAACTACGATAGTGACAGTCATATTCAATCTGCACTTAAGCGACCTCTATTGTCGGACATTTACAACTGTAGACATAAATCAAAGATAAAAAATAATTCGTTAACACGATAATAGAGGGCGACATCGAACTTGACACGAAACAGAATGGCTCTTAATGTAACTATATGCCGAAAAATGCGCAAATCGATTTCTGACATGAATTTTAATATTCAAAACCATACAATTTATAATTCAACTTTCTTAGACGATACTTTACATAGCCTTCCAGCGGATAATGATGTTCATAATACATCCTCAGTAGAAGAGCTAAAATCGCAAATAGAAGATTTGACTACAGAATTAGTAAGCGCACGTAAAGAAATAGAGTGTAAGGATCGAAAGAATATTCCAGATCTGACTCTCAAACATTTATTTACTCACAACACATAGTACAAATAATAATGAAAACACAACTTAGTTTTACTCCATATAAAAAAGATCACGGCGACATTGTCCATACCTTAATATTGCAGTTAATAGTTAAGTTACTAGGTAATTCCTGTTCGTAGTTTTCTTGGTGTTCTTTCCGATTCACGCTCAGTACAAGACTGACTGTTAAAATGTTCCGAACGCTCCCACTACGATTTCCCTCCACTGTTGGTGGGGCGTAGTGGGGGCGTTGCGACAAGTATTTGAGCTGTATAAATATTTAAGAGGGTACCCGATTTAATAAATAGTTGGAAAATGCCGTCAGACACTCAATATCAATTATAATTCCTAACAAGAGAAACAAGTTTATGAAAAAATAATCTCCGGAAAATAATTTCTGAACAAACTATGCAGATCAACTTTTTGAAAAAAAAATTCATCACAACCAACGTCTCCTCGCCAATCTATCACAAACAACACCTCTAAAGCTACACATAACACAATGCAAGCTAAGGCACACCGAGACGTTGCTGCACAGAATATTATAGAGAGACAAAATCAAGTGGATATAAACACATATATTATTCCCCAATTTGAACAAACAACAAACATCCGCGATAATATAGATGTTGTTGGTGTACATGATCCTGACACGTCAACTATAAATACTCAGCAAGCAAGAATGAACCTAACAACGAAATCTATAACATAAACAAAGATTATAATTATAGGGGGTAAACAAATAAAGGGTTGTAAGGGAGTAGGTATATAAGCATAATTCTATTATAATAAAAGCAGTATAGATTGAGCATCGGTCTTGTCATTACCTGCGAAACCTTATCCCATCCGTACATGGCGACCCTGCCATACCATATTGGGATGGTCTAGCGAGCGAAAAATGCAGCGGTTAATAATCAATTATCTCTCGGCATTCGCCACAGTGACTATCGTAATTCGTGAAGTTTTGCAAATTTTATATCATGGGAGGATCTAACACGAAGGACCAGATCGTTGTGGCCCAAACAGCTGCAGGAGGCAGCAATGCTGATGACATCAGGCAGCTGGCCGTACATGCCAGTACCACCAATATAATTTTGCTGATATTGCTCCTAGTAGCATTATTGGGATTTTTGTAGGGGGTTTTCACCCTATACAAAAAGTGTCATGTCGAGTGGATGACAAATGCTATTACGAGGGACAGGCTGCGGTCTTCCTTAAGGTGGAAGCAGAGGGATTCGTCACCTAGGAGCCACAGGAGGGGGCCAGCAGACGTTATTTAACAGGACAATGCGGCAATATTAGAGTGCGCGTCATTATAAGTGACAAGTGCGTAAAATCTTCGCGGTATCAGTGAGCGTAAAAGAAAAGTGTTTTATTAAGTGTTTAATCGTGTATCGTAAGTGAATATGTTAGTGGACTCTATATTTAAAGGACATTATAAGGACGGACATTATATTTAATATTATGTATGGTATTGCATCATTTTTTCTTATACAACAAAAAAAAAAAAAACAATTGAATGGCCGAAAAATTAAGAAACTTATTCGAAAAATTATTAGAAATCAGAAAATATTTAATTAAAATAGGACCAGAAAGAAGGAAAGGCAAAATAAGTTTTGTAAAATTAGAAGAGGCCGATAAGTTGTTAAAAGAATATAAAGCATTTTTAGAGTATTTTTCCGGAACAAAGAGCTCTATTAGCAAAACTGAATGTTTAATTATTGAAAAATTGTGTATCGATTTTGATAATTCTTATGAAAAGATTATAGACTTATGCTCTGACGTTCAAAGTGAATTTAAAACAATGGCGAGTACGTCAAAATTCGATTTAAAGGTTGCTTTAAGTTTATTGCCAGTTTGTTCAGATGATGTAACCTGTATACAACAATTTATTGATAGTGTTGAGTATTATAAATCAGAGTTAGACGAAGATTCACATTCCAAACTATTGAATTTTGTATTAAAAAGTAGACTTTCTCAAGCCGCGAAACTGAAACTATGTTCTTCATATAGCAATATTAATGGTTTAATAGCAGATTTAAAAACAAAATTATTACCTAAAAAATCTGCAACCGCAATTCAACATAAACTTCAAAATTTTAAACAAAGAAGTTTATCTATTGATGATTACGGTAAACAAATAACGGACATGTTTGTGGAGTTGACGATTGCTCAATCTGATGGCAATAATGATAATTATAATATTCTGAAGCCATTAAATGAGAAGCAGGCAATAAGATATTTTTCAGCTGGATTGAGAAATCGCCAACTAGGCACTATAGTTTCTGCCAGGAACTTTTCTTCACTAAAGGACGCCGTACAGACGGCCATCGACGAAGACGTCTTATGTCCTTCGACATCAAATGATATTTTGACTATGAGTTCTAGGGGGAGATCGTCTTATTTTCGGAGAGGCAGGAGATGCCATTCCAGGTTCACAGGTGGAGAGCGCGGTCGTGGCGGATACCAGACCAGGTTCCCCACGCATCAACAACCCGGCACGTGGCGAGGACGTCAGATGAGTAACCGCGGTTCAACCCATTCATTTCGCGGAAACAGAGGTAGGTCCTCTTATAATTATAGGCCGAATGGTCACCGTGAGCGCATACATATGTTGACCAACTCAGAATCACATCATGATCCGGAACCGGAAAATAATACCCAGAGTCAGAATCAGTTTTTTCGAGACTAAAAATGAAATTTTATCATGCAATAGTACTTGCTATGTTAATTTAAAATCTCATAACTATTATTCATATAATTTGTTGATTGATACCGGAGCATCAATTTGTGCCATTAAGCATAAACATGTTCTCGAACAAAATATTCCAATCCATAAAGAGAACACTTTCGTAAATGGTATCGGAGGCAAAGTCCAGGCCATTGGATATGCTTACATAGATTTATTTATTGGAAACATTATGCTCACCCATAAGTTTTTTGTTTTTAAAACATTACCATGTAAAGGCAGTGGCATACTTGGGCACGACTTTTTAAATAAATATAAGTCTGTATTAAATTTTAGTGATCAATCTTTGTTGCTATGGTATAATGATTTAAATATATCGGTACCTTTAATAACGTTAGATACGAGTATAACTATACCGGCGAGATCGGAATCTATACACTTTATTGATACATGTGAAACGGATGAATGTTTAATTAATGCTTCAGAATTGCAAGAAGGGATTTTTATTGCGAGTTGCTTAGTGAAACCCGTAAACAACAAAATACCTATTCGTATTTTAAATATAACCGAGTCAGATTTAACTCTAAATTCAATTAATCCCACTCTGTATAAGACAAGTGACTATGATGTTTGTTCATTTCAATCTATTAGTAATAATGCTAAACGTGTCAAAAAGGTGTTTGAGTCATTATCTCTCAATCACTTAAATAAGGAAGAACAGTTGTCAATTGAATCTATATGCGCAAAGTATTCAGATCTATTTTTTTTTGCCCGGCGATAAATTGAGTACGACTAGTCTTTACGAACATAGTATTACTATAAAACCTAACACATCTCCAGTGTACATAAAGCCTTATAGATTGCCACATTCACAAAAACACGAATTAAAAAAAGCAGGTAGATAATTTGTTAGACCAAGGTATTATTGAACCTTGTTCTAGCGAATGGGCTAGTCCAGTTTTACTGGTACCCAAGAAATCTGATCCTAATGGAGAAAAGAAAAGGCGATTAGTGGTAGATTACCGTAAACTAAACAATTGCATACAAAACGATAGGTTTCCGTTACCAAATATTTCAGAAATATTAGATTCTTTGTGTGGATGTATCTACTTTACGCATTTAGATTTAAATCAAGGATTTTTTAATGTGCCTCTTGAGAAAAATAGTAGAAAATATACATCTTTTATCGCAGGTGGTCAATACCAAATGACTAGAATGCCCATGGGACTTAAGACCAGTCCTAGTTCATTTTCACGTATGATGACCATGGCAATGTCTGGTCTATCATATGACAAATGTTTAATTTATCTCGATGATCTAATTGTAATGGGTCGCACCTTACAAAACCACAACAAAAATCTGATCGAAGTTTTTGAAAAATTGCGAAAAGCAAATTTAAAACTTAATCCATTAAAATGCGATTTCTTGAAAAAAGAATTATTTTATTTAGGTCATGTGGTGTCAGGCGACGGCATCTTGCCAGATCCAGAAAAAAATAAAATTATTCAAAATTATCCAGTTCCCAAAAATGCAGACGAAGTTAAACGTTTTGTAGCTTTTGCGAACTACTATAGAAAATTTATAGACAAATTTGCTGAAAAGGCACACTATTTGAACGTTTTATGTAGGAAAAATACAAAATTTATATGGAACAATAATTGTCAAAAAGCTTTTGAAAGCCTTAAAAACAGTATGATGTCACCACCAGTTCTTCAATACCCAGATTTTTCAGAACAAAACCAATTTATTTTACAGACTGACGCATCTGGCTATGCTATAGGAGCCATATTATGTAACTCGGATGGTCGACCCGTAGCTTACACAAGTAGGAGTTTAAATAAAGCCGAAAGGAACTATCCGAACTATGTCGTTTGGAGTATTAAATATTTTAGACCTTATTTATATGGCCGTACATTTAAAGTACTGACCGATCATAAACCTTTAGTTTATTTGTTCAATTTAAAAGACCCTTCTAGCAGATTATTTAAATTTAGATTATTACTCGAAGAGTATGATTATGTAATAGAGTACGTTAGAGGGCGAGATAATTCGGCTGCAGACGCATTGTCTCGTATAAAAGTTACTTCGAAAGAATTAAAAGAAATGCAAGAGTGTTTAAATGTAATGACATGTGCTCAGAAAAAAATAATTGATACTGGTACTTCAGATCATATGTCAACCACCGACGATTGGCCTGATCAACCAAAAGTTGTGGAAACACATATGAAACCGAAGGATGCAGTAGAGTTGCGATTTTTAGAGATTAAAAATTTAAAAAGTAATAATGTAGTCACTTTAGAAAGTCCTTTATTGTTATACGTTGCTCAGAAGAAAACTATATTTATTAAATTGGCTTCTCAATCACAAATTACGCGAGCCGAATTTGTGAGAGAGCTAAGTGATTTCTGTGAGAAAATAAATATAAGTGAAGTATATTTCTTAAAAAATAAAAATAATTTATTTTATTTATTTTATTTTTATTTTATTTATTTATTAGGTCCTTCACAGCTGACAATTTTAAATACATTATAATAATTTAAAGCGAAACAATACGCCAATTACGAAGTACACATATAACAATAATTAATAAGCAAAGAGTAGACCAAAAATATAAATGAGAAGCATTACTTTTATTAATGGTTAGTAAATGGTTGAGCTTATGTAGACAATGTAGAAACGGTAGATGTGTGTGTGTGTGTGTGTGTGTGTGTGTGTGTGTGTGTGTGTGTGTGTGTGTGTGTGTGTGTGTGTGTGTGTGTGTGTGTGTGTGTGTGTGTGTGTGTGTGTGTGTGTGTGTGTGTGTGTGTGTGTGTGTGTGTGTGTGTGTGTGTGTGTGTGTGTGTGTGTGTGTGTGTGTGTGTGTGTGTGTGTGTGTGTGTGTGTGTGTGTGTGTGTGTGTGTGTGTGTGTGTGTGTGTGTGTGTGTGTGTGTGTGTGTGTGTGTGTGTGTGTGTGTGTGTGTGTGTGTGTGTGTGTGTGTGTGTGTGTGTGTGTGTGTGTGTGTGTGTGTGTGTGTGTGTGTGTGTGTGTGTGTGTGTGTGTGTGTGTGTGTGTGTGTGTGTGTGTGTGTGTGTGTGTGTGTGTGTGTGTGTGTGTGTGTGTGTGTGTGTGTGTGTGTGTGTGTGTGTGTGTGTGTGTGTGTGTGTGTGTGTGTGTGTGTGTGTGTGTGTGTGTGTGTGTGTGTGTGTGTGTGTGTGTGTGTGTGTGTGTGTGTGTGTGTGTGTGTGTGTGTGTGTGTGTGTGTGTGTGTGTGTGTGTGTGTGTGTGTGTGTGTGTGTGTGTGTGTGTGTGTGTGTGTGTGTGTGTGTGTGTGTGTGTGTGTGTGTGTGTGTGTGTGTGTGTGTGTGTGTGTGTGTGTGTGTGTGTGTGTGTGTGTGTGTGTGTGTGTGTGTGTGTGTGTGTGTGTGTGTGTGTGTGTGTGTGTGTGTGTGTGTGTGTGTGTGTGTGTGTGTGTGTGTGTGTGTGTGTGTGTGTGTGTGTGTGTGTGTGTGTGTGTGTGTGTGTGTGTGTGTGTGTGTGTGTGTGTGTGTGTGTGTGTGTGTGTGTGTGTGTGTGTGTGTGTGTGTGTGTGTGTGTGTGTGTGTGTGTGTGTGTGTGTGTGTGTGTGTGTGTGTGTGTGTGTGTGTGTGTGTGTGTGTGTGTGTGTGTGTGTGTGTGTGTGTGTGTGTGTGTGTGTGTGTGTGTGTGTGTGTGTGTGTGTGTGTGTGTGTGTGTGTGTGTGTGTGTGTGTGTGTGTGTGTGTGTGTGTGTGTGTGTGTGTGTGTGTGTGTGTGTGTGTGTGTGTGTGTGTGTGTGTGTGTGTGTGTGTGTGTGTGTGTGTGTGTGTGTGTGTGTGTGTGTGTGTGTGTGTGTGTGTGTGTGTGTGTGTGTGTGTGTGTGTGTGTGTGTGTGTGTGTGTGTGTGTGTGTGTGTGTGTGTGTGTGTGTGTGTGTGTGTGTGTGTGTGTGTGTGTGTGTGTGTGTGTGTGTGTGTGTGTGTGTGTGTGTGTGTGTGTGTGTGTGTGTGTGTGTGTGTGTGTGTGTGTGTGTGTGTGTGTGTGTGTGTGTGTGTGTGTGTGTGTGTGTGTGTGTGTGTGTGTGTGTGTGTGTGTGTGTGTGTGTGTGTGTGTGTGTGTGTGTGTGTGTGTGTGTGTGTGTGTGTGTGTGTGTGTGTGTGTGTGTGTGTGTGTGTGTGTGTGTGTGTGTGTGTGTGTGTGTGTGTGTGTGTGTGTGTGTGTGTGTGTGTGTGTGTGTGTGTGTGTGTGTGTGTGTGTGTGTGTGTGTGTGTGTGTGTGTGTGTGTGTGTGTGTGTGTGTGTGTGTGTGTGTGTGTGTGTGTGTGTGTGTGTGTGTGTGTGTGTGTGTGTGTGTGTGTGTGTGTGTGTGTGTGTGTGTGTGTGTGTGTGTGTGTGTGTGTGTGTGTGTGTGTGTGTGTGTGTGTGTGTGTGTGTGTGTGTGTGTGTGTGTGTGTGTGTGTGTGTGTGTGTGTGTGTGTGTGTGTGTGTGTGTGTGTGTGTGTGTGTGTGTGTGTGTGTGTGTGTGTGTGTGTGTGTGTGTGTGTGTGTGTGTGTGTGTGTGTGTGTGTGTGTGTGTGTGTGTGTGTGTGTGTGTGTGTGTGTGTGTGTGTGTGTGTGTGTGTGTGTGTGTGTGTGTGTGTGTGTGTGTGTGTGTGTGTGTGTGTGTGTGTGTGTGTGTGTGTGTGTGTGTGTGTGTGTGTGTGTGTGTGTGTGTGTGTGTGTGTGTGTGTGTGTGTGTGTGTGTGTGTGTGTGTGTGTGTGTGTGTGTGTGTGTGTGTGTGTGTGTGTGTGTGTGTGTGTGTGTGTGTGTGTGTGTGTGTGTGTGTGTGTGTGTGTGTGTGTGTGTGTGTGTGTGTGTGTGTGTGTGTGTGTGTGTGTGTGTGTGTGTGTGTGTGTGTGTGTGTGTGTGTGTGTGTGTGTGTGTGTGTGTGTGTGTGTGTGTGTGTGTGTGTGTGTGTGTGTGTGTGTGTGTGTGTGTGTGTGTGTGTGTGTGTGTGTGTGTGTGTGTGTGTGTGTGTGTGTGTGTGTGTGTGTGTGTGTGTGTGTGTGTGTGTGTGTGTGTGTGTGTGTGTGTGTGTGTGTGTGTGTGTGTGTGTGTGTGTGTGTGTGTGTGTGTGTGTGTGTGTGTGTGTGTGTGTGTGTGTGTGTGTGTGTGTGTGTGTGTGTGTGTGTGTGTGTGTGTGTGTGTGTGTGTGTGTGTGTGTGTGTGTGTGTGTGTGTGTGTGTGTGTGTGTGTGTGTGTGTGTGTGTGTGTGTGTGTGTGTGTGTGTGTGTGTGTGTGTGTGTGTGTGTGTGTGTGTGTGTGTGTGTGTGTGTGTGTGTGTGTGTGTGTGTGTGTGTGTGTGTGTGTGTGTGTGTGTGTGTGTGTGTGTGTGTGTGTGTGTGTGTGTGTGTGTGTGTGTGTGTGTGTGTGTGTGTGTGTGTGTGTGTGTGTGTGTGTGTGTGTGTGTGTGTGTGTGTGTGTGTGTGTGTGTGTGTGTGTGTGTGTGTGTGTGTGTGTGTGTGTGTGTGTGTGTGTGTGTGTGTGTGTGTGTGTGTGTGTGTGTGTGTGTGTGTGTGTGTGTGTGTGTGTGTGTGTGTTATAACTATGTACGAAAAATAAACTAAGAATCGACGAGTATATCTATTTACATCATTTTATGTTCTATATACATATATTAAACATATGAATTAGTCTGAGACAGAGATAATAGTACAGCCTTTCTAAAGGCGTGTCGAGTAGTATTAAACAAATCCAATGAGGAGAACTTAGTGTTATATTTATTGGGAATACGATGAAATGGGGACATTTTTAAATATCTCGCTTTAGCTGTAGGAAAAGAAAGTAAACTAGTATGTCTAGTACGTCTAGAAGGTACGTTAAAGTGTATTTTTGCTAATAGTTCCGGACAGTCAAATTTGTTATTTAATAAGTCAAATAGAAACAGCATATCAGTTAGATGTCTTCTATCTTGCAAGGTGTTAATTTTATGGTATTCACAGGATTCCTTATATGATTTACCTACAATTTTCGCCTTGAAATTAAGATGATTAATAAATTTTCGTTGAATATTTTCGATGTTATCAATATAGCCTTTAAAAATGGGCTCCAGACTAAATTCGAAAATTCTAATATGCTTCTTACGTAGCTGAAATACAGCATTTTAAGACATTGGATATCACTAAAGGGTTTGCTGTTGCGTATCACAAATCCTAGAGACTTATAAGCTTTACCGACGATACAGTCAAGATGTGCACTAAATGTAAATTTGTCATCGAGTATGACGCCTAAATCTCTGACTTGCGACGCACCAGGTATGGATTCGTTACATAAGTAGTAATCGTGATGTATGGGCTGTTTTTTCCTAGTAAAACTAATTTTTTGACATTTTTTGATATTAACACTGATTTTATTTTTGAGGTAGTAATCTGTAAGACGGTTTAAATCTGATTGAAGCTTATGACAGTCCGTGATATTATAAATTTTACGAAAGACTTTTTTGTCATCTGCATAAAGAAGATATTTTGAGTAGTGGAAGCATTCCGATATGTCAAAAAGATATATATTGTAAAGAAGAGGGGATAATAAAGACCCTTGGGGCACTCCAGATTTGACGTTAACGAAATTAGATCTATATCCACCTATTATAACAGCTTGACGTCTGTTTCTTAAGTAAGATTCAAACCAGCGCAAGAGGTTGCCCTTGATTCCTACTGCATATAATTTTGAAATTAGAATGTTATGATTAACTTTATCAAACGCTTTTTCGAAATCTGTATATATAACGTCTATTTGTGCATTTGCCATATTAGTAACTACATAGTCAGACAAACAAATAAGGTTGGTAACGACTGTGCGTGACTTGACGAATCCGTGCTGAGATTGAAGTATACTCCGCTGCGTTGTGGCAGAGATTCTGTCTAAAATTACTTTTTCTAACATTTTACCGAAATTATTTAATAGTGACACTGCCCTATAGTTAACGATATCCGATTTAATACCTTTCTTATGTATCGGGACAATCTGCGCATCTTTCCATTGCTTAGGAAATACTCCCTCATTTAAAGACCTTTGAAATATAATTTGTAGTGGCTTTGTTAAACCTAATTCGCACTTTTTAATAAAAATAACAGGTATGCCGTCTAGTCCTGCGCCCTTCTTTAAATTAAGATGTTTGAAAACATTTTTTAAGATTTCTAGTGAGACCGTTATCGAGTGAGTAACATCCACATATGGAGATTCCGCACAGGTGGGGTATTTATCATTGGGGTCAGGGGATTGGAAAACGCTGTGAAAAAATGTGTTAAATGCATTGCATATGTCTTCACCTTTTGAAAAAGACATGCCATTGTAGGTCATGTGGCACGGATAACCTGGTGTATTGCGCCTATTTTTTATATATTTCCAGAATTCTTGGGGTGATTTTTTTATTTCTTTCTGGGATCTATCGACATACTTTTTAAAAAACTCATCTTGTAGCATTTTTATTCTTTTTCTTAATAGTGAAAATTCCGCGTAGTCACTATAATTTCTATATTTTTTCCATTTTTTATGTACCTTGGATTTTTCTTTAATGGCGTTAATTAAACACGGTGGGTACCACTTCGGGTAACGATAACCACCCGTTATTTTTACGGAGGGAACATATAATTTAATTAAAGAGTTTAGCGAAGTATAAAACTTGTCAACCGCTTCTTCAACATCATTTGAACTGAGGAGATAATCCCAGTCCGTCTGAAGTAGTTCACGATTGATTATTTCATAATCCGCTCTAAAGAAACGTTTTAATATTCTTGGTGGAGGGCGGATTGACTTGAAGCTGTGGTCTAATTGCATACATATTTCAAACGGAATGTGGTATTTATCAATTTCTACTAGAGCAACCTCACTTTGTATGCATTCAATGGTTGAGTTACTTATAGCAAGGTCCAAAACATTACCACAGCAATTTGGTTTTAAATTAAATTGGGACATACCCATATACGCTATACAATTAACAAATTCACTTGCTGCTACGTTTAGATCCGAGCAAGAAGTATGTATTACACCGTGTCCATTCCGCTCCCATTTAATAAACGGCAAATTGAAATCTCCTACAATTAAAAATTTGTCAGTCGGGTTAGCCGAGAAAAGATTTTCGAGTGAGTGTTTGAAATCATTTAGCATTAGTACTTGAGAATTACCACTCGGTGGGATATAAACTGCAGCTATGTGAATGCTACTACTTGGTGTATGATCCGAAATCTGACTACTGATTGTCAACCAAATAACCTCCGCGCAACCGGTCTTTAGATCTGCTCGTACTATAGCTGAGAAACAACGTTTTATACACACCAGCACTCCTCCGCCCATTCGATCCCTCGGACGGTCGTATCTAAATACCTCATAACGATTGTCACACAACTCTGAGTCTAATATTCCCTTGCACAACCAACTTTCGGTAACCAAAATAATGTCAAAATCACTCGCCTCAATATTCTGATAAAACTGTGGTAATTTAGTCCTCAGTCCGCGCGTATTCTGATAGAAAATCTTTAAGTTATTAGTAGTCATATTAGTAATAAGATAATAAATTGAAACGAAGAACAATTATAATATGTAAGTTTTTTAACAAGCGATAAGAGTGTGGGTAAAAATGAAAGATTAGTAATAAATAAGTTGAGTTACGCACGGAACTGTTAGACTTGTTTACCTGATTTTTTAGCGCGTCAGGTGTCATCAACCATTCATTTAAAAGTGTTATGATGTAAAAATTTAAAAAAGAATTTAAATTACGTAAATGAAAAATGTGGTTTAGAAATATGATAAGGTTGTGTAGTGAAGTGTAAATTGGTTGTAATTTGTGTAAAGTTAAAGGAGTAATTAGTATGTCATTAATTAAAATTAATTTGTTGTTGCGAATTTCATAATGTCTTCTTCCGTGTGTATTTGTATAGGTGGCGATCTTTCGTTCCTTCTCATAAAAATTGAGCAGTTTTTTACCCATACGAACTTGATATTCAGTTCCTGTGCGCGTTGTCTGCAGTTATTCAGTAGTATTTTATTGGCAATTGTGAGATGTTCATTGATGAACACTTTTGTGGAGTTTTCATCAAAACCAAGGTCTCTCGATGTTACGTCTTTGGTTTTACTTTGTTTCCTAAAATTGGCAATGATGTCATCTTTAGCTCTTCTCGATGTCAGTTTGCAGATTATTCTTCGAGGCCGTCCTGGGTGTGAATGGAGTGGCTGCACCCTTGTTATAAAATCAATGTCATTTTCCTCTATGTTAGCACCGATACAAGTCGCTATCTTCCTCAAGAGATGTGTCAATTTTTCATCGGACTTTTCAGGAATTCCGACTAATTCAATGTTTAGGAAGCGGCTTTGCTGTTGTGATCGGTTATATTCCTTCTCCATCCATTTTGACTTGGTAACTAATTTTGCTACGATTTCATTTTGTTGTTTAAAGTCGTTCTCAGTTTTATCAATACGTTCTTTATACCCTTTTATTATAGATGTAATCCTATCCTGTTCCACTTTTAGTGTTTCCACAATGGTTAATTTTCCTTCTATATCGTGTAGTCTATTATTCAACTCTTCCAATACTCGGTTACTAAATCTGTCGCTTAAGACACTAACCTCAGTGCGCAGATTCTCCACCAGCTCCGGTAAGTCTGATAGTGATTTCAGTATGGACTCCATCTTTTGAAGGGACATCAAATCCGAAGTGAGGTCTTGAGGCAATTTGGCATGTACGTTTTTTGGGGAGTGCAGTTGAGCAGTAGATTTACAATCCGGGCAGAGCCATGTTGCCTGTCTTTCCGCACCAAGTCTTCTCCAACCCACTTCAGACAAAGTGACACAGTGCAGATGGTAAACTAGATGACATTTTGAACAAATTGCACCGTCTTGTATTTTTTCATTACATTTTTTACATATGACATTCATACCGATGGTTGACGATCACTGCAGTGGCGTAGTGCGAGCGAGTCAAAAAATCACAGCTGTCTTGCTCAATCTCAGAGGAGGGGCTGTGTATGCATCACGGTAACGTCGCCAGTAATTGCTCACAGATGTAGTATTGTTAACCGATATGAGATCTTATTCACTTAGTCACTTAGTCTATTACTGAATAGCACTGAATTATAATATTTATTAAAAATTTTACGACACGTCTACTCTCGGCCAACTCACGACGACAATTATGTTTTTATAGAAAAGCTTGCAAGTGAAATAAAGAATCAAAGCAACTGGAAAGGACCTAGGTTATGTATATTGAAAGACGTCGAAAGAATAAATGATAAGGACGATAGGAAAGTTATACTCAACGACTTTCATCTTTTGCCCAGTAGTGGCCACGCAGGCATGAGACGAATGTTGGCTAATATTAAAAAATATTATTTTTGGCCAGGCATAGAGTCTGATGTTAAGAATTTTGTGAAAAAATGTCCTCAATGTCAAAAGTATAAGTATACAACGCAAGTTAAAGAGCCCATGGTTATTACTTCAACCGCACATTGCGCTTTTGATAAAAAAATTCTCGATATAGTAGGACCATTGGATAGAGATAGCTCTGACTTTTCTTACATTCTTACATTACAATGTGAGTTATCAAAATATGTATGTGCTTACTCCCTTGTTACAAAAACGTCAACAGAAGTAGCGCGCGCCTTCGTAAACAACTTCATATTGCAACATGGCGTCCCGAGGGAGATAGCTACCGACAGAGGTTCAGAGTTCATATCAGACACTCTTAAAAAGGTATGTGAATTACTAAATATCACAAAATTAAATTCAACTGCGTATCATCATCAAAGTATCGGAGCGTTAGAAAACTCTCATAAAAATCTTGGTGCATTTTTAAGAATCCAAACCGAGGAAAAACCTGTGTTATGGAGTAGTTGGCTACCGTTCTGGTGCTTTGCGTATAATACGTCAGTTCATACTTCTACAAAATTTTCACCTTTCGAGCTTGTCTATGGTAGGAAGTGTAATTTGCCTAATAATTTAACAAAGTGCGTAGAACCTCTTTACAATTGCGATGACTATCCACTTGAACTCAAGTATCGCCTTCAGGTGTCCCAAACTGAAGCGCGGAAAAATTTAATAGCTAGTAAAATAGGTAATAAACTTAGATACGATACTTATATTAATCCTATACATTATAAGCCGAATGATAAAGTCTTACTTAAAAATGAAACTGGTAATAAACTTAAAAAATTGTATTCTGGTCCTTATGATGTCATTCGAGATTTGTCGCCGAATGTTGAAATAAATATTAACGGTAAAAGCAGTATTGTTCACAAAAATAGAACAAAGTTGTATCATGTTTAAAATATATTATAGATTGTACTCATATTATAACGTCTCAAATGTTATTGTTATGATACATAAAACTATGCGCGATGGCTCAACGGTAAGCGGAGACGAATCCCGGTCGTGCGCACACGGGTTCGGATTCGCATACCGTTGCGCTATTGGTATCATCATAAATTTTATATTACTTTTATTTACAGACTATTATTTTGTATAACATTTATCATGTATTTTATGCTTAGTTTCGTAATAAAAAACGAATAGTTATCCCTAAGAAAGAAAAAAAAAAACAAAAAAAAATATATATATATTATAATCATATTATATAACAATAAAATAAATGTAAACTTTATTTTATTTAACTATTAAGGGGAAGATGTAAGGGAGTAGGTATATAAGCATAATTCTATTATAATAAAAGCAGTATAGATTGAGCATCGGTCTTGTCATTACCTGCGAAATCTTATCCCATCCGTACAGGGTTTGGCAGTAGAAATAATGGATAGCAAGTATAATAAAAGATATAATGACTATATAATAACATCTTTAGTATAACCACAAGCTGACAGCACGTATATTACTCAATAGTTGTAAAAATATCAGTTTATCATTGAATGAAAAAGATGTTGTTATATTAGGATTGGGCAGCCATGAAAAGAGCCCTTACACATTATATAGTACCTTAAGCAACTTTTTTCAATTATTAAAACGGAAAAAGGTTAATGTCTTCATTATACAAATTCAACAAAATGTATACTTGAACACTTATAAATTTATTCACACTATAAAACACTTACTGCATAAAAACTATGATTTTATTCTATATCTATATCAGCCCATATACGTCCCACTGCAGGGCACGGGCCTACTCTATAATAGAGAGAATCGATTGAGAGAGGTTAGGCCATATAGTCCACCACGCTGATGATTTTATTACTTATTTAAATATACAGTATTTGAATAATTCTCCACAATTTCTCTTGAGGAAGTTGTGCTTTAAGTTATTAGTAGAACTTGAGTTTATACGATATTCCACGAAAACAAGGAGCACATTTAATAGTAATATCTTTAATCAAAAGACCAAAAATTCCATTACTGGTAACTTATTGAATCAATCTACAGAATGTGGAAAAAACTCAATTTATGTGCCAAAAGATGACAAAATAATCCACAAGTTTTTTTTTCGTGAATAAACAAATAAAATTAAACATGATTCACCAAAATATAGCAGGCATCCTTAATAAAAAAGATCTATTTGAAATTACTTTATTACTAGAAAAAGAGCTTGGTTCTATTGATATCTTAAGTCTCTGCGAAATGTTTATAAAGAGAGGTATTTTTTTTTGCGAATGGCAACTGATTCTGCTTCATTGAGAATAATACTGCCAGTGTCAAGTGACTAGTGAGTCATTCATGTCATTTTGTAGGGTAAAAAATAAAAGCGATCGAGACTACAATCTAAATTCTAAAGGGAAATTTGCGTTACTGATGCGAATGATACATAAAATACATGCAGACATGTAAGGTTAGATTATAATTTTATATTGTAAATATTTAAATAAGTTTTTAGTGCCTTCAAAGCCGGTTTATTTTTTAGGCTTAGAATGGATGCGAGGTTACAGGGGAGCGGAACCTTATTTCTAACTAATAGGTCATATAATGATGGAGAGGAGTACCGGCTGCAGTTGAACAATATGTGTATCATGGAACCATCATCAAGACCACATTCACATAAGGAAGAATCCCTTACGTGTAATTTACATAAATGAACGGGCGATGAACAGTGACCAATTCTCAGCCGAGAAATAATTGCTGATATATGCTTGCTGAGCTGTATTTTAGAGAACCAAGGTCTCGGAGTAATATCTGGCTGTATTTTGTACAGTTGAGCACCTTTAAAGCCGCTTGTACCCATCCAATTGGCATTCCACGCAATTTCTAGTTGCTGTTTTGCAACGGGGACAAGATCATGTGAATAGACAGAAAAGTGATCTTCGTTACCTTGATTAATAGCACTTTTAGCTAACTGATCCACATATTCATTGCCAATTATCCCTATATGGCTAGGTATCCATACAATTGTAATTTGCAGATGTTCTTCACTACATAATTGAATTAGATTTTTTATTTTTAGGATGATTGGTGATATACTGTTTTTATTAAAAGGATTACTTAAAAGAGCTTGAATACAACTTTTTGAATCTGAAAAAATAATTGAGGATTTTATTTTGTGTTCTGTAATGTACATGATACATTTCAAAATTGCAAAACTTTCTCCTGAAAATACTGAGCAGTAATGTGGTAATTTAAACATAAAAAAATATATTGGCATCTTGATGAAAAAAGCAACACCTACACAGCTTACATTATTCAATTTAGAGGCATCTGTGTAAAACATCTCTGTACCCCTAGCCGGAACATTTTGAAGTATCGTATAGTAATAGTATAGTAACAATCATTACTTTACTATTACTACTCGATAACTATATTTGGCGGCAGCGTGAACCGTTTAACCATACTCTCGTAAACTGTTTATTAATACGATACTATACTCACAGATAACCTATGGCAATGAATGAATATTATTGAATGATTCGTGCGGAATTGTCATTCACCGTGTTTGTAAAAAAATATATTATTATCATAAAATAACAAAAAGCCTATAGCATGCCTTAAAGACATGTTAAAGGTTATGAAAATGAATTATGACGCAAAAAAGTATTAATAACAATTGATCCAAATTTTAAAAAATCATTTCAAGCAATTATGCATTTATATTTCCGAACGTAGCCATTTTTTGTTTGACAATTGACATAACAACAACAACAAACAAATTTATACGGATGCCACTCGTCAACGAATGTAAAGAAATAAACTCATAAATAAGTAATAGATATAGACACCGATATTTGTTTAATATGATCCCTTTATACCTTTAAGGTGGAAACTTTATGAATGTATTCGCTACATTTTTGCTCGTAAAAAGCCTAGGTAACTTTCTTCATATACAGGGTGTACAAGAGAATGGCGCACCTGCTAATATACATTTTAGTAAATCGTGATTACGTATAGATTATGATGCATTTTCGTAGCGTCCTCTGATAATAACAAAGATGGCGAGAAATCAAGAATTACACACGTGCTTCCCCTTAACATATTACGCCAAAGTGATTGAACCTTACAACTGAACGGGTCGCTCCACAAGAGATAAGTAGGAATACTTCTCCATAATAGGTGATTAAAACTACATGATTGCCACGCCACTTAGTGTACATAGTTAGGCAATAAGAATTTAGCATTGAACGAACCGTAGAACATGGTATCTAGAGAACATGGGCAGAAGACTTACAATAATTAAAACGTACTGCTTAAGTGCCGCTAATGATCATAAAATAAATAATAACTAACCCTATAATTTAAGCCGTAAATAGGTACCTTAGGTAAGGAGGTTAGTGCTGGACCTGCCAAAGTCCCGCACGAAAGCACTGCCACAATTTGATAACATACAACACTTTTACGTTTATAATTAACTTCATTAGACACGGAAAATGTACGATGTGTACATAGAGCCGTCGCTCGGTCTTCCGATGCAATATGTTTGATTCAACTTCGCGTAATTTTGCACAACTCACTAAAGTATTCTACCGTTTTAACCACGAACCCATCATCATTGCAATGCCCGAAATACACTTAGATATTAAACTAACACTTCACAATAAATACCATGGGATATTCCGTACCTACGTCAAAATTGATAAAATTCAATCAAAGTAACTGGAAACGAGTTAATATTACAAAATATGTACACGACAAATACATGTACACCCGAACGTAGTCCGAATTCAACTAATAAATGATAAATATTTTTTTCGAAAAACGAAAGATAAAGGCTTGTTCACATTAGTCACCTTTACACCTATTTCAGTTCATAATAATTTTTTTTCCAAAATTGATACACGTTTTTACTGTTATCACTAATTTAGTATCATAATATGCTATTTCTTAAGTAAACACCATTTATTCGGCTATAATGTTTTTTTTAAATTTCGCTTGTAGTATGAGATTTTAGTACATTTTTATCACTTTAAAACATCATTATTATTATTAATTAAATCATAAGCAAAGGCAGTCTTGTAACTGAATGGATCAAATTATGTAACTATTTTAACACATTTAAATAAAATTAATATCTCTGGGGAGAGTAACGATCATTTTATAAATCCATTATGATCTTCCGTTTTTACGTAACTCTAATTATCCAAGTACCTAACCAAATTAAGTTGTACAAAGTGTGAAGTGTGAACACACCCTAACGTGGCGGTCATCCTTTGAGTAATGCACACAAAACACCGCCAATGGTATTAGTGTCACTCACACTCGGAAGCGGCGAGCTCAAAGGAAGAATAAACGAGCCGCGCTAGTTCCGACAAAGTTCCGACGAGTACACAGTGACCTTCGGCTTCCTTTAAGAAATGGGCCGAATTCTGCAATCATTTTAAAATCTTATTTTTTATTTATCAGTGTAATTGCGTAAAAAGAAATTTTAATGAATACTAATTACTTAGATAATTTAAATGTTATGTATTACTAAAACGTTTGTAATTAATAAATTTGCAACCTAACATGGTTGAACCGA
This sequence comes from Deilephila elpenor, assembly GCA_949752805.1. Classification (NCBI taxonomy): domain Eukaryota; kingdom Metazoa; phylum Arthropoda; class Insecta; order Lepidoptera; family Sphingidae; genus Deilephila; species Deilephila elpenor. The sequence goes on from OX457095.1 coordinate 15,149,640, forward strand.
GGACCAGTGTGATTTATTGGTATCTTACAGTTTGGATTTGTGACATCTTAAGGAAAATAATGACAAAACAGTCGATCCATGCTCGATGCAACTATACCTACCTAGTTATTATGTTGTGAATTTGTTGACGCTATAAATCTAAGTACGCCCCTGTTTAACGGTTTTATTTCTTTGAAATGAAACAAAAAATACATTTTTGTAAAATTAGAGAAGGACAAAGTATACAGCTGAGAGTTAATGACCTGGCCTATTTGTAGAATATGTTAAGGCGAAGTCTATGAAATTTTTGTTGCTGAAAAATAATGTTTTCGTGGTATATTTCGTTAATCATTAAATTAACAACGAAACGAAAAAATACGTATATGTTAAAATCTTGTTCTTTACCCATTACAATTGTTTTTTTGCGAAAATGTGATGATAATACTTAAAACTTTAAACGGTTATAACTCCAAAACGGATAAGTATTTTCCAAATATTATTCTTTTATTATCATATATAATATTAATAATAATTAATAATTATTAATATTATGCCCTTGCACCCAACTTAGCTACTGCGCCATTCTCTTGTACACCCTGTATATCATTTTGATAACATAATATGAACAACTAGCTGAGAACTTGCCCATATTGACTATACATTGAAATGAGCCTGTGCATTAAATAAATAAGTAAGTACACAAAACATACAACAATAGTGCATAATATGATTGTTTTATTTATAAAAGGTTAGTTAGGTATTCATTTTTAAAACTACACTAAGTCTAGTCTTCTTATATCATCATACTTGTTCCTAAGTTTGTTGCTCCAATTCCGAGAAGACCTTAGGATAGGAATTAACCTTCTTTTGGTAATGCCGCTATTAGTAAGAATTATAAATATTTGAAATAACACAGTTGTAACTCCATATTGAATTGCCTATTTTTAGTGAAACACGTAAGTATTACAACGAATATCTTGTAAATAGAAAATAAGTACTATGTGTATTGACTTGTCATAAGAGCTATTTAATTGCCTACGTGACCAATAAATGAATTTCATTTCATTTCATTTCATTTCACGGAGTAGATAATTATACAAAATAACAATAAGATCAAAATATAAGATGTTGAGGACACTGAGTATGATCCTAAGTAACACATTGTGAATGTAAAGAATTAAACTTATAAATAATAGGTAATAGATATAGACACAGATGTTTGTTTAATATAATGCCTTTATACCTTTAAGGTGGAAACTTAATGAAAGTATTCGCTACATTTTTGCCTGTTAAGAGCCTCGTTAATTTTCTTCACATATATCATTTCAATAATATAATATGAAGAAGTAGCTAAGAACTTGCCCATATTGACTACACATTGAAATGAGCCTGTTGCATAAAATAAATAAGTAGGAACACAAAACATAAAACAAAAGTGCATAATATGATTGTTTTATTTATTAATGTTACAGTTTTAGTTAGGTATTCATTTTAAAACTACACTAAGTCTAGTCTTCTTATATCCTCATACTTTTTCCCAAGTTCATTGCTCCGATTCCGAGAAGTCCTTAGGATAGGAAGTAACCTTCTTTTGATAATGCCGCTGTTAGTAACAAAAACTATTTGAAACAACACAATGGACAATGTTACTAGGTATGCCAAATCGCTTGAAATGCTGTCTCAGTAAAGCCTTTATGTATACAAACACACTAGTTTTTGTTGTAGTCAAAAATACCTAGTAGTTTTCATTTTATAGGTATTCAAAGTTTTGAAAAATATCGAGTCCCGCTACAGTCACGTGATCGCTTGTGACGTCATTTCACATCGCGCCGCACGGGCCATGACTCGCTTCGTATCAAATCGCCAGCGATTATAGTAGTTGTAATAGCTTGCGCAGTGTTTTGTTGTTGGTTTTCGTTCGCGTATTAAGTTAATAGTTAATCTAATTCCGCTGGCTCAGCGACCCGAAGTGGGTCTTGGCCTCCGAAATGAGAGCTTTCCACCTATCTCTGTCCTCCGCCACCTCTCGCCAATTACTGACTCGAAGTTTGCGCAGATCACCTTCCACGGAATCGCTCCAGCGATACCTGGGCCGACCCACCGGCCGTCGACCGGTTGGCCGATCCAAGTATGCTTCCTTTACTTTCCGATCCTCTCCCATCCGCTCGAGATGGCCAAGCCAGCGCAAACGATGAGCCTTTATCTCTCCGATGATATTAGCATGTGTCAGCAGATCTTCTAGTTCCAAATTTTTCCTTATTCGCCATGTACCATCCTCACTCCTAACTGGTCCTAGGATTTTACGTAGGACTTTTCGTTCTGCCACAAGGAGCTTATTTTCTTCTTTGAGTGTTAAAGTCCAAGCTTCACAGCCGTACATTAAAATTGGTCTTATAATAGTTTTGTAGATACGCATTTTGGTACTTCTGCTGAGGAGCTTGGACACCAACACTTTATGAAGGGCTGCACTACATTTTAATGTGTTCTGAATTCGGATATCGATTTCGTCCCCTCTGGTGTTCTGATCAGTTACAGTGCAGCCTAAATACTTGAATTTGTGCACTCCTTTGTAGACTATATCTCCAACGTGCAGATCTTCGCACCTGGCGCGGCTGTTTTTGTATCGCCGTATATGGAGATAAGTGCGTGGTGGCCTGTTGGTAAACGGACTAGACGCGGCTGCCTACATGTTGACGGTGGTCGCGGGTTCAAATCCCAGGGCACACCTCTGACTTTTCGGAGTTATGTGTGTATTGATAGTCAATCACCACGCACTTTAACGGTGAAGGAAAACATCGTGAGGAAACCTGCATACCGTAGCGATTTTAAAGAATTTCTACGGTATGTAAGTCCGCCATCCCGCACTAGGCCAGCGTGGTGGACTATATGGCCTAACCACTCTCAATCGATTCTCTCGATTGTAGAGTAGGCCCGTGCCCTGCAGTGGGACGTATATGGGCTGATATAGATAGATAGATATAGATATGGAGATATTCCGTCTTTTCGTGGCTTATTGTCAAGCCCACCTTTTTTGCTTCCTCTTCGAGAATTTTAGCAGACTGCTGGACCTCATAGCGGTTTTCTCCTAGCAGAGCAAGATCATCTGCATATCCTATTACTTTATACCTTTTGTTAAACAGTTTTGCTCCGACGTCAAGAGTAAGTATTTTGCGTACTACGTATTCTAACACTAAATTAAATAGCACAGGTGACATCGCATCTCCCTGTTTCAATCCTGTGATTACTGCAAAACTGTCCGTTAGCTCACCTCCGATCTTAACTCTCATGTTACTTGCTGAGGTCGCAACTTTGATCATATTGACCAACTTGTTGGGAATGTCAAAGGCGCGTAGGATGGCATAAAGTGTTCCCCTATCGATGCTATCGTAGGCCTTTGTGAAATCCACAAAGAGAGCGTGGATGCTCTGAGCATATTCCCATTTTTTCTCCATGAGTTGTTTAAGGAGAAAGATCTGGTCGATAGTGCTGCGGTTTCGGCGAAACCCGCACTGGTAATCACCAAGGATTTTCTCCGCGTACGGCTCTAGCCTACTAAGCAGCACATATGACATTATCTTATATGCTTTGGGAAGTAGAGCAATCCCTCGGTAGTTCGTGCATTTCTTTTTGCATCCTTTTTTATGAATGGGGCATATTATGGCCATGTTCCATTCGTCCGGTTGGTGTTCTGTCTCCCATATCTTTAAAAGCAGGTCATGAATTTTTGATTTCGCAGCTGAACCACTGTATTTCCATAATTCGGCAGGTATTCCATCTATACCCGGAGATTTGTTGTTTTTTAGCCTACTAATTGCCTTGTATGTCTTTTGGATTGAGGGCGGAGCCACATATTCCATATTACAATGTGCGGTCTCTATTGCTGGTTCATCTAGTGGTGTAGAGTTAAGCAAATTTTGAAAATATTCTTGCCATTTGTTCTTTATTAATTTGGTGTCCGTTATCATATTTCCATTATCATCTAGCACCATTTGGGTGGACGGTTGATATCCTTTCCTAAGTGTTTGCGGCGGGTTTAGGGACCGCCCGCAGATAGGAGTAGGTAGAAAATAAGAACTCAGGGTGATTACGTGGTACAGGCTTTAATATTTCGCATCACCGTCTTACACTCGGTACTGTTGCTGGTGTTATGCAACAAGAGTCACTGGCCTTCTGTGGACACTGATCCGGGTCTTCTGCACGTGGCGGTTTCCGACGACAGCTCGCCGGCAAGGTTGGCTGCCACGTGGCCGGTAGTGGTGCGCAGGTCAGCGGCTCGGCGCCGGTGCGGTCGCAGCACGGGCAGGAAGCGGTGCGGAGTGAAGCCAAGCACGGCACGCTCCGTGCCGTAAGCAGGAAGAGAGAAGATAGAAGCAGATGAACCTGGAATCAGCGTCCAAGAAATCGGAATGCAAACTAGGTTTACATTCCGTGCCAGCGACTCGTGGTAGTTCACAAGCCGGCGGCAGAATAAGCTGCGAAGCAAGCGGTTAAGCGGTTAGCAAGTTAGCACTTTTAACACTCACCCCAGCGGGAACAACAACACGCGTGGTAGCACGCAGTTTATTAATTTTAGAAATAGGACGCGAGCGAGGTTACACGCGTATTTATGCGTGTGATGACAGTTCGCACGTTTTAGCTGTCAGAATTGAATCGACCAATCAGCGCAATGGAGGCGTTGATTGGCATAGACAATATATATAATTGAGCCATAGACTTAAATTATTCCGGGTGACATTCTACAACGTCACATGTTCTTATTTCCTGATAGAATTTCCGTACCTTATTTGCATTTAATAGCAATTGCACTTCTTGTAGCATGCCATCCATATGATCTCTTTTTGCCCTCTTAATATATTTGCGTGTTTCTAATTTAACTTCTTTGTATTTATTTTCCCATGCCTCTTTATCTTGCTCTGCCAACAATCTGTAATGTCGTCTTTCTGCTACTATTTGTTCACATTGTGGGGTCCACCATTTCTTTTTGTTTTTCTTCTTTTTACGACCTACTACTTCCAGTGCTATTTCTTTTGTGATATTACGCATATTTTCCCACACTCCGTCTACGTTGTCATCTATATTTAAGTCTTTGAAAGCATTGTCTAATTTTAAAGTTTCTCTAACTTCCTTGATTTTAAAGTTTTCTATATGAATATCAATACAGCATTCTCTCATGTTATGTTTCTTAATAGTTGTTTTAATTTTAGCTTTAATTTTAATACCTAGCATATAGTGGTCGCTGTCACAATCGGCTCCCCTAAATGTTCTCACATCTTGTATAGTACTCTTGTGCCTATCATCTATTAATACGTGATCTATTTGGTTAATTGTGGTCCCATCAGGAGACTTCCATGTCCCTTTAAAAATATCTTTATGTGGAAATATTGTACTTTTAATGACCATTCCTTTTAGTGATGCAGAACTAATTAGCCTTACGCCGTTGTCGTTAGACTGTTTGTGTTTACTGTGTCTTCCAATAGTTGGTGTAAAACAATTTTCCCTCTCTATTTTTGCATTAAAGTCGCCCAATACTATTTTAATATCGTAACTAGGCAACTGGTCATAAAGTAAATCTAAACTGTCGTAAAATTCGTCTTTGACATTGTCTTCGTCGGGCTCAGTCGGTGCATAAACATTAATGATAGATATATTTGAAAATTTACCCTTGATACGTAGAACAGATATCCTATCGGAGACTGCATCGAATCTTATTACGCTTCTTACTAAATTTTTTGCCACCTGTATGTACATACAACCTGTGCCATTGGTATGGTGACCACAATCATTTCCACTATAGAAGAGGACTGCTTTGTTATCCACTTTACATTCACCACTGCCCGGCCACCTTACTTCTTGAAGGGCAGCCACGCCTACTCTGTATCTGTGTAGTTCATTATTTACCTGGTACAAAGTTCCAGGTCGGTAAAGTGACCGGACGTTCCAAGAGGCTAATCGGATATCCTTAATTTCATGCCTGGAGTCGTCGTTTTTGGGATCGGATCGATTTTTCTCTCTTTTCGGTTTCGTAACGACGTTGTTTTTATGTGGACGGGGTGTCAACCCGTCGCACAACCCCCTATATGCTGGAGAACCACACCCATCTTTGGTCAGCGAGTCCATCGGACTTAGCCGGTAGGTAGCTAGGCTGTGCTACCGACCGTTCCCCCATCCGCCACCCGGGGGACGCTCCTCTACGCAGTTAGGGCCAGCGCGAGGATAGGAATAGTTTAATAATAGTAAATATTATTCGATTAATAAAATGGATGAAGGATTCGAAAAAGGGCCATCGGATAATCTACCTAAAATAGATGGATTAATGGTTGCGCATTACTTATCAACAAATAGTGATTTCGTTGCCGCCGAAATGCGAGGAATAAAAATGCAACGGTAAGTGAAATTTCCGTGCTACTACTTATGCTTAATAGTTTATCTGTTCTAAATTGTTTTATCAAAACAAAATACCCAACTAATGTCGTAATGGAAGAATGCAACTCAAATAGTAGAACTACCTACCTACCATTAAATTTGTAAGTTAAAGACAACAAATATGTATGTATTATAGTTTTGTAGCTATTGGTAGGCACGTATGTATAATATAGGTAGGTAACGCTCTTCTTAGTAAATTTAAATGAATACATACATACCTATATTGATTTATTGCATACTAGCTTCCGCCAGCAGCTTCGCCCCAGTTTCTTTCAGAAGCTGTACATTTTCCCAGTATTAAAAGTAGCCATATGTGTTATTCCAGACTTCGTCCAGAGACCAGATCCTTTCAGTAGTTGTTTTTGTGAAAGATAACAAACACACACACTCACAAACTTTCGCACTTATAATATTAGTAGGAAGTAGGATAGGTACTTATGTAGATGTAGTGGGTTGAACGTTACAGATGTACTAAACCTTTTTTATTTGTATTTTTTTACTTACAAAATACGTAAGGCCATTTTAATCTCATTTTTATTGCAAATATAGATGTTTGAACAGATGTACTAAACCTTTTTTAGTTATTTGTTTTTTTCTACTAATAAAATACGTAAGGCCATTTATTTTTATTTGAAACTTATTTCAGATTGGCAAGAGAGAGCTATGGCGATGATGCTATTGGTTATATTCAAGTAAAAAGAGTAGGTGATGTATGTACGGTTAAATGTAGAATCACGCCAGAACACCGCGTACGTACCACACCTTATCATTGCAGTTTAGAATGCAATGAAAAGGATCAAGAAGTTTTAAATGTTACCTGCGAAGATTGTGCAGCCAGCAGAGGTGGCTGTAAACATACCATAGCATTTTTAATGTGGCTTCATCGTCGAAGCGAGGAGCCTTCAACGACTGCTACCAAGTGTTATTGGAAAAAATCTAAGCTCTCAGGTATTGGTACCACACTGAAAATGATTAAAGCTAAAGATTTTGGTACTAGTGGTAAAACACTTCATTTAGCTGGTCAGAATGGAAATATTTTTTTTGACAAAGTAGCATCAAAACTTAGAGATCTTCAAATACAGTGTTCTCTTTCACATTATATATGTGAAAAAAAAGAAGTTGAAAAGATGTCTATTCATTATTTAATTAATCGTTTTAAAAAATCCTGTGTTGATTTTGACGTCGAAAGTTTTATAACATTTTGTAAGAACGAAATGACGGAATCAAGATGTCTTCAAGTAAAAGAGGGTACAATAGCTCAATCAGATTCAAATTTGTGGTTTGAGATGCGCTACGGGCGTATAACAGCTTCAAAAATGCACGAAGCTGCTCAGTGTACAACAAAAGATGGTTCTTTAGTTGAAGAAATATTTGGTGCTGTAACTTTTAATGAAACGAATGCTATCAAAAGAGGAAAAAGATGTCATAAAGGAAGTCGCGAAGCTACACAATATAAAGATAGTGGAATCTGGTCTTTTTATAAAAAATTAGTGGCCTATGATTGGTGCCTCGCCTGACGGGCTTACTGATGACTGCGTTATAGAAGTAAAATGTCCAACCAAAGCAAACACTTTTATTACGTATTATATATAGTAAAGGTAAACTAGGCAAAAAATATTATGCCCAAATACAAACACAAATGGAAATGACCGGAAAAAGAAAAGCCCTATTTTGTATTGCACACGTTGACTTTGAAACCTCAAGGAATGTTGAAGTGCATGAAGTAGTTTATAATAAAAAATATTGTGATGATCTTTTTGAAAAATGTGTAAAGTTTTGGAAGGAAAATATTTTTGATAAATTAATAAAATAACATTATCCTAATGTAATATAGTTTTATTGAAACTTTATAAATAACACAAACATTGGTTGAAAACGGAACATACGTAACCTCAAAATCTTGTATTTTTAATACAATAAAATAAACTTAAAACACTAGGAAGTTACTGTAAATGAAACAGACTGCTTTGAAGATTAACTATTCCACATGCAGAAATCACCACTGAATCTAGCAGGTCGACTTGCTTTAGATCTACACAAGCGTGTGGCAACATGAACTCAAAGAATCTAAGTCTGCCGATAGCTCTTTCTACGTGTATCCGTAACGCTGCAATTTTTTTTGTCTCCAAAACTTCTTTTTTGGTCGGTTTTACTTTAGTGCTCACGCTAGGAGGTCTGATCAGTGTATGTCCACTTTGTTGTAGCAAATGCGAAATATTTTTAAAACCTCTGTCTGCTAACACTGCTGATCCTTCAGGTAAAGTTTGCAAAATACCACAATCTTCAAAAATTAATGAATCTGTTGCTCTGCCGCCATACCCTGGTGAAATAAAATTTATTAACCCGTCGGGTGTTATTGATATTAAATATTTTATTGTGTTACAGTTTTTGTAATCCGACCACGTAAGAGCTTGTTTTACGGCATCATCAGGCTTTTCAATTTGAATCTCAAAACAATCGATAATGCTTTGAACCTGACTGTAGTTTTTTCTAAATGGGATAGGTAAATTCATCTGGACATCGGATGAAGGTGGAAAGTATACAAGTGATTTAAGTACAGATGCTACAGCTGGAACAGTAACCCTGATGATTTTAGTAACAGAACTAGTCGACAAACCAAAATCCAAGGCCAGAATAGTATTAGGTTGATACAAGCGTATTTTTTTAAAAGTTATCATTATATTTCGCGCAGTACATTTTGTTGTTTCAGATAACATATTAATACAAAAATAGCATTCTTTGGGTAAACCTAACAACAGTTGTGGTTCTCTAGATATGGATAAAAGAGCAGCCTTTTGCATATAGTTTCTAAAATCATTAGGGTTCTTTGATTCTTGATCAAGGTTAAACATTTCATGTGAAGAGGCGTTTGAAGATGTGTCGTTCATACTACCAAAAGATACTTCATCTGATGAAAATATTATTTTCCTCTTTTTTTTTAAACATTTGTTGTCAGTCATGGTTGATTTATGGACACCTTTAGCCCTTAGATTTACTTGCACTCCCTTACTTTTTTTTGATATTTCTAAACACTGATCATTATTTTCAAAACTTAATGGATCTTCTATTTCTATTTCGTCTTCACAGCTAACAACAAATATCTCTTCAGGTTTTTCTAACATCGAGGTTTCATCTTTATTTAAGAGTTTCTCAAAATATTCTATGCGATTACGTTTTTGTACTGCAGATCTCTGAGGTTTATCTTCCTTTTCCTGTTGGCATTTGAATTTGTGTGGAACTATACCCTGTTTTAGTTTAATTCTTCCCCCGACCAATTTATATTTAGTATAGTTCTCCATATCATTTTTAATCTAAAACAAGATTTTTTTTTATTAGCCACCTACACCTAGTCGACGCGAGCAGAGCAGTAGGCACAGTCTAGTATAGATTACAACTTGTATAGAAAACAAAGGATAACGCAAAACAGTTGCATTGTTCTCAAGATATTATAATATGTACTATCAGGGTTGCCAAACGTACGAGGTTCCTCGTACAAATACGAGTTTTAGCTGCATATGTACGAGGGACAGTTGGCAACCCTGTGTACTATGTAAAAACATAACGGAAAGTTCTGACACCAAAGGTTTTGTACCTCTGACCAGATTTTATGTTTATAGGTATTAAATAAATGTAAACTACAAAATATTATAACAGTAATGTCTTAGGTATTCACGATCACTGTCTTTTATAATGAAACTATTTTTAACCGGATTAATCGCGTACTTATTGATTTAACATTTTTCCTGCCAATGTAAAATCAATATAAACACGGAATTAATCGCTTAGAAATTGTTTTATTATAAGATGAAAATAATTAGGTATTATTACTTATATTTATGTACCTTCCTAAAATATGATCACTATACTTACGTCAAAATGGTCTTCACAACAATAAACTGTACTTTTATCTCCAAATGAATCTAACCTCTTCATCTAAATCAAATGAATCTAGCCTTTATATATTTTTTTCGCATTTTAACGTCCTTTGGAACTATAAAAAACAACTTTTCTGGCGAATTGGTAGTTGTGTTTGTGCATTTAGGCACAACACATGATTTCCTAGTATTTGGATTGGACATTGTTAAAAGTCTTTAGGTATAGACGTAATATTATAGTACTCTGTGGGTATAAATTCAACGGCACGGGCGCGCGACCACGAGCGGACTGAGTGAGCCAGTGAGCGTGTTGTGCTATGACGTCACACCGTAACCGGCAGCCCGGGTCGTACGGTTACAACTTGTTTTACTTCTAAATCGGAAACTAATTGACATATCGAAGTAATTCTTTCACTAGTATTTTTTATTTTTGCCAGAGAATATGGAGTGCTAATAATCAAAATTAGTTAACATTCTTCATTGTAACTTCATATTTAATTGCCTATTTTTAGTGAAACACGGAGTAGATAATTAAACAAAATAACAATAAGACGTCGAGGGCACTGAGTATGATCGTAATTAACACATTTTGCCTTATTTCAAATAAAATAAATCGCAAAACTACATTCACGATAGCTTTCTCACTGTCAAAATCTCGGTGAGAAAGTTCTCGTATTTTTCGACAGCAAAACTATAGTAAATTGACGATACTATACGTCAAAAATTATTCCTGCTGCCACTTTTCATACATTTCTAAAGTAAAACTATCGTTAAACTACTCGCTAACTATACTATAGTATCGTAAACGTTTCCCGCTGTCACATTTTAGTTCCAAGTACGCTCACAATGGCGCTGTTTAAATTCCCATACAAAATTTTACTATTACTATTCTATTACGATACTGCAAAATGTTCCGGCTAGGGGTACTGCTATTGGCCAACGAGTTGCAATAACCTCTTTTAACTTTGTATCAGGATTTGGGATGTGTTTATCAATTCCAAGTGTTAACTTAATGGTAGGAAAAAAAATTATAGATGAATAGTCAAAAGAATATAAAGGGTGGATTTGAAATTTATTAATGGGACAGGATACAGATTCTAGTCTCCTATAACTTTCAACAATGGATATTATGGACCAAAACACTCGAAGTTGTAGGGGTAGACTGGGTACGGTTGAAACAATTTAGCTTATATCGTTTATAATTTTGTTGTTTATGAACCAACTGACGATAATGATGCGTGAAATTCAAATTTGAAGTTTTAGGTACGATATGACAGTATCATTATAGTGTTCGGATAACTATTTTAAGAAATACATGAAATTAAAAAAAAAACAATATTTTGTTTCAATCGTACCCATGCCAGGGGCCGGGCGGTTGAAACAGCCTTTGGGGTCAGTTGAAACACATGCAAATAATGCAATAAATACAAATGAAACATGTTTTATTTATTATAAATAGTAATTATATTAATAACTATGGCATCACATGACAACATTAATCAGTCTTCAAGATTTTAATACTTCTAAAACGTTCATCAGTCTTTAACGAGTAGTAAATATTAAAAAATAAAAATAAAAAAACGTGGGTAATATTACAATAAACTTAACAAAACTTATCTAAAAACAAGTAAACTTTGGAAATAAATAAAATAAGACATTTCTAAAATCGAACAAACATTAAAAAAATAACATTTAGCTTATACATATATTACTCGGATGTAGAATCGCAATTGTGGCAAACATAGGTTAGACCACCTTCCGTGCATTCTTCATGGGCCCACTGTTTGCAGGAAGTACATTGTATCCATTTTTCACCTGATCTGCTCTCTGAGTATGGTTCTATGCACACAATACAGTAGCATTCTTCCTCTTCTGATGAATATTCTGGCTTAGTATTTCTTCTTTTTCCTTTTGAAAAATCCCTCTTACCTTTTCTTCCATCTAATCTTTTCTTAACTTGCTTAACTTTGGCCCGTTTTAATTTTGTTTCATTCTCTTTCCTTATTTCTTCTTTCTCTGGTGTATCGGTATATATAGTTGATTTTCTAGTTTTTCGCCCTTTATTACGTTTCCTTAGGGGTGCTTTTGGTAATGGTCTTACTGCCTCCGGAGTAAAGACGATAAGATCATTAGTGGCTTGTGCACTTGTGGATGGTCTTGGTGAAACATTTTGATACTCACTAATGCTGTCAACTCTAGGTGGAGTATTTATAGTTTCTTCAGGTTCTTGCACGTTTATTTGCTGAATTATTGGATCTTGCGAGTGATAGAGAGCTTGTTGTTCGACGGATATCTGGGGAGACACTTGTAAATTTTGAGTTATAAGAGAAGGTGATAATGGTGGTGTTTCATCTTCAGTTGGATTTTCATTAAATAAAGAAACAACTGCAGACTCAATAGTATCGTCTGGATTAGGCCTATCTGCTCTCTCGGTTATATTTTCCGGGTAAGGTCTATCTGTTACAAATGCAGGAGCATAATCGATCTCAGTAAACAGATTTCGGTTATATGGGTATATTCCTGTTTTGCGAAAGTCAGCTTGAATGTTGGAAGATGTCATAGCGATGGGCATAGCAGACGCAACAATCCCCGGTATATCGTATATTGACATAGTTTTTCCTGGATGGCTCCTCATCCATGCATCACACGTGGAATTTACAGCCTTCTTCAAAGGGCCATATGCGGATCGATCGAGCGGCTGGAGCTTGTGAGAGCAATGAGGAGGAAAGGACAATAAGACAATTCCATTATTCTTGCAATAGTCCAATGTGTTTATGTGTATATGTGAGGAGTGGTTATCTAGTATGAGTAACACTTTGTGTGACGGAGAAACCTTAGAATGCTTTTGAAAGTGTTCTAGAAAACACAGGAATGATTCATCTTGCATCCAACCTGAGGGATTAGCGGTTCCAGCACATCCTATTGGCCCATCCCTAACAAAATGGTCTTGGTACCGCACGCGTGGAAACACAAAAAATGGCGGGAAAACATTTCCAAGGGCGTTTACTGCAAAGGTTACTGTCACTAAAGTACCCCTTTCAGCTGATGTCACTGAACCAACTTGACGAGCACCACGTCTAGCTATAACTCTGTCAGGCTTTTGCACGGAGGTAATGCCGGTTTCATCTGTGTTATAAATGTCTTGGGGTTCAAATTTATAACGGTCCATGACTATGGACAAATTATCATAGTATTCTTCTACATACTGCCTCGGTGGCGTAGTTGTATTACGGTACGGTTACAAAGCTGAGGTCTCGGGTTCGAGTCCCGGGTCGGGCAAAGTGATATTGGATTTTTCTATACATTATCAGTCCGGAGTTAGGAATTTGTGCCCGATATGGCGATAGGCTCGCCCCCTATCACATCGTGGGACGAAACATACAAGGCGAAATGTGGGTGTCCTGGTGGCGCCTCTGCCTACCCCTTCGGGGATAAAAGGCGTGAGTTTATGTATGTCTTCTACATTTGTTTTATTAAAACTCGTCGCCCTTGACAAGCTTGTAGCTTGTGCGGCTCGTACAGCTAGTATAGGGTTTCTTTTCATAAACATCCGAAACCATTCCTCACCAGCCATTCCGTTGTCTTCCCAAGTTCGAGGTCGTGATAAATTATACTTAGTGGTTAGTTCGTAAGCTAATTTTCTCACCTCTTTCTTAGACAGTCCGAAATATATATCAGCACATCGAATCAAATATTTGGATAATTCTCGCTCCTGATCTTCATTAAAAACACGATTATGTGCTTTATAGCCCATACCTGTGTCGTCTTTACCGGTCGCATCTCGCTTTCGAATGTATCTTAACAGGGAACAGTGGTTTATACCATGCTTTTCCGCTGCTTTTCGTAGTGGATCTCCAGCTTTTACTTCCTCATATGCATGACTATAGCACGATATGTCAATTTTACCTCTAGAAGTCTTCCTCACCCGAACTCTCGGCATCTATAAATAATAAAAATTAATATATTTTCTGTTTCAACCGTACCCACAAAAAATGTTTCAACCGTCCCCAACCCCTCTTTTAGTAAAATATACTTTATAGTTACGACAAAAATGATAATACATAAAAAATAATCAGTATGCCTTATTCTACAAGCTTCATATTAATCAAAACACACACACTTAACACATTCATTAAAAAAGAACAGATAATATAGGCGTTAATGTCAGAAGAAAAATACTTACTTTTGGGTATTGAAAAACAATATGGCGTCCTGGACACAACAACAACGCGCGGGAAGCGACGCGGCACTATATTCGTGTTCGGATCTGTCGTCCACTGCGTATTCCCCTTGCACCCCTCGCCCCTAGTGTAACCGTTTACGAGTTTTTTACTCTGTTTCAACCGTCCTTTGTATCAACCGTACCCAGTCTACCCTAATATAGAAGTACAGTGTGTACCGGAACACTGCAATGAAAATCTGCTGACACTGATAAAAGAACTCGCACATACAGTGTCTTATGACCTTAAAGATGCAGAAATCGTGAATTTCCATAGGATCCCAAAGCAGAATCAAGGCTCCAATCGTCCAAGATCTATTGTTGTGAAATTTACCACGCCACGCATTCGTGACAACTTCTTAGCGTGCGTAAGAATTTTCAACAAAGAAAACGCACAGAACAAGTTAAACTCGGGGCATCTAGGTTTCGCAGGATCCAAGTAGCCTATATACGTTGCAGAACATTTGTCAGTCACAAATAAGAAACTTCATGCTGCAACGCGAGCCATAGCCAAAGAAAAACAGTATAAATTTGTATGGGTTAGTGGTGGCCGCATTATGGTACATAAGGATGTTAATTCTAAGATAATTGTGGTAAATAATGTAACGCTGCACACTCTATAAAACACGACACAATTAACACATGTCCGAATGTTTAACATTTAATGTTACGTATAGGACAGGTGTGAATGAAAGGCCGGTTAATAGCACACTGATGTAATCGCAATCTCTCACATTCAAAGATGGTTCCCACATCTATGTATATCTGTGCTACCCACATGTACATCAATATACAACACCTCCCCCGGTGAAGTAATTACGACTACAATACAATACAAATTACAACATATAATAGGTCTCTTTAAACATCATTTAGAAAAAACTACGATAATCAATTTTCGGTAAATTACGCAACAATAACCTTGAAGCAGGGTTTCCTCATTCTACTAATGGTGGAACAGATGAGGCCCCTGCTGCCGGGGTATCCTGTGGGGACGACCCTGGCGGATAATCCTCTTCCCCTCGCGAATTGTTGATATCAACAACCCGCTCGGGTTCGCTTTTCTCCCTATCAGCCTGGGAATTAATATTAGGCGAGACAGCTGTTTCTTTAAAGATATCCTTTAAGTCAATCTCACAATACCGGTCCTCTTGGTTGTTGTTGCGGTTTCCCTTAGAATATTTTAACATTTGGTTTTTATGTCTTTTTACACTTTTTAAAGTTAATACATCTTTTAGCAAGTACATCACTTTACCAATACGTTTTATTACTGTACCGCGATTCCAAAGATATTTAGCATTATTTAAAAATGTCTTATATAGTACTTGTTCACCGATTTTAAACGTTTGTTTATTTTTACCACCATGTTGTTTAATCTGCAAACACTGTTTATTTTGCACAGTTGTGCTTAAGGTTGTGGACGAGAGCGGCATCTTATTTAATAAATCTTAACGTGACCTTAACGCGCGACCATAAACTAATTGAGCTGCTGACAAGGTAGTGGTACTGTGAATTGAGTTCCTGTAATCGTATAAAAATTGAAACAATTTTAATTTAGTCTCTGTGGCGTTTTTACAGGACATCATGCATGATTTTATACCCTTTTTTACTATTTTAATGTAACTCTCGGCCTGTCCGTTACTCGCCGGGTGGTAAGGAGGTGATGTCAAGTGTACTATACCATTTTGGATGCAAAACAATTTAAATTCGTCGGAAGTAAAATTAGTCGCGTTATCAGTGACAATGGTATGCGGTAAGCCAAACCGAGATATATACTCATATAGTTTTTCTAGTACAGCCTTAGATGTTGTCGCTGTGTTAAAAACTTCTACCCATTTCGTATAAGCGTCTACTATGACTAAATACATGGATCCGTGTAAAGGCCCCAAAAATCCATATGAATTCTATAAAATGGTTCGGGGGGATACTTCCATGGAGACATGGGTGCTCGAGGTGGAGAAGGTCGCAACTGCGTACACACCGCGCAAGATCCAACCATATCCTCTATTGAAGCGTCTAAAATATCCAACAAAATGATCAAAGAAGCGTGTAAATCGGCCGGCAATGCAGTACTAACTGTTTTTAATCGATGTATTGCTGAAGGAGTATTTCCGCGAGTCTGGCGTACCGGTTTCATTCGGATAATACTCAAGGGTGGCGATAAATCTCCTCAAGATCCTAAGTCTTACAGACCCATTACACTCTTGCCGTCGCTAGGTAAACTTTTAGAACGTCTTACCGTCCCTCGATTGCTACCAGGTGGACCAATATTCCATGAAAAACAGTTCGGTTTTACTATGGGTAGGTCGACTATTGACGCGGCAATTTCGGTTAGAAGAAGAGTAAGTACATCGATACGCAAATATGTACTCGGTATTTTCCTGGACATCTCCGGTGCTTGCGACAATGCTTGGTGGCCAATGCTGCTTCTTAAGTTGAAATTGCGAGGTTGCTTTAAAAATATATATTCACTTATATACTCGTATTTCTCGCATGGAACAACAAAACTGAAACTTGGACACCATGCCGTGTCGAAGCCACTGTCGATGGGCTGTCCACAAGGCTCGGTCTTGGGTCCTTATTTATGGAATTTAGGCTTCGACGATTTTCTTACAATTCCCTTACCGTCGGGGTGTTCTTTGATTGGATATGCGGACGATGGCCACTTGCTTATTGAGTCAAACAGTAGGTCGGGACTCGAAAATATGGCAGACACGT
The DNA here is from genome assembly GCA_949752805.1 of Deilephila elpenor. Lineage (NCBI taxonomy): Eukaryota > Metazoa > Arthropoda > Insecta > Lepidoptera > Sphingidae > Deilephila > Deilephila elpenor. The sequence goes on from OX457095.1 coordinate 15,166,854, forward strand.
GTTTAAAATTAATATCTGATTGGGGCGATCGAAATCGCTTACAGTTCGCACCACATAAAACGTTCCAATTACTTCTAAAAGGAATTTTAAAATCACCGCCGCGAATTAAATTTAATAATATCACCGTAAAGAAAAAAGAATCAGTTTGTTATCTTGGTCTAATTTTGGAAAGGAATTTTTCCTTTCTTGAACATATTAAGAAAGTCGGGGAAAAATCGAAAAATAACTTTTTTGCTTTGACAAGAATATCGAAATCAACGTGGGGGCTATCTTTCAATACTTTAAAAACCATCTATGCAGCGACTTACTTAGGATGTATTACTTACGGATCCCCCGTATGGGCTGATATCGGTGCTGTGCGACGGAAATTGCTCCAGAGCCAACGTTTGGCGTTGATATTCTTGTGTAAGGCGTATAGAACTGTTAGTACCGAAGCTTTACCAGTCCTGGCGGGTGTACTTCCAGTCGAGCTGGAGGTACAACGTCGCGCCGCGATGTATTACTCAACTAGAGAGAATATGGACAAAAGATTCTTAAATTCACGTGAACTTTTAAAAGTAGACAGATTATTTAAGCCGCTCTCAGTTGTATATAACGAACTAATAGATGCATGGCAAAATAGATGGGATGTATCTTTGAAGGGTCGGCATCTATACCAATATTTTCCATGCGTGCGTGATCGTTTGACTAAGACTTGGCTAGATATCGATTATTACGTATCACAGTTTCTTACGGGCCATGGTAACTTTAAGTCTAAACTGTACTCATTTAAGCTCGTTGATTCGCCTGCGTGCTCATGTTCAACACCTTATTGCGAATATGAGCAGTCCGCGCATCATATACTGTGGGAGTGTAGTCTTTGGCAGAATGAGCGTAAAACCATGCTAGATAGTATGCAAATAACATCTGGAGTTGTATACTACACGGACCTTGTGGAGACTAGGAAGAATTTCCGTGCTTTCCGACGATTTTGCCATACCTATTATTGGAATCAAGTATGTATAACAGCTTACATTATAGGTCCCATTTAAATGTAATAATGACTAATCCGTGGTGCTTTACAGCTGGCTTTTCTTGCTGTAAACGTCTTTATGCGAGGTTATTTACCTCTTTAGTTCATTGTTTTTGTCACCCGCTTTATTAGGGAGGGAAGTGGACAATAATTTATTTTTCAACTCCTCCTATTAATTTAACTTTTTTGATTGATTTCGTTGCGGGTTAAAGACAAGTTAGACATTCCCGGAGACGCGCTGGGCTTCAATGTTCAGTGTCATTAAAATGCGTGCCACTGTTGATCCTGGCTTACAGGAGTTGCAGTGGCGGGTGTGAGGGCGGGACAGTCTCCTATTGAAGCGTCTATGCCAGGGAACCAAAACCGAGACCGAGCTTCTGCTTTTGTCTTTACTATCCCTAAATGTGATTTATGTAATTCGGATAAAATCTTAGAACGCAATTTCTCCGGCAAAACTATTTTATGGCCTCGCATTAAAATGCCATCTTCATGCGCTAATTGCTGTCTACACAAAAAATATGGACGCAATTTTCCTTGTGATATTTTTTTAGGCCAACCCTTTAGAATATACTGTGTAACTTGAGATAACGTTTCATCACAATCCGTTGCGTTGCGTAGTTCGCTACGGGTTATAGGCATACTTCCATCTAACACAAAATTGATGTACGAACCCCGATCAGCCGGTGGCGCGAATGAGTCGCCGCTCCGGTAACATCTGTTTGTTTGTCTCGATTCGAACGGCGCTCCCCCCTCGACCGCGGTGCCCGGCAGGCTAGCACGTGATAGATAATCCGCAGAATTATTTTTACTACTTACATATTCAATTCGATAATTATATCCACTCAAAAATAAAGCATATCGCTGTAATCTGTTCGCAGAAACCTCAGGAATTCCTTTATATGGGCCGAAAATTGAAATCAAAGGTTTATGATCAGTTCGTAAAATAAAGGGGTTCACATCTACCATAGAGATATTGGTGAAAGCGTCTAACTACAAAAATAATAGCGGTTGCCTCTTTTTGGATTTGAGAGTATTTTTTTTCAGCCGAGTTTAGGGTACGAGACGCAAACGAGATTGGACGTTCCGAGTCCATTAGCATCTAATTGTGACAATATGGCACCCAATCCATTTGGTGAGGCATCGACCGTTAATATTACATTATTTTTAGGGTTAAAATGCGCAAGAACCTGTTCAGATGCGAGACACTTCTTTATTGTATTAAAACAATTATTGTGAATTTGTGACCATGTCCACTTTACACCTTTCTTTAACAAATCATACAGAGGACTAAGTATGCTAGATGCATTTGGTATAAAATTCCTATAGTAATTCACCAGTCCTAAGAATGACTGCAATTGCATGACGTTAGTGGGTACGGGAGCTTGTAACATCGCTTTAACTTTTTCCTCTGATTTCCTTAAGCCGCACTTATCTATCGTATACCCTAAGTAATTAATTTGTTCCTTAAAAAAATCACATTTGTCTTCCTGGACTACCAAACCGGCATCACTGAGCCTTCGAAAAACTGCGTGTAGTCTATCCACATGTTGCTTATTATTATCTTGTTTGTTTTATTTACTATAATAATATAATAAAATACATAATTAAAAATATATCCTCATTTTTTAAAATTTAATATTACGCCGAGCCAGTTCAAATATTATATTTAAACCCATGCTAGCCAAATTTGTTTCTACTTACCTCTGTGGGATTCATACATGACAATATGATTGCCATATAGACGATATAAAAGCGATTTTATAAATTAATATATATAACTTATGCGGCGTTATTCATAGACAGATTAAAAACCTATTTTACTTATCGAATGTTTTGTGTTCGTCGCTCAAACTGAATTCTAAACTATTTCGAAAGGGACAAAACATTCGTTTGATAACTAAATAAAATCCGTCTATGAATAAGGCAGATAGACGCTGACTGGGCGACCTAAGTGAGCGTCTAGTACCACGCTCAGTGCGGCATCTATGTACTTTTACTCATGTATCTCCTAAACTTAAAAAGATAACATTCTACAACTTTTAATGTAAAATTAATATATTATTAGCTTTACTTTACAACAAAAATAATAAAAAAATTTACGTGCCAAGTTATTCAAATTCTGATTAGAAACATTTACTTCCGGTTTAATATAAGAAAAAAAATAGTAATTTCAAATCTCGATTAGAAATAATAAAGAACTATATTTTAACTACATAACCTGGTATAAATAGTATTTTATTGTTAATTTCTTCAATTAAAAAAATCACCTCCAAAAAACCCTTTGACTAACTTTTCCAATTCTTTCAACACCAATAACTATACCACATACAAAAAAAATATTTCGTGTTCACGTTCATACCCTCCAGGAGTACAGATAAACAGAACATGAACGAATTCTGAAACCTCACTTTTTTTTTGCTGTCCGTTTCACGTGAAATGCCCCATATTAAACTCTTGCCTTATTATTATTATTTTTCATCGCAAATTATCTATTTTGTTGTCCCGGTGATGATCATTCATTTATATTTAATTAGTGTGTACTCAATACTACTTTGTAGAATAAACGTTCACGAATTCTATAAACTGATTTCTAAACTATTAGTTAACTACTATTCCACTTGGAAATTAATATTGTTAACTTTACTATTTTATATGCTGACTGTCAATAGTTGTTTTGTAGTTTTTAGATATAGAATATTATTTGTTTTTGTTTTAGATTCTGAGTTATTGAATATTTACGTAGTACAAGTTGTTATTATTGCAAAGAAGATTTTATTTATTATTCAACGTTCAAATTTTAGATCTCATTATCTGTTACGTTATTTATTTAATTTTGTAAGTTATAAAGCGTTAATTGCACTGAACATTCCTATTATAATATATTTTAGTCCTAGAATATTAAAATCACTCTTTTTTACAAATTATGCGGCTATTAATATTTACTTGATACTTTTAATATCTCTTTTAATACATATTTTCTCGGTACATGTTATTCCTCGCCCATTAATTATTGTAAATGCACAGCATTATATTTATTATATTAAGCCAATGTATACCCTGATTTTAACTAAGATGAAATCTTTTATGAATACCCAAACAAGTCTTCCTTCTATGAATTGCATTTATAATTCATTTAATTTATTGCCTATACCAGGTTAACTTTCCAAAACAAACTATCATCCTCTATTTTATGTTGTATCTTTCTCGCATTCTATATCATTTTAATTATCTCTCAACCGATGCTGATATTTTCTTTTTTCTTTACATTATGGCCAATTTAGATCTCACTTTACAAATAGATAACACATTGAATATTAATTGTCATAAAATAAATGTATTAGAAAATTGTGAAAAAAAATTAACAGACAAATATAAGTTCAAAGCATTGACATTTAATATTAGGAGCATTCAAAAAAACTTTGATTCTTTCATTGTTGCATTGCGACGTCTTAATATAGAATGTGACATAATTATTCTTACGGAATGCTGGCTTGATGACACTACTGTTATAGGCAATATTCCGGGTTACAATTCATTTTGTACACAGCGCAATCTTAATCAAAATGCTGGTGTTGTTGCTTATGTCAAAGACAACTGGAATGTATCCGTGTCTGAACCTAATCTCGATGATGCGGGCTGTTTGTTAATTGAAATCTCCAAATATATTGCAGTGCTAGGAATCTACCGCTCGCCTTCAATTAGAAACGCTACCAATTTTATTAACTCCCTAAACAGTATTCTTGATTCAGTTAAATGCCATCCAAACATAATACTTGCGGGTGACATTAATATAGATTTATTGACAACAAACAAAACAAATCCTAATATTTCCGATTACCTGTGTATGACTGCTCAACACGGTCTAATTCCCGCAGTCTCTCTTTCTACCAGATGTGACGCATGCTTGGATCACATCTTCCTAAAATCTAAATTTCACGCGGAGAGTACAGTATGCGAAACTGATATAACTGATCATAATATAGTAGTTATTGGCCTGGAGAATAATCGCGTATTAAAAAGACCTTCTAGATTAAAAATGTTGACGGATTACAAAACAGTAGCTGAAAATCTGAACGAAACTGATTGGTCTGTCGTTTTAAATGAAAATAATTTAAACAATGCTACACAAATATTCTTGGATACGTTTTCCAACATAATTCAGAAAAACACAAAAATAATCAAAGTTAGTAGATCAAATTGTAACATGGAACCGTGGATCACTCCAGGGCTGTTACGCTGTATTCGCCACAGGGACCGCCTTCACCTACTTGCTAGAAAAAATCCCAACAACTGCATTCATCAGGCTTCTTTCTCCAGATATCGAAATTTCTGCAACAATCTATTACGAAAGATCAAAGCAGAATATCACAGCAAAAAACATCAAGAAAATTTTAAAAATTCTAAGGCGCTTTGGAGCACCATCAAGGAAATGTATCATTTCAAAGGCAATAATAATTTACCCACTGAGCTTTTATCCAATTCTAAAGACCCTCAAACGTCCCTTAATAACTGCAATGACTTCTTCGCATCAATTGGTTGCAATCTTGCAAATAAAATAATGTTAGAAAACAACGTAACTGAAGAAAGCCTAGCAGAAAAAGTTATCACAAGTTCAGGCCCAGCCAATTCCTTTTTTCTCCACCCACTGACCTAACAGAAGTTGCAGACCTGATATTCAACCTAAACAACAAAAGTGCTCCTGGCCTAGACTCGTTTCCCAACACTCTCATAAAAGCAGTCAAACACCATATTAAAATACCACTTGCTCACGTCTTTAACCTTAGTTTTACATCTGGTTATTTTCCTGATGCTTGGAAGTTAGCTTCTGTAACCCCGATACACAAGGCAGGGCCGAGGGATCTTCCGAGCAACTATAGGCCGATTTCTCTTCTTAGCGTCTTCTCTAAATTATTGGAAAAACTAACTAATAAACGCCTAACAGCTTTCTTGGAAATCAATCACCTACTCTCGGATAGACAATTTGGATTTAGGAAACAAAAATCTACCGAGGGTGCAATACAAGAGCTAGTAAACAGCATAGCGTCACGTCTCGACTCTGGGTTCAGCTGTTACGGGGTATTCCTCGACCTTGCCAAAGCTTTTGACACGGTATCGGTTCCTATCCTGTTGCGGAAACTTGAAAGATTAGGAATTCGTGGCACTGCATTGAACTGGTTTCGCAGCTATCTTTCCAACAGAACCCAAGTTGTGAAAGTTGACTCATTAAGAAGCACTACGCTCCCTATTCATTACGGTGTGCCTCAAGGCAGCATTTTGGGTCCGTTATTATTTATTATATACATGAATGATATCCATGACCTACGTTTAGAAGCAGCCGAAATTGTGTGTTATGCAGATGACACTGCAATTGTATTTTATGGGCAAAATTGGGAACATGCTCGAAGAGCGGCAGAAAGTGGAATGTCCTTGGTTTACAAATGGCTACAGACTAATCTCCTGACTCTGAATACCGAAAAAACCAAATTCATGAGTTTTCATAAAACAGCACGTAGCCAACCTCCAGAACCAGTCGAAATCAAAATCCACTCTTGCGATTCCACATCATCATCATCATCAGCCCATACTAGTCCACTGCTGGACATAGGCCTCCTCAAAAATGCGCCATTTCACCCTGTCTTCGGCTTGTCGCATCCAACATCTACCAGCGACCTTTCGCAAATCGTCACTCCACCTAGCTGGAGGGCGTCCTACACTACGCTTGCCAAGGCGCGGTCTCCACTCAAGAACACGTTTACTCCAGCGGTAGTCGGTTCTTCGACAAATGTGGCCAGCCCACTGCCACTTCAGCTTGCTAATCCTATGTGCTATGTCTATGACTTTCGTTCTCTGTCGGATAAGATCGTTACGGATCCTATCCTTCAGAGAGACTCCGAGCATAGCACGCTCCATAGCTCGCTGAGCGACTTTAAGCTGGTGGATCAGTCGTACTGTGAGTGTCCACGTCTCAGCACCGTAGGTCATGACCGGTAGGACGCACTGGTTGAAAACTTTCGTTTTCAGGCATTGTGGTAGGGGTGACGAGAAGACTCGACGTAGTTTACCAAATGCTGCCCAGCCCAACCGGATCCTCCTTGCAGCCTCCTTCTCAAAGTTGTTTCTTCCTAGTTGAAGGGTTTGGCCCAGGTAGGTGTATTCGGAAACAACTTCGAGTTGGTGGCCACATACAGCGACAGGTCTTGGATCAAGGTGGTGGTTGATCATAACTTTGGTTTTATCAAAGTTCATTTGAAGACCTATTCGCTGTGAGGCTGAAGCCAGGCCGTCCAGCATCTGTTGCAGCTCCTCCAGCGATTCCGCCATCAAGACTATATCGTCAGCAAAACGCAGGTGCGAGATGTGCTCGCCGTTAATGTTAATGCCCATACCATTCCAGTCCAGGGTCTTAAACATGTCCTCCAGTGCGCTTGTGAACAGTTTCGGGGAAATAACATCCCCCTGTCTCACCCCTCTGCGCAACTGGATGGCCTCAGACTGTTGGTTCTGTAATTGGACATACATTGTGGCAGATTCGTATAGACATCTCAGCACCTCGATATAGCGACAGTCTACTTGGCAACGCTGTAAGGATTCCCAAACAGCCCAGGTTTCGATGGAGTCAAAGGCCTTCTCATAGTCCACAAATGCCAGACACAGGGGCCGATTATACTCTTCAGACTTCTGTATAATCTGCCTCACTGTGTGGATGTGGTCTATGGTACCATATCCTCCACGAAACCCGGCCTGTTCCGGAGGCTGAAACTCGTCGAGTCTTCTTGCAAGGCGATTCGTGATGACCCTTGAAAACAACTTATAGACATGGCTCAGGAGTGAGATGGGTCTATAATTTTTAAGAAGGGTTTTATCACCCTTCTTAAAAAAGAGAACCACCAAACTTCTGTTCCACGCCTTTGGAGTTCTCCCACAGTGAAGAACGGTGTTAAACAGGGTTTGTAGCTCCTGTATAACAGGGGCTCCTCCTGCCTTCAAAAGTTCTGAGGTAACTCCGTCCTCACCGGGGGCTTTTCCATTTTTAAGTTACCTCAGAGCCAACACGATCTCGCCTTGGTCAATGTCTGGCAGTTCGTCGGAGTAGTGGCGTGTCAGGGTGGCTCTAGAATCATGGTCGTCACGCTGAGGACGTGAAACATGTGTGGCGTAAAAACGACCATAAAAGTCCTCGATCTCGGCGAGAATCTCCGGCCTTGACATAGCGGTTTTTCCCTCGCGTGTCGTTAACTTCGTCAGGTGGCTCCTTCCAAGTTGCTGAGTGAATACCTTAGACCCTCGGTTTCGCTCCATAGCATCTTCAATGACGCGAGTATTCGAGCTCCGAAGGTCCCGGCGTATCATCCTCGCAATACACTTGTTGAGGTCTGACCTCTCTGACGAAGTAACCGGAGTTTCTTCCCGTCTTTTTGCCATAAGCCGAAGAGTCTCAATCGAGAGTTTGGACTTTCTGCCTCCACGCTGCTTTTGGCAGAGTTTGATGCCCTCGCCCTTCAGCGTTTCGACCAGATTGTGTAGGATTCCGTCTACGTCTTCGGTGGGTTCCAATGCAGCGAATCTATCCGTGATCATTATCTGGAACTTCTCAGAGCCCGCCATAATCTGGAGTGGATTAGGCCGGAGCGTAGACCTCATCAGACGGCTTCTTTCTAGCTTGAGATCAATATTCAGAGTGCCTCGTACAAGTCGGTGATCGGATCCGGTATTAAACCTGTTGATCACTGAGACATCTCTGAATATGTGCCTCTTGTCCGTCATGATGAAGTCGATCTCGTTTTTAGACACAGTGTCCGGGCTTTGCCACGTCCACTTCCTATGGGGTCTCTTCTTGAAAAATGAATTCATCAAAAAGAGTCCCTCTTTCTCAAGGAAGTTGACGAGCATATCTCCCCTGTGATTCCGACATCCAAAACCATGCGGTCCCACTTTGGATTCACTGTGTCTCTGGACTCCCACTTTAGCGTTAAAGTCCCCCATAACAACGCTGTAGTGAGCCTTGGTGGTGTTGTGCAAGGCTTTAGATATGTCCTCGTACATATCCTCTACCTCCTCGTCCGAATGTGTCGATGTCGGTGCGTAAACTTGTACGATCTTAATAGAATATCGCTTGGATAGCCTAAGGATCACATAAGCTACGCGAGTTGACACACTGGAGATTTCTTCAACGTTGTTACAGAGGGCCTTATTTACGAGAAATCTTACACCACCCTGAGATGTTTGATCACCCTCGCGGTAATACATAAGGTGGCCTGAGTCAAGGGTGATAGTGTCTTCTCCCTTTCTACGGACTTCACACAGCCCTAGAACATGCCACCTTATGTTTCCCAGCTCTGCCTCCAACTGCGCTAGATGTTCATCAAGCCGAAGACTTCTGCCGTTGTACGTTGCCAGGGTCAGTTGGGATGGGCGGCCTACCGTAGCCCGGGGATCAACTGTCAAAAAGAGTAAATATTAACAAATGACTCTCCGCCAATTCTAGATGGCGGCATGTTCCACGCAGGCTGCCCGCCGTGCGCGCCGTAAAAACTCCGCTATATTAACATGGCGGTATGTTTATCGCACGATTGCCAAAAGTACATATAGTTAGCGTTATGTAAACCTGAAAACTTCTTTATTTTTCACAATATTTTTCTAAATTTTGGTGGGCGTAATACTTACTAAATAGTAATGCAATTTACGTGAAAAACGAAAATTTCAAAATTTTGAGTTAGAGGAGTGTTCATTGGAGCCATCGTGCTATTAGTTTTAGTAATTACTTTAATTGTAACTAGTTTTAAGAAATTGTAACGTAATTTGGTCTATGAATATATATACTCTACTCTACTCTACTCTACTCTACTCTACTCTACTCTACTCTACTCTACTCTACTCTACTCTACTCTACTCTACTCTACTCTACTCTACTCTACTCTACTCTACTCTACTCTACTCTACTCTACTCTACTCTACTCTACTCTACTCTACTCTACTCTACTCTACTCTACTCTACTCTACTCTACTCTACTCTACTCTACTCTACTCTACTCTACTCTACTCTACTCTACTCTACTCTACTCTACTCTACTCTACTCTACTCTACTCTACTCTACTCTACTCTACTCTACTCTACTCTACTCTACTCTACTCTACTCTACTCTACTCTACTCTACTCTACTCTACTCTACTCTACTCTACTCTACTCTACTCTACTCTACTCTACTCTACTCTACTCTACTCTACTCTACTCTACTCTACTCTACTCTACTCTACTCTACTCTACTCTACTCTACTCTACTCTACTCTACTCTACTCTACTCTACTCTACTCTACTCTACTCTACTCTACTCTACTCTACTCTACTCTACTCTACTCTACTCTACTCTACTCTACTCTACTCTACTCTACTCTACTCTACTCTACTCTACTCTACTCTACTCTACTCTACTCTACTCTACTCTACTCTACTCTACTCTACTCTACTCTACTCTACTCTACTCTACTCTACTCTACTCTACTCTACTCTACTCTACTCTACTCTACTCTACTCTACTCTACTCTACTCTACTCTACTCTACTCTACTCTACTCTACTCTACTCTACTCTACTCTACTCTACTCTACTCTACTCTACTCTACTCTACTCTACTCTACTCTACTCTACTCTACTCTACTCTACTCTACTCTACTCTACTCTACTCTACTCTACTTTATTCATACACGGATTTTATTTAGTTATCAAACGAATGATTTTTCCATTTCGAAATAGTTTAGAATTCAGTTTGAGCGACGAACACAAAACATTCGATAAGTAAAATAGGTTTTTAATGTGTCTATGAATAACGCCGCATAAGTTATACACATATAAATTAATTTATAAAATCGCTTTTATATCGTCTATATAGGCAATCATATTGTCATGTATGAATCCCACAGAGGTAAGTAGAAACAAATTTGGCTAGCATGGGTTTAAATATATTTGAACTGGCTAGGCGTTATATTAATTTTAAAAAATGTGGATATATTTATAATTATGTATTTTATTATATTATTATACTGCTGTCCGCTTTACGTGAAATGCCCCATTAAGTAACTTAAACTATTTTGTTTCGCTTTGTGAGCGATTGGATAAGTCATGCTCGCTTAAAAGTCTGTGCTTGCGGTGGCGTCGTGTGCCGGGTCGGTCACTTCCCTGTAGCATGGTTGAGGAGGCCGATGGCTGGCACATGCGTCATACTCGTGAACGGGTGCTGCTTGTGTGGACTGGTCTGTCCGATTTGCTAACTTTGTAATTGATAAATAGATTACTTAACGCTTTTATAATTATTTATTGCGTTGGCAAAACAGAGTATACTGATTCTTCGTTATGGTTTACTTCGTTTCGTTTCTCTCAGCCATATTAAATACCTATATAAAGTTAACTTATTCGTATTAAAATATATCCTACTTGCAAATCATAACAAGTTATTAATGAACTGCTCTGATTTAAACCAACTTGTAATTTTTGTAATAATCAATACATTGTAAACTGGTTTTGAAAAGAACAACACTAGAGTTTCTTGCCCGTTCTTCTCTAGTGAAAACTGCTTTCCGAACCGGTTGGTAGTTAAAAAAATGACTGAATCTAAACAATGTTGAACATTTTAATGGATTCAATATATTATTTTCATTTTCATTTTTCATTTTAATTACAGGCGATTAAACGATGTCACAGTTTCTGAAATTTATCCGCTACCTTTTATAACATACTTTTTAGATCAACTAGGTCATTCAAAATATTTTATTACGCTTGATTAGACATCTGGATTTCATCAGCTGTGTTTAGATCCCAAAGATACTGAAAAAACGGGATTTAGCATTACTAAAAATGGCATCTCAGGGCATTAGTTTATTCCCATAACCATGAATCTCATATGCAAAAACTTGAACTTATATTTTCAGGATTCAGAGAGGCAAATTTAAAATTACAGCCCGATAAATGTAAATTTCTCCGCCGTGAACTAGCTTATTTAGGACATGTTATAACAGATAATGGCGTTATACCTAACTCTAATAAAGTTAAAGCCATTTCTAAATTTCTTGCACCAAAAACTCCTAAAAATGTAAAATCATTCCTAGGGCTAACAGGTTATTACCGTCGTTTTATTGAGAACTTCTCTCTCCTTACTACACCTTTAACGACCTTATTAAAAAAAGACGTTAATTTTCATTGGTTCCATGAACAAGAGCATGCTTTCAACACTCTTAAGCAAAAACGAATGTCAGCCCCTTTGTTGCAATACTCTGATTTTACAAAACCTTTTATAGTTACAGCTGACGCTTTTAATTATGCCATAGGCGCGATATTGTCACAAGGTGAAGTCGGTAAAGACAAGCCTATAGCTTTTGCTTCTCGCACTCTAAATAAACAAGAAGGAAATTATTCGACAACCGAAAAGGAACTTTTTGCTATATTATTCGGTATTAACACTGTAGCGACACGCGTATAGATAATTGCATAGTTGCATTTCATGGCTTTGTTTAGCTGCTAAGTTAGTGTGGTTACGCCCGGCACAATGTAGAGTCGTATAATAAAGTGTATTAGTTTATATGGTGGTTTGATTTAATATGACTCTTTATGAACACGATACATCAATAAAGACAGTGAATACACAACCACACTCACCTATCCCACATTGGTGACCCACGACTTTAGTAAAACATTGTGCCGAGGTTTTTGTTCATTTCACTACAGTGACGCGTAAAAATGGCGGAAGACGATGTAAAAAAAGTGCATGACGTGGCACAAATAAAAGTGTCGTCACGTATTCCAGAATTCTGGGAAGACGCGCCTCGTGTTTGGTTCGTGCAACTGGAATCAGTGATCCACAGCCAGAAATTGGGTGATGCAGCTAAGTATCATCTCGTGGTTACTAAACTTGGGAAACATGTGATCCAGGAAATCACCGCCACCCTGACTAATCCACCACAGGAGAACAAGTATGAGACCTTAAAAGCAAAGTTGCTACACATTTATGAGGAATCGCAGTGCCGCCAGGTGCAGAAACTTATTGGAGAAATGGACCTGGGGGTTCAAAAGCCATCTCAGCTTTTGCGACGCATGATGGACCTGGCTGGGAATAAGGTCAACAATGAAACTCTTCGCGTATTATGCCAGAAGCATTTGCCATCGTCAGTACGTGCTGTGCTTACCGTTGCAGATTCAACAGAGCTGGAAACTCTCGCATCAATAGCGGATAAAGTGATGGAGAATATGAAGCCGATAAGCGTAGACGCTGTTGAGTCGAGTGAGCACGTTTTCAGTTCGGGTGCGCTAATGGCGGAAATCGCTAAGATCAACGTACGGCTTGCTAACATGGAAAGGTCAAGGTCAAGGCCTAGGCAGCGTCACCAAGATAAGAGAAGATGGTTTTCCCGGTCCCGTGGTCGACGTCGTTCAGTCAGTACGTCACGTCGTACCCCAGATTCAAAGGACTGGTTGTGTTCATACCATTACTACTACAAGGATAAGGCGCATAAATGCGTCCAGCCGTGTGCCTGGAAGCAGTCGGGGAATTGAGAGCCGTGCAGCTGTCGAAAACGGAGAGTTGCACGGGAACCAATTTTTGTCTTAGTGTTAAAGACAGATGTAGTGATTTAAAGTTTTTGATAGACACAGGTGCGAACATATCCGTTATACCGTGTGAAATATGATCATGTCTCTGAGTTTCGTGCTAAGCTCAAGTGGTTACCCATACGACTTCGTCGGAATGCTCATATTCTTAATCTTCTTTACAATATCTTGTTCAATCCTCTCACTCCATCTTATCTTAAAGAGCGTTTTCTATTTCTCCATGAGTCTCATTCAAGGTCCTTGAGGTCGTCGGAGAATCTGAAACTGAGAATGCCTGTGCATGCCACGACTTTTATGGATAAGTCGTATACAGTCCAAGCCGTTCGACTTAGGAATGCGCTACCAGTTGTCATAAGACAAGCTCAAACACTGACATCTTTCAAAAAAATGGTTAAAGACTATTACCTTTCTCTATAAGCAGCTGCATAAAGAAGTTTTTATGTCCTCTTTTCGTCTCAATAAGTAATTTATATTTAGCATGTATATTTATATGTATGTTTATTTATAGAAATATTTATATATGTATGTATATTAAGTGTATTATTGAATTATGTATCATATATTGTGTATATATTGATTATAAATAATTTGTTTATCTATTCCCTTATAAGAGCTTGTTTTTTTTTTTCTTTAAATTCTATACTGCCCTCTATTCTTATCCTTTTCTTATATCCATCCAAAGGTTGTCTGTAAGAAATCGCCTAGGGCGATAAGACCGCCAACTGTACTCTTTATTTATATCTGTAAAATATTGTTTGCCTTTTGTTTTTTTCTTGTGTGTGCAGTAAAGAATAAAAATAAAAAATAAAATAAAAAATAAATAGTGTATTAAGATTCAAGAAACAAAATAGTGTAAGTGCGAACTATGTACTTTATGCTGCAAATGGTACGCGAATAAAGACTTATGGTATAAAAACTATAGTGTTAGATTTAGGTTTACGTAGGGCCTTTCGTTGGACATTTGTCGTCGCCGACTTGCGACACTTGCGACAGCCTATACTAGGGGCTGATTTTTAGTACATTTTAAGTTGTTAGTAGATTTAAGTGCACGTAGGTTAATAGATGACGTCACTAAGCTAAGTATTTTTACAAAGATTATTAAGTCAAATGAGCAGTCAATTAAAACTATAGAGAATAGTCATCCTTAATGGTTTCTTAGATTTACGCGAATGTTACACATTGAAATAAAACTATTTTATACGGATTTTATCGCGATTTGGTTTAATTTTTACATTTTTTAACTTCCCGACGTTTCGATTACTTTACAGCTTTCGTGGTCACGGGGCGGACTGAGGTATTAGTCATCCGCTCTGTGACTGTCACAATTAAACTACCCTTAATTTTCAATTATTAAATTAAAAAGTTAATTTAAAAAGTTAACTAGTTGTTGCGATCCGACCTACGCAGTAGGAGCTCACAGTGTCTTGAGGTCTGGCAGCTGGTCTTTTGGGTTCCGATTTAATCAAATGTAGAACTGGATCCCATGATGGTGCAAGCTTCAAGCCATCTTCTCTATTGAAATTTGGATGTTTTTTAATTTCAATAGCCTCGCGAAACATCCTGGGTAGGAAGCGGTGTTCTTTAGCGAGGATTAGGGGCTTATCAAAACGAAGGTAATGCTTGGAGCCTTCCTCGATGTGTTCAGCAACTGCAGACTTCGTTGAGCGTCGGTGTTTGACGTCAGCTATGTGTTCTTTTACGCGGGTCCCTATGCTTCTCTTGGTTTGGCCGATATAAGAGAGGCCACAGTCACAATCTATTTTATATACGCCCGGTTCTTGCAAAGGTATATGACACTTGACAGGTGGTAAGAATTGACTAATCTTCTTGGGCGGCTTGAAGTATGTTTTAATGGAAGCACGCTTCAGGATGTAGCCAATCTTGTCTGTGACTCCTTTGATGTAAGGTAGTATAACCGGGGCCCGTTCAACTGTGGCTGGTTTCACTTGGTTTCTGTGACGGCGGCGTGGAACTTGGAGCTTGTTGTCTCGCAGTACCTGCTTGACGTGTTGCAGCTCAGTCGCCAGGTGTTTCTCGTCACAGATTCCTTGTGCTCTCTGAAACAAAGATTTACCCACGGTAGCTAACTGTTTCGGATGGTGGTGAGATTCACCGTTCAGATATTTATCTGTATGGGTCTTTTTTCTATACACGGTATGACCTAAGGACTGATCAGGATTACGGATTACTAAAACATCTAAGAAGGCAAGAGATTTATTATGTTCCAACTCCATAGTAAATTGAATTTTATTGTTAATGGAGTTGAGGTGATTTAAAAATGCAGTTACTTGGTTAGATGGTAAGATTGTGAAAGTATCATCTACGTACCGCTTGTAAAATCTTGGCGAGACCGGGGCTGTACTAAGGGCTGTCTCCTCGAAGTCCTCCATGAAAATATCGGCAACTACAGGAGATACAGGTGAGCCCATAGCAACACCATCCATTTGTACATAGTATTGATTATTCCACAACATGTAGCCAGATGTGAGGCAATGTTTGAGTAATTCTGCATATTCTAGTGGCATTTCATTCTCTGCTAACTTCTTAGTGACAATTTTGATGCAGTCTTGTACTGGTAAGCTTGTAAAAAGTGACTGCACATCAAAACTAACCATTGTTTCATTGTCAGCTAATTGTAGATGTTTAATGTCACTGACAAATTGGTATGAATCCTTCACAGATGCTCTAGTGTTTCCTCTGAGTGGTGAAAGCACTTGTGCTACGTGCTGAGCCAATCTGTAGGTTGGTGTGTCGATCTGGCTCACGATGGGACGTAGTGGAGCATTTTCCTTGTGTATTTAATTTTATTAAACCAAATCGCGATAAAATCCGTATAAAATAGTTTTATTTCAATGAATAGTCATCCTTTTTATGATTTGTTGTCAAAGTATCCGGATATAACTAAGCCGGTGTCATTTAAAGAACCTCCCAAGCACTATAGACCTCCTTCATCAAACATTACGGCTTTCTTGTCGTTGTATGCAGGATATTTTAAATAAAATTAAACATAATAAAAATGTTTTACTCTGTGGGGATTTTAATATAAATTAATTGGTTGATTCGGTTGATAAATGTAAGTTTGTGTCTTTATTTGGCTCATTTAATCTTACTTGTTTGTTTTTGGAGCCTACTAGAATAACGCCTGAAAGTTCAACTTGTATCGACAACATTATAACTAACTTCGAAGTTCTTGAAAAATGTGTTATGATAGGTGTTAGATCTGACCATAAATGCCAGTTAGTAAAATTAAATCATGTTGTAAATAAAACCGAAAGATTAATAACATATAGGCCGTTATCAAAGAACATCCTAGGGAAATTTAACAATAGTATTCAATCAAAAATAGGAAATTTAACACTTGATGTCAGTCCAAGCGATATGTGCTCCTCATTATTTCATATTATATGCAAAGAGTTTAACCAAATATGTACTACGAAAACGGTTAAAATTAACGATAAAATAAAATTTTGTGCCTGGGCGACCACAGGCATTAAAAGTAGTAGGGAAATCTTGTATGAGCTGTATGACAAAAGGTGCTATACACCTGATGTCAATTTCAAAAACTATGTTAGCACATATTCAAAAATATTTAAAAAAGTTTGCAGGCAGGCTAAATCAAATCATATAAGTGAAAAGCTTAGATTGTCCGACAATAAAATAAAAACTACCTGGCAAATTATTAATACTGAAACTGGAAAAAATAGAAAATTTGACAACAAAATTGCCCTCCGCATTAATGATGACCTAGTTTCAGATAAACTTATTATTGCCAATTATTTTGATAATTTTTTCACTAATATACCATTAGAATTGACTAAAAATTTAGAATCATCAGCAGATTTAGCAGAATCTTTTTTAAAGGAAAATGTCTTTGAAAATATGCCTAGGTTTGATTTTGAAACAATAACCAGTTATCAAATAATAAAAGCTTTTAATCAACTCAAAATGAAGACTACAGAAGCTATATGGGAACTGTCTGTTAAAGCTATAGAGGCTATTATTGTTGGTATTGCTCCGTTATTGGCTTCTATTTTCAATTCCTGCATAAGTGCCGGTGTTTTTCCCAACCTAATGAAAATTAGTAAAGTTGTGCCCATTTTTAAGTCAGGTTGTTCAAATAATCCGTTGAATTTTAGACCCGTTTCTATATTACCAGCTCTTAGCAAAATTTTCGAGAAAATTATGCTTAATCAAATGCTAGCACATTTTGACAAACACAAGATATTACAATAAGAATCAATTTGGTTTCACAAAGGGTCGCTCAACTCAAGATGCTGGGACGTCCTTAATCACATCGATCCTAGAGGCCTGGGAGGCATCTCAAGATGCTCTGGGAGTTTTTTGTGATCTCTCTAAGGCATTCGACTGTGTTGACCACCAAACACTTATTATGAAGTTACGTTACTACGGCGTCAGTGGTACGTCGCTTGATCTCGTAATGTCTTATTTATCGGGTCGTGAACATAAGGTTTCTTTGAACGGGATCAATTCGGTAGGATCAAAAGTTAAAATTGGGGTTCCTCAGTGTAGTGTATGCGCGTACGAGGTTGGCGAGCATTCGGTTGCCGACCGTAGCCGAGTGAACAGCTTAACCGTTGAGTGCGCATATACCTACACCTCATGAAGTATAAAGTGTGTTTCATTGATTCCTAAAGTACTACAAGTGGCGACGAGGATAAAAGTCACCAAATATCAAAAATAATCTAAGTAAATAATTAATGTTACTTAAAACGTTATACAAATAGAGAAAAGAATTTAAAAACAAAAAAAATTTTTTGAAGGAAAATAAGATTATAGCCAGGTTTAATACGTACAGCAATTAAATAAAAACAATAAATAAATAAAGTAAACACAATAAATACAAATA
Source organism: Deilephila elpenor (assembly GCA_949752805.1). NCBI lineage: Eukaryota > Metazoa > Arthropoda > Insecta > Lepidoptera > Sphingidae > Deilephila > Deilephila elpenor. Next base: position 15,185,327 of record OX457095.1, read on the forward strand.
CAATTAAAGTAAAGGCTGATAATATTACTATCCGGAATAATGAAACCCGTAAAGAATATCGCCGAAATATTATAGATTTAAAGATAATAAATGATTCAGGGTCTATAATTATCAAAGCTAATATTCGCAATAATTCAGTAGACAAAATATAATAAATTTATTCAAAATTTAAAATAAAGAAGGGATGTAGTGTATGCGCGTACGAGGTTGGCGAGCATTCGGTTGCCGACCGTAGCCGAGTGAACAGCTTAACCGTTGAGTGCGCATATACCTACACCTCATGAAGTATAAAGTGTGTTTCATTGATTCCTAAAGTACTACACTCAGGGTTCCATTTTGGGTCCCTTTTTGTTCCTAGTATACATAAATGACCTTCCTTACATGGTACAGAAATGGTCAGACGTAGTTTTATTTGCTGACGACACATCGATTATATTTAAGGTCAGCCGGAAAGACAAAAATCTTGATACTCCGAACAATATTCTGAATTTAATTTCGAATTGGTTTTCAGCTAATAATCTGTTCTTAAATGCTGGAAAGACTAAATGTATTCGCTTTGCATTACCAAATGTGGCAAGCGTAAACTCGCGTATAGAACTAAATTCAGAAACACTAGATTAAGTTAGTTCTACAATTTTTTTAGGGATTACTTTGGATAAGAAGTTGCAATGGGGTCCTCAAATAGAGAAATTATTAGGTAAACTTAGTACTGCAGCCTTCGCTGTCCGAAAGATAAGAAAACTTACTGACGTTGCAACGGCTAGATTGGTATATTTTGCATACTTTCACAGTATAATGTCCTATGGTATTCTACTGTGGGGATCGGCTGCTGATATTGAGTCCATATTTATTTTACAAAAAAGGGCAGTCCGCGCTATTTACGATCTTGGTAGTCGCGATTCTTTACGATCTGTTTTTAAGGAAAGTAATATACTAACCGTGCCATCTGAATATATATTTCAGAATATAATGCACGTTCGTAAAAATATCAATAGGATTTTCAAGGTTAGTGACACCCACAGTATTAATACGAGAAATAAAAATAAATTAGCTATACCCTCCTTTAGATTAGAAAAGTCTAAAAAAATCTTTCGCGGGTAATTGTATAAAATTTTATAATAAACTTCCCAATTCGATAACGCATCTGCCGGACAAATTATTTAAGACACATATTAAAGGCATACTTATGACTAGGGGCTATTATAGTATTAAACAATATATTGAGGATAAGGAAGCCTGGCATTAGGTGTTTTCTTGCACTTTGCGACCTCCTGGGGCACTGAGGTATTCACTTATTACATTCTCATTTTAAAATAACTAAAATATATAAAATAAATAATTGTAAAATAAAAACTAATCTAAATGAGACAAATTAATTAATCAACAAGTTTATAAAATAAAATAAATTAAATTAAATAATGAATAAATAAAATACCTATTTAAATTATATGACGACCGATCGAGAAAATAAATAAAAATAAAAATAAGCAAGGGAAACTTTGTAAGACAAGTCAAAAATATATATTTCAGTAACTTGACCAAAACCAAGCCCACTGAGTTTGACTCGCTGGATCTGCTCAGAACTGGGTCGCGCCGCGTAGTATCCAGTAGTAAAGTTAAGCCCGCTGAGTTTGTTCGCCGGGTCTTCTCAGTCGGGTCGCGTTGGATCCGGCAGTAAGCCTAAAATTACGGGACGTTTCGGAAATACTCATGGTCGTTATTTAATCAATTGGACCCAAAACAAGCCCACTGAGTACTATTCGCTGGATATACTCAGAATTGGGTCGCGCCGCGTAGTATCCAGTTAGACCGGGCGCTGGATGGAGTTGAGTATGCAAAATGTGAGGACCGCTTTCGGTGTATGTTTTTGAACTCAGAAAAGCATGCAAATTATGATTCTGAATGTTGCCAGGAGCCACATTGGTCCATTTTTGTTTTACATCCCACCCCCTTAGATATCTAGTAAATGGACTGAACACACGCTTTGATAACATTAGAACAATTGTTTTAGTGATAATATCCAATTGATTTTAATGATTAAAGATACTTACAGCTATTCAAGTGAAAAATCACAGATAAATTAAAAATAAAAACAATAATTATTGATAAAAAAAATATTTAATTCAAAATAGCAAATTTGAATATCTTATAAATGAAAAAATTATAATTACCAATCTTTTTTATTCTGACAATCGTTATTTATGCATTTGCATAAAGAAATACAATCAATATGTAATTTCTTACAAGATCAAGCCATTGTTTTACAATTGGATGCACATTTACACGGTTGAATCAACAATTCCGGCAGTGGTTGCTTGGTCATTTTTCATGGGTACAAATTACCATCCTTCCTTTCATTGCCTGTAGTTGAGTTTGGTCAGCATTTACCCATACATATGTGTTTTTTTGTGCTGAAGCTCTTAATAGATGGAAATGTAAAGCATTTGATGTGTAAATAACTTTTAATATTTATTTTTTTCATTTATAAGATATTCAAATTTGCTTTTTTGAATGAAACATTTTTTTTATCAATTATTATTGTTTTTATTTTTAATTTTCCTGTTGTTTTTTCACTTCACTAGCTGTAAGTATCTTGAATCATAAAAATCAATTGGATATTATCACTAAAACAATTGTTCTAATGTTATCAAAGCGTGTGTTCAGTCCATTTACTAGATGTCTAAGGGGGTGGGGTGTAAAACAAAAATGGACCAATATGGCTCCTGGCAACATTCACAATCATAATCTGCATGCGTTTCTGAGTTCAAAACCATACACCGAATGCGGTCCTCACATTTTGCATACTCAACTCCATCCAGCGCCTGGTCTAAGTGGTAAAGTTAAGCCCGCTGAGTTTGTTCGCCGGGTCTTCTCAGTCGGGTCGCGTTGGATCCGGCAGTAAGCCTAAAATTACGGGACGTTTCGGAAATACTCATGGTCGTTATTTAATCAATTGGACCCAAAACAAGCCCACTGAGTACTATTCGCTGGATATACTCAGAATTGGGTCGCGTCGCGTAGTTTCCAGTGGTAATGGAAGCCCACTGAGTTTGTTTCGCCGGGTGTTCTCAGCCAGGGCCGCGTTAGATCCGGTGGTAACATTAAACCGCTACGCACCGCTTTAATAATACTTATGGTCCACTTAGACATCGATTATCGTAAATAATGTATTTCCTAAGGAAAAAAATACTATAATAATAATAATAAGTGATATAATACTTAATATAATAAAATTAATATAAAAATTACAACGAATATCTTGTAAATAGAAAATAAGTAGGTACTATAGTGTATTGACTTGTCATAAGAGCTGTTTAATTGCCTACGTGACCAATAAACGAATTTCATTTCATTTCACTCAGTGGACCATTATATTGATACCACTGACCCGCCAGTGCATGCTAGAGCAAGGCCGTTGCCTCCACATCGTTATGCTAAAGTCAGGGAGGAATTTCGTATTATGCAAGAAATGGGAATTTGTAGGCCGTCGAAAAGTGCGTGGGCGAGCCCTCTCCACGTAGTACCCAAAAAAGACGGACAACTGCGTCCGTGCGGGGATTATAAAGCATTAAATGCAATCACGCAACCTGACCGGTATCCAATTCCGAGGTTACATGATTTTACCTATTTATTGGATGGTAAAAAGTATCTTACGCGACTAGATATAAATAGGGCGTATCATTGCATAAAAGTCGCACCTAACGATGTAGAAAAAACAGCCATAATGACACCTTTTGGCTTGTTTGAATTCCCCTGCATGACGTTTGGGTTACGTAACGCCGCACAAACTTTCCAACGATTTATGACCCACACAGTATTAGAAGGACTTGACTATCTGTACGTATATATTGACGATGGCATCATTGCTAGTGATACATTAGAAGATCATAAGAAACACCTTATGGAAGTTTTTGAACGGTTCAACACGTTTGGAATAACAATTAATTTAGGCAAGTGTTGTTTTGGTCAATCTAAAATAGAATTTTTAGGTTTCGAAGTGTCTACTAATGGTTTAAGACCTCTTCAACTTCTCTCTTCAACATAAGATTGACGCTATTAATGATTTTCCCAAACCAGAAACTGTTCAACAACTTCGTAGATTTTTAGGAATGATTAGTTTTTATCGTTTACATTTACCTAAAGCTGTTATGTATCAGGCGGAAGTGCATAACTATTTGATCGGTTCTTAAAAGAACGACAAGACTAAGATTGTATGGACGGATCAGGCAGATCTGAAGCTTTTCTAGAAAGTAAACGTCAGTTAATAAATGCCGCAACTCTATCATATCCTAAAAAAAATCTCCATTCGCGCTCATGACGGACGCTTCTAGTACATGCATTGGAGCTGTTTTGCAACAGCGATCAGACACAGGATGGACACCTTTAGGCTATTTCAGCAAAAAGTTATCGCGTAATGAACAAAAGTATAGTACCTATGACAGGGAATTATTAGCAGTTTATATTGCAATTAAATATTTTCGTAACATGGTCGAAGGTCGTAATTTAATTGTATTTACTGATCACAAACCGTTAACATTTGCGTTCATTAAAAATAATAGTAATAATGAATTATCTCGTCGTATTAGACAACTCATGTTTATAAGCGAGTTTACGTCAGATATAAGGCACATAGATGGTAACAAAAATGTAGTTGCTGATGCGCTGTCTCGAGTAGAAACCATATGTTGTCCTTCTGTATTAAATTACAGCGATATAGCCCGTGCTCAGGCGACGGACAAACAGCTAGCTGAATTGCATAATCAATCGAATAACAAATATAATTTCAAAGAAATATGGTTTCCAGGATGTGACATGCCTGTCGTGTGTGAAACTTCCACACATAAAATACGACCATATATGCCAGATGAGTTTAGAAAATTAGCATTTGATTTTGTTCATCATTTAAGCCACCCAGGAAATTGGACTTCGCGTAAGCTTGTTAAAGAAAAATTTTTCTGGGCTAACATGAATAGTGATATAAGCAGATGTACTAAAACATGCATTAAGTGTCAGCGTGCAAAGGTACTACTTAGTTACCATAATAGATTATCATAGTGGTTGGCCAGAGGCGTTTCCAGTTATAGATATATCTGCGGAAACAGTAGCCAAAGTGATAGTCGAGGGTTGTATTTCACGATTTGGTTGTCCTGCTAAGCTAACTAGCGACCAGGGCAGACAATTAGTAACTTCGAATTAAGACTAAACTATAATAAAACCCGTAATAAAGTCCATAGAGTTCTAGAAAATAAAAGGAACGAATATTATATAAACCAGATCAATAGTAATTTTAAAGATACTAAAAAAGTATACAAAATTGTTAACCACATGCTGGGACGCGTGAGTTTATCAATTGATGCTGCTATTAAAAAAGCCTTCGAGGGGCAAGGTATCACTACAATAAAAATTGCAGAAAACTTTGCCAATGCATTTGATAGAATCGTTAAAGATACAACATACAAGTGTAGTGAAAGTTTAGTTGACCCTGGCTCTTATCGTAAGCCATCTGACGCCAGTATGTACTTCCAAAAAGCCTCATCTGAGAAAATACACAGGATTATCCAAAAGTTAAATGGAAAAAAGTCACCCGGTATTGATAACATTGCAATATCTGATTTAAAACGAATCAGTCCTGGTATATGCTCGGCTATCGCCCACTTAATTAATAGGAGCATAAAATCTGGTGAGTATCCCGATAAACTCAAAGTAGGTTGTGTAAGGCCAATTCACAAGAAGGGTAGGCGCGACGACTTGCATAACTATCGTCCTATTACACTACTTTCGTCTATTGACAAAATAGTCGAACGGTTTATTAGTGAACAAATATATGAATTTTACAGTAGTCATAATATTATCTACAAATATCAATACGGTTTCCAAGCTGGGAAAGGAACTAACGAGCTTTTACTTGATTTTACTGATCAAGTCAATGAGTACTTAAATAATAAAAAACAAGTACTTGCACTTTTTATTGACTTCTCTCGAGCATTCGACACTCTAAGGCACAAGTTGTTGATAAGTAAACTCGATGATTGTGGCATACGTGGCCCCCTGCTGGAGTGGTGTAAAAGCTACCTTAATAATCGATCTTTTACAGTTAAGATCGACAATACTTATAGTAGTTTTTTAAATTCAACAGAGGGCACGGCCCAAGGGTCCGTATTAGGTCCATTACACTTTTTGTCATATGTAAACGACATGAGGAATGTCATTGCACATTGTACCTGCTACCAATTTGCTGATGACACTTGTCTCATATCTGCTGACATAGATCCGCAAAAAGCCTGTGCTCGCTTGCAATCCGACTTTAATTCTCTATTAAAATGGTGCCATGATGCGGGACTTGTTATAAATATTAATAAAACTAAACTCGTTATAATTAAATCCCCATACAACACCAATATACAATCACTGAATCTTGTAGCTCATGAACACACATGTTTGCATAACCACAACCCCAATAACTCATGCGATTGTCCCAACATAGAAGTTGTAGATACAAACACTTACCTCGGTTTACATATTGATAGTAAATTCAACTGGCAAAATCATATTGACCACGTGTGTACCAAATTGAGACAATTTCTGGCAAATATTATAGTATTAAAAAAGCGCTTGCCATACAAACTGAAATTAATGTTGTGTAATTCATTGGCGGAATCCTTTGTTAATTACGGGCTTAGCTCTTATGGCCGTACCTACAAAACTTATATAAACCAAATTTATAATTTGCAAATAAAAATTTTGAAAAATATAGTTTCCCACAAGATAAGAGACCAGTTTAAAGATGACTATAGAAAACTATTTAATTACTGTAGAATCTTACCAATTCATGTTAACGTCGAATATACATTACTCATTAAATATTTTTTCAATAATGAACTTAAAACAGAAATTAAACATCCCATATATACACGTGCCATCGCAAGAAACAAGTTAGTGATGCCACTTGCGAATAATGCATACGGCGAGCGTACCGCCTCCTACCTTGTGCCGCGTTTAATTAATAGGATACCCCCAGACCTACGTAATAGTTTAACGCCAAAGAACATCAAACATAAACTTAAGACATACTTCCTAAATAATTTAAATTTGAATGCATTAACCTCAAACTCCTAATAATTTATTTATTTATTTATTTTATGCTTTATATACAGTAAAGTATAAAGGCGGACTTAATGCCAGAGGCATTCTCTACCAGTCGACCTTAGGATGGTGCAGAGAAAATGAAGTAGGCGCATAAATATACTGTTTTGATGAGTAAAGTTTATATAAATGATACATACATACATATATATATATATATATATATATATATATATATATATTATACAAAAGTATATAAATACAATAGATACGTATTAATAAATAATATATATACATAAACTTATATTTGATATATATACATATAATAATCACTGAAATGTCTAATTATAACCTCATTGTCAACTCTGATAACATAAATACAAACCGTAGTGGTTTCTTGATGTTATCTTCTAACAAACATATTTGTTACTTTGTTAAGCATGTTAAATAAATAAAAAAATAAAAAAAAAAATTCGAAACTAATATTTTTAAAGAATTAATGACATATTTAGGCATTGATAAAAAACGTACCACCCCCTATCACCCTCAAAGTAACGGTATGATAGAGCGTTGGCATCGTTCTCTCAAAGCCTCACTTATGGCTAAATTCGATTACCTGGATTGATGAATTACCTATAGTTTTGTTAGGACTTCGTACATCGCATCGCACTGACAATAATGTCGGTGCCGCTGAAATGACTTACGGACAGACCTTACGATTGCCAGGGGATTTCGTGGACGAAAGTAATAACGTTATTTTAGATCACTGCCAGTATGTTGAACAGTTGCGTAAAATAATTGGTAATTTGAAACCTAAGCCGACGGAATGTAGGGATGCGCGCACATTGTTTGTGATGCACAAATTAATGTACACATGTTTTTGTACGTAAAACAAAACGCGATTTAAATAAATGTACACATGTTTTTGTACGTTCCGATTTAGTTAAGAAATCATTGCAACCTCCTTATGAGGGACCATATAAAGTGTTGACTAGAAAAGACAAGACTTACTTAATTCAATTTCCTAATCGTAAGGTATATATATATATCAATAAATAGGCTAAAACCAGCATATATAGATACACTAGATAGTAATTTAGGTAAGGGTTTTATAGAAAATAGCGAATGTCGGGACGTAACTACTAATAATAAAGAAAATAATATTAAGGAGCAAAATCGCTCACCGCCACACTATATCACGCGTAGCGGTCGTGTGAGTAAGCAACCATTGCGTTTTAAATGTTAGAGTGTTAGCATTATTTTTAGGTCATACAATTTTATATTATTTTAATTTAAGTAGTAATTAGTCATTGTAAATAGTAACGTCGTCCGTTATACAATATTCTAACTTTGAGTTACCATAATGGGAAGTTCCTACACTAAAGAAGAAGTCGTGGTGGCCCAGTCCGGTGCCACTGCTGGATTGCAGGAATTGTCAAGTTGGTCCGGTATTGGATTCTCGATATTGCTGTTTATATTAATATTAGGCGTTTTGTACTTTACATGTCGTCATTGCACGGCAAAAGGAAAAAAATGGCTAATTAAACAAGTCGAGTTGACGCACGTGAAGATCGTAGAAGCGCGTGCTGCAAAGACAAGCTTACACAGAGAAGTGCAGCCCGGACAATCACCCGCTAAAATAGAGCTATACTAAAATATTTTTATGGCTCTATAGTTTTGGTGTCATTAATGTATCATGTTTCGTTAGTGAGTATATTGTGCTCCATACATAAAATTGTAACGTAGTATTCAGTCACGTTAAAATTTACCATTAAGATTTTGTTTTGTATACCTTATTTAGTAACATTATGTTTGTATTAGATATAGCAAAATGTTTTCATATTATGCTCCGCTTTTCGTATCTTTTCTTTTTGAAAAGGGGGGAATGGTGTAGCGACATGCGTATAGATAATTGCATAGTTGCATTTCATGGCTTTGTTTAGATGCTAAGTTAGTGTGGTTACGCCCGGCACAATGTAGAGTCGTATAATAAAGTGTATTAGTTTATATGGTGGTTTGATTTAATATGACTCTTTATGAACACGATACATTAATAAAGACAGTGAATACACAACCACACTCACCTACCCCACAACACATTCCGTCCCTACATCTATGGTTATAAATTTAAAATCGTGACGGATCATCGTCCCCTCACTTAGTTATTTAACGCTAAGGATCCAGGCGGACGTTTACTTAGATGGCGACTTAAATTAGAAGATTACGATTATGAGATTGTTTACAAATCAGGTAAAATAAATTGCAATGCCTTATCTCGTTACCCAGTAAATGTAATAACCCGTTCGAAATCAAATAGTATTACGAGTATTACTTATGACGAATATTTTAAAAAGCAATTCCTTAAAACTCTTCCTAATTACGATACCCAAATAGAAGAACACAGCTTAGGCCTGCATTTGGCTAAACAAAATACAGTTGCTTGTCCAGTTTCTTTAGATTTAGACTACTCTATGCCACATTGTGAACAATTGTGAATTATACTGGCAATCCCGGTCCGATCGGTTGTCAAAATCTTAGCTCGTATCTTTAATTATAATAAAAATTAATAAAGTGCATATTAAATATTTATAACTTGTTCAACACATAAATGAGTGTACTATCATTATATTAATCAATTATTTCGTGAAATAAAATAATAAATAAACTCGTTGAGGTTGTGCAATTGTCAACTGTCACCGCAAAGGAGATTTTGAAACTTAACGATTAATACGGCGAGTACTATTGTGTTTCTATTAATTACATACACTACACCATATTGCACATTGTATCACTTTTCTGAGCCACGTCCATCACACACTGGCAACGTTAAATTCTCAACTTGCTTGACAACAGGTGGAAGCAATCTTGACGACGAACTTTATTTGCCCCATACAATTGACTCATTTATATCGTAACACCAACACGACACTATAGTACCCTGTTGATAAAATAAATTACCATAAAATAGTAGTTCTAATAGTATCATAACTTATAATATAAATTAAAATAGTAACATTTTAAATTAGTTTTAAAATACCCTCTTGTCCAATTAAGATAAAATAATTTACTAAATTTGCATTACTTAAACAGATTTACTGCCCACTCCCTTTTTCTTACTTTTTTCAGTCCATCCACGTTATTTCCAATAATGCAAACCCACAAAGCTGCTGCCCAAGAGGCTGAGTTCAGGTTGGGTAAAGCGCTCAAGGAACTCCAGGCATTCAAACACCAATGCAAGCAGCTCCTACAAGAGCGGGAGGAAAGTGACGATGAAGTTAAAAACAGTGTGGACAAGAACTCGGCACTCATGCGTGAACTGGCTGCGTTGCACCACAACTACATACTTGTCGTTGAGGACAGAGACAAGCTCCAAGAGGTGACAGAGTCATTTGTGCACTGTAGCTCACTGTATGAGGAGTCCCTCTGCAGGTTTAGGGACCTAGAGATATATATATTTTTTTTTAATTGCCGTATAGGCAGACGAGCTAGCGGCCCGCCTGATGGTAAGCGGCTACCGCTGCCCATAGACCTTCGCAATGCCAGGGGTCCAGCACAACGAAGTCGCTGCCTACCTTAAGGATAGTACTCTCTTTAAGCCTCGTTTGAAGAAGGACAGGTCATAGCGCTCAGGAAACACCGATGCAGGGAGTTCACCTAGAGATAGATTTAAATAACGCGTTCAACACCATGCCCTGGGCCTGCATCGAAGAAGCACTGCGGTACCACGAGGTTCCGCCCTACCTTCGGCGTCTGGTGCACTCGTACCTGTCCGAAAGGTACGTGGTGTATCCGGGCGCCGACGGGTGGCACCGCAGGGAGGTGACGCGCGGTGTTCCACAGGGCTCGGTCCTCGGGCCGCTCCTGTGGAACATCGGCTACGACTGGGTGCTACGTGGTACCAACCTTCGGGGCGTCGCTGTCGTCTGCTACGCGGACGACACGTTGGTGACAGCGACGGCCAGGACATTCCAGAGGTCCGCCCTGCTCGCCTCGTTCGGTACCGGACTGGTGGCGGGCAGGATTCGGCGACTGGGCCTCACGGTGGCCCTCAACAAGACCGAGGCCGTGTGTTTCCACGGTCCTCGGTGTGGGCCTCCGCCTGGGGCCCACATCACGGTGGAGGGCGTGCGGATTCCTGTCGGCTCGAGCATGAAGTACCTCGGGCTCATTCTCGACAGCCGATGGGACTTCCGCACGCATTTCGAGACGTTGTCGCCGAAGCTGGTGAGGGTGGCGGGCGCACTTGGGCGCCTGCTGCCCAATACTGATGGTCCTGGCATCCCTTGCCGAAACCTATACGCTGGAGTCGTGCGGTCCATGGCCCTCTACGGGAGTCCCGTTTGGGCCGGGTCCTTGGGCGCTCGCTGCGTCCGCCTGCTGCATCGTCCGCAGCGCATGGTGGCGCAGCGAATTATCAGGGGCTACCGCACGGTCTCGCACGAGGCGGCCTGCGTATTGGCGGGAACTCTGCCCTGGGTGCTGGACGCGAAAACCCTCTCGTCGGCTTTCTTCCGACGAGAGGAGGCGTCCGGGCGTGGGCAGAGGCTGGTCCCCAGAGAGGTCGAGGCCATGTTGGCCTCCCTCCGCAGGACTGCCGTGGAGGAGTGGCGTTCCAGGCTGGAGAGCCCTAGTGCTGGTGCGAGGACCGTCGCGGCAGTGCGACCTGTCCTCGAGCAGTGGCTGGACAGGCGCCACGGTGCGCCGACATACCGGCTGATGCAGGTGCTCACCGGGCACGGCTGCTTCGGTGCGTACCTGTGTCGCATAGCCGGAGCCGAGGAGACCGCCGTGTGCCACCATTGTGGCAACTGCCGTGAGGACACGGCCCAGCACACGCTGGAAGAGTGCCCAGCCTGGGACGCGGAGCGCAGCGCTCTCGTCGCGGTCGTGGGAAGCGACCTTTCGCTGCCGGCCGTGGTCGCCGCCATGGTCGGCAGCCGGAGTTCGTGGCGAGCCATGCTCTCCTTCTGCAAACGTGTCATGTTGCAGAAGGAGAGCGCCGAGCGGGATCGGGAGCAGACCGATCCCGCTCGTCGCCACAGGAGACGTAGGAGGCGCCGGGACGCCAACTAACCCGGCGCCGCAGAGGCCACGCGGGGCCGCCGTCCCTACCTTGGCGGCCCCCGAGACGTGACGCAACACGCGTCTGTTGCCGCGTCGCTAAGCGGCGGTGCACAAAGAGGCGGTCCTGGCGCGTCTGTTAAACGGTATCCCGGGGCCGTCTCTCAAGTGCACCGATGGTGGCCGACGCGGGGTTTTTAGTCGGTATTTCGGCGCGTAGGTTTATGGTAGGGACCCGACCCAGCGGCCGCCCGTCCATATCCACGGGCGAAACAACATCGTCGCTGGGCTCGGAAGGCGCCGGTGAGTCCGACACACCCTCGCCCCTTCGGGGGTGGGATGGTCCGTAAAGGGATTTTCCCCGCGAGAAAAAAAAAAAAAAAAAAAAAAGAGATAGATTTAAATGAAGCTAATGCAAATATTTTGATTATTAGCGGATTAGTAAGTTGAAGTGGCAATGGGCGGGGCACATAGCGCGGAGAACTGATGGCCGATGGGGCCAAAAAGTTCTCGAATGGAGGCCACGTAGCGGAAAGCGCAGCGTAGGACGTCCACCCACAAGATGGTCAGACGACCTGGTAAAGGTGGCGGGACGTCGCTGGATGCAGGCTGCCTCCAACAGGTCACTGTGGAAATCATTGGGAGAGGCCTATGTTCAGCAGTGGACGTCCTTTGGCTGATGGATGGATGGATAATGCAAATATTTTGAACTTAGAAAATCAAATTGAACTATCTCAATCAGCGGTGAATAAAAGTCTCTTTAGTGAGTTAATTGATTTAGGTTCAGAGCATACTCCTGTTAAGGTATCTGAAACCATAGATCTAACAGGGGGTGACTCACCAAACTGCAGCCTAGCGTAGTTCTGGTGAGCCACAATAAAGTAAACAAATACATTAAAATTAATAAATTACTAAAAAAATTAAAATCCAAACAACTAAATAAAACCAAAATCTTGGAACTTAGGAAAGAACGTATGGCTCTATTAGCGAAACTACAAAACTATGAAATAAAACTAGAGGACAGTAAAAATATTTATAAAATAAATACTCAACGGTTACTTTCTGACATTCATACTTTGGAAGAGCAATTGAGTTTGACGTACAGCAAACATTTAACTCAACAAGCTGAATTTCAAACCTTGCTCAAAGTTTGTGAACAAAATAATAATTCAGTTCTTAATGATTTTCATATGTTCACTGACCAGCCCGTACCACTGAGTAAACAAACTATAAAAGTAGGAATTGATTCAACTGTAGTAAATAACTTGTGTCACCCGACAACTTCTACCATCCCATTGTAGTAATTGTTCTAATGTTCCAAGAAATACAAATAACTCAATAATGTATTCAGACAGCATAGGAAAGGGTATTGGAGCTTTAATTAATAAAAGTTTCGTGGTCACGGGGCGGAAAGCCACGAAAGCTGTAAAGTAATCGAAACGTCGGGAAGTTATAAAATGTAAAAATTAAACCAAATCGCGATAAAATCCGTATAAAATAGTTTTACTTCAATGTGTAACATTCGCGTTAATCTAAGAAACCATTATACATTATATCTACCAGATAATTTTTGACATTTACTTGCTACACCTGTAGCTAATATATTAAACTTCTCCCTCGGACCGCCGAAAGGTGCTAACGTTTAGTGTGGTGTTACTCGAATTTATTTAAAAATCTAAAAAATACAATTTCGAAAATTTTAAACGAAAAATAACATTTCAATAAAATAGGAGTGCATAAAAGTGAAGGAGTTAACTCGTCGCCTGCCGCTGAGCCTGCCGCGTACATCGGGAGCTGCAGCTCTGAGCGCCTGGTACCTATTAGAGCGTCATAAAGCAAGCAGGATAGCGTACGCGTTCTCTCTCACTTCAAGAACACGCCCACCCAGCTGTACTACTTGGACACAAGTGAGCATCGATATCTCTTCAATTATTATTGCCTGGTACCAATGGAAGTTTCGCACGAAAAATCACAGTCCGAGACTGACGTAAGAAAACTTCAACAATCGCAAGATACAAACGTTACAAATCGTATTATCAAAAGGAAAAGGGAAGATGATATTACAGCTGAATTTAATACTTTCAAAGAAGAAATGATGCAAATTATCTCTTCTACTATGTTAACACATTTGCAGGAAATTAAGAAAAATTCTGACAAGTTAAATTAAATTCAGCAAACAAATTTAAGTATCCAGAATTCTTTAGCATTCTTGTCTGAACAATATGAAGATTTTAAAAAGAAAATTAATTGCCTGGAGAGACAGATAATTGAGAATAAAAAGTATATAACAATTTTGGAAGATAAAGTAGAAGATCTACAAAAGGGGTGCCGGAAAACAAATTTTGAAATAAAAAATGTACCCAAACAAAATAACGAAACTAAGGAAGACCTAATAAACATGGTGACCGGACTGGGAGATGCAATACAATGTCCAATACATCAAGAGGATATAAAAGATATTTACAGAGCACGAGTGAAAAAAGCTGATTCGCTAAATACGCCTGTTGTTGTAGAAACCTCGTCAACCTTACTCAAAAATAAGATTTTAAAATCATGCAAAGCATTTAACATCAAGCATAAAACAAAACTATGTGCAAAACACTTGGGATTCCGCTCCATGGAGGACACCCCAATATTCATCTCAGAACATTTGACTGCAAAGGCATCCCGACTTCACTTCCTGGCACGTGAGCTAATTAAATCTAAATCGTATAAATTTTGCTGGACAGCTTATGGTAAAGTTTATCTGAGAAGGGACGAAAATTCCCCTATAATATTAATTCACAATGAAGACCAAATCAAAAAACTAACAGAACATAAATGACTAATAATATGTTTAGAATTTAGAAATCTATTTATAGCTCAGTTATGGTTATGTATATGTTAACGGAAATGTATGTAATCCGTCATTGTATACAATTCCTAGGAAATCTATGTTATTCCTAAAATCGCCCGGAAATGTGTAAAATAAATTACATTAGACACATTTCCTAGGAAATCTATACATTTCCTAAACAGTAATCGGAAATGTAAGATATTTAAGATATCAATTAACATAATCATTTTTTTTTGTTTTTTAATCAATTAACATTTTTTTTTTTTTTTTTTTTTTTTTTTTTTTTCTCGCGGGGAAAATCCCTTTACGGACCATCCCACCCCCGAAGGGGCGGGGGTGTGTCGGACTCACCGGCGCCTTCCGAGCCCAGCGAAGATGTTGTGCCGCCCGTGGATGTGGACGGGCGGCCGCTGGGTCGGGTCCCTACCGTAAATCTACGCGCCGAAATACCGACTAAAAACCCCGCGTCGGCCACCATCAGTGCACTTCAGAGACGGCCCCGGGATACCGTTGATACAGAGCGCGCCGGGACCGCCTCTGTGCACTGCCGCTCAAACGGTGCGGCAACAGACGCGTGTTGCGTCACGTCTCGGGGGCCGCCAAGGTAGGGACGGCGACCCCATGTGGCCTCTCCGGCGCCGGGTTAGGTGACATCCCGGCGCCTCCTTCGTCTTCTGTGGCGACGAGCGGGATCGGTCTGCTCCCGATCCCGCTCGGCGCTCTCCTTCTGCGACATGACGCGTTCGCAGAAGGAGAGCATGGCTCGCCACGACCTCTTACTGCCGACCATGGCGGCGACCACGGCCGGCAGCGAGAGGTCTCTTCCTACGACCGCTATGAGAGCGCTGCGCTCTTCGTCCCAGGCTGGGCACTCCTCCAGCGTGTGCTGGGCCGTGTCCTCACGGCAGTTGCCACAATGGTGGCACACGGCGGACTCCTCCGCTCCGGCTACGCGACACAGGTACGCACCGAAGCAACCGTGCCCGGTGAGCACCTGCGTCAGCCGGTATGTCGGCGCGCCGTGGCGCCTGTCCATCCACTGGTCGAGGACAGGTCGCACTGCCGCGACGGTCCTCACGCCAGCACTCGGGCTCTCCAGCCTGGAACGCCACTCCTCCACGGCGGTCCTGCGGAGGGAGGCCAACATGGCCTCGACCTCACGGGGGACCAACCTCTGCCCACGCCCGAACGCCTCCTCTCGCCGGAAGAAAGCCGACGAGAGGGTCTTTGCGTCCAGCACCCAGGGCAGAGTTCCCGCCAATACGCAGGCCGCCTCGTGCGAGACCGTGCGGTAGCCCCTGATTATTCGCTGCGCCACCATGCGCTGCGGACGATGCAGCAGGCGGACGCAACGATCGCCCAGGGACTCGGCCCAAACGGGACACCCGTAGAGGGCCATGGACCGCACGACTCCAGCATACAAGTTTCGGCAAGGGATGCCAGGACCATCAGTGTTGGGCAGCAGGCGCCCCAGTGCGCCCGCCGCCCTCACCAGCTTCGGCGACAACTCCTCGAAGTGCGCACGGAAATCCCATCGACTGTCGAGGACGAGACCGAGGTATTTCATCCTCGACTCGACGGGAATCCGCACGCCCTCCACCGTGATGTGGGCCCCAGGCGGAGGCCCACACCGAGGACCGTGGAAACACACGGCCTCGGTCTTGTTGAGGGCCACCGTGAGGCCCAGTCGCCGAATCCTGCCCACCACCAGTCCGGTACCGAACGAGGCGAGCAGGGCGGACCTCTGGAATGTCCTGGCCGTCGCTGTCACCAACGTGTCGTCCGCGTAGCAGACGACAGCGACGCCCCGAAGGTTGGTACCACGGAGCACCCAGTCATAGCCGATGTTCCACAGGAGCGGGCCGAGAACCGACCCCTGCGGAACACCGCACGACACCGCTCTGCGATGCCACCCGTTGGCGCCCGGATACACCACGCACCTGTCAGACAAGTACGCGTGCACCAGACGCCGGAGATAGGGCGGCACCTCGTGGTACCGCAGTGCTTCTTCGATGCAGGCCCAGGGCATGGTGTTGAACGCGTTGGCGATGTCGAGAGACACCGCCACCACGACCCTACCCCGGGACACCGCACGCTCCGCTTGTGCCTTGACCCGCAGAATCGCGTGGACCGTCGACCGGCCCCGCCGGAACCCGAACTGGCAGTCCGCCAAGTCCGGGCCCGCGTCCTCCAAATGCTCGACGAGGCGCGCGTGAACTACGCGCTCAAAGAGCTTGCACACCTCGTCGAGCAACACGATGGGCCGGTAGGCCGACGGCGAGTCTGCGGGTCGCCCCTCCTTGCGGAGCAGGACAAGCTTGCCCGTCTTCCACAGCGACGGGAAGATGCCCTGCTCAAGGCACGCGGAGAAAAGGCCGCGGAGCCTCGTACCCAGCGACTCGACGGCCAGCACCCAGACACGACCGGGCACCCCGTCGAGCCCCGGGGCCGAGTTCTTGCTCCGCAGCCGAAGCACTGCCGCCTCTAGCTCTTGCGGTGAAACCTCCGGGATATCCCTTGCCGAAACCAACGACGATGACGCCGGTGGACGTGGCGCCATCGGTGGAGGAGTGAACTCCTCGGTGGCCGGAAACAAGGCCGCGACGACGTCCTCCAAAAGTTCGGTCCGGAGACTCTGTGTCAGTGGGGGCGCCCATGGGCGGAGTTTTCTCAACGCCACACGATACGGACGCCCCCATGGATCTCTGTCCAGAGACCTCCGGAACTCAACGTTCGCCGCGGCCTTCGCTTGCGCGATGGCCACCCGCAGCGCTCTCTTCGCCTCTCTGTGGAGGTCGAGAAGGTGCCGCCCTTGCTCGTCGTCGCCGGGTCTACGTGTCCGACGACGACGGTGCCTGGCGAGTCGGCGGCGCGCGACCTGACAGGACGCACGCAGCTCAGTGAGCTCGGCCGACCACCAGTACACCTGGCGTTTCGCTGGGAGGCGGGTGACCCGGGGCATGGCCGCGTCGCAGACTCGCGACATCGCCACCCCGAACCATTCCGCCTCTTGCTCTACCCGCACCGGCCCATCCGGTGCGGGGAGCCACGCCTGAATAATGGCGGCTTCCTTCGCGGCCTCCACATCGAGGCGCTTCGCGGCCCAACGTCGGCCGCCCGTGAATCGAGCAGTCGGACCACCTCCGGACTGATGGGTGGAGACCTGGGAGGTCGAGACGCTGTACCGAATGTAGAGATGATCGGACAGCGTCTCTTCCTCGACCAAAACCCTCCAGTCCCGAACACGGCGGGCAAGGGCCGGGGTGGCGAACGTCACGTCCACCACCGAACCGCCGTTGTGCCGCACGCACGTGTTCTCCGACCCCCGATTCAGGACGACCAACCCGATGGAGATCGCCCATTCCTCCAGGGCCTCGCCCCGCGCGTCGGTCACCGACGAACCCCAAGCCAAGGATTTGGCGTTGAAGTCGCCGGCTACAAGCACGGGGCGAGGCTGGCTGTCAAGCTGCACCAGGGCCCCCAGGCGCGCGAGAAAGCTCTCGAATTCCGCCTGGGACCTGTTGGGAGAGAAATAGACTCCTACTACCCACACCCCTCCCACCAAGACCGCCACGCATCCCGCACCCTTCGCTACTTTTTCGAAGGGCGGAGAGCCGGCGGCGCCCCGGGTGATGACGGCCACCGAGCCATCAAGGTCCCCTGCCCAGTCGTCGCGGGCAGGGACAGTTTAATCAATTAACATAACCTAACCTAACCTAACCTACCTACCTACCATTGGAGAACAATGGAGAATGTTGAAATAAAACTATTTTATACGGATTTTATCGCGATTTGGTTTAATTTTTACATTTTTAACTTCCCGACGTTTCGATTACTTTACAGCTTTCGTGGTCACGGGGCGGACTTGAGTCCGTATAAAATAGTTTTATTTCAATGTGTAACATTCGCGTAAATCTAAGAAATCATAATGGAGAATGTCACATAAATCTTGACAGGGAGCCCGAAATGAGCTTCTTGGACACCGGAAGGGTTATTTTTAATTAGTAACATAGGTAATATGAAGATACGAGTATTATAGAATTTAACGCTATGATTGTTACCTGTGATAAAAAATACTACTCTCATTTGAACAACGTGTTTTATTACAGAAACCATTATTCTTATACATTTCCTAATACGATATTGGAATTTTATAGATATGTATGTATAAAATAATTATTGAAAGAATATTTTATACATTTCCTAAATAGCTTCGGAATTGTATACATTTCCTAGGAAATGTATACAATTCCTAGACTTCATACATTTCCGGTAACATATACACAAGAAAACTGTAATTACCTTTATAATGATACTTTTTTCTTTTTTACTTTTTTCTACGTGGGTAGTCAAAGAAATAGTGAACACATTTTTTTGCTCTTCAATATTTTAATTATTTTCTATATACACAAGTGTTATTTATTGAATCTTATGTACATAAACTTATCTTAAACTGACTACCTGCCGGTATTAGTGTTTATTTCCTGTCTTCTTTCCTTACTTCATTTTGCCTGCCTTCTCTACAACACACTACTCTGCACATCACAACTCTTTTTTGTTTCTGCACAATGGAATCCACACTGAAAGCCACAATCGATGAGATGAAGGAGGATTTCCACAAGAGGATGACTGCCTTCGAGTCTGACCTTCAAAAGTCATCGACTGCTGAAACAAGTTCGTCCGATTTGGCTATGGAATTCTCCAAATACAGAGCCTTCGTCACCCATGCTCTAAGTCTTCTGCAGAAGCATATTGAAGCACTGGCAAACACCGTCGACACCATGGAGATGCAGCGGCGTCGCAAAATTCTTCTGGTCCACGGCATTGCCGAAGCAATTGATGAGAATCCTGCTCAATTAATCCTAGATGTCGCAAAACAACGCATGGGACTAGATGAATTCACCATAAGTGATATTAAACGTTGTCACAGGATGGGTCGACCATCTTCCTCTAAGAAACCTAGGCCTGTGCTTGTTAAATTGCAGGATGCCACTACAAGGGACCGTCTTTGGTTTAGTAAAACTAAATTGAAGGGTACTGGCATCACTCTTTCTGAGTTCCTTACTAAAACAAGACATGACATTTTCATGGCCGCACGGGAGAAATTTGGTGTCACCAACTGTTGGACCCGGGAAGGCAATGTCTATGTGGTCAGCTCTGGCGCCCGGCATCGAATTGTGTCGCTTAGTCTGCTCAGCCAGATTAAAGTTGATACTCCCACGAAGCCGACACCAGTGAAGAAAGCCATAGCCTTGCCCAAGACCCAGCGTGCCGCGACCTCCAAGAAGTAGAGTGGTTTTGGTTTTGCTTTTTGTTTTTATTTTCACTCGCATCAAGTAATTAAGTCCAGGTAATCAGTTTAATATTTTGTATAGTTTCCGTATTTCACGCAATTTTATTAATTTTCGCACTTTAGACAACTTATTTCTTAGACCTTTGTTTTTGTTTACTTCTTGTTTGCATAATTTGTATCCACCGACATGTAATTTGCGTAATTATAACCTAACCTCAGTTATCGTCAAATGTCATGTCATGTTTGACATATTAATTTTCGTTCTGAAATGTAATCAGGTTGCCTTTTTGTTTTTTACCTGGAGCCTGGACTAAGATAATTTTAAGTAATTTATATATTGTTATTTTTTTATCATTACGCTAGCTTTACAAATTCTTTTATATTTACTTGTTTTTCTCTGATTTAATGATTATTTTTATATTAGTTATTATTAGTTTAAGTTTTGTAAACACAACCGGCAGATATACGATGTTAGTTTAATTTTATTTTGCCTTTAAAATTATTTTTATACTTTGTTATACATATTTATATATATATATTCTTTTTATTTTTTACTTTTTTTTTTGTTTAAGTTCTATTATTATTCATTTATTTCTTTAGTTTTACAAAATATGTCTGCACACAATTGTAGTGATGACAGTGAAGAGTACTTTTCCGCATGTAGTGATGATAGTTTCGTTAGTGTTCCCTCACTTGCCGATACTCTCTCATGTCAGTTCTCTGATGTCCCTAGGAATTTTAACGTGGTCCATTTTAATGCCCAGAGTATTCCGGCCCATTTCCCTGATATGCTGGCTAGTTTTGACTGTACTCATATCCACGCTATCCTTGTTTCAGAATCTTGGTTGAAACCTTGTCTTTCTTCCTCCGCTTACTCCCTCCCCGGATTCCACCTCGTCAGAAATGATCGCACGCCACGTGTTGGAGGCGGTGTTGCCATTTACCTTCGAACACAGTTTCGGTATTCTATCGTTAACGCGTCACCTCAACCTCCTTCACATAATGCTGGCGAGCACCTTTTCTTGGAGGTGGAATTCTCGCTTAAAAAACTCTTACTCGGTGTTTACTATTGTCCCTCCCGCCAAATTGATTACTTCGCTTCTATTGAAATTATTCTTGAAAATCTCGTTCCGTTGTACAGTCAAACCATAATCATGGGTGATTTCAATACCTGTCTACTCAAGAACGACCGTCGTTCCACCTCCCTTCTAAATTCTATCCAATCCTGCAATCTTTCGATTCTTCCTCTTTCAGCCACTCATCATTCTCCCAACCACATTCCTTCTCTCCTCGACCTTATCATTGTTTCCTCCCCAAGCCTCGTTGCTAAACATGGGCAATGTTCCGCCGACGCCTTTTCCTGTCATGATTTGATATACCTATCCTACTGCATTCGTCCTCCCAAAGCCTCACCCAAAATCCTTCTGCAACGGAATTTTCGCGGTATGAATCTTGATGATCTTCGCAGGGATGCCGGCAACATTGACTGGAGCTCGCTTCTTCATGCAGATAGTGTTGATACCAAAGTGCATATTTTTACCAGCAGGATAACCGACCTTTTTGATAGGCATGCGCCTGTTAGGCCTATAAAGATTAAACACCTTCCCTCACCTTGGCTTACTGCTGATATAAAGGAGCTAATCTCTAAAAAAGCTTTGGCCAAGTCCAAATATAATCGCCGTCCCAATGAGTGTAACTGGCTGAAGTATGTAGCCATTCGGAATCACTGCAGTAAGGTGTGTAGGAATGCTCAACGCCGGCATATTCATAACGCAGTCGAAAATGGTGATCCAGCAAAGGTCTGGAAGTTTCTGAAAACATTGGGAGTGGGTAAATCACAACAAGTTTCTATTCCTAAATCTTTAGATCTAAATTCTCTTAACCTTCATTTCTCTTCTCCGCCCTACTTCCATAGGACGACTAAAGATAACACTATGAAGCATCTCTCCACCCTTAAAACTCCCGTTTATTCTGCTCTTGTCTTTAAACAATTTGCCACTTGTGATGTTAAGAAGACAATTCATCTCATCTCATCCAATGCTGTGGGAAGTGACTGTGTCAGCCGTAACATGATTCTTCCTATTTTAGACGACACCCTTCCTATAATTTCGCACATCCTAAACCATTCCATCTCCACAGGCATCTTTCCAACCATTTGGAAAGAAGCCCATATTATTCCAATTCCCAAAAAATCCAATGCCACATTGCTTTCCGAATTCCGACCCATTTCCATACTCCCTTTCCTTTCTAAAGTCCTAGAACGTCTAATCCATTCTCAACTTCATGATTTCCTTTCCAAAAATAAACTCTTCAATCCTCTCCAATCAGGGTTTCGTCCTGGTCATAGCACAACTTCCACTCTTATTCATGTTACGGATGGCATCAGATCAGGCATGGAGGAAGGCAAGCTGACTGTCCTTGCTTTGCTGGACTTCAGCAATGCTTTTAACTCCGTCGATTTTGACGTGTTACTCTGCATGCTACGTTCTCTTAACATATCTCCAATGGCAGTTGATTGGTTTCATAGTTACCTGTATGGACGCCGGCAACGCATCAGTGTGGAGGAAACCTTTTCCTCCTGGTGCCCCGTATCTGCTGGCGTACCTCAGGGCGGCGTGCTATCTCCTCTTCTCTTCGCTGTATTAATTAACTCCATAACTAATCAACTTCACTCCTCCTACCACCTCTACGCGGATGATCTCCAGATTTACGCTCAAGCTCCTACGGATAAGATATTCGACGTGATTGGGACAATTAACTCTGATATTCAACACATCTGTCAATGGAGTAAAGCTCATGGCTTGAAGATTAATCCATCAAAAACTCAGGTCATTGTTGTCGGCAGCCCCAGGATGACCTCGAAGCTAGATTGGACTAAACTTCCTCCTGTCTTTTGTGATGGTATAACCATCCCATATAACGACTCCGTTCGCAATCTAGGTCTATATATTGACAAGTCCTTCACCTGGGGTCCTCAGCTTTGAGAATTAAGTCGAAAGATGTTTGCCTCAGCAAGGTCCTTGCGAAGGTTACGCAATTTTCTACCGGTTGTCACGAAAATTTCGCTTGCTCAAACACTCCTACTCCCCATCCTTGATTATGCCGATGTCAGCTATCTTGATCTCACCGAAGACCAACTTAATAAACTTGAGCGTCTCCAAAATCTATGCATAAGGTTCATATTTGGTTTACGCAAATTTGACCATGTTTCTGAATTTCGTGTTAAGCTCAAGTGGTTACCCATACGGCTTCGTCGGAATGCTCACACTCTTTCACTCTTATATAATATATTGTTTAATCCTCTCACCCCTTCTTATCTAAAAGATCGTTTTGTATTTCTCCATAATTCCCATGAAAGATCCCTGAGGTCATCGGAGAATCTGAAATTGAGAATGCCCGTACACACCACGACATTTATGGACAAGTCATTCTCCGTACAAGCTGTTCGATTGTGGAACTCTCTTCCAGATGTCGTAAGACGGGCTCGAACACTATCGTCATTCAAATTACAAGTCAAGGAGCACTATCTCTCTCACTGAACTCACATATTGCTGTGCTTTTACTATTCCTTTAACATTTATTATGTATATATCTATGTATATATAATATATTATGTATATATGTATGTAATATGTATGTTTGTTGTATGAGTTTATATTTGTATTTTATTTTATTGTTTCTTTATCTATTTATATTTATGTCACTATACACCCTAGACTGCCCTTTCTCTCTCCTTTCTTCTATGTCCATCCCAAGGTTGCCTGGAAGAGATTGCCTTGTGCAATAAGGCCGCCGATTGTACTTATTGCTTAGTTTTGTTATTATCTGTGTCTTTTTTCCGTGGTGTACAATAAAGAATATATAAATAAATAAATAAATAAATGATATCTCTGTCAAGTGTCCTTTCTTGTTTAGCCTTATTGTTATGTACATACTACCAGCTCGTAACGTATACATATCCTCTTATTCACCTGTTCGCAATAACTAAAATTGATACATTGCTTTTGCTTACAGTTAATACGAATGCTCTACTTAATATGTGAGTATATTACAATATTATATATACAACAACACACATACATTCTGACATTATTTTTACTTTTAATATGATTTACAAAAATAATTACTCTTCTTTACACTGCTTCATAAATACTACACTGGTCAAGCAACAATTAAAACCTAAAGACTTTATAAGTTTAATCCTCAAACTAAACTATGATATTGATGATCCTATATTAAACAAACAATTCCTATGGTCAATAATGTCATATTTAAGAGTTTTTCTCTCATTTCAATCTACACTACTTGGTAATGGCTAGCTTATTTTCAACAATAAATGAAATAGATCAACATAAGGCCGTACCCTCGGTTATCTGTGATATTCAAGATCTCAAAAACCATATTAATATATGTAAGAATAGTTTAACTGTAATATCACAAAATATAAAAAGTGTAGCAAGAAATTTCGATGATCTTCAGATTACATTGTCCCAAATTAACTTTGTGGTAGACATAATGATTTTGATAGAATGTAGATTGAAAGCTGGTAAGCCTATTCCTATATTAAATAATTATACATATATGGCGACTAGTAACAACTCTAACCAAAATGACGGAGTATTGGTCTATGTCAATAATATTTTAAAATCTCGACTAACAGAGATTACACTTATTCACGCAACCTGTATAGAAATAAAATTAAGTGACACTATTATACTTGGCATTTATCGCTCGCCATCACACTCTAATGCAATTAATTTTATAAACTCACTTAACACCTACCTAGAATCAAATAATAACTACACCAACATTGTAATTATGGGCGATATTAATATTAACCTTATTCCTCGGGAAAATGAGCCAACATATGAACGTATTAACAGGCATAACTACCTCAACATGCTATCCATCTAAGGCCTACTAGCTGGACATCTATTAGCTACTCGCCAGAACAACTGTCTCGACCATTGTATAATTAAATTGGAAAAGGATAAAAGTCAAGCTTTTATCGCTATACTAACTACTACAATAACTGATCATCATACTGTTTTCCTGCATATTCGCAAGCAGGAATTTAAGACAATCAAACCTAAAAGAATTGAAATGATTGATTTTGAAAAAGCATTAACACAGTTACACTCAAAAAGCATTTTTCAATTAATGGGATGTAATGATCCACATTTCATAATTGACCAACTTATATCTAAAATATCTAATTCATTAATGGAAAGCAAGATAATAAAACATGTTTCTAAAACTCGTAGGAATACCGGGTATATCAAGACTGCTACCGAAAACGAAGCCGGGTGGTAGTTTTAGTGGTTACAGACAAAATGCAAATAAAAATTTCGCAAAATAAACGACAGATTTTTTTTTGCAATGTTTTAAAAGTCCTTGTGTTTGAGTAGTAAATACCTAGTTATTGCGAAAATAGTAATTTAAAGCCTATCGTCCCATTGCGTCTTAAAAAATAAAAAGGTGTACATCATTATTTTAGGAAAACTAGGTATTTATCACCCAAATACGACGATAATCAAAGATCTCCAGAAGAAAAAGTCTGCAGCCAAAACCAGGTTTAAGTTGCATCCTACTGAGGCTAGTAGAGCTTACTACGCGAAGATAAGAAATCGCTGCAATTTGGTGTGTAGGGACGCTCAACGACGCCATATTCATAATTCAGTTCAAGTTGAGGACCCAGGTAAAGTCTGGAAGTTCCTCAGGTCATTGGGAGTTGGAAAAACTCGTCAAGAGTCTTCCCCTAACAAGCTAGATATCAACCAACTGAATCTACACTTTTCTTCCACGCCTAATATTGACGGCGCTGTTAAAGCTTCCACCATCAATTCTTTGTTCAAAGATTCCGCTCCTGACCGTTCTTCTTTTGTGTTTCGTCAATTCACTGCTTGTGATGTTCGGAGGAGCATCCTCTCAATAGCATCTAATGCAGTTGGGATGGATAGTATAGGTCGTAAAATGCTTCTTCCTATCCTTGATCATGTTCTTCCTATCCTATGTCATATTTTAAATTTCTCCATTTCCAAATCCGTGTTTCCTTCTTTATGGAAGGAAGCACAGATTATTCCTTTACCTAAAAAACCGAATCATAAAACTTTTTCCGAGTACCGTCCGATATCCATCCTCCCTTTCCTATCTAAAGTCCTCGAGCGTTTGGTTTACAATCAATTAAACTCTTTCCTTACCCGAAATAACCTCTTTAATCCCTTCCAATCTGGCTTTCGTCCAGGACACAGCACGGTCACTGCACTTGTCAAAATCACCGATGACATTCGTCTCGGGATGGATAACGGGCAGTTGACCGTCCTTACGCTCCTGGACTTCAGCAACGCATTTAACACGGTCGATTTCGATCTTCTTCTTGCTGTGCTTCGCTCCTTCAACATATCTCCAAGCGTGATTGACTGGTTTCAAAGTTATCTGTACGGTCGCCGTCAGTGTATCCGCCTTGGGGAAATTACTTCCTCGTGGTGTAACACATCTGCCGGTGTACCTCAGGGTGGCGTCTTATCTCCTCTCTTGTTTTCAGTTTTTATCAACTCTATATCTTGTAATCTTTCTTCGTTCTACCACCTTTATGCAGACGATCTTCAACTCTATTGCCAATCTCCCCTCACTCAACTTAATGCCGCTATTAATCTCATGAATAGCGATCTTGAGAAAATTGCCCAATGGAGTAACGCATACGGCCTCAAATTAAATCCTAGCAAAACCCAAGCCATTATCGTGGGAAGCCCAAGAACCATCTGCAAGGTCGACTGGACTCTTTTGCCTCACGTGTTGCTTGACGGGGTTACTATCCCGTTTAGTGACACTGTGAAAAATCTTGGCGTAATTATCGACCGCAGTTTGTCTTGGGGCCCTCAGATGATGTCTGTCAGTCGCAAAATTTTTGCGTCTGCGGGTTCTTTGCGTAGGTTGCGCAACTTCCTTCCGACTGCCACTAAAATTGCGCTTGCACAGTCTCTCTTGCTGCCTATCCTCGACTATGCAGACATCAGCTATCTTGACCTTACCGAGGCCCAGCTGGACAAACTTCTCTGGGCAGCGGTAGCCGCTTACCATCAGGCGGGCCGCTAGCTCGTCTGCCTATAACGGCAATAAAAAAAAAAAAAAAAAAAACTAAATAAACTTGAGCGTCTCCAGAATTTCTGCATAAGATTCATATTTGGTCTACGTAAATATGATCATGTTTCCGAGTTTCGTACTAAGCTCAAGTGGTTGCCTACACGACTTCGCCGGAATACTCACATTCTTTCTCTTCTTTACAATATTTTATTTAATCCTCTCACCCCTTCTTATCTTAAAGAACGATTTGTTTTTCTTCATGACTCACATACGAGGTACTTGAGGTCGTCCGAGAACTTAAAGTTGAGAATGCCCGCCCACACCACAACATTTATGGACAAATCTTTCGGTGTCGTAGCTGTTGGTTTGTGGAATGCACTTCCCGTTGTGGTGAGGCAGGCTCAAACTCTGCCATCTTTTAAGAAGTTGGTAAAAGAGCACTACTTTTCTTCTTAAACAGATATACTGATCAATATTATTTCCTTAATCTATATATATAAAAGAGGAACCTGATTGACTGACTGACTGACTGACTGACTGACTGACCTATCAACGCACAGCCGAAACTACTGGAGCTAGGAACTTGAAATTTTGCACAGGGATTCCTATTGTGACGTAGGGTAGCACTAAGAAGGGATTTTGGAAAATTCTACCCCTAAGGGGGTGAAAGGGGTTAAAAACTGTTGTATGGAAAATCTAAACCGTTAAAGTTACAATTGTCAAACTTAGCAGTTCAATAAATCATTTAAAAACAAAATTAATTGCATACTCAATTTGTCTAAAAATTAACATTAAAGGGGTTAAAATAAGGGTTGAAATGTTTAGAAACTGGGTGATTTCCTTCCTACCCGATCAACGCACAGCTGAAACTGCTGGAGCTAGAAACGTGAAATTTTGCACAGGGATTCCTAATGTAACGTAGGGTAGCACTAAGGAAGGATTTTTGGAAATTCGGTCCCTAAGGGGGTGAAAAGGGTAAAATACTGGTGTATGGAAAACCGAAACCGTTGAAGTTGCAGATATCAAACTTTACTTTTTATTTACTCATCTAGAAACAACAACAACTGCATACTCTTTTTTCTCATAATTAACCCTAAAGGGGTGAAAATAAGGGTTGAAGTATTGTAAAACCGAATTGCCGGATCAACGCACAGCTGAAACTACTGAAGCTAGGAACTTGAAACTTTACACAAGGGTTCCTATTGTGACATAGGGTAGCACTAAGGATGGATTTTTGGATATTCATCCCCTAAAGGGGTGTAACGGGTTAAAAACTGATATAGGGAAAATTTAAACCGTTAAAGTTACAATTGTCAAACTTGCCGCTTCAGGTTATTCATTTCAAGATAAGACTAATTGTATATTTAGTTTATCTTAAATTAACCCTAAAGGGACGACAATAAGGGTTGAAGTTTTGTAGAACCGAACTGCCGGATCAACACACAGTCGAAACTACTGATGCTAGGAACTTGAAATGTTACACAGGGATTTTTATTATAATGTTGGGAAGCACTAAGGAAGGAATTTTGGAAATTCAACCCCTAAGGGGGGTGAAAAAGGTAAAATAATTTTGTATGGAAATCCGCAACCGTTGAAGTTGTAGAATTCAAACTTGACACTATAATTACTCATCTAAAACCAAATATAAGTGTTAACTCTGTTTACTTCAATTTAACCCTAAAGTAGTAAAAATAAGGGTTGAAAAGTTTGTATGGAAAATCAAAACTACTGAAGTTATTCGTATGATACTTTAACTTTTGTCCCTTTCGAACGACTTTTCAATTCAGTTTGAGCGAGAAAACAATCATTCGATACCTAAAATAGGTTTTAAAACTGTATATGAATCAGGTCGTTTATCTATTGTTCCGATTGGTCTCTGAATCGATAACTGACGGACCCATTCATCCAATCATCTAAATTCAGAGTCAGAATTGGAAATAGAAATGCTCTACGTTGATTTTTGTTAAAAGTTTACGTAGAGGTTACAATGAAATAGTTTTAGCGATATAACGTCTACATTATCTTAAACACGCAAACGAAGTTGCGGGCAAATGCTATTTAAATATATTGGTAATATACTTATATATGTATGTTTATTTATATACAAATGTATTTATGTATGTTTATATACATTATTTATGTAGTTTTTGTATATTTATGTATAAATTGTATTATTTATTTGAGCTTTTATCTTTATTATACACTGCCCTTTCTCTCTCCTTCTCATAAATCCATCCAATGGTTGTCTGGTAGAGATTGCCTTAGTGCGATAAGACCGTTATTTGTACTTTGTTATTTTGTTGTCTCTATACCTATTGTTAAAGGTCAACCTAAGATCGAAACTTGTGTTCTGTTGTGGGCGTCAGAAACAACGACATATTTTTCGTCTCACAAACACCCAGACCCGAAACAAATGCCCGTGGATTACACAAAAAAATTCTCGGTGCTCGGGATCGAATCCGTGACCTGGCGTTTCACAACCGGCGTATAACCAATTGCGCCACAGAGGCTGATAATTATTTTTAATCAATGATGTGTTAATTTCTACATAATTTTCAGGTTAATCCGTCAATACTGTTAGAAAAATTGCTCGTAAAGAGCAACTAAATAAGGGTGTATTCTCCACACCTGGAAAATACACTCAATTGCAAAAAAAACGGGCGGTTTTGATTTTAATTCTTCTGCGGCGGGTTTAGGGACCGCCCGCAGATAGGAGTAGGTAGAAAATAAGAACTCAGGGTGATTACGTGGTACAGGCTTTAATAATAATAATAATAATAATAATATCTTTATTTTCAAACAAGTTTGTACATAATCCATTTTATGAATCGCTTATATGTAATACAATATAACAACAGATAGGATAACAATTACACTCTAACATCCAGGGTAAGAGTTAACTTGAGTTTTGGATGTTAGCGCTTTACAACATGTTTCAAACGGAGTTACATTGTAGTCGGAAATGAACGTGATCCATGCTATTTAACAACATTGAAAATTAAGGAATAAAATATTAATAATAAGACTAATGGTATACATAACAAAAAAATTACAAAAATTGGCAAAAATATAGCTAATATCAGCATGTGTTCAAATAATAGATAATTTGATTATGTCTTCTGTCTCATCGTAATTTAAGAACTGTAGCCATTGTTGTACTTTCATTTTGCAGGATTTTCTAGTAAGCGGAAATATATTACATATCCTATTGATTTTGTTATAGAGATGGCTCCCTATAATGTGGTAATGTCGCTGGGCAGTGGCGGTATTTGACTTATAAGTAGTACACACTTTATATGAGCGGCGCTTTTTCGTACAATCTGCTTTAAATATGAGTGTGGCATGTTTCCTGAGGATAGTGTGTAAGATAAAGAGCTGTCGAACCGTCAGGACTTTACAATCATTGTACAGGTCTGAGGTAGGGTATATAAACGGCTTAGAGCACATTACTTTTAGAACCGCTCTTTGTGATCGTTCTAGTGATAGAAGATTCGTTTTAGAAGCTCCACCCCATACTGTTATGCAATATGTAAGCAAACTCTGGCATAGAGCACAGTAAACAGATTTTAGTAAACTAAAATCTGCAGAGTTTCTCAGTTTCCGAAAGATGGGCAAGAGCTTGCGGACTCGTGAAGTTAACTTTTGTAAATGTGGCTTCCAGCTCAATGTGGTATCGATGTCGACCCCAAGGTATCTAACTGTTGTTGCCTTTGACAATTGTGGGCAGTTGCACGGTGCACTAGATGAATTAATAAGACAGTCATGGGCATGGGCTTTGATTGTATGGGAGTTGAGAGCATTTGTTGCGGAATATTTAAACGTAAAAGGCATATAGACTGTTTTTGCAAGATTGAGTGTAAGAAGGTTTGCAGAGAGCCAACTCGTTACAATTTTTAGTGCCTTTTCAGCATACATATACGTCTCTGACCAGCTGTGACCGTGTATAAGTAAAGCAGTATCATCAGCATATGTATAGATAGAGCAGTTTGTTAAAGAAAGTTTGCATAATTAGTTTATATAAATCAAAAATAATGTTGGTCCCAGAATCGAACCCTGAGGAACACCGAAACTCACAGTTCGACTATCACTAACAGAGTCGTTTATTTTAACACATTGAGTTCGATCCTTAAGGTAGTCTTGAAAAATGTTTAGACTATGTCCACGTACGCCGGCGGACTCTAATTTAGATAGAAGATGGGGGACAGACACAGTGTCGAATGCCTTGGTTAGATCGAGAAATATCCCCAAGCATTTCATCCCTGAATCCAATTTATCCACAACATGGTCAATCAATGATGAAACAGCATTTTCTGTGGATATACCACTTCTGAATCCGAATTGATTTCTGGCTAA
This sequence comes from Deilephila elpenor, assembly GCA_949752805.1. Classification (NCBI taxonomy): domain Eukaryota; kingdom Metazoa; phylum Arthropoda; class Insecta; order Lepidoptera; family Sphingidae; genus Deilephila; species Deilephila elpenor. The sequence goes on from OX457095.1 coordinate 15,217,036, forward strand.
GATATTATATGTTTCTAAGTAGGATACTAGACGCTTATTGATTATATTTTCTAAAACTTTAGAGATAGCAGGTAAAATAGATATTGGTCTGTAGTTATCAACACTGTGTCTGTCTCCTCTCTTGAATATAGGGTGAACAATTGCCTTTTTAAAAGGTTTTGGAAAACAACCTGTAGATATGGAAAGGTTGCAGATATGTGTTATAACGGGGGCTAGAATTGGAAGGCAGGACTTCAGTAACTTAGTGGAAATTCCATCCCAGCCAACTGCAGCATCCGTACGCATGCCCAAAATTACTTTCATCACCTCTCTTTCATCTGTTGGTAAGAGTACAAAGGAGTTAAGTGGCCCAGAATTACATAAATTATTCAAAAATAACGAGTTTGGACAAAGGGATTCAGCCAATCGCTTCCCCACATTGGCAAAGAATTCATTCACCTCATTAATTGAAGTGGATTTACAATACCCGTTCTCGAGAAGTTCTTTGGCGGAGAAAACATTACGTTGTGTAGATGTTATGTTCTTGATAACTTTCCATGTAGTTTTAGGATCATTTTTGGCTTTTTGAAGTTCTGACCTCTCATATTCTATCTTTAATTTTTTAAGTAACTTATTGCAAAAATTTCTGTATCTCGTGAACGTGATCTTGAGAATGTAGTTCGTAGGATCTTTTTTTAATTTTCTAGATAAGTTATCTCTGTGACGAATGCACCTTAGCAATCCACTAGTTATCCAGGGCTTGATAATCCTGCGTTTAGGTGTGATACGCACAGTTTTTGATTGTTTTTTAATGATAGAGCTAATAGTGGATATAAAGAGTTCTGCGGCAGCGTTTGCATCTTCAAGTCTGAAAATGGCAGTAAAATCAGTACCAAAAATGTCATTAGTGGCAGCAACATAATCAACAACAGTACAGCTGGGTGTGTATAGTTTGGGTAGTTGGCTCCACTCCATATTTATCATTGTTGGCTTATGGTCAGTGATGAAAGTATCAAGAACTAAAGTAGTTGTATAAAGGTCTGTTTTCTGCATCACGTGATCCAAACAGGAGCCATCCCGAGTGGGAAATACGTGAGATGGTAGTAAACCATGAGAGGCAATTAAATTGAGATACTCATGAGCTTGCTGAGTAAGGTTACTTGGCGTGATGTCAATGTTGATATCTCCCATAATTAATATGTTTTTCACGGTTGATGTTGATATAAGAATATTATTTAACTCTGAATTAAAATTATCCAGATTACGACTAGAGGGAGAACGGTAGACTGCTATTACTGATAGATTATGCAGGTTTAAGTTACATACCAAATAACTAGCGTCTTTCAAATGAGGTTCCGTTACATTATGTGTTAAGAACGATTTTACATACATTATGAGGCCATCATTTTGATTTTTGGGTTTACTTGTATGATATGACACATAACCATCTATTGTTGGTATATCTGAAGAACAATTCAACCAGCATTCGGATAGAATTATTATCTCACACGTGACATTTAGACTGTGCAGAAAAACTATGAAATTGTCAAAATTGCAATTTACACTGCGAATATTAAGATGCATTATTGTTATGGACTTGCGAGTATTTTTGATAAAAGTTGTACATAACTCGGGCTTGCAAAAGCTAGAGTTAATACTACCATACGTATCGATCTCGTCGAAAGCTCTAGAATCAATCATTCTTATATTGGTATAAATGCAGTCTTGTATGGTCTTCTGAAAATATGTTTATTGAAATGACAAATTGTTTGCAGCCCGGGTGTGCAAAATACGCAATATGTAATAAAATGCGTATAAATATCTTTAACTTGTTAAAAAAAAAAAAAAGACGTTAGATACATGTATTACTCCGCTAGACCACGATATGTAATAGGAATAACATTGGGAACAGAAAGCATCCTAAGTGTAAAAGATATAATTATTGGTTGATAAAACGAGGTACAACAAAGACAGAGATGAATAGCCAAAATAAAATAAATTGATTTTAAACGAATCATGAAGACATGCTGAATAAGTAATATAATAAATAACAAAATAAATGTAATCAAAATTCATAAAAAATTGCTTAGTTTTAAATAAATAAGTAACATCTGTTTTATTATGATGTTTTAGGCGATAAGTCGCGTAAACTTTTTTCCGAGACGATAAGAATAGGTTTATCACCTTCCCTTTTTCGTAGAAAAATCTTGCCATTGGACGTCCAGCAAAACTTAAAATCATTGGCATTGGCGAATTTCCTGGTTTCATAAAAAAGTTGCCTGAGAGTGCTTGAAAGGCGATCTGATATGTAAATAGGCATACACTCACCGGAAAGACCGAGTAATGTAGTATTTAACTTCTGCGTGTTAGGTTTACCCATGTTATACTCGCGGACAGCTCTAAGAATATCATTTTTTTGTGTAACAGAATGCAGTTCAACAACAATTTGGCTTGATTTGATTTGCTTGGATTTTATTCTGCGTACATCACGAATATCTCGAGGTCCAATCTGTACTTGCAAAACTTTAGAAATATCAGTAATTAATTGTATTAAACTTTGATCAGTTTCATTTTCATTAAAAGGAATATTCCGTAATTCCAGTACAGCTGATCGCTGACATTCTTGTAAATCATATATTTTTCTCTCCAATTTTTCGATATACGTACGCTGCTCAGATCTCTCAATTTCCATTTTTAAAATTTTAGTTTTAATTTCCTCATAGGTAATATTCATAAAGGTCACGGATTCTTCAATTTCGGCCTTAACTTTTTGAAGATTTTCATTTTGAATTTTTAGTTCAGCGACCTCCAGTGAAATTTTGGTCATAAAATTCTTGAGACTAGCTTCCTGTTCCTGGTACCACTTTGCCAGCATACATCGCATTTCCTCCTTGAAGTCTTTTAGTTCGTTCGACTGGTTCGATTCCGATCGTGGTCGTTTAGTCCTTTTTGTTAAGTTGACAGACTCAGATGTTGTTGAGGTTTCCATATTGGGATTCGAAGAGGCTCTTTGTGCTTCAGATATTGGAGTAGGCGGCGGGGTACGATTTATTTTTGGCATTTTAACTTTCGTTACAATAGTAACAGTAGAAGGGTGTTGTGATGTCGCACAGGGCTAGTTGATAGATGAGAATATGGTTGAGTATTTCGTTAAATGACGTCACAAGCTCTGTGGCACAGCGGCAACGCAGGCACGCTTCACAGCCACACACGACAGCCACCGCCGGTTCAAAACCCGCGCAACAGCAGCGATTTTTGCAAAATCCGAATTTCCAATCCCTCCACTCACCGACAACAAACGAGCCCGGTATCCAGCGAAATGCGCCTAGAGCGAGACTTCCGACACAAATCAAGATGGCTGCGGCTCCTTATGGGTCAGCTCGCAAGATGAAAAAGGAGGGACCGAGCCTGGATGCGCGTTCCTCACAGCACTGGTAGACTCGGAATATAGGAAATTATTAAGATATTGACAAACAGCAAAAACACACGTCCACTCCGAACAATGACTAAACGATGAATCTATTATTAATATTTCGCATCACTGTCTTACACTCGGTACTGTTGCTGGTGTTATGCAACAAGAGTCACTGGCCTTCTGTGGACACTGATCCGGGTCTTCTGCACGTGGCGGTTTCCGACGACAGCTCGCCGGCAAGGTTGGCTGCCACGTGGCCGGTAGTGGTGCGCAGGTCAGCGGCTCGGCGCAGGTGCGGTCGCAGCATGGGCAGGAAGCGGTGCGGAGTGAAGCCTGAGTACGGCACGCTCCGTGCCGTAAGCAGGAAGAGAGTAGATGAAGTGAAGAAGTGAAGCACGTGAAGGTGAAGGTGAACCCCAGCGGGTACAACAACACGCGTGGTAGCACGTAGCTAATTTTTAGAAAGAGGACGCGAGCGAGGTTACACGCGTATTTATGCGTACGATGACAGTTCGCACGTTTTAGCTGTCAGAATTGAATCGACCAATCAGCGCAATGGAGGCGTTGATTGGCATAGACAATATGATTATTGAGCCATAGACCGCAACTATTCCGGGTGACATTCTACAACGTCACAGTACCCCGCCGAAAAGACCAGGATTTTACTTATAACTGAATATAAGTAAAATCCGTCTGCCTACTTAGCATTCTAGTTATATTCACTTTCATTCTATCTTCTTACATGCATCTTTCTTACAAAATGTCTAGCATCAAAATATCTTATGACAAAGACCCTATAGAGCAGAGAATACTTTGCAGTAATAAAGGACTCTCTAAAACAACAAGAAAAATAATGGTAAAATAGGAGATGTTAGTAAATGGCAGGATATGTTTAGTGTCGCTGTTAATGTCATGTAGTTAAAATATATAAAATGTTAGATGTGTTAATAGATATTAGTATTTGTAGTTAGTTAGTTTTAAATCTTTGATATGCCAGGTACCTAGTGGATTACCGTTCATATCTTCCAAATCATATACTAAAGGTGATTTTTTCGAAATAATTTTACACTTTATAAACTTGGGAGCAAGTTTTCTATTAAAATGCTTATCCTTGTCGCTTTGATAAAAAGTTTTTCTCCAAACTACATCCATCCATCAGCCAAAGGACGTCCACTGCTGAACATAGGCCTCTCCCAATGATTTCCACAGTGACCTGTTGGAGGCAGCCTGCATCCAGCGACGTCCCGCCACCTTTACCAGGTCGTCTGACCATCTTGTGGGTGGACGTCCTACGCTGCGCTTTCCGCTACGTGGCCTCCATTCGAGAACTTTTTGGCCCCATCGGCCATCAGTTCTCCGCGCTATGTGCCCCGCCCATTGCCACTTCAACTTACTAATCCGCTGGGCTATGTCGGTTACTTTAGTTCTCCTACGGATCTCCTCATTTCTGATTCGATCTCGTAGGGAAACCCCGAGCATAGCCCTCTCCATAGCTCGTTGAGTGACTTTGAGCCGCGTAATAAGGCCCATAGTGAGAGGCCACGTCTCGGTGCCCTATGTCATCACTGGCAACACACAACTATCGAAGACTTTCGATTTGAGGCACTGAGGTATTTTGGACAAGAAGACGTCGCGTAGTTTCCCGAACGCTGCCCAGCCGAGTTGGATTCGACGATTGACCTCTCTCTCGAAGTTGGACCTGCCTAACCGGACCACTTGTCCTAAATAGACATATTCGTCTACAACTTCAAGAGTCGAGCCCCCAACTCCAATGGGGGTGGGCACTACATGGACATTCGACATGATCTTCGTTTTGTCCATGTTCATTTTAAGACCCACCTGTTGGGAGACTCGATTGAGGTCTTCGAGCATAGTGCTAAGGTTCTCCAGCGATTCTGCCAAGACTACAATATCGTCGGCAAATCGAAGGTGAGTGATATACTCGCCGTTGATGTTGATGCCGAATCCTTTCCACTGCAAGAGCTTGAAGGCGTTTTCCAGCGCGGCAGTGAACAGTTTCGTAGATATGACATCTCCCTGTCTCACGCCTCTCTGTAGTGGAATAGCCTTCGTGCTCTGATCTTGTACTCGAACCGACATGGTGGCGTTGTTGTATATACACTTCAACACTTCGATGTACCGATAGTCTATGTGGCATCGCTGGAGAGACTCTAGCACAGCCCAGGTCTCGATCGAATCAAAGGCTTTCTCATAGTCCACAAACGCTAAACAAAGCGGCAAGTTATATTCCTCGGTTTTTTGTATAACTTGCCGAAGCGTATGAATGTGGTCTATGGTACTAAAGCCTTTTCGGAAACCGGCTTGTTCAAGAGGCTGGAAGTCATCAAACCTGCGTTCGAGACGATTTGTGATGACCCTCGAAAACAGCTTATAGACATGACTCAGGAGCGAGATGGGCCTGTAGTTCTTCAGCAAAGTGTTATCACCTTTTTTGAAGAACAGTACTACCACGCTCCTGCTCCATGCCTCTGGCGTTGATCCCTCGAGGTCGGAGTAGGTCGGAGTAGGTCGGAGCGTAGACTTCATCAAGCGACGCCTTTCTAATTGGACATTGATATTCAATGAGCCCCTTACCATTCGGTGATCACTGCCGGTTTTCACCCTGTTGATCACAGAGATATCACTGAACATCTGTCTATTCGTCGTCAAGATGAAATCTATCTCGTTTCTCGTAGAACCGTCAGGACTCAGCCAGGTCCATTTCCTGTGAGGCGGCTTCTGGAAAAAAGAGTTCATCGCAAAGAGTCCCTCTTTCTCCAGAAAGTCGGCCAGCCTCTGACCCCTGGGGTTCCGTTGCCCATATCCAAATTGCCCCACTTTCAACTCTGCATCGCTTCTCATGCCCAACTTTGCGTTGAAGTCTCCCATAACAACATTGAAGTAGGTTTTGGAAGTAGTATGTATGGCCCGACTAATGTCCTCATACATCTCCTCTACTTCTTCATCTGGGTGTGTCGAGGTCGGCGCGTATACCTGTATGACCTTCAACGAATATCTTTTTGATATTCTGAGTATAAGGTACACTACCCTGCTCGACACACTTTCGATGGATACGATGTTGTTGATGATAGACCTGTGGACGAGAAATCCGACACCTCCTCGGGACTGTTGGTCGTCCCCCCGGTAGAAGAGCAGGTTACCGGACTTCAGGGTTATCGTATCCTCCCCGATTCTACGGACTTCCGATAACCCCAAAATGTCCCAGTGTAACCCACTCAATTCTTCTTCCAGTTCGACAATCTTCTCGTCTGTCCTCAACGTGCGTATGTTGTGTGTTACCAGGGCCAGTCGTCGTCGGGGGTGGTAGCCGGGGCCAACCCGGGGATTCTTAGCACCCCCTGCCCCGCCGTAACCATGGCCGCTACCATAGCCAGGAATAGCGGGGCTGCCGGGGACTGGGGGCCTGGTCCTGGTGTTGCTAATCATTTGAGGAGGAGTTTGCCAATACTCGCCACGCTTGGCAGGCGGGTTGGCGAGCGCAGAGGGGGGGGGGGAGGACGCGTTGATGACGCTGCTGCCCGTCATCAACCGGGGGAAGGGAAATAGGGTTTGTGGGTGGAGGATGTTATGGGAAAGGGAAATATGGCCTGTAGGAGTGGATACTGCAGTCACGGAAGGGAAGGTTGGTAGTGACTGCAGTAGCTCGGGGGGCCGAGGTCGCGTACTCGTAGCACCTATTCTAGGGACAGGCCATGACCACTAGATAGGAGCATCCCTGACCTGACCAAACTACATCGCCTACATTAAATTCCGCAGGTTTCTTCCTTAGGTTATAGTTAGCACTATTCCTCTGATGTGCCTGCAGAAGTAACGACTGTACTTTGTTAAAAATATTAGATAGTATGCCTAAGTTTTCAGCATAATGATCTCGAGGTATGAAAATAATATCCTGATCCACATTAGTGTCTACATAGTGTGAGCCACAAGTAACTAGTTCACGACCATATACTAGAAATGAGGGAGTGTAGCCAGTCACCTCATTAACAGAGTTGTTAATTGCAAATTGTATTTTGGGAATCAAGAGATCCCAAACTCGTTGATCATTTTCAATGAATGTAGAAATAGCTGTCATGATAGTCTTGTTGTAGCGTTCGACAGTATTTACATGAGGAGTATATTTAGGTGTAAAATGAATTTGTGGAATTTTATACTTTTCTAACATATTCTTTAAAGTTGAGCTAATAAATTGACGTCCATTATCCATAAGAATGGTTGATGGAATGCCATGAACAAGGAAAACATTTTCTTCTAAAATTTTAGTTATAATTTCCGCGGTAGCGCGTTTTAAAGGAAAAAGTAAGCAATATTTAGAAAAACAACAAGTGACTACAAAAATATAACAATTTTGCTTTCTAGTACAAGGGAGAGGTCCAACAATATCAATACTTAGCATTTGAAATGGTCGGGAACACGACATAGGTCTGCCCATTTCACCCAAAGTGGTGTGGTTTTGATGTTTATGTGAAATACAGACATCACAAGAAGAAACAAATTCTACAACACTAGCATGCATTCCTGGCCAGTAGTATTTTTGTGCCAGCCTTCTGTAAGTTTTGAAAATGCCAAAATGTCCAGCTAAAGGGTTACTATGGTTTTCAAAAATAATAGGGGACCGAAGTTCCTGAGGTACAACTTCCTTCCACTCAAATTCAGTATTAAGTACACATTTAGATTTCATAAAACGATAAAGACGATTATTTTTAATTAAATAGTTAGGGTATGAAGTTGGTGAATTTTGACAACCGTGAAAGATATTTAGGTACCATTCATCAGCTGTTTTAGTAACATTCATGGAAGTATCAATAGTACTAATATGCTTAGGACAAGAACGAGACAATGCATCAGGAATAACATTATCTGCACCCTTACGATGTTTAATGTCGAAGGAAAATGCAGAGAGTCGGACACCCCAGCGAGCGAGCCGACCTGTAGGGTTATTCAGGTTTAGAAACCATTTAAGAGCTGAGTGGTCTGTGTAGACAGTAAATTTTTTACCACTCTCTAGATAACATCGCCAATGTTCTAAAGCAACTAAGACTGCTAAAGCTTCGCGTTCAGTAATGCTGTAGTTACGCTCCTGTGGGGACAATGATTTACTCATATAGGCAATGGGATGTTCTACGCCGTCAATAGTTTGAGTCAGTAAAGCACCGACACCATAGTCGCTAGCATCTGTGTGAACATCGAAGGGCATGTCAAAATTAGGACACGACAAAATGGGAGCTTGCACTAGACAATCCTTTAGTTTGTTAAAAGAGTCCTGCGCCTCTGGAGACCAAATGAAGGGTTTAGCCTTCTTACTTGTAGAAGTAAGTTTATTGAGGGGACCAGCAATTGAACTAAAGTTAGGAACAAATCTACGATACCAAGATGCAGTGCCTAGAAAACGTTTGACCTCCTTAAGGTTGGTCGGTGTAGGAAAATTAAGAATGGCATCGACTTTACCAGGATCAACTTGCAGACCATTCGAGTTAACAACATAACCTAAATATTTTAGTTCAGTACGAAAAAATTGTGATTTAGAATAATTAATAGTCAAATTAGCATATTTTAATTTATTATAGACACGTAAAAGCATAGCCATATGATGATCAAAATTTGGAGATACAACAATAATATCGTCTAAGAAAACGAAAACGCAATTCTCAAATTCAGGACCATAGAACAAAATATCAACCAGCCTTTGCTGCGTTGCAGGTGCGTTGGTAAGACCAAATGGAGTAGTGACAAACCTGAACGAACCACGTGATGGAATATAGAATGCTGTTTTATCACGATCACACTCTTCAATAGGTATTTGCCAAAAGGCTTTCGAAAGATCGATAGAACTTAAATAACAAGCGTTACTTAAATTGTCCAAAATTTCTGACATATATGGTAATTTATAAGCATCTTTTTTAGTTACTGAATTGAGTTTACGGCTGTCTAAACAAAATCTCAATGTTCCATCTTTTTTAGGAGTTAGTAAGACAGGTGAACACCAAGGACTTTCACAGGGTTCCACAACACCGAGTGCTAACATTTCATCTAGCTTGTTACATAACACGCGTTGTTTTTCGGGAGAAAGTCTATAATAGCGTTGTCGCATTGGCTGTGAGTTGCCAGTATCAATGCGATGAGTTATGAGATGTGTTCTGCCTAGGCCTAGAGTTTCCATAGAAATAGAACGAAATAGGTCAATAGTATTATCAGCGTTTAGACGCTGCGATTTAGTTAAATCGTCATAAGAAAATCATTTAGTTTTATTTTCATATTGAAATAAATTATTTTTATTATCATTTAAATAAGAAACACTACTAGTACTAGAATTACCCATAGTTATTGATTTTAAATACTTGGGACAAATCTCAAATCTAGACCAAAAATCAATTCCTAAAATTAAATAAGATGACACTGTAGGTATCACGTAGGCTTTAAGAATATTGAAATAAAACTATTTTATACGGATTTTATCGCGATTTGGTTTAATTTTTACATTTTTTAACTTCCCGACGTTTCGATTACTTTACAGCTTTCGTGGTCACGGGGCGGACTGAGGTATTAGTCATCCGCTCAGTGACTGTTACAATTAAACTACCCTTAATTTATAATTATTAAATTAAAAAAAGTTAATTTAAAAAAGTTAGCTAGTATTTGCGATCCGATCTACGCAGAAGGAGCTCACTGTGTCTTGAGGTCTGGCAGCTGGTCTTTTGGGTTCCGATTTAATTAAATGTAGAATTGGATCCCATGATGGTGCAAGCTTCAAGCCATCTTCTCTATTGAAATTTGGATGTTTTTTAATTTCAATAGCCTCGCGAAACATCCTGGGCAGGAAACGGTGTTCTTTGGCAAGGATTTGGGGCTGGTCAAAGCGAAGGTAATGCTTGGAGCCTTCCTCTATGTGTTCAGCAACTGCAGACTTCGTTGAGCGTCGGTGTTTGACGTCAGCTATGTGTTCTTTTACGCGGGTCCCTATGCTTCGTTTGGTTTGGCCGATGTAAGAGAGGCCACAGTCGCAATCTATTTTATATACTCCCGGTTCTTGCAAAGGTATATGACACTTGACAGGTGGTAAGAATTGACTAATCTTCTTAGGCGGCTTGTAGTATGTTTTAATAGAAGCACGCTTCAGGATGTAGCCAATCTTGTCCGTGACTCCTTTTATGTATGGCAATATAACCGGGACTCGTTCAACTGTGGCTGGTTTCACTCGGTTTCTGTGACGGCGGCGTGGAATTTGGAGCTTGTTGTCTCGCAGTACTTGCTTGACGTGTTGCAGCTCAGTTGCCAGGTGTTTCTCGTCACAGATTCCTTGTGCTCTCTGAAACAAAGACTTACCCACGGTAGCTAACTGTTTTGGATGGTGGTGAGAATCACCGTTCAGATATTTATCTGTATGGGTCTTTTTCCTATACACAGTATGACCTAAGGACTGATCAGGATTACGGATTACTAAAACATCTAAGAAAGCAAGAGATTTGTTTTGTTCCAACTCCATAGTAAATTGAATTTTATTGTTAATGGAGTTGAGGTGATTTAAAAATGCAGTTACTTGGTCAGTTGGTAAAATTGTGAAAGTATCATCTACGTACCGCTTGTAAAATCTTGGCGAGACCGGGGCTGTACTAAGGGCTGTCTCCTCAAAGTCCTCCATGAAAATATCGGCGACTACTGGGGATACAGGTGAGCCCATAGCGACACCATCCATTTGTACATAGTATTGATTGTTCCACAACATGTAGCCAGATGTGAGGCAATGTTTGAGTAATTCTGCATATTCTAGTGGCATGTCATTCTCTGTTAACTTCTTAGTGACAATTTTGATGCAGTCTTGTACTGGTAAGCTTGTAAAAAGTGACTGGACATCAAAACTAACCATTGTTTCATTGTCAGCTAATTGTAGGTGTTTAATATCACTGACAAATTGGTATGAATCCTTCACAGATGCTCTAGTGTTTCCTCTCAGTGGTGAAAGCACTTGTGCTACGTGCTGAGCCAATCTGTAGGTTGGTGTGTCGATCTGGCTCACAATGGGACGTAGTGGAGCATTTTCCTTGTGTATTTTTGGTAATCCATACAATTTAGGAGGTTTTGCACACGATGGGATGAGTGACTTAGCGTTCAGATCTAACTTCTCGGAGTACTTGATTATTAAAGAGCTAGTGGCCTTTAAAATCCTGGTGGTCGGGTCTGATTTGACCATTTTGTATGTAGTGTCATCCGATAAGAGTTGTTCGATTTTGTTGTTGTAATCTGAAGTGTCCATCACTACTGTCGCATTCCCTTTATCTGCACGGAGAACAGTTAGTAAACCTATAGAAAAAAAGTGTTGATATCGATACAACGAGTAACAGAATTTAATGTAAAAGCCGAAAGTTGTACGTTCAGAATCAGCTACTGAATCGATATCAACACTTTTTTCTATAGGTTTATTTTTTTTAAATAATTAGTTAAAACTTAGTAAATAACAGACACCCTTTCCTTTAATGCACCGAACAAACGAAATTGAAACGTAACTCCAGAGTATAAAGTCCTTTCTAAATGACATAATAAACAAATACTTTAATAAACCAAATAATAAACAAATATGAACTTTATTTCGACAGTCATAAAGGTCCTTTCAAATTCGCAAACATTCTAGCAGTAAACAAACGCACACAACGATAGGCCTGAATAAACGTAATAACCTACCAAAATAAATAATTACCATATTCTCTTTTCCGCATATTTAACAACGGTTAGACAGAGCAAGACGCAGCTATTGTATAATGAAATTTGAATCATCCGATAAACGATGGCGCGCGCGGCGGAATCTTAAAAGGTTTGGGCGGTCGGTGTAGGGTAGTTCCGCGAAAAACGTGTGGCGAACGCTTCACGGTGACGGCGAGCGTCGTTTCCACCTGAGAAGCTGTCAGGACCTAATTCCACGTGATTAAGCACCACGATTAGAGTGGCTATCTTAGAATTGGATCGGTCGCGGCGTGCCCGTGCAATGGCCTCCTAGGTCACCTGACTTGACGCCTCTTGACTTTTTTTTGTGGGGACGTATTAAATCTCTGGTATACTTCAGTGAAACTACTGGTGTGGAGGAACTTAAAAGTAGGATAGTGGCAGCGTTCCAAAAAGTTAAAGAGTGTTAGATAAATTACGTGACTAATTACGCAAACGTGCATTGAGATGTATTGAGTAAGGTGGTGGACATTTGGAACATATTTTAACAAGAAGTCGCCGTATGAGTGCCATTTATCATGTAAGTTAATTTTGTTTTTATTTTTTTGTTATTATTCCCAATCTAGTCTTCGTTGTATGATATTGCGTCATGTAATTCATCAGCAATGCAAAATAAATAACGCCTGTATCATGCCTGCCTGTATGGACTAGGTTAAACAGAAGTTAAATTAATAATAACCGATGAATGCAAGAAAAGTCTTGTGTTGTCTTCGTGCCCATTACAATGTAAGTTAAAATATTTCGTTTTGTAGCTCAAATAATAATAATAAGCTGACACAGTAAATAAATAATAATTGGTTTACAAAACTACCCGGTAATCAGTTACGTACGAAATTTGTATTTCGTTTATTGTCGGCTGTTTCCGCCGCCGCGCCGATGCGGCGCGGCGCGGCGTTCGGGCCAGTCGCGTAGGTACTCGTGTGAATAGGCCTTGTGAACATGTGTGCGTGTCCGCGCGCGGTGTACTATATAGTCCAAGATCCCAGGTCCCCCAGACGTTACTTATTTTCTCATAAAAAATATAAATGGGATAAAGTAGTGTTAGTACGTACTTTGAGTGTGTGCATACCTGCTAGCTTGGGTCGACGGCCAATTCATAGGTACCAGGTGCTAAAGGTAGATAAATACAGTACTGATTTTTCTTAAATTCTCAGTGCTGATTTTTACATATGTTTTAGATAATTTTGTTAAAAAATAATAATCATTATTGCCAGACACTTTCCATCGGCGCTTACCCTTACCAGACGCTTTAAAGCTTCAAAAAAAAACATATTTTTACTTATAATCTCACTCTTGATTTTTATATATGATACTTAGGGAACTATTTGAACACCCCTGGTCAGCAGCCAGATCAATTGGAGGGGACAAACATCCCCCCAGACACACATAAAGTGTCGCTATTTGTATGAGCGCGAGGTCATTATTTGTACGCTTGAGTGTGCTTGCCAGGATTTCACGCAATAACTGGTTGCGATTACAATCCAGCTTTTTTTAGAAAAGGCAAGCAAAGGCCATTTAATGTATTGAAAAAAAATGCAGAGTACCAGATAGCATTTATGAAACTCGGCGACATAGACTTATTCAGTGACTTAGAACAGGAGCAAAATGTGTTTAACACTATACAAAAATGTATTTGTGAACTGTACAACGTGGCTGGAATAATTGACGTAGATGCTGCCCGACTCCAACTCTTCATCAACTCTTATATGGTTTGTGACGTAAATTAAGAGTTCAATCGCAAAAATGTGAAAAACTTTGATGCAAGTAACTTACCACCATGCAAAAGTGAGCTTTTACAGCAGTTTCGACGAGCTAATTACATCACTAGTCTCTGGAAGAATGCCCATATGAAGAAAATTAGTATTTTTAGTCCTGACAATAATGGGTGGACTTTGGAAGACAATAAATATCATTTTAACTAGTTCGATGGGGACCAATTGCCGAGCTTTGTCAGTGAATCGCTTCAAGAAGAATCAGGTATTATACTTTAACTTTGAATAATTGATATAACCGTGTAACTCTTTGATTCTTAATTATGTTATTTTTGTTACAGAAAATGAAAGTAATAAGGATGGTAATGAAGATAGTCAATGCCAACATTGGGTTGATGATGACTCATCAAACTTAGACGATGATGACAGGAAAGATCACGCTGAATTGTAAAATGTTCAAACTAAAATAATCCGAAAGAAGAAAGACAATATGTATAGTTTTGTGTAATTTTAAGATTTAATAAACATGATTTTTTTAAATAGTACTTATTCAATTTTACTCGATGATAAGATATAAAACATAGGTTAAAGAAACTTATATTTATTATTTATAAAATTTTCTCAACTCAGATCACTTTATAATACCTTGTAATCTTCAGGTTCGATTCTATTTTGTATGTAACAAATCTTTAATCTCTCTTGATTATATCGAACAGAGCAGAATTTTAGAAGGTATCGTTGTTCCATTGTGTTTACAATATTGATTCTGATAATAGTGCATTACACACCACTGATAATTTTCTTCTTAAATCTCAATCATTTTTATTACTTCTCTAACGGCACATAGATATCTCTCTCACACTCAAGCGTACGATGACCTCGCGCTCATACACATAGCGACACTTTATGTGTGTCTGGGGGGATGTTTGACCCCTCCAATTGATCTGGCTGCTGACCAGGGGTGTTCAAATAGTTCCCTAAGTATCATATATAAAAATGAAGAGTGAGATTATAAGTAAAAATATGTTTTTTTTTTTAAGCTTTAAAGCGTTTGGTAAGGGTAAGCGCCGATGGAAAGTGTCTGGCAATAATGATTATTAATTTTTAACAAAATTATCTAAAACATATGTAAAAATCAGCACTGAGAATTTAAGAAAAATCAGTACTGTATTTATCTACCTTTAGCACCTGGTACCTATGAATTGGCCGTCGACCCAAGCTAGCAGGTATGCACACACTCAAAGTACGTACTAACACTACTTTATCCCATTTATATTTTTTATGAGAAAATAAGTAACGTCTGGGGGCCCTGGGATCTTACTCTAATACAGTAGTGCACTTTATTCGTAAGATAACCATGTTGCGCGCCTATATTTGGTATAACTAATTTCATAAATAAATATTTTTTGTAATCTTCGGAGTACAATTTCAAACTTCCACTATGATTCCAATAATATTTTTAAGTTGGGGCGTCTGAGGTTGTGAATTAATCCTGTTACACGTTGTATAACTTTATTTATTTATTTATTTATTAAGCTTCATATACAAAAGTATACAAGGCGGACTTAATGCCAGTGGCATTATCTCCCAGTCGACCTTTAGGTGATGTAGAGATGAGCTGAAGTAGGTATATGAATACATAAACATAAGGAGAAAGAAAAGAAAAGAAAATATATATTCAAGTAGATAAATAAGATATTATATATACAATTACATAAATGAAAATAAATATAAGGTCAGGCAAAGTTGGTGGCATTCAGCCTTGTTTGGAACGCCTTGCCACAGGCGTAAGTATTTCTAAGTTTACATCGATTTTATTATTTTGCCAATTTCTTTGTAACACATTAGTGTGATGCATAAAAAAATAGCAAAATAATACAATCGATGTAATTTTTTTGCGGGGTATGTATGGGGGTTGCTAATGTCATGTAATGGTATAAGCATAGATTATAAAGATCGTAAATGTTTTAAGGGACGTTGATCGATCATGCTAGAAAACAAATGACGCGACCTGCGCAGGCGACCGGAGTACAGGCACACACGCACAGGTACGCCGTACGGTGTCAATCGAAAGAATTGATTTTCGATTCTGCGCCGGTCGCCTGCACAGGCTCAAAAATCTGCACAGGTGTATTCCCACACACATTACGGTATACCTGGGCAGGCATATCTGCACAGGCGGACCTTTCCGATGGACCGTAGCGTGTATGGCAGCCATTAGAGTGACGAATGTTTTGTTTGTTGTTATTATAAATTACTCTCAGTGATCATTTGTGTGTTGATCTTCCAGAACCTAAACCAACAAGTTGTATAAGTTCACTAACGCAACGATATAAAAATGCAATTTTACACATATTAACGGATTAACGATTAACGTTGACTTGCGTTAATTCTTCCGAAATGTAACGCTTTAACGCTTAACGAAGCTAACTTTTTTTGTAGCGGATTAACGATTAACGAAGTTAACTATTTGATTAACGGTGCCCAGCTATGCTTGTAACTATGTCCAGATCCAGAAAAATATTGTCATTATGTCTGGAACCCAATGACCAACATAACACAGTAACTGATGACTTGTCTATTGAGGCAGAAGATACACAACCAAAAGATGTAGAAGAAAATTGTGACACCTCAAATAAAGAGAATACATATAATTATATAAATGAACCTACTACACATATTTCTAACTTACAAATAATATTCATTATCCAATACCAAACGACACTGTAGTACAGGAAAAATTCAATACACGTAAGAAACGCCGTGTAGAGGCACAATGGAAGCAGAATGTAACAAAAGTTTTACGAAACTCTGGATTACCCTATCAAACGAAGTCTGGACGAAATATTTCTAAGAAACAAATCAAACCAAGTTGTGGAGAAGGTTGTAGACTTAAATGCAGCTATTTTCTTACCGATGAAATAAGAATTCAACCCTTTGATTCTTATTGGGCTTTGAAAGATTTAGAGAAACAGAGACAATTCATTCACAAACACATACAACAGATAGAGATAAAGTTTCGGTCTACTAAAGCACAGAAAAATCTAAAAACCAACTATGCGTTTTACTTGGAGGTTGAAGGTTCACTAAAGAGGGTCTGTAAAACAATGTTTAAAAATACATTTGATATTAATGATAGAACAATTAGAACTGTAACAGAGAAATCTACTGGAGGATTTTTGAAAGAAGATGAAAGAGGGAAACACGGTAAACATTATACTGTAGGTGGCACTATAAAAAATGATATAAAAGATCATATAAAACGTATACCGAAAATTGAAAGTCATTATTTAAGAGCACAAACAACACGTGAATTCATTGATGGAGGAAAGACTATATCTGACTTACATAGAGATTATGTGAATGAGTGTAAACAAGATGGACGCAACTTTGGAAACTATGTAATGTACAGTCGTATTTTTAACGGTGAATTTAATTTAGGATTTTTTGTTCCAAAAAAAGACAGATGTGAACTATGTGTAGCTTATGAAAATGCAGTTCCTGAAAGTAAACTTCTGCTCAAGAAAAAATATGATGAACATTTAGTTGACAAGATTTTATCCAGGGAAGAAAAAAAGCAAGATAAAAAAGCCCTAAAAGAAAACAAAAACCTGATTGTATCTGTATACGATTTACAAGCAGTTTTACAGGTACCTCGTGGTGATGTTTCTGTTTTTTATTATAAGAGCAAATTAAATAATATGAACTTTACGATAAGCAAATTGAAAGCAGAAGAATCGGGAAAAAAGAATAAAAGGCAACAGATGGAAGACGATAGTTACAATGGAGACACTATTGTAAATAACAGTATTACCGATTGTTATTTTTGGCACGAGGGTCAGGGTAATCGGGGTGCAGATGAAATTGGTAGCTGTTTGCTTAAATATATAGAAAAAGAATTGCATGATTACGAGGGTGACCAACCCGTTGATCTAGTTTTTTATTCGGATAACTGTTGCGGCCAAAACAAAAATAAGTTTATTGTTGGATTGTACATGTATGCAATATTGAAGATTAGTAATTTAAATTCCATTAGTCATAAATTTTTGGTAGCCGGACATACGCAAAACGAAGGTGACGCCATACATTCGGTAATCGAAAAGCAAATAAAACGTTCCTTGAAAACTGGTCCAATTTACGTGCCAAGCCAGTACGTACAAATAATTAAAGAGGCTAAGAAAACTGGGGAACCACTAAGAGTAAATGAACTATCACACACCGATTTTATTAATTTAAAAAGATTAGTTAGTGATATAGGTATTACTATTTTAAATAAGCTAAAGATTTCTGAAGTTAAAATGATGATGATTACCAAAGACACACCAAATATTTTAAAGTACAAAACGTCTTACACTGACATTGAATGGTCAGAAATTAATTTACTTTCTCGAAATAAGAAAGCAATCGAGTTCCTGATCCAAAGCAAGTTTATGCTGCTAAAATAGAGATTAAGGAACGGAAAAAGAATGACTTAATGACATTACTTCTTAACAACCACATTCCTATCCATCCCATTCGTTTTCAGATCAGATCGTGAGACACGTAACACGCAATAACAATCAGTGAAGTTTAAAAATTTATAAGTTGCGGAAAAAGTGCCGTTACAACAGTGTATTAAGTACCATTTTCTTTCGAAAGATACAGACAATCTTTGAACGTTTTAAGTATCACTAAATAGTTGCAAAACAATAGTGAATAAGCATTTATTGTGTGCGTTTAATGAACATTATACCCTCAAACGGTTATAAAAAAATAGACACTGTGTTACACTGTGCCGCTGTTGGAAATAGACGTGCTCGGTGTCTGTGTGACCCACCTGGCGTGCGTTCCGCGTACGTCACCGACGTCCGTATTCTGTTATCACAACTGCGGTGTCCGTATTCTGGATAGTTAAAGGTACATAACATTTCATACAAAATTGAAAATTAAAAATGGATAAAACAATAATTTGGGGTTGTTGTACCTTAAATCCAAATGATGAAAATTATATAATTTTCGAGAAATGTGAAAAATACTACCATCACGCATGCCTATCCCAGTCGCACCTTAATTATAATAGCTCTTCGGGTGTGTGGATCTGTCCAGAATGTAGGCCCCGGGAGCAAAGTAGAGATAATGTACCGATTCAGCAGAGCCTAAGTACTACCAAACGCCCAAACAAAAGACCTGCCAAGGGCTCAACACAGGGTGGAGATAATTCAGTTACAACTGAACAAATGAGGAACATAGTCCATGAAATTGTCTCAAAAAAGATGGATGAGATGTCATGTCAGTTGACTACTGCTATTACTACAGCCTTGCAGGACCAATTGAAAGATATCAGGAACGAGGTAGTGGAAATTAAGGCAATGGCAAATTATATTAGTGGTCAATATGATGATGTGTTGACAAAACAAAAAGAAGCAGAAAAGATAATGAAGGAGCTACACTCGAGTAACAACTCTTTTGAGACAAGAATAACTGATTTAAATAGGCGAATAAACCAACTTGAACAGCAGACTAGATCCAACAACATAGAGATACAATGCATACCCGAAAACAGGAAAGAAAATCTTATCACTACAGTAGTCCAGTTAGCCAATGTGATCAACTGTTCATTCAAGGAAGAAAACATCATAAACTGCACACGTATTGCGAAAATGGACCGCAGTTCGTCAAGACCGCGGTCAGTAGTGGTACAGTTGGCTAGCACAATGATTCGCGACCGCATTTTAGCCGCTGTTACAAACTACAAAAAGAGAAACCCGCAGAACAAATTGAACAGCACACATCTCGGCATCGTTGGTCCCAAGTCACCAATATACGTCAATGAACACCTGTCGGCAGCTAACAAATTCTTACACGCTGCAGCCAGAACTGCAGCCAAGGAGAAAAATTATAAATTTGTGTGGGTTAGAAGTGGAAAAGTATTCATGAGGAAGGACGAGAGTTCGGATTACATACTAATTAGAGACATTGAATCATTGCAGAAGTTAAAGTGATATTTTTAAGATTATTGCATATTTTTAGAATTGGTGTTAGCCGTTGTCACAATGGTAGATGGGTTGAGTATTTATTACCAGAATACACGCGGCTTACGAACTAAAACATGTCAGTTTTACCAGCAACTGGTCTGTTATAATTTTGATTTAATAATTCTTGTCGAGACTTGGTTGAATGGGGCTATTTCCAGAAGTGAGTTGTTTGACCATAGATATATAGTTTATAGGAAGGACAGATGTGATACTGCTTGTTGCAATAAAAAAGATGGTGGCGGAGTACTTATAGCAGTGTCCAGAAAACTAAAATCTAAACGTAGGAGAGACTGGGAATCGAATCTTGAGGATTTATGGGTCACTGTGGAAGTGCCGATCTCATCTACTTTCCATGATGTCGCGTTTTGTGCAATATACTTACCGCCTCCTGTTACTCGGTCAGTGGTGGACAATTTTATAGAAAATTGTAACCTTGTATTGGAACAGTCAGACTATCAATGTATCCTAGGGGATTTTAACTTAGGTATTATAAATTGGAACTTATTACACGATAAATCTGAACATTACATAGTTCCGAATATAGGTCAATCTCTTGTAGATTTTATCAATGTTTGTGATTTGAAACAGCTTAACACTATAGTTAATAAGTCAAACAGAATCTTGGATCTTTTTTTAACAAACATATTAAATTGCACAGTAAGTGAAGCATGTAGTGCTCTGAGTGTGATTGA